>CM034150.1:581576649-582203732 GCA_019776745.2 Taxus chinensis | reverse complement strand
TCATATTCAAGTTATAATTGGAATCTAGGTCTTTGGTCTTAAGAACTTAAGTCTAAGATGGGTCTTGGAAGTTATTATGAATGGTAAACATGTAATTTGAAGGATCTAGAAGCCAAGATTTAGTTATAAGGCTTGTGGAAACATATTAAAGCCTTAATTGTCACTAATTTGGCTATCATTTGAATGGTCATCAAGGAAATATTGGAGCTCCAACAAGAAGATCTGGATATTTTGGTTTGTAAGATAATGGTGTAACAATAAAGCTCTAAATTTTTGTGTTTTCACCTTATAATATTTGTGTGTAGTGGTGAATCTAGTTGATAAATATTTTTTATGATGGGAAAATACTATTACTCTGCTATAATTCTTTGCATGCATGTATTTGTAAGTTCTACTATTGTTTATATGATTAGATATTGAGAGACCAAAGAGAATGAGTTTTTAAATTAAGGGAAAAGTGCAAGAAGTTTTAATGGTTTGGGTAATGTGTTTAAGCTCAAAAAAAACCTTAAGAGACCATAACAGTGACAAGAAGATCATGCTTAGGCTCAAAGATCCTAGAAGTTGAGAAACCCTGGTTCCTTAGGGTTTTGAGGAAACGAGGGATTTAGGGGAGTTGAAAGTGATTCAAACATTGAAATATTCAAGGAAATTATGTGAAGTATTTATATGATGAAAGATAATGATTATCACATATGAACCACCCTACATAGTGAAGAAAAACATGACAATTATAATTCTGACATGTAGGTGTCATATTGGAATCCAAGAACAAGTTGTAGAGAAAAAAATGAAAGATTTGTGGTAGAAATGAAGGTCAAGACTCTAAAGTGTTCCATGAAGATTCTATGATAAACATAAATTGAAGGTTTTGAGTGATAAAATACTACAGTTGTTGATTTGTCTCTAATAGAGATTGTCTAAGGAGGACTAAGACAAACAATGTTGGTTAGAAAAAAGGGACAAGACCACAAAACATGGGTGTGTAAGTTGAATTAAAGGTTGGAACTTTGCACTTAGGATATTTAAAATTATATCTGAAGGATTTGAAATATCTAAGGCCTAAAACTTCACATATTTCCTATAGTGAATAATAGTTGAGAGACATAAACCTTGACACACGCTTATAGACCTAATTTAAAGATCAAATTAGTGGATTTGGAGGAAAATTTACAAAGAAGTTCACATTGAAATTTTGCACACAAGAAGTATAGAAAAAAGGGTACTAAAAAATGATACTATCTTGTAAAGAGAGAGAAAAAGTTAAGAGTTATAGTAAGAAAGGAGACTAAACATGGCTAGTAGAGGCTTAAGAAGTTCAAAAGGAGGAAGGAAGAGAAAAAAATACTTAATCAAAACTTTGAGACATAAGATTTTATCCACACCTCAAGGAAGCAAAAGGGGTGCTAGAAAAAAGTAATTATATTGTTTTGGGTAGGTGTATAATTCTCTCACCATGAAATCATCAGTGATATTTGCTTGAGAATCCTAGAATAGGTAGTCTTGGAGAAGGTAACAAAATTGAACTTTTTTGGATAATATGAAAGTTGTTGATGGATATTTTGGTATTATCCAAGGTCTAAGAATAGGGTAAGAAAGCTTTGGATAGGTAAAATAAAGTGAAAAAATAAAAAAATTGCTTGTTTTTGAGGTTCTTGAAGTGAAGGAAACTACTAGTTTGAAGCATTTAGGAAGAGTGTGGAGTTTTGGTGATGAAACTAAAATTGTGAGTTTTTCAAAAGGTATATATGCTTTGCATCAAAGTTAAAAAAGGTGGAGGAATTGAAGTAGAATTACTAGATTCCCCAACATCATATGTATCAAGACAGTGTGAGGGGGATAGGTTTAACCGAGGAATGACCATGGAGTTGGCAGAGGTCCATATGGCAATACTTTAAATGTTTCAGGATGAATGATAATAATGTACTCATAGCCATCAAAGATAAACTTGACACAAAAATGGACATTAGAAGGAACACATTTCATAACATGGATCCAAGGTCAACCAAGTATCAGATTATATTTTAATGGGGCATCCATGACATAAAAGAGCGTGCAAAGAGTGTAGGGTCCTACTTGCAACTCTAAAGTGATAGTACCAGTACATGCACAAGTAGATGGGTCTTAGAGGTTATTGAATGCTAAACATGTAATTTGAAGTCTCTACAAGTCAATATTTGGTTAGAAACCTTGTGGAAACATATTAAAAGCCTCAATTGTAACTAATTTGGCTATTATTTGAATGGTCATCACAAAAATATTGGAGCTCTAAGAAGAAGATTGGGAGATTTTGGTTTGTAAGCTAATGGTGTAACAATAATACTCTAAATTTTGGTTTTTTGTAGCTTCTAATGTTTGTGTGTAGTGGTGAATATAGTTGATAAAGATCTACTATGATGGTAAAATACTACGACTCTACTATAAATTCTTTGCGTGCATGTATTTGTAAGTTATATCATTATTTATGTGAGCACTTATTTGAAACATGTGATAGTGTGTATGTAATCAGAGCTTGAGATACTAATGAGAATGATTTTTTAGATGAAGGGGCAAGTGCAATAAAATTTTAATGGTTTGGGTAATGTGTTTCAATCTTAGAATAGGCTTAAGAGACCGTGATAGGGTGATAATAAGATCACACTTAGGCTTAGATATCCTAGAAGTTGAGAAACCTTGTTCCTAAGGGCAGAGAAGGGAAAATTTCAACCATTTTCAGGTAATGAAGACACAAATATTTACTGGTAAGTTCCAAACATGGAGAAGGTTAAACTAAGGCACTAGGGAGAGGGTCAACCTTTGAATTTAAGTAGTCTTCATTTTATGTCAATTTTTCACCTACCGGAGTGCACAAGAAACCCTCCTCAGGGTTTTTAGGAAACGAGGGATTATAGGGGTAGTAGAAAGTGAGACAAGCCTGGAAATCTTCAAGGAAATTGTCTGAAATATTTATGTGATGGAAGATAATGATTAACACTTGTGAACTACTCTACATAGTGAAGAAAAAATGTGACAATTAAAATTTTGACATGTAGGTGTTAGTTTGGAATCCAAGAACAAGTTGTAGAGAACAACTGAAATATTTGTGGTGGAAATGAAGGTGAAGAACCTAAAGTGTTCTATAAATCTTCTATGATAAAAATACATTGAAGGTTTGAGTGATCAAATGCTACACTTGTTGATTTTTGTCTAATAGAGACTATCTAGGAGGAATGAGACAACTAGAGTTGGTTACAAAAAGGGACAAAGACCAAAAAATAGGGGTGTGTAGGTTGATTAAAATGTTAGAAATTTACACTTAGGATATTTAAACCTCTCGCTCAAGGATTTAAAATATATAAGTCGTAAAGGCTCACATATTTCCTATAGTGAATAACAGTTGAGAGCATAAACTTTGACACATGCTTATAAACGTAATTTAAAGATCAGAACAATGGATTTGGAGGAAAATTTTCAAAAAAGGCCAGAATGAAATTTTTCATACAAGAAGTATAGCCAAAAGGTTACTAAAAAGGGTACTAGCTTGTTACGAGAGATAAAAAATTAAGATTTATATCAAGAAAAGAGATTAGATAGGGCTAGTAGAGGCTTAAAAAAGCTAGAGAGGAGGAAGGAAGAGAAAAAAAAGACAGTCAAAACTTTGAGACAAGATTTTATCCACACCTTAGGGAAGTAAAAGGTGATCTAAAAAGTAATTAGATTATTCTAGGTAGGTGTAGAATTCTCCCACCATGAAATAGCTAGTGACATTTGTTTGAGAAGCCTAGATAGGGCAATCTTGGAGAAGGTAACAAAATTGAACTTTTTGGCTAATATGAAAGTGGTTGATGGATATTTTGGTATTGTCCAAGGTATATGAATAGGGTAAAATCTTTGGTTAGGTGAAATAAAGTGGAAAATAAAAAATTTACTTGTTTTTTAGGTTCTTGAAGTGAAGGAAAGTGCTAGTGTGAAGCCTTTAGGAAGAGTTTGGAGTTTTGGTGTTGAAACTAACATTGTGAGTTTTTCAAAAAGGTATATATGTTATGCATAGTTTGGTATCATAGTAGATAGATAGGTCATAAAAAGGGAAACATATTGAATATTCTAATGAAGAGGTGTGAAGTGTGTGTAATAGGTTGTTGAGAAGGTAAATAAGATAAAGTATACATAAGTGTTGATGAGAGAGTTGGTGGTGTTGTTAAGCCACAAGAAGGAACTAGATAAGAAGGAGAGAAAGAAGAAACAAGCCAAGAAGAATGATAAATATAGAAAAATAGATTCGTGGGTTGAACAATAAATGAGAGAACTTAGAAAGGATGTGGCAAATCTTGAGAAATCAATTTTGAACATGGAAGAAGAAGAAGAAGACGAAGAAGTCACCTCATAAGCAAAAGATAAGTGGGAACGTGAAGAAGAAGATGGAAAAGGATTCAGTGATGAGGATGTGGTCTATTGTTACCTTTAAGAAGGTGAATTACTTGATGAGATGAATGAGTATGAAGAAGAAAATTAAGATAAAGCAAGCAACAGGTCAACATGTACCTGAGGTATGTGAACAAGGTTATAGGGAAAATGAAATTTTCTTGTTTGTATTTATACACAAGAAGAAGATGAATTCAGGCCCGAAAGTCCTAGATATGATGAAGATAATAACATAATGAGTTAATTTATGTTTGAAGAACTAAAATATATTAAATATTTGTTCAATTTAGATGTTGAAGAGAAGGAAAATAGTTTGGATGAGATGATCACATGTGGAAAAGATATGGTGTAGCATGAACAAGATGATGAAGAGGTGAGAGAAGAGGATGAAAACCAGGTTTGTAAAGAGAATGAGATGAAATCAATGTAAGAGAAGGTCAAGAAAGAGAAAGTTGACATAGTGAAGTGAAAAAGAAGTGAAAAAGAGAGTGAGGAAGCACATGCTAAATTTCTTATAGACCAACAAGAAGGTGTAGTGGAAGAGAAATTAGTTGAAGAATATTATAGAGGTAATGAGGAAAGAGAGATGAAGGAAAGTAGAGTGGAAAAAGTTCTGTGAAGAAGCTAAGAGTGGAGAAGAAGAAAAATAGGTCATGAAGAAGGTCGATGATGCATGCAAGCCTCTTATTTCTGAATCTAATATTACTTTGAGATTTGAATGTGTAGGTACAAGTGTAAAGAATGAAGTTGTAGATCATCTAATGAGAAAACATGAAAAAGATAGAAATGACATGGTAAAATGAAGATAACTTGTAAAAGAAAATGAGCAAGGAAGATGAAAGAAAAGAAGGGTTTGCAGATGCAGTCTCTATTATCACTGCCTATTTCAGCAACTAATCCAAAATGCGCCAACATTTTATCCATTCTTAGCTTAGAAGATCACCTGAGGTGCGTGTAGGTGCTGAGTCCATCCTTTATGTGAGCTTCATGAGAATGTTCTTTATCAATATGATTATGCAGTATAACCAGAGAATAAATGTAATTATCCATAAGATTTTAGATGTAATCTTTTACTTCTAGTTGATGTATACCAAACGCAAACTTAACATGATCAACTGAAAGTACAATCAACCATGAAATAACATTGAGGAAATCACTAAAACACACATGAACATAAAGGGGGAAACACAAATCAAGATCCATTACAAGAGTGTTACAAAACTAATTCATTATATTGATAAGTCAAATATAGTAGCTAAGATTGCATCAAGAAGTTCCATCCATGGAAATGTTCATAGTAGTAGAGATTTCTTTACATCATAGAGCTATTTGTTACATTAATTACACACTACTTCCTTATCCATTCCATTTCTCCTCGAGAATCAACCCTCTAGAACAAACAATTAAGGAATCTTCTTCTAACTGTCCATCATCATTTGCGAAATCCTGCTAGAATCTCCTCATGATTGCTCTACCACTACTTAGGAATCTTCTAGATTTCGCCATGTGTTTCCCTCAATCGAGTTCCTTTAGCATGCATGTGCTAGCTAACCCTTAACAACCTTGACTCCTTATCCTCTCATTATAACCATAATGATTCCTTCGAATATCCTTTTCTTGGATCGCAAGTATCCATGGTTTATCCACATCTGTATCTTTTCACTTTTCCATTCACTCCCTCTGCACGTCTTTTTTAGTTTGTCCAAAACTTACAAAGTCCTAACTCCAACCTGCCCTGACATGACCCTTCGTGCCTCTCTGAGGACTACTTCTGTGCATGCCTTCACGCCTTATCTCCATGTGCCACAAGGCTTCGCACATTAGGTACTTAGTAACTTTTAGGGGTCCAACAACAACTATCAAAGGAGATGAAGACCAAAACAATATCTTAAGAACACCAAATTTGAGAAAAGAAGAACAATAGATGGATTATGATAAATAAATGAAGCAATCAAACCTTGTAAGAGAATATAATAGCCAGGAAAGAGGGAGAAACACAGACCAAAAAGTTGTAGACACTAAATCACACACTTTGGGTATTTATCTAGTCCTAATCACATACTACTATTCATATGATTTCTCAATGAGAAAAATACTAATACACTGTCTTTGGTCTCTTTGCTTACTTTTTGTTATATCTCTTGGTCTTACACTCCTTGCCCAGTCTTTCTTTTCATACTTAGAAATTTTTAACTTTGGACACTAGAACCCAACTAAGACGTCAATGTCTAGGCACTCCCATCCCCTTTGGGAGTCCCCGACCTCTTTGTATTTTGATCTCATATTTTGGGTCTCTTCTAGCCATTTGCTCATCTTATTTATTACAAGTTAGGCTTTTAGTGTTTAATTGCAAAATTCAAACAAGGGAGTCATATAAATACAAAACTATGTGATCATAATAAGGAACCAAGCACTAAGCATATATTATCTCCACCTAAGGTTACATCCAAACGCATTACAAGAGCATTCAAACATATATCTAACATCCACACAAGGGCAAGGGAATGCATTCTTCTACATACACTTCATAGGAGAGGAAGTTCATTTTTATTAGGAATATTATTATTAGTGCTCACATCATAAAATATAGGTTAATATTATACATTAGTTATAGAGTGATTTATCACCTAGTTTATATTAGATGGGTTTGTTAGTGATAGCTATGATGTGAGAAATATATGAGATGAGTTGTTTGAGAAACCTGCTAGAATATAGGATTCGTCTCTACTATAAATTTGTATGAGCTATGTAAGCATATGAATTCAATTAACAAAGAATTTTCCTATAATTTGTTGTGTAACTATGGTTCTATCACTTCAATTTTTCCATGCGCGCATTTACTTACATCTAGCTACTTGCTCGCTATCAAGTGCGATTGACACGAGAACCATCTAACATATGATTCTACACACACACACATAGAACCACATATAGTCTAAAATGTAGTGCAGTTCCCAGATCATAAGTTCACTCAATCGAGTGACTATCAGGGTCATTCTAACTTCCCATTTGTATCTTTTTATTTTTAAGATTTGATGTGTTTTGGGGTTTTGCAGGTGATGTATGATGGAAAAGTGACATGCGAGCATGGGAATCTACAAATAACTCTTCCTCACACCTGATCTCTCGAGGTCGTCCCGAGACAGCCGGTGGGAATGGAATACACGTGGGGTGCAGATAAACTAGTTAGGTAAACTTATGTCTTCAACATGCAATAATGGAATCTATGAATCCAAGGAAAAGAAGGCCCTCTTAACCTGAACCGGTGTGATAGATAGTTCAATGAGCTACTCGAAGGCTCCAATCAATATCGAGCTCTGTCGTGATCCGATCTATGAGTTGCGGGATACGTGGAAAATGACCTGTGGGTGCTTCATATATGTCTCCCAACAAGGTCATGAAAATGAATGGCTAAATGTGTAATGGATCTTTTGGTGTTTTATGGATGATTCTCTAGTCTAGTCCAGAAATCTTTAGCTTGATTAGCTACTATGTTTAACAATGATAGTTGTGTGATGATGTCTGGTGCAAGTGGAGAGGACCTAAACACTAATGTTCGTAAACCAACATCAACGTCGGATTGATTTGTAGGCCCGTTGGGTTGTGGGACTTATGGATCACAACCGTAAGTTCATGGCTTTTGTGGACCTTCTATGGTCATATGAAGAGTCAACCCCTGATTCCGAGTATCCAGTAGTCATATGTCTTTTCGGCCTCTACATTTAGAACTAGGAGTTGCACGATTTTCTCGGAGTACCCAACATGTGTTCTGGCCACTTGGATATGTAAGCTAGTGTCTATATCAACGAAGAGGTCTCCTGCATCTAGCTATGGGACTAGTGGATCACAACCCAATGTTTTCTCTCTTTCGGGCCCTTCTACAGTCATATAGATATCTATCAAGGCAGTCTATAATTTGGCTGATTTGACCAAAACGTGTGTGCTTTGTCGTGTTCTATGTTTAATCCTCTTAGCTGTGTGCTGATTTGTTGTAGGTCTATTGTTGTTCAGAAGACCTGAATTCTGAGATTTTGGTCTATGTCAGTTATTGCTGCAACAATATTTGGTTGAGGCACGATTGGCTCAAAAACGTATTCCCTGGGCTCCCTAGGTCCCGTGATTGTCATACAAGATCAATATAAACCTAACTGAAATGAAATAAACTAATTATGAAAGATATATCTACAACATATATATATTCCTTTATTTTTGTATTTTTGATAGAATTTTTAACAGAATTGAAAGAATAACTAATCTAATATATTCAGAAAATGACAACTAATCTAATAACAAAATTAAATCAAACAAGGTAGCCCGATGTAGCTATTTGCCTGTGCAGTTGTGAGTTTATCCTAAATAACTAGATAGCTGATTAACTTAATTGAAAGATTCTCGATCCTACCTCAGAAGTGAGGAATGAATCAAATTTTCTCAGAAACTATCAATCCCCATAGCTTCCTTAGCAATATCGAAAATGAAACTTAACTGAAATGAAATATTTCACTACTCTATTTGATATGTTTTAACTAGAACTTTGATAGATAAAACCTGGAATTTACATAACAATGGCGAATCCAGTAGTGTATGATTTTGTCCCCTCAAAATGATCTCATTGTTCCTTCGTGTTCACGTGAGTCCAGAAGAGCATGTATATGCTAGCATCAACAGAAAAAGGTATTTTGAACAATGGAAGCTTTGGATATAGACCGAATATAATGCAAGTAGGAGAGGGACAATGCAAGTGACAGAGTTTGGCATATGCAATTCCTAGTGGGATTTATTTCAGGAATACAACACAAGCGTACCAAGAGATTCTAGAATCTACCTTCTGTGAAGAACACAACCTGTAACTCTAATGGATTCAATCTACAAATGACACTACTCTGCTCTAAACTAATTTGTATGAACAGTAATGAACAAGACTGAAGCAAGAAGATCGAATGGCTTCCAACAGCAAAGGAAAACTAGCATGGATGCAAACATGAAAACAAAATGAGCTCTAAACAAGAAATTGAAAGACTAAACAATGGAAATGAGAAGTTGACGGGCCATTTGCTTGAAAACAACCTGGCTATTTATAGATTTCACATTCACCCAAAGGTAATTCCTATTAGAACTCTTTTACCATTAAATAATGAAGAAACACTATTCTAGGAACATAAAACATTAATACGAGCTAAGGCAGTTGAGAAAAGCTAGTGAAAGTTGAAAAATTACGCAAGTTGCGATCAAGGAAGCGTGCTGGAAAATGTGTGAAGGACCGCCGCCCTAAGCAGGGTGGTTGTTATAGGACCGCTGCCCTGGTAGGGCTAAGGTTTCGTCATTGAAATTCAAAAATCTTAGAAAAGGAAGGCATAAGATAAAGCGAAGCACAAGGAAAATGGACAAATCATTTGGGATGTTAGCATATACTTCATGAGCTTCTCTGGATCTCGAACACCATGTGAGGTGATCTGTATCATCATTGGGGCATGTGTCGATATGGGCCCAACCATTTGGGTTAGAACTTTCTTCCTTTGCCGGTTTTCTTATCGATCCGGCTGTCTAGTCTTAGAACTAGATCTCCTTCATATATTTCTCACTCATAGACCTTTTTGTTATACTGCTGACACATCCGGTCAACATAGGCTCTATGTCGTTGTTCGGTGTTTAACCTGGCCTCGTCTAGGATTTCTAGTTAGGAGAGGTGTGCCTCCCTATAAGATTTTTCATCCAGAATCCCTTGTAGTGAGATGCGGAGACTGGGTATTTCAACCTCAAGTGGGAGAACTATTTCTGCCCCGAATAATAGTGAAAAAGGAGTTACTCCTGTTGGTGTTCTTATTGAGGTTCGGTGGGCCCACAAAGTCGGATATAATTTTAAATGCTAATATCGTTTGTTTTCCTTTATTGTTTTGAGGAGAATAACTTTCAACATTTTGTTTGTTGCTTCAACCTGCCCATTGGCTTAAGGGTAGTAAAGAGAGGCGGTGTGATGGTTTATCTTGAACTTGCTACATAACTCATGAACCTTGTTGTTCTTAAAGGATGTGCCATTATCTGAGATAATGACTTGTGGGACACGATACCTGAAGATAATTTGGTTCAGAATGAATTTGGCCATCACCGAATCTGGTATGGTGGTGAGAGGCATGGCCTCCACCCATTTGGTAAAATATTCCGTGGCTGTGATTATAAAATTATGGCCATCGGTTGATGAGGGAGAGAATTTCCTATTAAGTATAGAGCCCAAGTGGAGAAGGGCCATGGAGTTGCTATTGGTTGCAGGGATTGTGTTGGCATGTGAATTCAAACTCTCCCATTAGGGTTATGAAACGGTCAACCTTTTTAGATAAAGATCCTTGTGTGAGAAATGTTCATAAATGGTTTGTCTTTACAATGACCCTTGTTTCCTGGTTTAACATGTAATGTCTCAAACATTTTGTTACAAAAATTATGGCAAGGCATTCTCTCTCTGCCTGTGTGTAACGTGTTTCATAATCAAGCAACGTTTGACTAATGAAATAGATCACACATTCTCGTTTATCATCGTCTTCTTGAGCTAGCATGTAGGCTAGCAAGACATGAGTGGCTCGTGAGTATAGAATCAAAGGGCGGTCTGGCTTGGGAGGCATTAGTGTGGGTGGTGACAACAAGAAGTGCTTTAACTACTTCAAAGGCCTCATTGCAATCTTCAATCCAATTGATACCATAATCTTTCTTGAGTAGATTGTTGATTGGCTGAATGGAAAAGATTAAATCTAGGATGAACCTTCAGATTGCATCGAGTTTCCCAAGAAATGACCTGATTCCAGACTCGTTTGAAGGTGGGATCATTTCGAGAGCAACCCGTATTTTGGCCAGATCAACATCAATCCCTCGTGAAGATATAATTTACCCTAGAAGTTTGCCTCCTGTTACACCGAAAATGCACTTCTCTAGGTTTAATGCGACACCATACTCAATTAGTCGTGAGAGCATGATACTGAGTACTTCCGGATGATCACAACATTTCTTGGCCTTGGCCAACAAGTCATCCACATATGATTCCACAATTTTATAGATAAGATCATGGAATATATAAGTCATTGCCCACTGATACGTAGCGCTGGCATTCTTAAGACCAAATGGCATGACAACATAACAATAAGTTCCCCAGGGAGTTATAAACGTGGTTTTGGATTGATCTTGTTTAGATATTTTAATCTGATTGTACCCTGAGAACCCATCCATGAGGGACAATAGTTCAAATCCAGTTGTTACATCAACGATAACATCAATGGATAGTAATGGGAAATCATCCTTGGGACAAGCTTTGTTAATATCTTGAAAGTCTATACAAATGCGTATCTTCCCATTCTTTTTTAGGACGGGAACGATATTAGATACCCATTGTGAATAGTCAACGGGTTTGATGAATCCTACTTGGAGAGGTTTTATTACATCCTCTTTTACCATGAGAGCCACTTTTGGCTTCATTGGTCTTGAATTTTGTTTAATTGGCTTCGCATCTGGTTTAATGACAAGATTATGTACCGCAAATTGTGGTGCAATACCCGTCATTTCTTTATAATTAAATGCAAAAGCCTTTTGATGTTCTTTGAGGATTTGGGTGTGTATTTCTATTTCTTCTGGAGTTAGCGAGGATCCTAACTTCAAAATTCTTGGTTCTTCCTTTGTTCCAATGTTTATGTCAACAGTTTCTTCTATCAAAGAAGCGTTACCTTCTTCAAATTCAGGTGGGGTTGGAGGTAGTTCTAAGATTTCCCCATTTTCTATCTCATAGATATCGAGATCCTTTTGTGGAGGAGACTCTACCATGGGATTTCCAAAGTAGGAAGAGGAGTGTGGTATTAGGGAAAGATTGACTATAGGGTGAGCAAGGTATAGCTCTGCATAGGCATTTAGATATTTGAGAGTGACTTTATCACTACCAACATTATGTAAGATAGAAGATTCATTCTCAGTTGTATGTGTTAGAAGAGGGTTTGCTAACATTTTCTTCACCAATGGTTCAGTACGAAGTGATACCTTGAAACTTGTATCTTCCAACTAATTACTTGGGGTAAAACATGAAGCTGAGGTTGCTATTGAATCTGCAAAAAGGTTTTGTTCACGTGGGATTGCCTCAATGGATATGAAGTTGAATCCTTTGCTTAGATCTAATACTGTTTTTTTATAGAGCTATAAGTGCTTAGCTCTAGTCTCATATACTTCAGAGACTTGGTTTGTAACTAATTACGAGTCTCCTAACACTTTGATGTCATTAACACCAATCCTTTTGGATATGAGGAGGCCAAGGAGGAGGGCTTCGTACTCAACGATATTGTTTGTACATTCAAAGTTTAATTTAACAGCAAAAGGTAGGATCTTTCCCTCAGGAGAAGTAAAGATCACACCTGCCCCGGATCCATAGCGACATCTAGCTCCATTGAAGTGGAGAGTCCAATATTTACTAGGAAATATGGATGATGGGACATTCTTTACATCTGTTTCTTCTGTTTTGGTTACTTCTACCATGTAAAGTTCCTTTGCTGGAAGAGAACCAACTCCTAGGGTACATCCCATACCTGCGGAATCAAATGGTAGGAAAATTGGTAGATCTTGTTTCAGTAACTCGACAATTTTTTCAGTAGTTCCTAATGACACTGTTTCTACAACGTTAGCTTCATCCTTGAGGACTGGGATGCCCTTGACTAGGTTCGTAATTTCTAGCTTTGTTGTAGGTATTAATTTTTCTTCCGGTTTTGATTCGATTAATTTGTTAAGTTGGTTTGTTGGGAGTTCAAACTCAGAGTGAACGCTTGGTCTTTTCTTCAGGTCTGCTAGGTGTATGTTGAACGGTTTGGGTCACCTTTTGCTACAAATATCTTTCCTAGGTGTAAGAATATTATTTCCTAGAATAACGTAGAAGGGATTACTTTCATGCAATGTATCCATGGGCGACCGAGGATCATATTATAGTTGGTTTCCTGATCTATGATATAAAACTCAGTGAGGATTGTCTTGGGTCCTAAGGTGATTGGTAATATTACAGTCCCAATTGAATTAGCCTTAAGGCTATCATAACCTCTTAGCATATTTCTTGTTGTGGAACAGTTTGTTTCTCCATATCCTAGCTTTTGAAGGAAAGAGAAGGGGATAATGTTAATTGTTGCCCCATCGTCAACCATTGTGCATTTAATGTAATTATTGTAAACCCACACCTGTAAATGCAAGGATGGATCACCTTTGCGTGTAATTTCAACATCTATTGGCATTTTGTTTATGTCGAATATAAACTCAGTATTCCTATTTGGCTGCCCTTGAGGGTGGATATCGAAGTCTATATGGTTTACTTGTGTTTTGGGAGGTGGAGTGATGTTACTTAAATGACCTAGACCCAGTGCTTCTAAAAGAGCAGCCCTATGGGTAGGAGATTTTTTAAACAAGTCCAAAAAGGAGCTGTGAGAGAAGGTCTTTGTTAAGTCATTAATTAAATCATAAGCACCCATGGGTTTTACCAATGTTTGTTGAATGTTATCTGGTTCTAGTGGATAGATTGGATTTGGTTGAGAAGAATATTCTCGTGTTCTTGTTATTGCTTCTATGTGTAGCTCAGTATCTAACTCCACTAGACCAACTATCTTGGTTCGTGGCTGATTTCCTAATTGCGGTGCGACAGGTGGATTTAGCGAAGTTGAAGCTTCATGATCGTTATTTCCTGTCATTACACCTTTGTTCGTCCCATTTGGATTTAATTTATCATTGTTATTGTGATTTGGAAGTGGATCATTGAAGATCTTAAGAGGTGTGTTTTGAGGGGAAACTACCCCTATGAAAGTATTTGGCATAGGTGTCATAGAATCTGTTAAGAACATATCTATGAAGAGTTGTCTTTGTTCTTCTTGCAAACGTTGCATGAACTTATTGTAATTGTGGCAAATCCTAGTGTCATGGCCTCAAATTTTGTGGAAACCACAATACAAGTTGAGATTATAACTCCTAGGTTGTTGGTTTGGCACGTGTTGTGGTCCAAAACTCTGATTAAACTATTAAATATTAGGATTAAAGTTTTGTGTTTGTTGTCTTTGGTTTTGGTTTTGATATCCAGTTGAGTTTTGACTTGGACCCTATGTCTGGATCTGACATTGTTGTTGTTGTTGTTGTTGCAGACGATTAAAATCCACTGCGTTGATTGTTGGGGTAAAATTGTTGTTTCGTTGATTGTTAACTGGTGGTGGAACATTTACAATGTTTGCTTTTTTTATTTGGTCAATCACTCCATCTGTTGCCACTCCGCGGTTTTTGTTAAGGATTTTAGGTCCTTGATTGGCATTTGTGGTAGTAGGATAAGTCGTAGTGTTTTGGTTGGGGATGATTAACCTCCCATTTGTTCCATATGTCTTGTGATTGCTATCTATTGCAGCTTGATCTATTCAAAGAGCTCTCTCGAGCACTTCATCATAAGTTCTTAGTGGGAACTTCTGGACTTCTTCCTTTATCTCTCTACTGAGATAATGAAGGAATAAATTGCATAGTTCCATCTGATCCATGTTTGGAGAGCTTGCTGAAGAATAGAGGACTGTACGCCATTTTTGGATGAAATGAGCAACAGATTCATTGTGTTCTTGTTTAATATGCAAGAATTCCCTAATTCCTATTCTCAATAATTTGTTCATGTCGAACGCCTTGATGAACTCTGAAACGAGTTGTTTAAATGAATGTACAGAGGCTTTAGGTATTCTATAATACCAATTGAGGGTGATACCTTCTAAAGTGTTGGGGAATATTTTAGCAATAACTCCATCCCAAGGGAGCAGTTCTCGAATGGCTGTGGCATAGGCCTTAATATGTGCATTTGGGTCTCCCTCCCCTTTGTACTTGGGTGGATCGGGGAGAGGTCTTGGAAGCATGACGCTTTATATAGTGAAGTACAAAGGTTTTTTAAAATATTCTGAATAAGTCCCTATCGCATAGGTTTCGACCATTGATGGTGTTTGCTGAGGGGGTGGAGGTGGAATGGGTTGTTGATATGGCGTAGCATATGTATTTGTAGGGGCATAAGGGAATCCCTGTGGTTGAGAAAACATGCTGGGAGAAGAGAACATATCTCCCTGTGGTGATTTGGAATACATGTTTAAGTATAGAGGAGCATTTCTCAGGAATGGGTTGTTTTGTGCTAAGTCGGGAGGTATTATACTCTCAACTGGAGTAGAATTTGAAAACACAATTCTAGTTGGCGTTTGTTGTAGATACTGAGGAGGCATGACCAATGTGCATGTTCCTATGAAGAGGTCTACTTGGCTAGGATGATGTGGAGGATTGGAAGTTCCTGCCTGCATGAACTGCGAATTTTGACTTGCTTGAGCAAGTTCCAACCCTCTAACCTTCTCAACTAAGGCTGAGATGACCTTGTTTGGTGAAGATACGATATTTTTATTTAGTGGCGTTTGTTGTATACCTTGAGGTTGTATAGGCATATGGTACCCTGCTATGAATTGATTGGTGCCCTGCCAAGTTTCACTGAGGATATTTCCTATAGGTAGAGGAATGGGGGTGTTTTCTTGGAACGAGACCTCGGGTTGTGTTTGCAAACCTCCTATAGGTGGGTACATATTTAGAGAGTGTTGTTCACTCCTAGAATAACGTGCTAAGTATTTGTCATCTAAAAACATATATGGATTTGATTGTCTACTAATTTGTGGTCTAAGCAACACCTGAGGAGATTCTCCAGTGAGCATCATATTGTTTGAGCTTGAAGGTTCTGGTTGTTGCATTTGAGTGAGCTGATCCAACTCCTCTATTTAGAAAGAAGAACTATATCTAGTCTTTTAAGGTGGAGTTTGTGTTGAAAATTGGTTAGTTGAATAGTTGTCACCCCATGCTGAGAGCGAGGGTGATGGTTGTCTATTTAGTTGATCGTAGTATGATTCAAGACCTAGGAGAGGTCTGCCATATGCATCATATCCTGACATATTCGGGGGGTATATCAATACCCATAGAATAATGGGAAAGAGCGAAGGTGGATGAAAGAACAGAAAGAGGAAAATTAGTTTAAGTCACGTCAGGTTCACCAATTTTGTTGGTGAAGCTGATGTGGAGGCTAAAGAGGTGGAAAAGATGAAAAGTAAACTAATTGGAAGAACAAGTAGAAATAAGACTCTAAACCAGAAGGTAGGAAGTTTCTCTTCGGGTTCACCAATTTTGTACAATGGAATAGTGACATGCGAGCATGGGAATCTACAAATAACTCTTCCTCGCACCCAACCTCCCGAGGTCGTGCTGAGACAGCCAGTGGGAATGGAATACATGTGCGGTGTAGATAAACTAGTTAGGTAATATTATGTCTTCAACACGCAATAATAGAATCTGCGAATACAAGGCAAATAATGCCCTCCTAACTTGAACCGGTGTGTTAGATTGTTCAACAAGGATAGCTACTCGAAGGCTCCAATCAATATCAAGCTCTGTCGTGATCCGATCTATGGGTTGTGGGATACGTGGAAGATGACCTGTGGGTGCTTCGTATAGTCTCTCAACAAGGTCATGAAAATGAATGGATAAATGTGTAATGGATCTTTTGGTGTTTTATGGACGATTCTCTGGTCTAGTCCAGAAATCTTTAGCCTGATTAGCTGCTATGTTTAACAATGATAGTTGTGTGATAATGTCTGGTGGAAGTAAGCTAGTGTCTATATCAATGAAGAGGTCTCCTACATCTGGCTATGGGACTAGTGGATCACAACCGAATGTTTGCTCTCTTTCGGGCCCTTCTACAGTCATACAGATATCTATCAAGGTAGTCTATAATTTGGCTGATTTGACCAGAACGTGTGTGCTTTGTCGTGTTCTATGTTTAATCCTCTTAGGTGTGTGCTAATTTCTTGTAGGTCTACTGTTGTTCAGAAGACCTGAATTCTGAGATTTTGGTCTATGTCAGTTATTACTGCAACAATATTTGGTTGAGGCATGATTGGCTCAAAAATGTATTCCCTGGGCTCCCTAGGTCTCGTGATTATCATACAAGATCAATATAAACCTAACTAAAACGAAATAAACTAATTATGTAAGATATATCTACAACATATATATATATATATATATATATATATATATTCCTTTATTTTTGTATTTTTGATAGAATTTTTAATAGAATTGAAAGAATAACTAATCTAATATATTCAGAAAATGAAAACTAATCTAATAAAAAAATTAAAACAAGCAAGGTAGCCTAGTGTAGCTATTTACTTGTGCAGTTGTGAGTTTATCCTAAATAACTAGATAACTGATTAACTTAATTGAAAGATTCTCGATCCTACCTCAAAAGTGAGGAATGAATCATAGTTTCTCAGAAACTATCAATCCACACAGCTTCCCTAGAAATATCAAAAATGAAACTTAACTAAAATGAAATATTTCACTACTCTATTTGATATGTTTTAACTAGAACTTTGACAGATAAAACCTAGAATTTGCATAACAGTGGTGAATCCAGTAGTGTATGATTTTGTCCCCTCATAATGATCTCCTCATTCCTTCATGTTCACGTGAGTCCAGAAGAGTGTGTATATGCTAGCATCAACAGAAAAAGGTATTTTGAACAATGACAACTTTAGATATAGACCAAATATAATGCGAGTAAGAGAGGGACAACGCAAGTGACAGAGCTTGGCGTATGTAATTCCTAGCGGGATTTATTATGGGAATACAACACAAGTGTGCCGAGAGATTCTAGAATCTACCTTATGTGAAGAACACAACTTGAAACTCTGCTGGATTCAATCTACAAATGACACTACTCTGCTCTAAACTAATTTGTATGAACAACAATGAACAATACTGAAGCAAGAAGATCGAATGGCTTCCAACAGCAAAGGAAAACTAGCATGGATGCAAACATGAAAACAAAATGAGCTCTAAACAAGAAATTGAAAGAATAAACAATGGAAATGAGAAGTTGATGGGCCATTTGCTTGAAAACAACCTGGCTATTTATAGATTTCACATTCACCCAAAGGTAATTCCTATTAGAACTCTTTTACCATTAAACAATGAAGAAACACTATTCCAGGAACATAAAACATTAATACGAGCTAAGATGGTTGAGAAAAGCTAGTGAAAGTTGAAAAATGACGCAAGTTGCGATCAAGGAAATGTGCTGGAAAATGCGTGAAGGACCGCCGCCCTAAGCAGGGTGGTTGTTACAGGACCGTCGCCCTGGTAGGGCTGCGGTTTCGTCACTGAAATTCAAAAAGCTTAGAAAAGGAAGGCATAAGATAAAGCGAAGCACAAGGAAAATGGATAAAGCATTTGGGATGTTAGCATATACTTTGTGAGCTTCTCTGGATCCCAAACACCTTGCGAGGTAACCTGTATCATCATTGGGGCATGCGTAACATCATTTTGGCGGTACGGTACCCTACAATTTTGGGTACATACAGGTGCTCTTTCTTATTATAGGTTTCATACGAATAAAAATGAAATACAATGACATACAAGTGATTAAAGGAGAACATTAAAAAACATCTTGTGACTCTACAAAGATCATTTTATGAGGTTCTGAGTATTCATAGGTTCCTGGAGAAGGTTTTCAATGCCCCATGAACCTCTGACTTAGTCCACGAATATTTACGAATCAACTAAGTATTTTATACTTTCATTTACAACTAGGGTTTCATATTTTTATAGCTTACTTTCTTGTGTCAAGATCTGTACTTAATTTTTTATATCATTACGATGGTACATATTTAGATTCAACATTTATTTATTTTAATATTTTCTTAATCATTTGGTGAACCCGACAATTATAAGCTTTCCTTCTGAGTATGCCTTCATCTTATCAAGTCATGGATCAATCTTATTATCCTTATTTCACTCTAACTAAGGTTTCTAGCATGGTTACTACTACAACTGATTTCATGCAAGTTTGTACTCAACATCCTCCTCACTTTATTATGCCCATGGCTGATCCTACTATCAATGTAGTAATTACGCACTGCACTCATCATCCTACAACTCCATCCGTTTCTAACCTACTACCTATTGCTTATACAACTCTTCCTAGTACTTCTAAGGGCTATGATATCATTGAGAAACTTAAGAATACACTGGCCAAAATATCTCTCTATGAATTATTATGCAATGTGCTTGATTATCATTATATCATAAAAGATGCCCTTCATTCTATTCATATTGAAAGTGACAATTCTTCGGTGGCATTCACAAACCTCATTTAGTCTCTCAAAAATATGCCACGTGTTATATCATTTACCAATGAGGACATATCACATATTTCTATTGACAATAAATGTGTGCCTTTTCTTATCACTGTTGTCATTGGCACCATTTGTATCAAAAGTGTACTCATTGACAATGTATTTGCCATTAATTTATGTTCTCATTCCCATTTCTAAAAAAATGGTAGTATAGATAATTTAATTTCTAAAAATTCCACTCTCATTCGTGGTTATGATTCAACTACTAAGACATTATTAGGCACAATCAAATTACCTATACAAGTTGGGCCTAAAAATTTCCCTACTAAATTCTTCATTATCGATGCCTCATTTTAGTTTAATCTTTTGTTGGGTAGAACCTAGATTCATGCAATGCATGTGGTTATGTCCACTGTTCATCGATGCGTTAAATTCTTACATGATGGCTATGAAAATACCATTGCTGCAAATCCTGATCCATTCAAATTCTGTCATATAGACCCTGCCACTGCTATGCCCATTCCTCTATCACAACCTATCCCATATAGTAACATTGACACATATGATATCAGTCAATCTAACGCTTCACATGCTTATTCTACCACTCCGAACACTCCTTCTATTTCCACTTATACTACTGATATCATTTCACCCACTATGTTTTCTCTAATAAGCACTACTAGTCTACTCATCAAGGCTCCTCACACACCTGCATCTAGTGGACCTCCTAAAAATATCCTTGATATTACTATCCATCATGACAATGCCAACATTGATGATTTTGATGACGAGCTCAATAACGTTGAGCTCATTGATGAAAAATTGTGTAATCTTAATTTCATTCCTATTGAGGTAGATGATTCATATTTCAATGATACTTTCGTTGTTGTCGGCCTTGGTAAGTATCAATTCAAAACACCCCCTCTTACTAATGTTATGGTACTTTATGAGAGGTATATCCATAATCTAGATGTGTTTCACCTTCTCATGGGAAACTTACATCTACACTTCCTCCTTTCATGTGCACACTTTTCATGAATAACTCTTATTGACATCATATTCCATTGGATTTTACTTTCTATGACACTATTTTCACACATGATGGCTTGACCTGGATTGGGTTTACACTCAATGATATCTCATCGCCACCTCATTCACCCCATCTCTATCAGAGAAATGTTACTTTTATGGTTGCTTATGGTCTTCGTGTCTTCTACCTAACAGTATTTGTGACATGTGCCCCTCGCACTTCTCCACTGACGCTTGGGAAATCTTGGATAGATTACATTAGGAGAACTTTGGATCCTAACCAGACTAACATCACATTCCCTATGCCTTTTGGTCATGTTTCTATTTGTAATGATTCATTTCTTTTCTATTCACAAAATATCACTCATTGGTATGCACATAAATATCCACCAACACCTTTCACCGATGAAGAGTACGCAAAGCACATGTACAATTTACGCTGCAATGGATCTTTATATGATCCATTATACATTATTTCTTACCAGGTTTCTGACACATATCCATTTGGATTTGATCAGGACAATGATGATCTTTCAGACATTGTCACTTGATAATTCTCATCATTTCATACTTAGGGGGCATCACACTTCTTTCCCCCCTCTTTTTTGGCATTCTCCACACTTTGCATCTCTTTTCTAATGCACATCATAAACATCTTGATATATTTATATAGAAATTACCTGATGATGCACTCTTGTGCTACGGTTCACACTTGAATGTTGAGGGCACACTACATACATGAACCTCACACACTACACATCACATTACACACTTTGCATTCACAACACATCTCTCTGGTGCACATTCATCACAACACATTTCCCTATGACACACTCTAGTTCTATGGTTCATACTCGACTTCTGAGGGTCTAAATATAAAATGAACCTCACCACACTCACTCACGCTCTACACTTTATCAATCATATCTTTTTAGTGCACAATTCAAACCATTTCCCGATGACGTACTCTTGTTCATTCTTGACTACTGAGTGGCATTTATAAATGAACCTCATCTCATGCATACTCATTCACACTCGCTCGGGGGTACGATGGTCATATTACACTCACAATGTATTCCATTCCATCTCACACATCCATAACATATTGCATATCTTGGTTACACATTGTTATTTCTTACTTATTCTCACATGACACATCTTTCTTACTATGTTAGATATATTTTATGTCATTATATTTTCTGTACACACATGCACGTTCATTTTCCTTCTAGTTGTGATTGTAGAATTTACACAGATCATTACATGCAACATGGATACTTAGTAAAATACCTCTTACTAGTCCCACAACAGGATCCTTGGGGCATCCACCTTTGTATCCACATTGTATCATTTTTCATAGCACATTACTAAATCAGATTTTACATGCTTTGACACACTTTTTATCTTTCTAACATGCTAATGGGTTCTTCATGTGTAATATTTAATTTACAAGAACTATTTGCTACCATGGTTGTTAGTTACATTGCTTGCTATTGTCTGTCATTTTTTTCCATTGTATGTCATTGTTTGCAGGATTCACCCTTTGTATTGTGGGCACACTATATGCTTTTGGCCACAATGGCCTTGATTGTCTTGCAACATTGTGAGTGATATCCCATGTTTGAAACCCACTTTTTGCGGTCTACTTTGTCTACATTATTTCTTGTTCACATCATTTGTTTACTTCCTAGCTTACATATTGTCTTCTACATGTGTGTTTGTCTTGTTTGCACCAACACTTGTTTTTTAGCCACTTTTTTTGTGTGTGCCTTAGTTTCTACTAAGCACGCACCCTCCCCTACAAGGCATCATTTTTAGCACAATTTCTGGTCTTCCTTTGGGCCGCATAATCCTAGTGACATCACATGCACCCCAAATGAAGGGGGCATCATTAAGTGAATCAGTAACCCCATACAATAATTTATAGTCACAGTTTAACATAGTTCAGTATCAGTACAACATAGTCTTCAGTCTCAGCAACAACCTGGAACCTGACTTGGGTCTTCAACACAAAACAAAGACCAGTGCCTAGACACATACAGTAGTACCTAGGCACCCCTAGCCCTTCTTGGGTACCTGTGACCAGGGGGCAGTTTTACAATTTTTCTCAGTTCACAACAGTTAGCGTGTATGAATTACACCTTCTTTTCTACTTTTGCGTTGGATCGGACTTGATAGAAATGGATCAAATTTGCACACACCATCTGCACCGGTGTTTTTCATTCGGGAATAATTCAAAGGTTAGAGAATAACACTAGACCTTTCTCACTATACTACTTACATATTTGGCGCAGTTTTTCATAAGATCACCTAAAAAACTCACACTTACCATAACTAGCATGAGATTGCCCAAAAAATTATTCTTTTATAACATCTTTAGGATCATTTATATCTCTTTACTCATCATGGATCAAGTGCACATGATCCTTTTTACATTTGTACTTATTCCTTACATACTTTTTGTGTATTTTAATCAAATTTTTCATATACACATATTTGACAACTTTATCAATCTTCTCTTTTACAGGTACGTCCTTCTAGGAAGTGAAAGTCACATCAATCACACATCAACACATATCAAGCTACATCAACAATAGGTACAACATGACATCTACACATATGATCTCACCCTAGGGTCAACATCATCATTTTTCACTTCCTCTTCTCTATCTTCTGCGCTTCATATTTTTTTATTGCTCCACACTTTTCCTTATCTCTCGACACAGTTTTCACCATCTATATATATGGTTATCATACTTTATGTTATCGAGCATTCAATCAATTAAATAAAGTGGGGAAAAATGTAGACACCAAATCACACACTTTGGGTATTTATCTAGTCCTGATCACATACTACTATTCATATGATTCCTAAGGAAGAAAATTACTAATTGATCATTGTCTTTGGCCTCTTGTCTTGATTTATGTTTTCTCTCTTGGTCTTACACTTCTTCTTTCCCAGTCTATCATTTCATACTTTGGCATTTCTGACTCTAGACACCAACACCCAGCTAGGACGCCAGTGCCTAGGTGCCTCTGACCTATTTTTACTTTGCTCACATCTTTTAGGTCTCTTCTAGCCATTTGGGCATCTTATTTATTACTAGTTGTCCTGTTAGTGGTTAATTAAAAAATTCAAACAAGGGAGTCATATAAATACAAAGCTATGTGATCATAATAAAGGACCAAAAACTAAACATATATTATCTCCACCTAAGGTTGCATCCAAAGGCATTATAAGAGCATTCAAGCATCAATCTAACATCCACACAAGGGCTAGGGATTGCATTCTTCTGCACACACTTCATAGGAGGGGAAGTTCATTTTTTCGTGCACACATCTACTTACATCTTTTACATCAAGATAATTTCTTGCTATCAAGTGCGATTGACATGAGAGCCACCTAGGGCATGATTCTACACACACATAGAACTACATGGAGTCTAAAATGTAGTGCATCACCTGAATCGTAAGGAACATGAACATTTTTAGAGAAATTTGGATCATAAGGAACATGTTTCCAATACTTGTGATCAATGTATAATGTGCATGTAAAGTGATTAAAATAAGGAAATGGCATAAGAGAAGAAGTAATAGTAACATTGTGACCAGGGCTATTGGATGAGGAAGGGACCATAGGGGGAAATAGGCTCTAGAGCATGTATTAGAATAAGGAATCATAACAATAGTGATGGGTTGAGTGATGGGAGGGTTTATTTGAAATTCACTAGGAATAGTAGCAATATAGTGAGTATGAAAGAGAGACTGATCAAAATCCATGGGAGTAGAATCCAAAACACACAAGGTATCATCAATGAGCTCTATTGTATCAATAACATCATCATTAGAATCATCAGTATTTACATGGAAGTATTGGTCAGAATTTTCTAGGGGCTTGGTAATAGATGTAAAAGGGGTATGGGAGGATATGTCAAGAGATTATATCAGCAGTGAGAGTCAAAATAAAGGAAGTGTGATGCAAGAGCATCACTCCTAGTCTAATATAATGTTGAAATCATAAATTTTGGATTTCTGAGTGTGTGGATAGGTCTAGGGGGTCATCTAGGGTCTATTAGGTGTGTTGGTGTGTGTAAGACCATCATAAGTTTGAATTTAGTACTTTCCCTCAAAATTACTAATTTGAATTTAGAAGGCAATTTTGGCTTGTAATTGGTGTTTTAATGAGTATTAGAGCATCTAAAAAATTAAATAAGATGGTGGAAGTCCTAGTGAGGTCATATTCAAGTCATAATTGGAATATAGGTTTTTGGTCTTAAGCTCTCAAGTCTAAGATGGGTCTTGGAGGTTACAATGAATGCTAAACATGTAATTTGAAGGCTCTAGAAGCTAAGATTCAATTAGAAGGATTGTGGAAACATATTAAAAGTCTTAATTGTAACTAATTTGGATAACATTCAAATGGTCATCATGAAAAGATTGGATCTCCAAGAAGAATATTGGGAGATTTTGGTTTGTAAGCTAATGATGTAACAATAATACTATGAATTTTGGTGTTTGCAGCTTATAATGTTTGTGTGTAGTGGTAAATATAATTGATAAATATTTTTTATGATGGTAAAATACTAATAATTTTCTATAATTCTTTGCATGCATGTATTTATAAATTCGACTATTATTTATGTGAGCACTTATTTGAAAACTGTGATAATGTGTATGTAATCAGAGCTTGAGATACCAATGAGAACGAGATTGTAGATGAAGGGGAAAGTGCAAGAAGTTTGAATGGTGTGGGTAATGTGTTCAAGCTTGGTGTTGAAAAGAAAGAATGTTGCTCTAAGGGGAAGAGACACGAAGGATGCATGCTTGAGAACAAGGCACATTTGAAGGTGCGGGAAGATAGAAAAGAAAACACAAGCCACAACACTTTGGATCGGGACTTAGCCGTTTTTGTGGATAAGGACTATTTTTGGAGATAACATGCGGAGAAAACATAGAGATGAAGACTTACACTCCACACAATGGTATTTTGGGAACAAGCAACAAATAAGTGCAGTGCATAGTTTAAGCTAATAATAGGATTTATACTTGGAGTTAACTATAAGACATCTATTATTAGAGAAATTGCATGTTGTGCATACTATTGTAAAGGTGCATGTCTATCATCAGCATGTGACCTATTTTGAGAAGTGCATGGGTGGTGAAGGGTAAGTCCCCACCCCTATAAATATACATTGATTTGCATAGTTTAGTGTGGTGAATTATTGTAGAGTTGTGCTGCTAGTTTTAACGCGCACATAACTCATGGAGATACTAATATAGTGTAAGAAGATTTTGTGTTTTACAATATTTAATGCAATGGAGTATATTGGTTGGATAATGGTATTAGACATAACTGAATTTGGTTCTTGTATGGTTGATCTTATCATAGTCATTGTTTAGTTCATTTATTATGATTCTCTAAGATATAAATTTGGATTATGCAATGTGGAATGTTTATGACCAGTTATGAATCTAGATATGTATACTAACATGATCTAAAAATAACTCTAAAGAGACCTGGTGCCTTTGTGTGCTTTGGGTGAGTACTCATCTTAGGCTGAGTGATGTGCCAACATGCCTGGGTTATTCACAGTAAATTCTAGGCTGCATCATTGGTTTTGTTGCCGGGACCTCTTTTTTAGCTATTTTTAGGATGTTTCATGATGAAGACGTACCAGTTGACCTTATCAAGTGTTGAGGAGTGGATAGTAGATCTGGAAGAAGAATATGCTTAGAGATTCAACAATGGATCTTAATTTTACGCGTGCACATGGGTGGAGTACAACTTGTATGATTGTTTATATGAGAGTTTCTTTGTTATCTTTCCGATAGAGATGTACAAGTGGTTGGTTGCTTATGTGTCTAAAAGGAATTAGAGGTTTCACACACTTGTCTAGACACATGAAGAGTTTCAGGACCTCTATGATGCTGATATGATTTGGACACGCGTTGTGGACACTTGGTTCCATGGTGTTTTAAATAGCTATATTTTGGAGTACTCAATTTCCACTTATTCTTTCCTAGAGGTAGTTAAGTTTCATTTTTATGTTATCCCGGGGGAGCCTATATACAAGGCATTCCATAGGTAATCAAAATCTTGATGGTAACCCTGAATTCGGAAGAGAAGCCAATGGCTAGCTAAACCCCACCACGCACAAGCATAGGAGTAGGTTTGGTGAAAGATGGCGGACTTGGCGGAAGAGGCGCAAAGAGAAGAAAGGTGGCTTAAGTACAATGAGGTGTACGAGAGGGATTTTGGGAAGCAGTGTGAGATTACATAACATATGGCATTGAGGAGAGAGATGGCTCGTGAAGAATTTGGAGCTCACATAGAGGGCATGGAGCCAGAGCATATGGAACTCCCCTATTTGTGCAAACATGACAGGGAACCCTCCTCCACCTCTTATGAGAGTGTGCTAGCAAAGATGACATGGACCATGGGCTCACATGTGAATCTACCTAACGACCTAACCCTTGTACTTGGTTTTCCAATTTCTAGTACAACCAGTAGTCAACAAGCTAGTTTGGGTAGTAGAATAACATGAGTGAAAAAAATATCAAGTAAATATATGGCCAAGAAGACGTCTTCCTTGTTATTTAGAGTTACCTTTTCAGGCACGTCGTTAGTGCATAACTCAGGTGCGTATAATTTTGGACTCACATCTGGGAATAGTACCACCTCGCAAACTATAGGATTCTAGTTTAGTACCACTGTTGGGACACATGGCAGTACATCCTCTAGTTCACTTCCTGTTGCAGATGGAGGATTAGGGGGCATAGGTAGCTCTGGTTCTAATGGGTCTAGAGGAAGAGGTAACATAGGGGGTTCTAGATCTGGTGGGCATGGTCCTCACCAACCCCAAAATATTTACATGGAGATGTCACTTCATCTTCCAGAGTATAGGGGAATAGAAGATGTTGTTAAGCATGTGCACATGTGTGAGATATTGTGGCACAAAAAAGGGATCACAAATTCTTTGTGTAAGGCAAGTTAGTTTCCAACTACGTTGTATGGATGCGTGCATAGTTGGTATAGGAATTTTGACCCTGATCAGACTTGCGTAGATTATACAGCATTACGAAATGCTTTCCTTAAGGAATTTTATATCCCTAAGTTCAAGAAAAAAAGTATAAGCATGCTCAAGGATATTAAGCAAGGCACTACTAAGCATGTTCGTGAATTTGATGCTTGTTTCAAAATTCTTTTGTCCAAACTTTCCTATGATATCCATGGAAGCCAACATGCATAATGGTTTTTCAGAGGCTTGATCACACCTCTTAAGAGGGAGTTGTCACATAAGACATATATGGATCCATGTGAAGCACTTGAAGTAGAATTACATGCTAAGGCAGTCAGAAGTATAGACACTAGAGTGAACCCATTCATGGAAGCTCAGATTGCAACTATGGAAAAGAGTTGGAGAAACTATCAGCCAATTCCACACATGAGACATGAACTGGGATTTGGTGTATAGATTGTGATGTAGAGGGGCATACTAAGGATAGTTGTCCTCACAGATCAATGTGTTCATTGTTACTAGAATGTGAGATATGTCATTTATACCATGATGCAAGCCACTGCCCATTGTTACAACACGTGATTAGGAAGAATGTATCTTGCTATTGTAAGAGTATAGGTTGATTGATTAGATCCATGATGTCATTGATATTGGCACACAACACACAAGAGTTTTGAATAAATATAAAGGTAAAAGTGAGCACCATGATTATGATCACACTCAAGGGCGCTATGATCAGAACAAGAAGAAATTTGAAGGAGGTCGTGGTAGAGGTCGAGGATACCATGGTGGATTTAGGGGTTTAGGCCGTAGTGTTGGATGAGGGGAGTTTCCTTGTGGAACATGTTACTGATCTCCTAACCACTACAAGAATGGATGTCCTCATAATATTACTTGTTCTTTTTGTGGAGAGAATCATGACTATGAAGAGTGCCCAAACTTATATGAACATCTTAGCAAGTATCATAAACATGAAAACATATGCACATGGATGGTTAGAATATAATGCGCTATGGAAAACCAATGGATGAAAAAGTTGGCACCAGATCCTGAGGTAGTACCTATGAAAATTACAACACATGCTGAATCTACGCATGCTAGAGAAGCGTTGCAACAAAATCCTATCATTATTAGGGAGGAGGTCTTATATGTAAGATATCTAGATCCTACACATCAGAAGGAGGTTTATCAAGAAACCATGAAGGTACTCAGAAATATTTAGGGTGAAATACAATGTTTAAAGGAAGAGTCGTTGGAGAAAAAGAAGACAACAGAGACGATCTAGTCAAATGTTGATGATCTGAAAGAGGTATGTAAGATGCTACACCATGAGAATATTATTCCATTACTAGGGAATTGGTTAAAGGGAAACACTCCTTACGTAGGTATTGATAATGGATGACAGATCTTGCATGTTAATCTCCCTCCTCATAGCTTGGATTATGAAAAGGAGATCACCCTGAATGTTGTTGTGGATGGGTGTCTTTTGAGAAATATATTAATTGACATAGGTGCGCAAGTTAATGTGCTTACTTTATATGCATGGGTGCAGATGGGTAGACCTCCATTACAACCATCCTCTAATGTACTGTTTATGGAAAATCAAATTAAGGCCACTCTAATAGGAGTTTTAAATGATGCATCCATTACAATACAAGGGGCCAAGTTCATTGGGGAATTTGAGCTTATAGCACTTGCAGAAGTGGACAACTTCCCAGATCTACTTGGGTGCCCTTGGTGTTATGCAAATAATGTTGATCTATGGTTCAAAAAGGGGTATATAAGTTTTGATAACATGGAATAATGAGTTATTTTCCCTTTGAGAGATGGAAAATATGCACCTTATGTTGAACCTTTGAGTGAGGAAGACCTGAACATGATTTATGTGCGTGCCATTCGAGATCTAGAAGTAGTTGAGCCATCTGCAGAAGGAATCCTCCAGTGAGATGATGCACATTTTATTAGTGATACTACAAGTATTGCTTGTGATAATTGGGCACATGAAAGCTACGAGATGGTTGGGTGCATAGTAAGAAGTGCATCTATGTGAGGAGGCAGACCTCAATGTCTTTGAAGGATAAGTAAAAACCTTGTACCCCAGTACACTGATGAAGAAGAGCTTGAGGTATTCCTATGTGACATGGAATAACAATGGAAGGATCAAGTGGAAAGAAGAAATATGTTAGTGTATACCCTATGTAAGACAAAAATGTGTTGGTGGATGGTTCATAGGGATAATCTCATAGAATGGAATGAAGTGAGAATTACTCTAACAACCCGGTTTCTCAGGAGCAATGCACTTACTCAAATCTGCACATATCATGGTAATCATCCTGTTTGGCACCACATTCAGTAGTGTGAGATACTTTGGACAGAGAGGCAGAAGCTTTTCCACCTTTGTTGTGGGTGAAAAAACTTTATTTCACTTTACGCGGTGGCACGTGTGCTTGGTATGTTTATGCGGAGCTGCATAGGGGGACTGGAAATTGGAAAGACTTGACTATAGGAATGATCCAGAATTTTGACTACTTCTCCACTAAACCTTTGGTGAAAGAGGCATTACGAATTATGGAGTAATTGACTATGGGAGACAACACAAAGCCTAAAGAATTCATTCAAGAGTTATTTGGTGAGGTAGACCTAGGAGCGCATTTTGATGAAGTAGATGAGATAGATTATAAACTACTTGAGTGTGCTTGCCTTAAGAAGAAGAAAGGAAATATGGTCTACATAGTGGATAAAGAAGAAGTAGAAAATTTAGACATAGATCATTAATAGGGTATGTGCGAGGTCTTAGATAGTGTGGATAAGGAGGTGAGTGCCTATCATGAACCTATGAATACCAAGGAAGTAAACATTAGCATAGATGTTGAGTCTAAGGAGGCCATAATTGGGAACTATTGGTCTAATTATGAAGTGGCTAAGATAATTGAGTTACTACACGATTTACAAGACTTATTTCCTAGGGGCTACCATGAGCTAAAGGGAGTGCATGGGTCTTTGGGAGAGATGAAGATTAAGTTAAAGGAAGGTGCACGCTCAGTTAGGAAGAGACCTTACAGGATGAACCCTAACCTATACGTAAAAGTCAAAGAAGAAATTGAAAAGATGTTGAAATATGGCATTATTAAGCCCCTAGAAGAATCAAAGTGGGTTAGTCCCATTGTAATCAATATAAAGAAAGGTGGTAGGAATAGGATTTGTGTGGACTACAAGGAACTAAATGTTGCATGTGTGATTGATCCTTTTCCTACAACTTTCACTGAGGAAAAATTAGAAGGCGTTACAGGGCACGAAATTAACTCTTTTATGGATGGATTCTCTGGGTATCATCAGGTAAGAATTGCAAATGAGGATCAAGAGAAAACAACTTTCACCACTGAATGGGGAAGTTTTGCATACACGGTGATTCCATTTGGACTAAAGAACACGCCTGTAGTATTTTCGCGCATTGTGGTTCAAGCATTCCAGGATTTTATTCATAAATTCTTACAGGTTTACTTGGATGATTGGAAAATATATGGGCTTTTCAAGGATCATTGTGACAACTTGCACTTAATGTTTGAGAGGTGAAAATAGTTAAGTATCTCTTTAAACATTAAGAAGTGTGTATTTGCTACACCTTTTGGAACTCTACTAAGGCATGTCATCTATAAGGAGGGTTTGTTAGTAGATCCAGCCAAGGTTGCAGTTATCTTAGGCCTAGAGGAGCCTACCAGTCAGAGTGAGGTGCAAAGATTCTTGGGCCACATAGGGTATTACAAGAAATTTATCAAAGGATATGCTAAGATTGTCACACCCTTTTAGGAGTTATTAAAAGGTAAAGAGGCATTCTATTAGGGATAACCACAACAATGCACATTTGAAGCGTTGAAGGAGAGGCTTACTATATCACCTATTTTGTGCTTTCACTCATGGAACCAACCTTTTCACATACACATATACGCCTCTGGCATGGCCATTGGCACAATATTAGCTCATCTTGTAGAAGGTATTATAGATCATCCTATATGTTTTTCTAGTAGAAATTTGAATCATGTGGAATAGAATTATATAACTACATAACATGAGGGCTTATCAATGATCTACCCACTGCATAAGTTTAGACAATACTTGCTAGAAACACCTTTTATGTTCTATACATATCACATGGTATTGAGATGCTTGGTAAATAATCTCATTCTACAGGGGCACATATGTCGATGGGTTCTTTTATTCCAAGAGTTTGATTTTATAGTCATGGTAAAGCCAGGCAAAGTAAATTATGGCCCAGACCACTTATAAAGAATTCAATCAGGAGAGGATGTGTAAACAATTGAAGATACAATGCTAGATGTAAAGTTGTAGAGGTTAAACCATGAGCCCTTGGAATTGGAGGATATTTATGTATTTTTACACATGGGTATGGTGCCAGAAGGAATGAAAGCCTTGGAAAAGAAACAACTTACAATTCCTGCCGCGCCTTTCATGTTGATCAGTGGCGACCTATATAAACTAGGACGAGATGAAGTATTGCGTCGGTGTGTACTAGGGCATGAGCACACAACAATCATGAAAGAGGCTCATGGTAGTATTACAGGTGGACACTATGTAGGTGATGCCACCATGCATAAGATTCTACTCGTTGGTTTATGGTGGGAAACCTTGTACAAGGATTGCAAGGAGTATTGTAAGGCATGTGATCAATGTTAGCGCATTGGAAAACCTTGGAAAAGAGATGAAATGTCTTTAAGGCCTATTACTAGTTCAGAGCCATTTGAAAAATGGGCAATAGACTTTGTGGGTCCTATTTCCCCAGCTGCACGTAGAGCTGGATCACGCTAGATCATCACTTGTACATATTATCATACAAGGTGGGAAGAAGCAACACCCACAAAGGATTGTATAGCAGCTATAACAACAAGGTTCTTATGGGAAAATATTCTTACCAGGTATGGATGGCCTTCGAGTTTGACAAGTGATAGGGACACATGAATGAGAGAATCATGATATTATTGGATGAATTTATGGTCGTGCACCTCAAAACCACACCCTATCACCCTCAAGAAAATGGGACTCTTGAGGCCTTCAACAAGATATTGAGCTAGACCTTGACAAAAAATTATGATGTTGGAAGGAAAGATTGGGATGATAAATTTTATGTTGTACTTTGGGCATATAGAACAACCTACAAAAGGTTATTCCCTTTCAGTTGGTGTTTGGACTAGAAGCAATTCTTCTCATAGAATTTATGTTGCCTTCTTTGCATATTACACACGCAGGAGGTCTAGCTGATGAGTAAGCATTGGAGGAAAGAATTGAAAAATTAATATAGCCGGATGAGAGGCACACCATAGCATGTTGGAGTTAGAAGTAGGAAAAATCCAGACATAAGGCATAGCATGACAGGCACATCAAGGACAAGAAGCTTGAGGTTGGGCAGATGGTGCTTATTTATGATTCAAAGTTTCTGCGCCACCCAGGCAAGCTTAAGTGCATTGGTTGGGACCATATGTTATCACTCACATACATGAATCAAACACTTTCTAGTTAGAGGCACTTGATGGAATATGATTACCTGGTTACTTTAATGGGAGTAGGCTAAAGCCCTACTATAGATAATAATTTTTGGTGTTTGTAATAAGGCAGTATTGCCATTTAGTATAGATTTCCCTTACTCTATTTCATTTAATGTGTTTCCTTCTTCGTCACTATGCTTTGTCAATTTAGTTCAATGTTTTGTGTAATAAGAGCGCTTGCACGCTAGAAGCTGATTACAGTCTGAAGTGTTTTTATGCGCAGAGGACTACACATACCCTTGGTGTGGGGTGGTTGTCATTCAAACATGGGTACCCATAAGAAAATATTGTTATAGGTGATTTTTCTTGTTAAAAAGTGTAGACATTATGGAAATGTGATAATAGAAAGAAAATTGCTCCTAAAGAAGACCATAACTGGAAATGAATGATTACACAGTATAACGCGAGGTAAGCTATGGCCGTAAAAAATACTATAGGAAGGAAAAGTGGTGTGGTGATTCGGTGCATAGAATTGCACAGAAGGAGGTTTGTGGCTAAAAGGTAGGAAGGCATGCTAGAAGGTTATAGCTATTGCATGTAGGTGTATCACGCAGAAATTGGGAAAATGGTCAATTAATGAGAGGATCAGTAGTGGGTAAAGGAGCAATAAATGTGATAAATTTTCCCAACTCTATATAAATATGTGATATAGGTTTATTTCTTTTGTAACAAGTTCTGCTACAGCACCCGTCGCTCTAGCTAATTGTCTACCTTTTCCAACTTGTATTTCTACATTATGTAGACTTATGCCTAAGGGTATATTGGTTGAAGTAGATATTTAGTTTGTAAAAATCCCTTCCTAAACTATACAAGCCTCTCTCAGGGCATACAACTTTCTGGATGTGAATTATATTTACATATTCAATATCAATATTTGAATATAGATATTATACATCTATCTGGGATGAAGGACATATTTTCATTCCCTTATGCCCTAATTATTTACATCCTAGGTTTCTCCATTCCATCATCTAGTTAATTGTCCACCTTTTCCAACTTGTATTTCTACATTATGTAGAGTTGTGCCTAAGGGTATATTGGTTGAAGTAGATATTTTGTAAAAATCCCTTCCTAAACTATACAAGCCTCTCTCAGGGCATACAACTTTCTAGATGTGAATTATATTTACATATTCAATATCAATATTTGAATATAGATATTATACATCTATTTGGGATGAAGGGCATATTTTCATTCCCTTATGCCCTAATTATTTACATCCTAGGTTTCTCCATTCCATCATCTGGCTTATGTTCTTTTTCATGTAGCATTAAGAATGAATGACTTTATCAAATTACATCAATACTTCTAAATCTTCCATATAACATAGGAGGCATTTGAAATATATTCTTATTTTGTCTAATTCTCACTGACATAAGACACAAGCTCTTAATGTTGTCATTGATGTCATAAAATCTGTAACAACCTTCCACAACTAATTCTTCGTTGTCTTTAAATTTTTGCATGTATTTTTGTTATCATTTCTCTTAATATTTTTGAAGAAGAAACAGGTAAGAGCACAATAATAACATAATTTAGAAAACTAGATCCGACAACTACAAGCAGGTCCATTATTGCACTAGAAGTTAGTACACTAGACAAATTGCAAAAATCTGTGATCACACATTCTGCATTGAATAGATTAGTTGATGGAATAAATGATATTGTTGACTGGATTTGGAAGGGATATGCAAATTGTAAGGTGAACTCATCAGTTTCTTCCATCCTTGATGTATTTTTTTCTTCCATTGAAATCACATAGTTGTCTATAATTGTTTGAGTTGCCGATGGGAGAACCTCTAACACCTCAACATCAATTTTTCTTTTTTCTGATTTTTCACTTCCTCCATAATCAGATTTAATTTTTCCTTTCTTCTCTTCTCCCAAGAGTACACACAACTAGTGGTAATGAGATTCATGCATACCAAAATTTTCAACAATATATTTTTAGTGCATTCTTCCAATACAATATTACCTAGATATTTACATTTCATATAATTTAGAAATTTTACTCTCTTTCATATGTCATCTTTTACTCTTTGGTAGTAAGAATCAAAAGTCTCCACTATGACGCCCACTTCAATAGAGTCAATTAGCCATACTTTCCTTGTTTGCACTTTATCTAGTAGAATTGATATCTCTTCATTGGTCACTCCTCTTGCAGGCCTGAAGGAATTCGTCGTGAACCTTACCAATGAATTTTCTTGAAAGTTAGGTCAGTTATCCTTAAAAGGAGAACCAAACAACCCACCTTTAAATAACTCAATGGTTGTTGATTTTTTTCCATATGTCCTCAAGAAAAAATAAAAATGTCATTTTGTCATAAAGTCTCTGTCTTACCCGCTTTCAAAATAGAAATACATTGCTTCACGAAACTTTTCATTAAAAGAGGAAAAAGTATATTTAATCTCTGCATATTACAAAAATTAAATTTAAGTACAAATGCCATAAAATTAAGTTTCATTACCTTAAAATCATTCGTCTTTTCTTTTCCCACTTCGGGCTTCCGAGGACATCCTAGGAATCTCCAAATCATTCAAACCTTGTAGAGTACATCAATAAAATTGGATTCAATCCAATTTTTGTTTAGCTCATTATGATGCTTGCAAATATTAATAATGACTTCGTCAGGTGCATTTGAAGAAAAGATGTGGACCTTTCTAAGATGTGTCTTATTATGTAATGACTTGTATTTGCTTTCAGCTAAAAAAAATTTGGGCACAAATGGTATGTTGGCCATCAAGAATGTAGAATTGTACACGTCATCTCTTTTCAGGTCATTTGGATGCTCTAGTTGCACAAGTTCCTTTGTAGAATATAAAAAGGGAAGATGAAGTGCATCCCTAAGAGAAGGAATATCATTCATATACATTGAATGTATAATAAGGTCAACATTCTCATCATTCACTTCATGGTATTGATATTGTGGAGGTGCCACATGACACCTAGAAACTTGAACTGGAAAAACATAACCATTGAACAAAATAAATTTAATTGTTCAGTGGTTGAAGATTCTGCATTCTCAAATATATTGATCACTTTCTTCAACAATAAATTTGATATGTTGTTATTTTTAATCCCTTGCAACTTTGACTTAGAAATATTTATCTCTAATTTAGACAAATAAGATCACCTTATTGTTGTAAACATCTTTGCATGTTTCTATGGAGAAAACAAATTTCTTTTATTCAAATAATGACAAATAGAAGAAGTATTCTAGTTCTATACAATTTTTTGAATGCCATATTCATGTTATTATGAATTTCCAATCCATTTTCATAGCTTGTTTTGTCTAATTATATGAACTTCCCAAAATTACAACCATATTTAGAACAAGAACATGTTCTACTTTCTCTAGAATCCTTCATTTTTAGTTTCTTGAACAATGAAACTTTCAACTCCATGTCAATAATAAGGCACTTATTGATTTCAATGTCAATTTGTTCAACCTGAATACACAATGTTTGCTAATCAATAACTTCTCAAGTTAGTACCATACTGACTTCACTGACAACGTCTTCATAACAAAAAAAACCAATGATCACCATAGTAGTTTTATGGGGAATGCATTTCTACAAACTATTCATCATCTCTCTTTTTCATATCCTCTTCTCCTTCAATCAAAGGAATTTTCATAAACAGAGTGTGACCAATTAAATACATATTACTTGTCTTTAATTTTAGTTTTATAAACCAAAGGGATATAGTCGTAAATATTTTACTTGTCTTGGAATATTTGTTGTCTTCCCTTATCTTGAAACATTAAAGAAAGGTAGTAAGCATCCACCCTAGTGGTCGCTAGTCTTTGAAGATAGTCTTGTAAAATTTAAATATAGTAATGGAGCATAGTTAGTTTTTCAGTCAAGTCATTACTACTTGTCCTGTAAGCAAGACAACAAATATCCTAGCGGCCACTAACCTCAAGATAGTCTTGTAAAATTTAAATATAATAATGGAGCATAGTCAGTTTTCATTCAAGTCGTTAAATGTAATTATCTTCAACCGTAGCAGCCGCTAGGCTTTGAATATCATGTTAGGATAGTAATATCATGTAATAGATTCTGAATAGCATGTTGAACTCAGTGGTCACTAGGCTTAAAATTTCATTTGCTACTTGTCCTGTTTGTAAGACAACAAATATCCTAGCGGCCGCTAACCTCAAGTTCTTTTTGATTTTCCACCAGAGATATGTAATTATCTTTGACATTAGCGATCATTGGGCTTCGAATATCATGTTTGGATAGGAATATCATGTAATAAACTTCAAATAGTATGTTGTTCTCAGTGGTCACTAGGCTTAAAATTTGGTGTTGGAGTTAGTTCAGTTTTATTTTTTAGTTTTCAGTAGAGTCATTACACATTATCTTGAATGCAAGACAACAATTATCCTAGTGGCCTCTAATCACAATTCTTTGTTATGTTACACCAACAAAGTGGAATAATCCATGACCTTATTGAAATTAGACCTTAACGACCGCTAGGCTTAAAATTTTGTTTCTAATTACGTGTCTTCTCTTGTCTTGGAACATTAAAGAAAGGTTGTAAGCATCCACCCTAGCAGTCGCTAGTCTTTGAAGATAGTTTTGTAAAATTTAAATAAAACAATGGAGCATAGTTAGTTTTTCAGTCGAGTCATTACTACTTGTCCTGTAAGCAAGACAACAAATACCTATTTGTCAAAAAATATCGTTGTGAGCTAACCTCAAGTCTTTGTGATTTTCCACCCACGCTATGCAATTATCTTCGACCTTAGTGGCCGCTAGGCTTCAATATCCTGTTAGGATAGGTAATATCATGTAATAGATTTCAATAGTATGTTGAACTCAACTCTAGCTTAAAAATTCTAATTTGCTACTTAGGAAGATTATCCCAGTTTACCTCAATATTTGTGATTTTCCACCTAGACAATGTAATTATCATGTAATAGGCTTCAAATAGCATGTTGAACTCATCGGCCGCAAGGATTATAATTTCATTTGGAGCTTGTCTTGTAGGCAAGACAACAAATATCCTAGTTTTATTTGTTTTTCAGTATAGCTATGAATTATCACTGTTAGCATAAAAATATCATGTAATATATTTTAATAGTATGTTGAACTCAGCGACCGCTAGGCTTAAAATTTCATTTTTAATTACATGTCTTCTCAAGATTCAAATAATCCAAAGAAAGGAAGTAATATCATGTTAGAATAGGAATATCATGTAATAGATTTCAAATAGCATTTTAATACCAGAGGCTTCTAGAATATCATGTTAGGATAGGAATATCATGTAATAGATTTCAAATAGCATGTTGAACTCAACGCTATCTCGCTAGTCTTAAAATTTTGTTTGCTACTTGTCTTGTATGCAAGACAACAAATATCCTATCGAATGCTAACCTCAATTCTTTGTGATTTTCCACCCACACTATGAATTATCTTCGACCTTAGCAGCCACTAGGCTTTGAATATCCTTGTAGGGCTAGGAATATCATGTAATAGATTTTAAATAGCATGTTGAACTCAGTGGCCGCTAGGCTTGAAATTTCATTTTTACTTATCCTATTTGCAAGACAACAAATATCATGTAAAGATATTTTGAATAACATGTTGAACTCAAGAAACCGTAGGCTTTGAATTTCACTTTTGACTACTGTTTATGCAAGACAACAAATATCCTAGTGGCCACTAACCTCAAGTATTTGTGATTTTCCACCAGAGATATGAATATTATGTTAGCCTTGAAAATATCATGTAATAGATTTTAAATAGCATGTTGAACTCAATGGCCGCTAGGCTTAAAATTTCATTTTTAATTACAGTGTCTTCTCTTGTCTTGAACATTAAAGAAAGGAAGTAATATCATGTTAGGCTAGGAATATCATGTAATAGATTTCGAATAGCATGTTGAATACCAGAGCTATGAATATTTTTAGGATAGGAATATCATGTAATAGGCTGAATAGCATGTTGAACTCAGCAGCCATTTTAGGCTTAAAATTTTGTTTACTACTTGTCGTTAACTCATGTATAGTCTAGATAGACAAAAAAATATCCTAACAGTGTACACTCTTGTAACCTCAAGTTTTTGTAATTTTCCACCAGAGCTATGCAATTATCTTCAAATAGCTAGTTTGTTAGGCTTCAAATATCATGTTAGGATAGGAATATCATGTAATATATTTTGAATAAAATATTGGATGTTTCAAGCTAGTCTAGGCTTAAAATTTTGTTTTTAATTACTTGTTCTCTGTCTTGGAACATTAAGAAAGGTTATAAAATCCATCCTAGCGTTCACTAACCTTTGAATATAGTCTTGTGTAAATTTAAATAAAATGAATGGATCATAGTTAGTTTTATCATGTAATAGATTTCAGCCTAACATGTTGTCATTACTACTTGTCCTGTATGCAAGACAACAAATATCCTACCTTGTCTTGCTAACCTCAAGTCTTTGTATTTTCCACCCGTTACGCTATGAAATTATCTTCACCTTAGTTGTACTAGGATTCAATATCCTTGTGTTAGGATAGGAATATCATGTAATATATTTTGAATAGCATGTTGAACTCAGTGGCCACTAGGCTTAAAATTTCATTTTCTACTTGTCATGTTTGCAAGACAACAAATATCCTAGCGGCCGCTAACCTCAAGTCTTTTTGTTTTTCCACCCCAGCTATGTAATTATCTTCAACCTTAGTGGTCACTAGGCTTTGAATATCATGTTAGGCTAGGAATATCATGTAATAAACTTCGAATAAAGCATGTTTTACTCAATTTGACGCTAGGCTTAAAATTTTATTTTTAATTACGTGTCTTCTCTTATCTTGGAACATTAAAGAAAGGTTAGTAATCATCCACCCTAGTGGTCGCTAATCTTTGAAGATAGTATTGTTAAATTTAAATAAAATAATGGAGCATAGTTAGTTTTTCCATCCCCGAGTCATTACTACTTGTCCTGTATGCAAGACAAAAATATCCTACTAACCGCTAACCTCAAGTCTTTTTGATTTTCCACCCACAAAATTATCTTCAACCTTAGTGGCTGCTAGGCTTCAAATATCATGTTAGGATAGGAATATCATGTAATAGATTTTGAATAGCATGTTGAACTCAATGACCGCTAGGCATAAAATTTTGTTTGCTTACTTCTTGTCTTATTTACAAGACAACAAATATCCTAGCAGCCGCTAACCTCAAGTCTTTGTGATTTTCCACCAGAGCTATGTAATTATCTTCAACATTAGCGGCCAAGGCTTCGAATATCATGTTAGGCTAGGAATATCATGTAATAAACTTTGAATAACATGTTTTACTCAGGTGATAGGCTTAAAATTTCATTTTTAATTATGTTTCTTCTCTTGTCTTGGAACATTAAAGAAAGGTTATAAGCATCCACCCTAGTGAGTCGCTTAGTCTTTGAAGATAGTCTTGTTAAATTTAAATAAAACAATGGAGCATAGTTATTTTTTCCATTCAATTCCTTACTACTTGTCCTATATAAGCAAGACAACAAATATCCTACCATTTAGCTAACCTAAGTCTTTTTTATTTTCCACCTAGGAATATCATGTAATATATTTTAATATAGCATGTTAAACTCAGTGGCCGCTATTATCTTTGACCTTAGACAACAAATATCTTAGCCGCTAACCTCAAGTCTTTGAACTAGGATTCAAATTAGGCTTAGGATAGGAATATCATGTAATAATATTTCAAATAGCATGTATGAACTCAGTGCCACTAGGCTTAAAATTTTATTTTAATTATGTTTCTTGTTCTTGTCTTGGAACATTAAAGAAAGGTTATAAAATACCCTAGTTAGTCTTTAATATCAAGTCTTTGTTATTTTCTGCTCAATGGATGCATAGTTATTTTTTTCCGTTGAATCATTATCTTGATATTCTAGTAAGCAAGACAACAAATATCCTAGTGGTCCACTTAACCTCAAGTCTTTGTGATTTTCCACCCCACGCTAGAATTATCTTCGACCTTAGTGGCCACTAGGATTTGAATATCATGTTAGGCTAGGAATATCATGTAATACATTAGCAATTTAATAGCATGTTGAACTCAGTGGCCACTAGGCTTAAAATTTGGTGTTGGAGCTTAGTTCAGATTTCATTTTTCATTTTTCAGTAGAGTCATTACACATTACCTTGAATGCAAGACAAAAATTATCCTAGCGGCCACTAATCTCAAGTCTTTTTTATGTTACACCAATGTAGTGGAATAATCTACAACCTTAGTGGCCTCTAGGCTTCAAATATCATGTGATAGACTTTGAATAACATATTGAGCTCAATGGAAGCTAGGCTAAACAATATTTTTCTTGATTGACTTTGCAAAAAGGTACATAAATATACGAGTACAATCTTGTATTACTATATTTCAAAAAATTCTAAACTCAACCAATGATATGTAGCATAATAAAAAATATATGGCATAGCATAAGATCCGTAAAATGAAATATATGTTTGTAAATAGAATGATTAAAATTTATATTTAATAATATTTACAAGTACATATAATGTTCTTACCTTTTATTAAACATAAAAAAACTTGCTAAAGACATTACATTTAACTATTTCTACATGGGAAAATGAATATAATTAACTACATATATCTACGCAATAATAATGTAAGCATTGAACATTGAAATAATTAGTCACGAATATTTCTTTCATATTAAAAAACATTAAAGGAGGTCAAAATGATTACCTAAAATATACAAAATCAAACCATTACAATTTTTTAAAAAATGAATATGGACTTGTGTTTGCAACTGGGGATAGATGCCACCACTTACAAGAAAGAATAAATGCAGGAAGGAGAATGAAAAAATCCACAAAAAATTAACCAGAGAGACACATAGAAGGGCTAAAAAGGGAACCCATTTAACAGACATGAATACGTGTGCTACATGGTTGAACATAAAATGGGTTTTCAGAAAGAAAAAATATTGTAAAAGGGATTACAATTTCTTCGGTCAAGGAGGACAAAAAATGTGTTTCAGATAGAGCAACACATTTTGACAAGGAGATGAAACATAACTACAAAGGTGGTGGAGGGAAAGGCAGGGACAGAATTGCATTGCAAAACACAAGAACTAGGTGAATACAGAACCCACTGAAAGTTCCCTGCCATCAACTATGGTACACATACAATAACATAGATGCTTTTGATAAATACATTTTTAGTAGTATCTAAAATTTTTACATGCTTGATAATGACTGTTAAATTTTGTATTCTCTCTTAAACAAACTATCTGTGAGATTCTATCCACAACCTGTTTTTCTTGTCTCTTTTGATTATGTCCTTTGTGGGCCTCCTGATCTACACTCTATACCTGTGATCTATCCACAATCACTATTTTTTTCTCATTTGTTGCACCCCAAACGATATTATAATCACTACCTCAATTTCCATTCCAAAAAAAATGTAGGAATCAAGCACTCAGACCAGTAATTTAGTGCCTGCGCATGTTGTATTATGATTTCAAGAGTTGCTTTTCTGTGATTTCAAAATAAAAAAGAAACCATAATATATATTTCTCTGGTGTATTTAATTTTTTCCCAATACATTCAACGAAAAGAAATTCTGAAAAATGAAAAAAGGGGATTAGGAAAATTTCAAAATTTAAATTTCCCATTCGTAAAGTGAAAGTGTGGGATTTTGAAATTTCAAATATTTGCATTTAATGTGGGGGATTTCGCATATCAAACTTTGAATGTACCCCTCATTAATATTTGCATTTAATTCAGGGATAGCGTGGGATACGAGGAAATCAAATTTATTAATTTTACTTTAGAAACAAGTGGGACAATGACAATTGTTTCTTTGCAAACTCACGGGAAAATGAAAAATATTAATTTAAGCATAATAAAAAACATTTACAAAATAGAAGTTGTCAGAGCCACATAATTATTATAATTTAAAAAAACACCTTTGATAGATTATGATTTTTTCATTATACAAATTTTCTTTTGAGCATTATAATTGTGATGAAATCATATTTTTACGGCATTTAAATTAAGTATTTTTTAATACAAAGAAATTTAAGGTGACCTATTACTTGGGAATAAAGTCACCATTTATGGAATGCCTATGTGTCACCATTTCATTGGTTACCTTTTTGATGTAACTTGATGTGACTTGCTTTATTGGTTGGTTTATATTTAATTTATAATTTTGAAAATGACATGTGGTCACTTTAAGTGAAACAACTAATGGTACTTTCCCATTCATGGTCATTGGCTCATACACGGTCATTGGCACATTTATTATTAATTTTTATCGAATGCAAATTCAATATTTTTAAATATCGTTCATGTTAATTTAAAAAAAATCCAATAAAATGTGACATCTTGCAAGTTTGAATCAGTTAATTACACAACTATATAATTGACACATTTATTAAGAAATTTTTAATTAGCGATAGAATTAACAAATAGTTTTTACCTATAAAAAACCACCATATTAAGTTGTAACTATAATCCATTAAAATGTTGGCACATGGCATGAAATTTCTAATATCTCTTGTGATCGTCAATATTAGAATTCAATTTCTAATTTCTAATATTTATTATTAATTTTTATCGAATTTGAATTCAAAATTTTTAAATATAGTGCACCAATTTAAAAAATATTTGAATAAAATGTGACACGTGGAAAGTTTTGAACCAGTTAGTTAGGAAACTATATAATTGACACATTTTTAAAGAAATGTTTAATTAGCCCTAGAATTAACAAATACTTTTAACCTATAAAGACCCTCCATATTAATTTGTGAATTTCATCCACTAAAATGTTGACATGTGGCATGAAATTTCTAATATATCTTGTGATCGTCAATATTTTGGTGTTATTTATGCTTTACTCTAGAAAAACTAAAACATAATTTTACGATTCACAAGAATTTGAGAGTACCTTAAAGATAGGAAAGAAAATAGCTACCTAAGCTCCATTAGAATGATATTTTTGCAACACAAAATTCAAAATAATAAATACTTAGATTTTATAGGGGACCAGGCTATTCTTTTCAGTACATGGTAATGAAAAATCGGCATGTCGTATGTTGTCCCTCTATTTGTTTGAGTAAGAAGCCTAGGCCGCTAGCCTCTACAACTCCACGGTTTCCTTTCCAGCAATGTAAATAAATAACTCTACAATTTTGGATTGATAATATTTTTCATTAACTATAATCATATATTATTGGCTATACAATCCCTTGCACAACCAAGTGTGGCACTACATACCCTTGAAAGATATCACAACTTCTATATTACTCATAAGTTTTTTGTTCTAACACATAATTTATATCAGTTCATATCTAGTAAAATACTTAGCGACCGACTAAGCTCCATTACTTGAACAAGATCAATCAAATAGTTTGTATTAAAGAAAATTTTAGTGACTGCTAAGCTCAAATACTTACAGAAAGGAATGATTGTGTGGAAAATAGGGTAAACAATTTCTTATTTTTAACATAGCGCTAGAATAAAAATCATAGTAATAGATATTAGTGGTCGCTAGGCATTTTCCATAATATATTTTGATGACAGATATGTGAGATATGGACAATTTTTATTGTCAAAATCTATGGAGGACTTTGCATAGTTGGGAAGAAATATGGTTATTAAAAATGTTTTCAGGGTGCTCAAATAACATCATAGTGACTGCTAGGCACACACCTTTGCATCTTGTCTATTTTTTACACATCGGTGGGCATCAATGAAAAATCTTAGCGACTTGTAAGCTCTACTTACTTATTAGGAGTATTAGTTAGGCCACTAGGCTCAACTAATTTTTAATTTTGAATATAGAGATCAAACAATAGTTTGTATTAAAAAAAATTCTTAGTGACCGCTAAGCTCGAATACTTACATAAAGAAATGATATGGTGGCAACTAGGCTAAACAATATTTTTTTCAAACATAGCGCTCTAATAACATATCATAGTAATAGATATTATCGGTCACTATGCATTTTTCATAATATATTTAGATGATAAATATGTGAGATATGAAAATTGTTTACTCTCGAAAGCTATGGAGGTCTTTGAGAAAGTAATAGATTAGCGGCCTCAAGGCTAAACTATTTATTAATTTCAAAAATAGAGATAAAAAAATAGTTCATATTAAAGAAAATGCTCTAGCGACTGCTAAGCTCGAATACTTACAGAATATAGTGCTCTAGGCTTATTGTTTATTGTTTATTGAGAAAGGAATAGATTAGTGGCCTCTAGGCTAAACTGTTTCTTAATTGTGAAAATAGAGATAAAAAAAAATTGTATTAAAGAAAATTCTTAGTGACCGCTAAGCTCGAATACTTATAGAATGTAGCGCTTGGAAAAATAGATCATATGAATGGATAAAATGTGGTCGCAAGTCATTTTTCATGTTGGTTTGTATCAAATAAAATGCATAGCGACTGCTAAGCTACATTACTTACTGAAAGGAGTGGCTTGGCGCTCACTAGGCTCTATTGTTTCTATTTTTTTTAAATATCGACCTAATAAAAATCATTGTCTACCTTAGCAACAAAGATAAGAGTTAGAGCATAATAATATAAGTACATATTTTAAACCTGAAGACATATCCTGATCATCTTGGCCCTGCATATTTCAAGAAATAACCCATTAAACAAAATAGTCCTAAATGATTTACTAAAAATTGAGGGCTAAGATGAACACAAATCTTGCTCAGGAATAAATGATCTGAGGCTGTGAAGAGAAATGCATGTTTTATGTTTACCAATTATTCATTGATGAGAAGGCTATCAGCTGCTAGCCTCTATATTGTCGACGAATCCATTTTAACAATGCAAAAATCAATCTTAACAGGTTTGTTGTCATTATTTGTAATTATATTATATTCGATGGACTATCCCTGACAGATCCAAGTCCTTGAATACATACCTTCGAGAAGGATGATGCCTTATGTAGTTCTCATTTGATATATTGTGCATAAAACATAATTCATATCTTTTTCATATAAACAAAAATGCTTTGCAACTGATAAGCGTCATTAGTTAATGAAAGGGAAGGATTTGTTATTGCTACAATCAACAATTTCTAGTAATAAACATAGCCACATAGTATGGAAAGGTTAGATCATCATAACAGATGTACATCATTTAAACCTGAAGAAGTATCATGTCATCTTGGCCTTGCATATTTTCTTAAAATCATCCTTCAAATAAAATAGACCTAAATGATCTATCACATACGCAGGGCGAAGGTGAACATGATTCTCATGTAGGATTAAATGACAAACTTCTATTGCATTGATCTAATCTTGTTATATACTATTGTTTTATTTCCATTTATATGGTTTTTATTATGAGGATCCCCAATTGTGTGTTTGATAAAATCAACAAACATTTGTTGGCCTATCTCTGGAAAGGAACCAACGAGACCAAGAAAATACCTACTGTTAAATGGGTCGACATTTCACTTTTTAAAGATCATGGTGAAGTGGGGATTTTGAACTTGGAAAAACACAAATCTTGGTCTAAGTGTTAAATGTGTGTGACATCCTCTCTCCAATCCTCAAAGCATGTTTTGCAAGATAGCCACGAAAAAAAAGGTGGCCTTCTTCTAGAGGCTAATCTCATAATTAATAACATGACTAATGACTAGAATTTTTGTAAATTAATAAATGTATAAATCAATAAATTAAAGTGTTGGAACATTTTTGGTCCATGGCTAATGACTTGAGTAGTAATGAATTAATTATTGGAGGTGAATCTCATATTATTGCTAACGTCGCAATCAAAAAGCTTGTGTGAATAAAATTCCTTTTTTATTGTTTCATTAATTACAGATTGGACCTTAAATCTTATATATTGGAAGGTTACTAAATAGGTGGATTTTATAGAAAATCGAGGGACTGACCAAGCATTTTGTGATAAGATTGGTAATAAATATGTTGATTGGCCTAGACTCGCCACCTTTTCCAATAAAGGTTTATATTAAAGCCCCTAGCAAGCTTGTATTAATTACAAGCATGCAATAACATAGTCACTCCATATATTTACCGATCTCTCTCCCATATTTTCACACCTTTCAGGTTTATTTCACTTGGCTTTCATTTCATCTATCATGGCCTTTCCAATGTTTCCTTTCATGAAATTTTCCACGTCGGTTCGTGAAATGGGATTTTATACCAAAATTTCATGTCGCCATTTGAAATCCATTTTTTGGATTGAATCAGAGCAAGACATGGTTGCTATTGAGGGAGTTCTTGGAGATGATTATCTTTCTCTGGAGGGACATCTGAGGGTAAATGTGGAAGTTTCTTCAACATTCATTTTTCATCTTCTTATCATACATCCGGCAAAGAATTGGGCTTTGGAGATGGGTCATCACTGGATCAAGCCAGCATATAGGGTTGGCATGGAAGCAGAAATGGAACAAAACCTCGAGTGTGTCATGGCCCTTCCTTTCTCAGGCTCATTATATACAGGAAGGTTTGATGGATGTGGCCATTTTTGGAGAGTTGTACAAATGGTTTGACATCCTAATGTGTTTCATGTTTGGTGTGTCCAAATGGGGTGAGAGACCGAGGGTGGGACCTAGTTCACTCCACTTTCCTGACCTGGATGATATGTTTTCTCCACTGCAATAGGAACTGACACATTTGGGATCTTCTTCACAGGAAAGGTCATGAGGCGTACGATTGGCTAAAGAGTCAGGTTGCTGCTGAAAAAGAGCATCTTTTCCCAGAACCGCCTATGGAAACCATTTTCATCCCCGTTAAAGTGGAGGTTACAGATGTGTCATCTAATTTAGTTAAATAAGTGCTTCTAAAATCCATCAGTTTGTATCTTTGTTTTGGTTTTTTATAGCATTAGCATTTCCATTGTTATCAAATCATCTTGTCTGTCTTACTGGTCTGGCATTTTTTTGTATTCCCAACCACTTGTGTTTTTGGCATAGGCCCTTGCATTTTTTCAAAAAAGTATTGATGGATCATTTGGGTTTTTAGATTGATCCTCTCATTATATATTTACTGTAAAGGGAAAGGGACCCTTCAACCCTCCTTTAGTTATAAAAAATAAGAAATCATTAATAAAAGTTTTTGTTATGCATTGCACTAAGCAATTTAAACAATTAATCACTATTAAATTTGGTTTGTTTGAAGTTGTCAATTTGTTGCACAACTTTTCTCTGTGGACCAATTCATTTTTGTTTCTTATGGTTTTTGGATATTAGGAATTAACTGATGCAAGAAATAGTAGTTGTCTTTTAAATAGCTCAGGTTCCAGAGACATTCTTCTATTGTTATAAAAAAATTGGCAAACTTGGATATGTATGATGTTGTGTAACAAAATTGTGGCCCAATGCAATGAACAACATCCATCTCAAAACCAGAAAATTGTTTGCATTTTTTGGGTTCAGTACTACTATTATAGTTGTGTACCATTCAAATCATCCAAACACATTTACAAAAGGCTCTGCAAACAAAATGGAGCAAGGTGTTAAAACTAATATGACTAGACATGATTTCATATTGTATAGATTATCAGACAACAAATCAGAAAAGCAATATCTTATTACAATTTCTTTATTGACACATCTATTTGTTACATTTAGGTTCTCCAAGGTTGGTCATACTGCACATTAACATGGCTCTTTACATGTACAATGACATAATGAAAATCACAAAAAATCTAAATGAGAAATATGTAATTGGCTATGGTGCTAGAAGCACTGTTTATAAATGTGATCTAAAGAATTCTAAGCCAATTGCTATAAAGAGAATGTACAGTTCACTACCCACTAAGCTTTCTTGCATTTGAAACTGATGTGGAAATAGTTGGAAGCATCAAGCATCAAAATCTTGAGAGTCTTGCATGGATATTCATTTTCTCCACTTGGAAACCTATTGTTTTATGATTATAGGGTAAATGAGAGTCTGTGGGACATCCTACATGGTGAGTAAAATGATTATGTTATGAAGAAAAATGGATCTGTACATTGTAGATTCATATTTTGAAATAGAAGCATCCAATCAATCTCTAACCTTCATATTAAAATGGATTGTTGGAAAATCTAACAAGTGTTTTATTAATTTTTATTTTCGTATAGGATCATCAAAGAAGATTAAGCTAGACTGGAACACTCAGCTAAATATTTCTCATGGTGCTGAAGAAGGATAGCCATATCTTCATTATGATGGTAACCCACACATTGTTCACAGGGATGTGAAGACTTCTAACATTCTTTTGGATTATAATTTTGAGGCACATTTGTCATAATTCAACATTTCCAAGTGCATTCCCTTGGCCAAAAACCACACCTCTACCTATGTTATGGGTACCATTGGTTACATTGACCCAAAATATGCAAGAACATCAAGGCTTAATGAGAAATCTGATGTATAAAGTTACAAAATTTCTCTTCTGGAGTTGTTGACTTGAAGGAAGTTGTGGCCAATAACTCAAATATGTAAGGGCCTAACACTTTTACAAGGCTAAGAGAATGGGCTACAAGAGGGAGACTTGTGAAAATAAATAGAAGAAAAGTGTTATACCACATTAAGGGGTGTGATGCAAATGTAGCTCATTCACATGGACCAACATTGGGAAAAATGTGTTGGCATTTCTTGACTCACAAAGAATACAATTGTGGCACAATGAGTCTTTTGATTGATGTAAACTATAAAATATTGGTTCAATGTATCTCCAAGGGCATAAGACTATGTTTCTCACAAACATTTTTCTTGCATTGTGTCAAAGGATTATTTCATTTTCTTTCTCACAGAAGTGACTCATCGTTTATATGGAGAATGGAACAATTTACAAGCATAAATTCTACTATCTTTCACAGTAATAGAATTTGTGATATACATAAACTCCCAACTATGTTGTTTGCTTTTAATGATTACTCAGAGATATAGTTTATAATAATAAACACTAGTGAACTTAATGTCATGTACAATCTAAGAAAATAATACTTGAGTTGTTACAAGATATATTTTGGGGTGAGAACGTAAATTTATTGTAAGTTCCACCAGAAATCAAAATAACACCACTAGCATTTAAGGCCAGTGTCAAATTTAAGGATGTGCATAATAAACATTAAAAGTGCAGAACCTCACACTCTGAAATTCCAAGCCTCACACTTTGAAAGTGTGAGGCTGACTCTGAAAGTGTGAGCTCGCACTTTCAAAGTGTGAAGCTCACACTTTCAAAGTGTGAGATCTCACTCTTTCAAACTGTGAGGCTCACAAATTTCAGAGTGTGTGGCTCACACTTTCAGAGTGCGAGGTTGTACTTTCACTTCACACTTTTAGAGTGTGGGGCTCACACTTTATGAGTGTGGGGCTTGTAAATAAGTTTTATGTGCAAGGCTTATAGCTTGGACAATGTGTGCTTGCACTTTCAAAGTGTGAGTCTCATATTTTTTGCAACTTTGAAAGTGTGAGTCTCACAAATTTGACAATGCGAGGCTCATCATTTGAAAGTGTGTGGTTCACACTTCGAACTTGCTATTGTAGGGATTTATTGTTAGTTTTTATTTTTAATTTAATACAACGGGATCATGACTTATAATAGTTAGCACCCACTAACCTCACATCGAGGCTTTTGCACTTTCTTTTAATACAACAAGATCATGACTTATAATAGTTAGCGGCAGCTAACCTTACATCGAGGCTTTTGCACTTTCATTCAATACCACAAGCTCATGACTTATAATAGTTAGCGACCACTCACCTTACATCGAGGCTTTTGCAGGAAGTTATTGTTAATTTTTTATTTTTATTAATCCAATAGGCTCATGCCTTATAATAGTTAGTGTCTCCTAGCCTTACTTACTCCCAACATGAAAATCTAAAAAACGAAAAATTGGAATCCAATAATAGCAATATTGGAATCCATTAATAGGTAGCCAATAATAGTGAAATTGGAATCCAATAATAACGAAATTGGAATCCAATAATACTGAAATTGGAACTCAAATAAGTCCAATAATGATAATATTGGAATCCAATATTGTTACTAATGGAATCCAACAATAGTAATAACGGAATTCAGTATAGACAAAAATGGAATCCAATATAGGAAAAAGTGGTGATAGATTTCTTCCAAAACATCTAAGTACTTGGTCCAAGGAACGGTTACACATAGGCTCACAACAATGCCATATATGGGAGACCATCCTAAGCTCATGTAGATAATCATGAGAAGATACTGCAATGAATTCATTTAGTTCTCTAAACAAGTTGTTGTTCTCATTAGCGCAACCACAGTAGTCTGAGCCAAAGGTCTACCAAACTAGAGTATCTCCATCTTTCCTCACAAAACCATCAGACCTCATGTAAAGCCAACAAATGTTGGATAATTTAATTTTAAGTGTTCCACGTATATAAACTATAGTTTATAATTAAATAAATTAAAATATTATATATTTTAGTTTATTTAATATAAACTTTATGTTTATAGTCGTTCGTTTCAAGTTAATGAGTTATCTACTATAGAAAGTACACAACTCAGAAATGATGGAGGGTTTATGGTACCTATAAAGCGATGTGATAGATATAGGCACAAAGTAGATGATGGATCCTCACTGCTACAAGTTGATAACCTGTAACTCAAAGACACTAAAGAAAACTAATTAGATAATATATGTGGGGGTTTCCCGACAAAGTGGATATAAGAAGCATTAACTTCCTTGGCAAATGCCAACCCCCATTTTTAAAGAAAAACTGATATAAATGACGGATAATCTAATAGCATGTAGAAACAAAAGTATAACTAAATCTAAAAATAATAAGATTTGATCTAGATATTGATTTGATTAAAATGAATGTAACTTAAATGTTACCTAGTCTGGGTCGACGATGACTCAGACTGTGCAGAAGCCAGTCGATGGAGACCTGGAAGGTTGGATCTAGACTATAAGATAAATATGCAAACCTGCAAGGGTTTGAGTGCAAAATAGAGGGTACTTAGACCCATGGATGATGTGATTCACTTGCAGAAGAGAACTAGAGATAGAAATCTCCACAAAATAGCATAAAATAGCTGTAGGGATGGTAGATTTGGAGTCAAGACCTTGGTCGATGGAGATTGGGATGTAGATAGGTTGGTTTGAGATAGCAAAGGAGTATGATGATGGCTCTAAAAGACTGGAATAGAAACAGAAAGGAGGAAGAGGCTAAAGAAGGCTCTGGAGATGCAAAAAATAGTTACAAAGAGCCGAGTCAATAGTGACTCGAGATGGGCGATGACTATAGTAGGGTAAGGAAATGACGAAGGTAGACTGGCTGAAAAGGCAACCTATAAGAGTAGAAACTTGAAGAATAGCTTGTTAATAAAATTATGATGGCTACATAACCTGTAAGATGTTAGCCTTAACAAGATAATATCATAAATGATATAAATAGCATAAAAAACAATGCAAAACTTCATGTAGTTACGTAGATGATCAATAAGAGCTTACAAGGGCTGCAAGAGGGTTGTTAGGATGCTTTGGTTTGAAGAAGGATTAACAGAGTAGAAGAAAGTAAAAAAAGAAGTTGTGCCTTTGTGTTTTATGTGTTGTGTTTTCTCCTTGGTCGTGTTTTGGGAAAGGGATGAACTTGGTTTTATAGGGTTAATGGTGACCAAGCCAAGTCATTGCCGACTATGAGGAAAGCTTCCCAAACGGTGGGTGATTTGAGTTTTGTGATCGGGATTTGGTGTTTTGATGAGTAAAAAAAATTCTTTAAAGAAAACAAATGGGAAGGGATGTGGTAAGGATGAGTTGGGGAATAAATATAGGTTAAGAAAAGCATGGGGATATATATTTAGAATGAAAGCATCCTAAATAGAGGGTTTGATTAGAGCATGTGGATGTGGATAACAATTAATTAATTAATAAAAGGGAATTAATTAATTAATGTGAATTAATAAAGATTAAATGATTAATCAATTAATTAATGGGAATTAATTAATTAATGTTGATTGATGAGGATTGGATAATGATAGGATAAATGGGCATTTAATTAAATAAGGTGGGTGGATTAAATAAATATACACATGTGGGCAATTAAAGGTATAGATACCAAATTTAGGTGTCTACATTTTTTCCCTTTTTGTCGAGTGGTTTGAGCTAGCAAGCCATGAGACAAAAATGATGAGAGTTGTATAAGGATTGATAATAAGCTCCTCCTCAAATGGGGGATTGATGACGTCAAGGGAAATCAATGACGCATTTGAAAAAGGTGGATGAAAAATGGCGGCCAGGTGAATAAAAGATGGGTAAAATGATTACTAAGGAAAGATGCCCTAGGCAAAAAGGATCACAATATGAATAAAAACAATGGAGGGGACTCCAATATCACATCGGTAGAGGAAAATTATAGTCTCAACAGAGACGGGCTACAACATTCTATAGACCAGTGAGTGGGTGAATATCATTGCAGTATGGATGCAAGTTAGGATGGCCAATGGGTCATGGGCAAGTCATCAAAGTATGCGCAACTATATGCAAAAAATATGCAAAATCCTTCGTACACAAGGAATCTAGAGAAAATACGTGTGTCTGCAAGGGACAAGGATGAAAAGGTATGGTTCCCCAGCACAGGACACGAAAAATGGCCAAGAAGGAAATATGAAAAAGTAAGTGATGAAACAATATGCCCCATGGGGGGAAATATGGTCACGAGATGGATTTTGTGCGCAAAGATAAACATAAGTCCAAAGTTAGACTTCAAGTCATAGGTTGAAACACTTACATGGAGCTAATGAGGACATTAATTAAAGCTAGAACTATAATAAGGATAAGTAGCAAACCTCCATGGGTGTTACCATGAAGAGAAGATGTAAGGCTATAAGTGGTTATTTATGTCCATGACCAAAAAGTATTGGTTAGAATTAAAGTTGTAACTAGTAGGTTATTAATAGCCCTTGTAAGACTAGTGAAGGGAAATTCCCTGCTAGTATAAATAGCCATGAGTGAACCTTTGTATAGAGAGACATAGAGTCCCTGCTAGCGAGAAGGCACGACCTTTCATATTTTTTAGCTATTGAGATGGTAATATCATGAGTGTAACTGGGCTATTATTGATTAATATATGAGAATTATTGGGCTTGGTTAATAATTGACTTTGATATTCATTCATGAGCTCAGACTAGTTACTTACTAACATATCCACTTCAATCTTGCTAACCTTGGCAAAACCTTGAGACCATTCGAGTTTTAGGTGAGAAAACCCTAGACCAATCTATGGTGTGATAAAAAAGTGTAGAGGGTAGGTTGTATTCACACATGCATGAGTACATAGGTGGGTACACTAAACTCAACATTTTGGTTTTTTTCATTGGGAAATTCATTAAAATGCAAGGATGAAGTGGAAAAAATATGCTTTAATTAACATAGGAGAACATCAAGGCCTGGCTATATGTCGTTAAAGACACATTCATTAAATGAAATCTGAGTCACATATATTATTTTCCATGAGCATGGGTCGAAGCCAACCTATATGATGCATTAAATGACACTTTTTTGTGAACTTCTAGTTCATATACATGTTTGGTTAGCTTCCCAATGCTTGGGAAAAAGTTGAAATTTGAGGAAGGAAACATCCATGGACTTCTAAATGTGTAAAGAGATTTGTGATACATAACGCGACCTAGACACACGTGGTAGAATATTAGTGGAAAAGAAAACTTCATATCCATATCTCAGAGTATTCAGCTTTAACATTATCCTTTGTGGATGAAGTGCAATTCAAATTCTTTAGGGATCCATGGGGATCATACCTAAAGCGCCTACCATTAGAGATTAAGAAACCGATGGTTGACATGGGAATAGAAACTTTCTCAATGGAAGGTTAAATGATTCACAATGTAGGTGGCGCAGGACATATGAAGGACAAGAATATATCAGGATCAAGCCATGGATTCCCAGGATGAGCGCACCCTTAGGAGGATGTGATATGAAGAGAAACATCACAAGGAAATGGAGAAGGATTTATTGCGTCTATGCAATTCAACTCTAAGAACTACGGAAGATGATTAATAGCATTGGTCGAGGCATGGAAAAAATTAAAGATAATGCACCCCAGAATGAAGTAGCAACATTTCAAGAGATGGTATGAGATCGAAAGTATGACGAAGGGAAATATAATTCTGATGGAGTCTTGATCCAACCTATCGTGCATTCTCATGCGATAGGGTCAACTTGTACTAAAGAAATAATCTTTATTGAAAGCGATAGTGATGAAGAGGTCACAAAATCCAAGGAAAAAGAGACTTTGAGCAATATCCTCCCATACATCATCCATTCATTGAAACCAACACCGAAGAAAATTAACCCCTAAACCTCATCTCCCAAAGGTGTGGATATTTTCCATGATGAGTTTCAATACAATAGCACTAGTAACGACAAGGGTACAAAGAAACACACTAGAAAAACAAGTTCCTACGAGTGGAAGTAGATGCAGGAATGTCGTTCCTACGACGAATATCCCAATCTAGGGTAGAGTTGTGAATATTGAACAACATGTAGCCACACCAAATATATTTTATGAAATTTCCTTACACTTACTAGGGTATCATGGTGTTGAAAATGCAGTAGATCATTTCCATAAGTGTGAATTTATATGGCGAGCAAAGGGGATAACTTATTTTTAATGGAGAGCAAGTTATTTCGTGACGACATTACTTGATCGCACCCATACATGTTATAAGAAACATGATCCATTACAGGCAGCAGTATACTATGAATAACTAAAGGTGAAATTATTGAAATAGTTTGGCATTCCCCAATTTGAGTAGCAAGGTATTTCATCACTCAAGGAAATAAAGCAAGAACTCACAGAGAGTGTATGTGCTTATGATGTACACTTCAAGACTCTTTTTTCCAAAATATCATATGAAGTACATCTGACACAACATGCATAGTGGTTCGTAGGAGGACTACTCATGTCATTTAGGTGGTCACCATCCCACAAGAATTTCACTAGCCCCTGTGAAGCATTGGAAGTAGCATTGTGCGTTGAAGTGGTTGGTAGTATTGACACAGGAGTTAGCCCATTCATAGAGGCAAAAATTACGTCCATGGTGAATCATTTGGAGAAGATAATGGAAAACTACAAAAGATAAACCAAAATTAGGGTATGGTGTACTGATTGTGAAGTTTAAGCTCACACCAAAAACACATGTCCATGTAGAGTCTTGAAAGTTATGCTTCTAGCATGTGAAATGTGTGAAGGTGGACATGATGCTCAAAACTTCCCCCTCCTCCATCGCGCGAAGTAGGAAAACTTTTATACTTATTATAAGATATGTGATACACATATGCATGATACAACCAACTATCATATCATTGATCAAATTCACAAAGATTTTTCCTTAGTATTTCATCAGGCTATAGTAGACAATACTAATGAAGGATGTGATGGGTTTGGCTGAGATAGAAATGGTTGAGGATGCACAGATTGAAGTGGTTGAATATTTCCACTAAGGTTTTTTTATAAGTTTGAGTCACTAGACCACTACTAGTGTGATTGTATATTTTTTAGTCTTTGCACATTTCTAAAATGACCACAAAGTAGAATATTGTCTGAGCTTATACACGATTATGAATGAAAAAATCAAGAAGGGAATAGGAATGATTAAGATTTCTTGGAACATGGTAGATGAATTTAAGTTAGAATTTAATTGAATGGTGGAACCTTAGTTCAAGTAACTACGTGTAGTCTCATACATACACAAGAGTTGACTTTAGGAAAAATGAAACCAACAGACATCGATGTTACAAAACCGTATCTTGATGGAAAGCAACAAAAGGATATTCTTTGAGAGGAAAATTTATACACACCCCCTTTTGCATTGGAACTGTCAAAGTAGAAATAGAATTCCAATGACAACGAATGAAGGATCTCCAAAAACATGACAAGATGTTTACAACATTTCTCAGAGGACCAAAGAATCGATAAAAATGATTTTGACCCCATCAAACTCCTTTACATCTCTTGAGTCTGGATCTCCTATATTACCCTTACTAAGAGTCATTGGTTCTCGCTTTTCTTCTCTTTATGTAAAACTTTTTATTCACTTGCGATGATACCAAAAATCAACATGGAGGATCACAAGAACCACCGAAGGATGTTGATCCATCTCTCATCCATAGCGGTTACGTGATAGATCAATGGGAATGTTAATGTCATTTTGGTCCCTGACTAGCAGTTGTGTCTCCCACTCCATACAGTTGCAATAGACGCGCAAGAATAAATTGTAGTGAACTGACAGTTTCATCCCTCCCCACATGTATTGTTCATAGTTCAATAAAACAAACTTAGTGCTTTCAGTTGGAATCTTAAAGAATGCCATCATCAATATTATGGGGGTAAATTTTCATGGTGATTACGAAGTAATACCACTGGTAGAAGTGGATAATTTCCCCGCGCTATTAAGAAGTCCTTGGTGTTATGCCAATAATGCTAATTTATAATTCAAGAAGCGATATGTGAGTTTCTATAATGGAGGTTAGCACATCATATTCCCGATGGACCCTAAATAGAGTGCGCCATATGCGAAGACTTATGGAAGAATATGAGGATTTGTAACACATATACAATATACAAGCTACAAGGCTAGAACATTTTGAACCAACATTAGAAGGAAAAATTCAGTGGGGAGATAACCAATCGATGTCTAATGCAACTAGTACCTGGCATATAAGAATTGGGTGTGTGGTTTGTATGAACTTCTCGGGTGATATTGTGGTATGATTCAGAGAACGCCAATATATCCACATATCCAAGAACTTAAACACATCCACAAAAGTATTGGGAGAGTCAGTAAAGAAAACACACATGACCCACAAAATTTTAGTGGAAGTGAAAATACCCAATATTTTATTGAAGAAATGGAGGTTTATATGCACACCAACAAGGCACAACTTAATTATTTGTCATATTTTTTGAAGGGTGCCACAACAAGATGATGGTAAATTCAGAAGTTGATGTTATCAACATGAATGGAACTAAAAGTGGCCATGAAGGATAAGTTCGATTGAAACAATGGTGCACAAATATATCCCATCTATAGTAGAGTCACTAGCACAAAGGAACATCTTCATAAATACATGGAGATATGGAAAACTACCAACGTAGTTAACATTTCTCTATGGACACATATACTATATCATACACTATGCGTGGGCACACATATGGTATGTTGTGTGTGAGACACATTATAGAATCAAGATGATATATAGGATTGACCCAAGGATTCCTACATGCCTTGTCCTTTACCTCTTTGATTCCTCAACTAAATTATCCCCTTCAATGTATAAAAAAGTAGTATTTAGGGATGATGTTGCTATGGAAGACAAAATTTTGGCACTCCACAAGGACAAGGGGTTTGTGCTAACAAAAACATTCACCAAGGATGTTGTGGATAAGACTTCTAGTTATGAAGAAGAAGATCCATTGAGGCAGAAGGATTGTGAGTGCAAGGGTAAAGAAAAAGTGGTGAGACAAATAACAGACGAGGAATAAAATTTCCATTTACATATAGATGTCTCTTATGGTTCATGAGAAGTTATAGACGAGAAATAATAAGGAAACTGACCATGGGATGAACCATTTAAATCTATAAAAATCAACATAAGGAGTGATCAAGAACCGAAAATTCCAACAATTGGTGATTACTAGAGTGAACCAAAAATCACAAAAAAAAATTGAACTATTACACGAGTATGAGGATATATTTCCTAGAGGCTACAATCAAATGAATGGTTTAAACCCATACTTGGGAACAATGCAAATTAAATTAACTAAAGGGGATAAACCAGTTAGAAAGTGCCCATATTGGATGTGTAGACACCAAAATTGGGTCACCCTCCCCTTGGCCCCCCATCAATTAACCAACTCAGACATATTCACCTAACCATGGCCCCTTCCACCCCACATTAATATTAATTTAATTAACTGATTTAAATTAATTCCCATCCTCACAATATTCATTACTTAATTATTTTAATTAAGCTAATTTCCACCTCACCCTTCCACCTCATCTAGCCACCTCACCCTATACCTATTCTTGACATGTTTCCATAACTAACTAAGACTTGGTCCCACTTACCTTAATGAGCTAGGACTTAGTTTAACCCTAAAAATCAATGCCAATTATCCCTCTAACCACCTTCCCGCTCATAAAAAGGTAACATCCATTCGCATCCATGAAAAAAGGAACGAACTGATCCAAAAGATGCGAGATCTACCATTTTTTAGTAAACCTAGGGAATCCTACCTTAACCGACATCGGTCACCCATAAACCGATGTCGGTCAACCTGGAACCATCATCGGTTACCATTTATTCACCTTAACAACCTTGTTTTTGGGTTGGCACATTATGAGATCAAGGGAACAAGAAGAGAGAGCTGCATGCAAGCAGCACCAGAGTCTTTTCATGCACCCAAACATCCACAGCTAGCACCAGGATATATCCAGAGGTATTGTACTCATGGAAGCATTCCAGGAAGCACTACTGTGGCACCAAACACCATTCTTATTATCAACTACCATCACTATTCATCCATTAAGCATGTATCACAATAAGTATACCTTTACCAGCATAGTCCATTTTAGGATAATAGCCTTGTTACTTATGTTATCAGTTTATACTTTGCATGCTCATTTCCCATCTCCTACCTACTTGTAGATTCAACTGTCATTTCTCTACCCACACCACCAAATAACCCATTCTTTCCTGCTACCTACCTCTGAGTATACCCGAGACCTTCACAAACCTCCTAGTCCACCCTTCCATCTCTGTTTAGCTCCAGTTCAATCCCCACAATTAGATCTTATTAAGTTCCTTTCACCTCGACCCTACCGAAGCCGGTTATCCACGACCGTCATCGGTCCCTTCTAAACCGTCGTCGTCTATACCCGACTGACATCGGTCTCCGTGTTTCATACATTTTTCCAATAACCAAACTAAATAACCTTCTACCAAGTGACCTAAACAACCCATAAACCTGACCTTGACTAGTCCCAGTACCCTGACACCCTACCTACCCTTCAAATCTGACTATAGCCTATCATGTTATGTTAGATTTGCTTATTGTGCTTGAATGAAATACCTAAATCATATAAACTACAATAGGAATTTGGGCTTATTTCTCATATTAAGTTGTTTTAAACAGTGGATTGACAACCATCTAGGGAGTATCACACTTCTCGGATCTAGCACCCACTAAGCAGTCCACTATCATATATTATTTAAATCCTCTTTTGTGGTCTTGTTTTCTATCTCAAGGAGTTCCTCCCAACCAAAAGGAAGCTCTCACAATCAGCATTGGATCGAGAATTCAGAATGCACGTGACAACCATCAATCGACCCAACATAAACAGGTATTCCTCCTTCATGATTTCATACTAATTACTTAATATTCATTCATGATTTTAGACTAATTACTAACATTTCCACTTCAATATTTCTAACCTTGATGGAACCTAGAGATTGTTCACGCTTCAGGTGAGCATGCCTAGACCAATCTAGGGCATGATAGGTCAGCATGGTGGATAGTTTTTTCTATTCACGTGCACATGGGAACATAGGTGAGTACACTAGACTCTCAACATCTTTGGATATGTTAGAAATTGTATCTAGGAAGAAATGCTCATTTCATTCAATAAGTTGTAGTCTAGTTCAATTTGTTTTGGCTTTAGAATCCTCGAAATAATTCACAAGTTAAATATTCAAGTGGTAGAGGAGATGGAAGTGAATCTAGGGCTACTAGATGTGGTAGTAGATGTAGTAGTAATAGTATACGTTAGCAAGTACCATGCCAAAAGAGTATTTAAAAGATGTCAATAGAGATAAGTACTACAACCCAACAAGACCCTGATAAGATGAAAAAGAAAATGGCATATACTACTAATATTGTGCATGTTATCTTCACCTTTAAAGAATTATTTGCAATAGTTGGTGGCACCCGGTCCCTGATCATATTGTGAGTGTGTTGGGAAAATATTTTGTCAAGGACAAAAATGGTGATTTCGTCAATGTTCGTAAAACAAAGTCCCTTTGCTTCAAGATGGGGTGGCTCTCATTTATTGAGAAACTGGAAAAAATGTACACTGGACTATCTTTTGGAGTGGTCATAGACCGAGGAATGTGCATAAATTTCATTTTCGTAACTACGATAATATCTAAGAGATAGAGAGGGAAAATATGGGTGAGTGGAGAAGAATGAGGAGGTGAATTGTATTAGTGAGCTAAATCCATATTTCAATAGCCTTTAATCAAGAGGTGATTCCAATTTCAATTGGAGGAAATAAGAAAGCACAACACAACATCATAACAAGATAGTGAAAAAGATAATGCAAGATAAATACAAAGCCTCATCAAGATATATTCATTCTGAAAAAAAGAACAAATCCCTTCAAATTATTACAAATGACAGCATGTGCTTGGTTGAGTGACAAGATGTGGAGGAAATTTTCTAGGTAGGATATAGAAGAATACAATTTGCTAAAGGGAAAAAATTGATCCCTTGGAATGGAGAGAGCATTACAATTTATATCCAAAGCAAGCGACTCTTCACATTATCATGTGACTTTTCTACTTAAAGTGTAATCCCAATGAAGAAATAGAAATTTTAAGTGACTTAAGTCACTTTTACAAAAGTTGTTTCACAACAGAGAAATAAAATGTTAGAGAGAAAAGAAAAGAGAGGTGTGATCAAAATAAGATGATCCTAGATGAAGTTTTTCTCTTCCTTCATTATGGAGATGAATGTTGTAATTGAATATAATCTTCCTCAACTACTTATTAAATTAGGGCATCTATTTCCTTGTCCTTAGAAATGACACTCTAATCTTATCCAGAATGATTTTCTTTTTTCTTGTCTTGAAATCTCTCTTTCAATTCTTCATCTCTACGAGAAATGGTAGGTTGCACAAATCAACTCTTTGTCACAACATGATATTTTAACTCTCACATGATAAAACACTAATCTTGCAATAATCATGAAGAATACACTCACACCACACACAATTTGTACTTGGTAACTGTTATCCAAATAACTCTCCTAGTTATTTGGGTAACTTGTATACATATTATGGCTCTCAACTCCTCATTGAAGGTTGTGAATGCTCAGGTTCAGTTGACACAATTCCTTAGTTACATTTTTCCCCTTGCCCCCCTTCTTTTCCTCATACGCCCTTGCACATGCTTTCTTTTCTCTCCTTCCGCTTTCCTTGTTCCTCTTTGTTCCACTCCTCCCTTGCGACCACCTTCTACACATTCACTTTCTTCCTAAGCAACTTCTTCACCCTACATGTGAATCTCGCACTTGCTTTAATCAACTAAGTCCCTAGCCCTCTCACACACTACACCAATTAATTTATAATGGTTGCAACTTGACCATGTGTTCTCTGCTCACTAGTTTTCCTCATTTCCCCGTGCATGTCGTGCGCGTGTTCCTTTGCGCCTTCCCTCTATTTTCTTCCGCGCGCCCTTCCTTTGTGCCCTCCTTTGCATCCTTTTGTGCTAGGTCATCTTCTGACATGCTTGAGTACACCACACACAACCAGCCAAAGAACGCTAATAGGGCATCAAATCCTCACAACAAATCAATGACTGACATGTGGTAGAAATGAAAAATATTTACACAGTTGGCCATCATTTCAACCAATCCATGTGCGCCACATGTTTTATGTGCACCGACAACTCTTGACATCTTCTGACAGCCATATATTTTTGCTATAGAGCTCAGATCAACATGCACCTAGACTTGTTAGAGAGCTGCTGACATCAGCTATAGATGCTAGAAATTCAAATTCAAATTCTTGGCAATCTGGTAGGTGAGAAATGGAAAATGTCTTTCTAAGAATTGATGAGCAGATTTGATTGCTCCAACCAATTTAATTTGATATGATCCATCCTCCTTCCTCATTCAACACGCCAAAAAGGCTTGGGGAAGTGTATTTCATAGATCTCCAGGTGGATTTGTAGGCATTGAATGCTTCTTGTTGGTGGTTGTATTTCAAATTTGGGTTTTCCCTCCTTCTTCTCTTATTCTTCTATGGATTCATCTATAAATGTAAGAGTTGGGCTCATTTTATGTTGGACACTCTGGATCCTTACGCATTCTGCTAAGGACTTCATATTTTATATATTTTGAGTTGCAGACCTCTAGATCTGGCTCTTACATGTGGATATCGACCTCCTTCGCCATTATAATAGCTTTGTGCATTTCTGGAAGTAATAGAAAGCATCGTTTTGTGACTATTCTATGTCCTAACGTGTTTACATTCCTTCTTCTTGCCTTTTCTTTTACATTGTGTGCTGGTTGTGCCATTTCATGTCCCTTACAGTTCCTTATTTAGTTGTGTTCCATGAGAACGATATGGTAAATACGTGTTTAGCTTGTGCTACTCGTGCCTAGCCTCCTTTCACACATTTCCTTTCATTCCCGCTCATGAACAGATAGTGTTCATCCCTCTTTTTTGGTGCTATCGCCTTCTAGTGTAGGTTTCCTTTCATGTTATCTTTCTATCCCTGGTCCTTTGCATTTGTTAGCTTAGTTTCCCCTTCCAGCACTAGGAGTAGTAGTAGTAGTAGAAATAGATAGAGGAACCGACCTTCTGCTGGAGATCCGTCCCAAGTGCGCAAGGTCCCATAACTTGGGACATGGTTCCATTGTGGTCTCAAAAATCTCAGTCCTTCCAAGATCTGAGATGTGGGTGCATGTTTGAGACAACCAACAGTTTCTGGCACGCCTGGTGGGACCAGCAATGAAATTAAATTTCATATCTCTAAGTTCTGGTGTGTGGACTTAGTATTTCAGCCTTTGGAGGCTCATTTCAACACATCTGGTAACTCCCAACATTTCCAAATCTTTGTTTTAGCAATCTTGAGTACCTTTCATGAGAAGAGTGCACATAAGAAAAAGTGTGATAGTTGAAGATTCTTTTGAGTACCTCTAGCTATCCCCGAGAAGAGTTCCATTCCAGAAAGTCCCATGCATGTGCATCTCCATCTCCAGCGCACCACGCCCATTCAACTCCTCCTCAAAAAAGACAACCTGTGCACCCTGCAATGGCACATCAACCACCTCCACCAATTAGGAACTTTGTAAACTTTACTAGAGGAAGTCCCTTGGTTCTGGTTGTGTAACATGATATGCCAAATGGCATGCTCTCAAGAGTATTCCATACTTTACTGGTGAGAATCAAGTCACCCCTTAGGAACATATCTAGGATATAGCAAACTTTTGTTCACTCTATCTGATCACACATGATGATGTAGCAGTCAGGCTACTTGCAACCTCTTTCAAAGGTAAAGCGCTCCAATGTTACCAAGGCTTGAGACTTGGATCTATCACCACCTGGGATGAGCTGGGAACAACTCTTTGCAATTACTTTGAAGATAAGTCAAATCACCTATCTCTAGTGGAGCAACTAACAACAACAAGGAGGGTGCCCAACAAGTAGATGACTGATTTCAACATCAGATTTCAGAAGACTTGGGACATAATCCCTCTTGTGGTAAGACCTACAGTCCCAACATGCTTTCCTGTATTATCTAAAAGTGCTCAATAGTGATATCTCAGTCATGATCCAATTCACATGGGAGGTAGGAATTTACCAACTACTTATAGTATTGTCAGTAAGGGCATAAAATAGTCTTATTCAAGTGGGAAAGATAGCTCCTAGACCGCCTATGCCCTTGTTCCCATAAATGTCACAAGCACCCCAGCCTTCTGTGGCCCCTATCCTTTTTCCTGAGAAAAGCACGCAACCAGTTGCCTCAACATCCTACTCTCTAGTGCGGCAACAAGGAAGATGAAGAGTTGAAGGCCTTGATTAGAAACTTGTCAAACAAGGTCGTATCATTAGAGAAACAACATGTGCAAGCCTATAGAGGTAGTTCTAATCAGGCGCATGTCTAAAGAAATCATCCTTGGTGGAATCAGTATGGAAATCAAAGATACACGCCCAACCAGCAGAATGATAGATGGCATCCCAATGCACATCTACCCTTGCAAGTTGTTTATCCAGCACCTTCTCTTCCAGTACCCAGTGTGAGTCGGGTGCTTGTTCCAGTTCAGAATAATTTGGCACAAGAGTCAGAATGGTGCTTCCCTTACAACATGCCTCATAGTCAATATCATTGTGTCAATGTTGCTCGTGCCCAAGCTTTCATGATTCAGAATGCTTCAGCCTGCGAGCCTTCAACAAGTTCCCCTAAAGTAGACAACCAAGAAAGACCAGAAGCTCCTCCAGAGATAAATTTGATGTTCTTTGGTGCTGAGGACTTCTTTGCAATCAACCAAGCTACAAAAGATACAAACAGACTGTGCACCCGAGTTGCAGACAACACAAGATATAAGAAGAGAATGTTAGAATCAGGTGCATAGGTCATGATCCCAGCGACACAAGTAGATCCTCATAAGCAGAAAGATGTAGCCAAGGCATCTAGTAGTAAAATTTCCCAAGTCCCTACACAAGAGATCCCACATAAAGCTCCTTCTAGAGCAGCGTGTGCCCCTCCTTTGGTAGGTCAAACCTCTTCTCTAGCTAAAGTCTAGGCTTCCACACCTGAATAGTCAAGAAGGGATGTTGTTCCCCAAATACACAAGACAGCGGTGCCTTCCATTTAGCATTGTGGACCAGATGAAGAGAACAAACATAAATGTCACAATGTGGGATGCCCTGACCATTCCATCTCAACGGGATCTGTTGCATGAAGACTCTGGCACAACTCTCATGTGCTGATCCAGTTGTGCAGAAGCCATGTGCTTTTATCAATATCTATCCAAGAAGGAGAAGAGAAGCAAGTAAGAAAAACTATTAAAACCCCATCCTTTTATATGTCCTTGATCATAGGCAAACACCTAGTGCATAATTACATGATTGACTCAGGTGCTAGTACTTCTGTTATGCCTAAGAAAATTGATGATGTCTTAGGTCTCAAATATAGCCCTTTATCTAAAGGAGTCTTGCAACTTGATGGCTCAATTGTTCACTACCTTAGGAGTCATCAAGGATCTTGAGTTAACCCTCCATGCATGTCCAAGCCTAACAATAACTCAAGATGTGTCAATCATTGACCTACCTCCTTTTTTTCCTTATGTCTATCAAGAGACTTTACTGCTAAAGTGGGTGGTTACTTGTCTTCTTATTGGTCTCATATGTTACTCAAGACAAGGTATGGTACCTGATTTACCATACAAGCTGAGCCTATATTTTCCTATCATGTAGAGTCATATGTCCCATCCCCTCTCCAAGCCAATTGTTTAATCCAAGAAGAACAAGCTTCAGTTCTTGAAGAGCAGTCTCTTCCACCCTCTAGTTCCTGACCTAGTACTTGATGAATGGGTGGAGAGGCACCATAAATTTGATCCATATGCTGAAGAATTGGAAGCTTATGAAACTGGGCTTGGTACTTACTGCATTCTTGAAGAAGAAGTTATGTTGTCGCGCGCGCTCAAGAAAGACAAATTTGAATTGGGTCTATGGAAGTTATACTTTGATGGATCCAGAAGTAAGAAATGGTGCGGGGGCTAGGAGTGGTTCTCATTTCCCCTAAAGATGAGAAATTATTCTTCACACAAGGCTTGCAGTTCACATGTTCTAACAATGTGGTAGAGTATGAAGCATTGGTGCATGGCTTGCTCATTGTTGAGAAGAATAAAATTAAGACATTGCAGATCTTTGCAGGACACATAATTGGTTATCCACCAGGTTACCAAACAAATTCCAGACAAAGAACAATCTTCTCAAATCTTATAAGCATAGATTTTGGGACCTCCTTGAGAGATTTGATGCTCTAAATCTGTAGGTGGTGCCGCGCAAAATGAACAAGGAAGCTGACCAAATGGCCGCTCTTGGTTCACAATTCTCTCCTGCTGAGGACTTTGTCAAAGGAAACACTCAACACATTAAGATGGTGATCAGACCATCCATTCCCAACAACAACACCAGCTGGAAAGTGTTTGATAGTGACACGTAAATCATCTAGTTTATCCAAAATGAAGCTAAGTTTTCATCAAGCATGCAAGCTGACTTGTATGATAGCTATGGTGACCAAGTGATATAGCTAAAGACAAACAAGTTGCCTAAAGGGATGGTCACCTTAGAGAAAATGTTTAGCCCTGATGATGGAGTTCAAGGGTGAAGAAAAGTACATGCGCGCTGCGTAAGAAGACTACTCCCCAGTCACTATTACGTGCGGAAAAGAGATGTTGCTCAACAAAGCTTGCGTGCATGATGAAAATCAGGCCTTCATCTCTCTCTGTCAAAAATATAGTGATATCTTCTCATGGGAGTATGAAGACCTCAAAGGTTTTGATCCAAGTGTTTCTCAACACTCCATTGACCTTGATCCTGGTATTAAGCCCATTAGATAGAAGCAACGACCAGTCAATCCAAGGATAGAGCCCCTCATGAGAAAGGAATTATCCAAACTCATTGAGGCAAAAATTATTTTTCCCATCAAATACTCTACTTGGGTCACAAATCTTAGTTCTAGTGCAAAGAAGAATGGTGAAATCAGACTCTTGTGTTGATTTCAGATATTTGAACAAGGCATCTCTGAAAGGATCATTATCCTTTGCCTTCAATGGAGCAAATTCTGTAAACTGTGGTTGGTGTGCAGAGATTCTCCATGCTAGATGGGTATTCAGGTTTCAATCAGATCCTGGTCAAGGAAGAGGATCAATTCAAAACAACGTTTACAACCAAGTGGGGAACATATGCATATCAAAAGATGCCCTTTGGTCTGTCAAATGTGGGTGCCACATTTCAGTGCGCCATGGATATTGCCTTCAAAGGTTACATCAATGAGTTCATCTTAGTTTACCTTGATGACATAACAACCTTCTCAAAGCAAAGCACAGATCATATGGCGCACTTGGAGAAAGTCTTTGAGAGATGCAGAAAGTTTGGGGTGTCTCTTAACCCCAAGAAGTGTAATTTTGCAGTGGTGCAGGGCAAGCTTTTGGGCCATGTGGTTTCAAAGGATGGCATCACAATTGATCCTGAGCACGTCTTCAGCCATCCTAGCTCTTTCCTTGCCAGCGCACAAAAAGGCCTTGCAGTCCTTCCTTGGTAAGATCAATTTTGTTAGGTGTTTTATCCCTAACTTTGTAGGACTGGTTCAACCCATCACCTTGATGCTCAAGAAGGACATGACTTTCAGATGGATAGACAGAAGGAAAAGAAAGCTTCAACAAGATCAAGCAAGAAATTACTTGCATGCCAACACTCATCAATTTAGATTATTCAAAGGATTTCATCCTTTATGCTTATGGCGTTGATGCGAGTGTTGTTGTTGTCCTAACACAAGAAAATGAACAAGGGATGGAACAACTAATGGCTTTCTTCAGCTAGACGCTGAAGGATTATGAACTAAAGTATAGTCACATGGAGAAACAAGTCTTCGCCATCATGTGCATGCACTCAAGAAATTCAAGAGTATGCTCACCACCAATCATATCAAGGTGTTAGTCTCCCACTCTTCTGTCAGAGACTTCATCATGGGAGCAAAAATCAGTGAGAAAAGAGCACAATGGGTGACCAAAATCATGGAGTATGATGTGACTATCAAAGCCACAAAACTGGTAAGAGGTAGCATGCTCTGTAGGCAGATTGTTGAGGATGCGTAGAATGAAGCTAAGAGACTTCATTATTTCTGGATGAAGGATTTCCCTGTGCATAGAACTTGAGCAGAATACAGACCCTTGCGTGTGTGATTGGATGAAGGACATGATCACATTCCTTTCTGAGGGTGCATACCCTCTAGGTTTAAACAAAGTGAAGAGAAGTACATCTGAGGTTACAATCTATCCCTTATGTTTTGATTGATGGACTTCTCTTCAAGAAGAATCTTGATGGTGTGCTGTTAAGATGTATCAATGACGCACAAACTGAAAAAGTGTTAGCAAAATTTCACGATGGATTCTCTGGTGGACACTTCTTTTGCCAAAACTACAACAATGAAAATCATAATGGCAGGTATCTTTTGGCCTACCCTGTTTGCAGATGCACATAGGTGGGTCACAAAATGCAAGGAATGCACTTTCTTTACAGGAAAGAAAAGATGGGCAGCACTTCCCCTCCAACCAATCCAGGAAGATCAGCCTTTTGTGCAATGGGGTCTTGATTTCATAGGCATGATCAATCTACCATCAAGCACTGGACACAAGTGGGTGTTGACAGCTATGGATTACTTCACCAGATGGACAGAAGCTGTCACACTCAAGGAATCAACTGATTCAGTCATCCTTGAATTTCTCGAGGTATAGTCACAAGGTTTGGCATCCTCAAACCATTATCTCTGATAATGCAAAATCCTTCCTTGGTACTAAAATCATTGATTGGGCACTAAATCTGAATTTACCTGAAAGAATTCTTCCAACTATTACCCTCAGGGAAATGTTTGGAAGAGTCAACAAACAAGAACCTGATCAGAATCATGAAGCACACAATGAACATCAGCCAAAGACAGTGGCATACAAAAGGTCTCACACGCACTCTGGGAAGATAGAATCACAGTCAAAAGAGCAATAGGAACTTTTCCTTACAAGCTTGTCTATGGTAAGGAGGCTACCCTTCCTTTGACACTAGAATTGAACTCATTAGCACTTGCCCAGAAGATGGAATTCGAAGGTACAGACCAGAGAGAAATCAGAATGGAAGAGCTGGTTAATCTTGAAGAATCAAGGAACTCTACCATGATCAAGCTAGAACAACATCAACAAGCAACAAAGAAATGGTTCGACAAAAAGGCTAGGCCTCAAGCTTTCAAGGTTGGGGACTTGGTTTTAAAATGGGATGCTGACAGAGCTAAACCAAGGTGCATCATTCAAAGTTTGATGCACTTTGGAGTGGCCCATACATCATCAGTTCTTGCAAGGAGGCTAACTCTTTCGAGTTAACTCATCTTGATGGAGGCACGTGTGTAAATCCCAATAAATGGGATCTATCTCAAACCCTTCCATTAAGTTTGCTGCATCATTTTGTATATATTAGAGTAGTTTCAATTCCTCCAAGTGCATTGCGCGCACATTGTTTATTTGTACATAGTTTTTTCTTCTCACGTTCTTCTCCTGCATGTGCTCTTCTATTGCTTCCAGAATACAGAGCTTATCTCAGCAGTTGCAAGATTCAGAATAGAGTCAAGACATGATCTTTCAAGTGACTACAGGGGTAGTTTCATGATTACATAAGTAGACTCCATGCCCAATGGATGCTTCAGGCTACTGATCTCCTTCATCTAGCAGGCAGATGGCCCCAAAAGTTTCCAAAATTATTATCCAAATAACTCTCCTAGTTATTTGGGTAACTTGTATACATATTTTGGCTCTCAGCTCTTCATTGAAGGTTGCGCACGCTCAGGTTCAGTTGGCACAATTCCTTGGTTGCATTTTTTCCCTTGAGCCCCCTTCTCTTTCCTCATGCACCCTTGCGCACTTTTTGTTCTCTCCTTCCACTTTCTTTTTCCTCTTTATTCCACTCCTCCCTTCCGCACACCTTCTGCATTCACTTTCTTCCTGAGAAGCTTCTTCACCCTGCACACGCATCTCACACTTGCTTTAATCAGCTAAGTCCTTGGCCCTCTCATGCACCACACCGATTACTTTGTAATGGTTACACCTTGACCATGCATTCTCTTCTCACCAGTTTTCCTCATTTCCCCACGCATGTCACACGTACGTGCGTTCCTCTGTGCCTCCCTTTGTTTTCTTACTGCATGCCCTTCCCTTGCATGCCCTCCTTTGCACCCTTTTGTGTCAAGTCATCTTCTGACATGCTTGAGTATGCCACACACAACCAGCCAAAGCGTGCCAATAGGGTGCCTGAATCCTTGCAACAAATCAATGAGTGACATGTGGTAGAAATGACAAATATTTACACAGTTGGCCATCATTTCAGCCAATCCACACGTGCCATGTGTTTTGTGTGCATCGACGACTCTAACATCTTCTGACAACCATGTATCTTTTGCTATAGAGCTTAGATCGGTGTGTGCCTAGACTTGTCAAAGAGCTTGCTGACATCAGCTACAGTGTTAGATATTCAAATTTAAATTCTTGGCGGATCTGGTAGGTGAGAAATGGGAAAACATCTCTCTGATCATTGATGAGTAGATCTGATTTCTCCAACCACCCGATTTAATCTAATTTTCCCTCCTTCCTTCTTCAACATGCCAAACATGAAATACCTAGGGAAGTGCATTTCATATTTCCAGGTGGATTTACAGGCATTGAATGCTTCTTGTTGGTGGTTGTATTTCAAATTCAGGTTTTCCCTCCTTCTCTTCTCCTTCTACATGATTCATCTATAAATGTAAGAGTTGGGCTCATTTGTTATGTTGGACACTCTAGATCCTTACGTATTCTACTAAGGACTTCATATTTTATATATTTTGAGTTACAGACCTCTAGATCTAGCTCTTGCATGTGGATATCAGCCTCCTTCGCCATTGTAACAACTCTGTGCATTTCTGGAAGTAATAGAAGCATCATTTTATGACTATTCTCTGTCCTAACGTGTTTGCATTCCTTCTTCTTGCCTTTTCTTTTGCATTGTGTGTTGGTTGTGCCATTTCACATCCCTTGTAGTTCCTTATTTAGTTGTGTTCCATGAGAACAATATGGTAAATATGTGTTTAGCTGTGCTACTCGTGCCTAGCCTCCTTTCACGCATTTCCTTTCATTCCTGCTCAGAACAAATAGTGTTCATCCCTCTTTTCTGGTGCTATCGCCTTCTAGTGTAGGTTTCCTTTCATGTTATCTTTCTATCCCTGGTCCCTTGGCATTTGTTAGCTTAGTTTCCCCTTCTAGCACTTGGAGTAGCAATAGCAGTAGAAATATATAGAGGAACCGGCCTTCTCCGGAGATCCGTCCAAAGTGCACAAGTCCCACAACTCGGGGATAGTTCCATTGTTGTCTCAAACAACTCATTCCTTCCAAGATCCGAGACATGGGTGTAAGTTTGAACGACCAACAATAACCATGAGTTATTTTGGATTTAAAATTATCAAATATTTCTTGATAATTTTCAATGGTAACATAGCAATCCTCTGAATGGATTCACTTCCTCTTCACAATGAGCTTTCCTTCTTATCCAGGTGCCTTCAATGGTCTTGTTAGTGTGAAATCACAGCACCCCCAAATGAGTTCTACAGGTCTGCTTTTCTAAGGTAGAGTCATTTGGTGTGATTGCATAACATTGAACTTTTCCCAAGGCATGGGCCCTTGCAAAATGGAAAAGCTCTCCAGATTAAAGGTTGATTCCTTATCCCTCTGTTTAGGTGCATACGTAAGGATTTATAGAGGATCTGTCTCTATACCTAATCTAAAACTTACCAAGGAGACATGGATAAAAGAGTATAAGAAATAAGAAATGACTAAACTACCAGGTGACGCACCAAAGGAATGATGAACACTTATTTTGCTAATAGACACAAACCAACAAAACACATACAATAAACAAGCACCGATAACCAAATATGTAATGGGAGACTAGATAAAAGAAAAAGAAACAAGAAATGATCTAAAATTGATCACATACATGTTTTATTGCTGTGTAGATTGATACATTCCATTATAAAGTAGCCAAGAGGCAGAAACGTAATGCAAATTTGATAGAAGGCCTGAACCCCACATATCCCTTTACTGAAGGAGAAGGGAGCCTACAAAACAAAGAATGTCCAACCCTTTATAACGAATCTTTCCCCCATATTTATAAATTCAACCTGAAAGAAGAAGAGAAAGAGAGAAGCAGGAAAAGCAGGTTGAAGCTCAACCAACGTTGTTAATGATTTTGATAAAATCTACCCCCAAATCCATCTTTACTACATCAATCCTTGGTTCGGCGCCTTGAAGGAAGAGGAAACAGAAAAATAGATCAAATGTGATCTGGTTGTTGAGGCAAGAAGATTTTGCATTAAAACCTTGAATACATTTCCTCCATTTTTCTTCACCTAACCTCCTCAAAATTAAAGTTTCAGACCTTCATGGCATGGGTGAGGCCGAGATCTTTCCAACGGCATCAGATTTGTAATATTTTGAGCCCTGAGTCGGAAGATATGCCCCTTCGAAGTTTGTATCGAGTCCGTATAGGATGGTGGGAAAACAACTTGAAAATGGGTCCGCTTTTGATATGAGACACGTGGCAGCCAGATTGGAATGAAAATTGGGCCCACAGATCCAATATTTGGCATGGGGGTGAAATATGGATAACAATTTGGTGACTCACAGGGGTATCTACCTGCTAGATGAAAAGATGCAATTGCCTTTTCATATCCATTGGGCATGGAGTCGAGAAAGATTGTCTGATATTGATTCTGCTTCTGATTCACAAGCCGGACTGCTTGCACTCTCAATTTTCATAAGAAATATCGAAATGAAGGTTTCTGAGAGTAGAAAATTGTATTGAACCTGGGGTTTCACCTGTCCCCGAAATGGACTATTTCAAAACGACTTTAAGTTGCTCTAGATTTGTTCCCTTTTGGAGCTAGCAACTTTTACAGACCACTATGAGTCTTCTTTCTATGAACACTGAATTTATGCACCTGAAGCAATGTGAACAAAACTTATATACAGAGACCAAATCATACATGCCTCAAATGAGACATGTAGAGTGTGCATAAGCACTTCTTCTGCTGGAAACAAAGTCTACTCCTACTCCTACACTAACCAGAGAGAAAGAATTCTAAACAAAGCCTGCTACAGGCAGGGAGAAGTAGCTTCCCTTTCTCAAGAGGGGAAGCCATGCAAATGATTTGACACTAAATATAGCTACCTGTATGAGTGAAAAAATTGACAATAAGCTGGTCCTCCACCCAAATCATCAAGGTATCAACATTAATGGAAAATACCTCCTCAAGTTGACTTGCATTGGACTTCTGGAGGTATTGATGGTGACCCTTGGTACTTTGATGTTCATCCTCATGCCCTAAAGTAGGCATGACTGGTTTTGGTTTCTCCTTTGGCTCCAATGAAGCCAAGTACCTAATTGGGCACGGTCTGATCCTTTGGATGTGCCCATTTCTCTGAAATTCAACTCCAAACATGGAGTCTTCTTGTGGACCTTCTTGGATGAATGGTGTGAGAGAGATGATGGCATCCTCCTACTTTTCTCTTCTTCCTCCTATGAAGAACATGGAAGATCAAGATCTTCCAACCTTGGTTCCAGAGGGCCATTATGGAATGCAGGTTGTTGCACTTGAATGTTCTCCTTCATGGAAACAGGTTCATGTGCTTGGAAGATGGATGGAGGAGCAAAATGATGTAATCTCCATCAGGATCCTCTTCATTAAAGAAATCTCTCAAGTCTGACAGATAGTCTGCCTCCTTGTTGTCCTGTTGCATGTGCTCTACCTCCTCCATGGTGCCTTCCTGATCTGCAACTTGATCACCATGGCTCTCTCTTCACTCTCAAACATGAAGTTTGAAAGATCAAACTCTTCTTCAACATCAGAGCTTGAAGGGGATGAAGTGGGAGGAAGAACTGAAGGTTCCCCTATAGCCTGCTCCACACTTAGAGCCTCTGAAATTGTATGGTCCTCCTCCATCATGGGTTCATCAATCAAATCAGGCCCTTGAAATGAAAGCAAAAAATCTTCAATGATGTTCTTCATTGAGTGGCCTCAACATCTGATCTCTCCCATCTGCTCCTCTTTAATGGGGCTTGTGATTCCTTTGTTCTTACTCTTCTTTTGCTGTAAACTCAGCCTCAGCCACCATTGGTTCTTCAACTTTGACCTCCTCTATTGGCTTGACCATCAAGGGGATCTTTGTAAACCCAAATTTGGTAGCCCAACTCTTCAGATTTTCTAGTCATTTCTTTTCTTTTGGGCTCCTCTTCTTGTTGTTTCTTGACTGGATTCTTGAGTCTCTTCCCAACATGGGCTTGGGAAAGCAAGAGGAGTGGCAGGTTGGGGTTCAACCAGCTTTGCAATTGTTTGTGGTGGGAGGGAGGTGGAACTTCTTGTTTGTTCAGAGGGGATGACTATTTGGAAGGGAAAAGGGGAGAAGAACTTGAAATGGGATGGAAGACTAGGGGATGGAGAAATGGATTTCACACTTGGGGTAGCATACAATGGGAAGCTTGGAAATTGAAGCTCAAATTGAGATGGTGCTGCTTGAGGAGTGGAGAGAAAATTACCAGATAATGGTGTAGGATTTACCCATTGACAAGGTTTCCTGGCACCAAATTCATAGGCCTCTATCTCTCATTAGTCCATTGTGTAAGTTGGGCAGCATTTCAATCATGAAGTCTAGCTTCTCCTGAGGGTTGTAATGTCTTGGAAAAGGGCCTTCCCATGGACAAGGTGCCCTGCAACCAATCTTGAAATGCCTTCATTTGGGCTATGGCCCTAGACTGCACCATGCCAGCCTCCATTTTTTGAATCTTCTCTAGCAGACCAGCATCCTCTGCATAACTATCACCATTATATGCGCCCCCTTGTTCTTGATAAGCTCCATGGCCAAACTGACTTTTGACTCTGCTCATATGGGTAAGCATAATGGTCATGGATCTGATCATAATGCTGATTTGGAGGAGTTGGAAATACATTAGAGGTGGACTTGCATTGCTGTAAGTGTGAGTTCCATGAAAGGAATGAAGTCATGATTGCACAACCTCATGGAATGGGAGAAAATGAAAGAGATGGAAGAAGAAAATAGATGAACTGAGTGGAAATGGATGGAAAAGGTCTGTAACTCAGAGAATGGGTTTTTGACCAGATGGAGTCACTAGATGTGCTTTGAATGTGCCTCCAAAGACTAAAATCTTCACCAAGAGCACATCGAACCTGATGAAGTGAAGTGGTAAGGTGCTTCAGACCTGTCCCACCGAGCATGCCAAAACTGTTAGTGTGAAATCACAACACCCCCAAATGAGTTCTAAAAAATATAATTTTCTAAGGCAGAATCATCTGTGTGATTGCATAACATTGAACTTTTCCCAAGGTCATGGGACCTTGCAAAAGTGGAAAAGCTCTCTAGATTAAAGGTTGGTTCCTTATTCCTCTATTTAGATGTATACGTAAATTTGCAGAGGATTTATCTCTATACCTAATCTAAAACTTGCCAAGGAGACAGGGATAGAAAGAGTACAAGAAATAAGAAATGACTAAACTACAAGGTGATGCACCAAAGGAATGATGAACACTTATTTTTGCTAATAGACACAAATCAATAAAACGCATATAATAAATAAGCACAGATAACCAAATATGTAATGGGAGACTAGATGAAAGCAAAAGAGACAAGAAAGGATCTTAAAATGATCACAGACATGTTTTATTGCTCTACATGTAGATTGATACAATGCATTACAAAGTGGCCAAGAGGCAAGAAACGTAATGCAATTTTGATAGAAGGCCTGAACCCCATAGATCCCTTTGCTAGAAGGAGAAGGGAGCCTGCAAAACAAAGAATTTCCAACCCTTTACAATGAATCTTGCCCCCGTATTTATAGATTCAACCTGAAAGAAGAAGAGAGAGACAAGCGGGAAAAGTAGGTTGAAGCTCAACCACCGCTGTTAATGCTTCTGATAAAATTTTCCCCCATATCCATCTTTACTATGTCAATCCTTGGTTTGGCACCTTGAAGGAATAGGAAATGACAAAATAGATCAAATCTGATCTGGTTGTTGAGGTAAGAAGATCCTACATTGAAAGTTCAAAGACATTTCCTCCATTTTTCTTCACCTAACCTCCCCAAAATTAAATTTTCAAACCTCCATGGCATGGGTGAGGCTGATATCTTTCCAATGGAATCAGATTTGCAATATTTCGAGCCCTGAGTCAAAAGATATGCCCCTTCGAAGTTTGTATCGAGTCCGTATAGGAGAATGGGAGAAAAACTTGAAAAATGGGTCCCCTTTTGATATGAGACACGTGGCAGCAAGATTGGAACAAAAATTGTGCCTATGGGTCTACAATTTATTTTTTTTCCCTTTCCTCCAATTCCTCGCTTTGGCTTTGACTCAGGCCCAAATGCTTACTTTTTCCTTGGGCGGAGTTGTGGGCCATTTTACAACTTTTATCCCTTTTGAGATAACAAGGGGCAAAGAACCAACCTTTTCCCCGACGGTCCGCTTTCCCCTTTATACTTAGCCAATTTTGGAGCCTTTTATGTCTGCCTTTTGACTTTGTTTCCTCTTATGCAGGATCGTGGTCAATCCAATATTTGACACGGGGGTGAAATATGGATAACAAGTCTTTAATTATGATTTTATTTGTGACGTGGATGAAATAATTATGGATGAATGACTCATCCAAATCACATGAGAATGGATTCATTTGAAAAATGGTGCAAAAAGGAAGAGATGTTCCAATTTTTAAACAATTCTCTCATTCGGATCAATGAGAAAATACAAAACCTCATGAAGTAGGAATAATATTGAGGAAAACATAATTCCTCCATATCTCTTAAAATAACCCACATCATCATGGAATAAATGTCTCAAATGAAATGTGAGTTTAAGAGGAACACTTTCTCCAAATTTCAAGTAATTTGGCTTGTTAAGTCACTAGGAAAATGCAAAACAATATTCAGTTGTTCTAGTGGTTTTACAAGTAATAATGGATTCTATAATATCAAATTAATCCCTTCACCTTAGCATGTGGGTAATAGCTAAAAATTAAGGTAGTTTCAAGCATGGGTTATTGGAAAATTTTCAAGTGATTCCTCTATGTGATTTGCAAACAACGATTGAATCAAGTTTTTGAGTGGTTTTTGGGAATACAAGGGTTCAATAGCTGTAATTTTAATATGGAGGGAAAAAATAAACCACTAAATCATATTACATGTTCCTTATATCATCTTTAATGTGTTTCTAAGGAGAAGGTGTGCTCAAAATTTGAAGGAGTTTCGACCATTTTAGCTCAAGATTTTACAAAACTAGGGCACACATCTTGTTTTGCCCATGGGAGGAAAAATGAATTTTCATGGTGTTATCCATGCACTTTATCTATTTTTTATTTGATTTTTTTTAGGAGGGAAAACTAGGTTTCAAAAAATTACTTCATTAAAGAGAGGTTTGGGTTTTGCTAATGCAAACAAGAAAATGCGCCCTTTTTGCATTCTCCACTCCCAACTGGCACTCCAATGAAATTAATGTGTATTTATGATGTGCAAGAAACATCAATAATGGATCCCATGCATGGAGGAGGCTAAAAATGTGACCAAAGCCTTGGGGCTTGTATTATATCACTCAAAACAAGCCAAAATGTTAGATTTTCATGTTACTTTTTGTTTTTTCATATTAACCAATGGGAGGAGGGTGCACTTTTGTTGGAGGGGTTTCAAAACACAATTGACATAATTTTTTTACCTCTAAAAGGCCTCTAATCTCCCAAAGTGTGCCAATTACACTTAAGTTGCTGACATCAACAACTCAACGAAGAATTAGAACATGGGATGCACTTTTTGTCCCAAGACCAAAACTTAACCTTTTCGAGTCGTATAATATATGAATTTAACTATAATGGGGAGAATTAAAGAAATACAATCATTTATAAACCTTAAAAAATTATTTCTTAATTATTTTTACGAAACTTGCCATTTTTGCCGAGGGAAACGTGACAGTGTGCAGAGTTGATACACCGGTTTGAGATGGATATGAAAAAACTTAACTTATGGACCATGGAGGGGACTCAATATGATTAAATTTTACCTTTTTTACGCTTTTATCTCCACATGAGGTTCTTGGAACCTTCAGTGCAAGTTCCCTCTTTCAGAAAGACTTATGTGCCTCAATTTTGGAAAGGTTTCCACTTTTTAATGTTCCCATAACTTTATCTTATATTTTCCATCATGTAGTAGACCTGGAAATCTTTCCAATGATTGTTATCTAGGTTTGTGAAACCACCCAGGGCTCCTGAAACCTTTCCTTGAAATTGACCCTTCTAGAATGATCACATACGCCCTTTTCTCAAAAAAGTGCTAGGAGAGAAAGCATTCCTAAAACCATTACAAAGCTCACAGAATCCTTCTTAAACTATAATTTCATGACGAAAACTCCAATAAATTTTTTTTTAACTAAAATTTTTGCTTCTTAAACCACCTAAGAAGTTGATCATTAAAAAGAGACAATTTGACAAATTTGACCCACATGACCAAAAAGTGACAAAAATTTTCTACAGGGTTGTCAAGTAAAATGTGGAGACATTTTACATTCCAAAAGAGTGGGACAACTAAAAAAATAATCCTGATCATTAAAAAAATCCCTCAAAGCTACAATTTCTATTTCTCCATTCAAGCAGTGGATTATTCCAGCAACCTAAGGTTTTGACTACCAAGATGAGTTTTCCCATTAATCAAAAAGAGAGAAAATAAAAAAGAAACAAATGTTACAACCAAATCTTGCAACCATTATGGTATTTTCTTCATATAACCTAGATACAAATATCATGGAGTACATATATTTTCTTCCCATAATTAACAAACCAAATGATCAGATGGTTTGCATTGACTATGAAGTAAGCACCCTTTCATTATATTTTAGCAGAATGAAAATTTGTGACAAACAAATGTATCAAAAAGGAACAATGATCTGATATAAGCATCATTGCTAAAGATAGAGAGAGAGAGAGAGAAAATAAGTTGAATAATAAAATACAAAATTTAGAGGCAGACCTGAAAAATGAGAAAAAAAGAAAGAAAGAAGGAAAGTGGCAGTATTAAGAACAATGACTTGGAGAAGAGGGTAAAATCATCTCCCTCTATATCTATAATCACGATGAATAAACTGGCAATGGTGGCATTAGAAAAAGTGAAAATAAAATTAAAGGAAACCACAAATAAATGTAGTAATTTAGAATAAAGGTTGGGTGATATACAAAAGAATTATGTGGGGAGAAAGAAAAAACAACAAATTGGGAACAAAAAACTGGAGGAAGAGAAAAAATACAATGAAATATTACAAAAGGAAGAGAAAGAACACAATGAAATATTGTAAAATGGGCTTGATAAATTAAAAAATGAATTATTGTATTCCAAAACCAAACTATATAAAATTTATAAAAAAAAGATAATGATTAATATAAAAGGTAATGTTTGGGGGGGAATAAATAAAAAACTAATGATTTGATTAGAATATTTGAATTCATGGATAGTCTATAGGCTCACTTTATCAAGCTTTGAAAATATGTAACTAAAAGTAGAAAAGTGATTGCTTCAAGAGAGGATACATCAAGGAAAGTTTTGGAAACTATCTACAAAATCAATGAAAATGAATTGGCATCCAAAGGATTTGACAACTGGAGTGATGTTTCAATAAAGGTATCATAAATTGTTTGGAAGTGTGTAATGCGAGGTAAAGCACAAGAATTTTTGAATAAGTGTGAAACAATGTTACAAGAGTTGTATGGAAAGGTAAAAGATCTTACAAAGCTTGGTTTTCCAATTCCTTTTGACAAAACGAAGAAATTCATTACAAAGGATGTTTTCCAATGAAGGAAAAAATGGTGAAAGATAAGAAGCAATTTATTGAGAAGCTATATGAGGCCATTTTTTTTGGTTTCGTCAAACCATTGATAACATTTTCGGTGAGTTTGCATAATACAATAAAGGAAAGTTCCACTTTTAGTTATGAATTCTTAACAAAGCTACATATAAGTCACTATGAGTTACAACAAATTATAATTATAATAGAGGAAGAGTGGAGCATGCTACAAAAGATGATGAGAAAGGTTATCATCCAATGAATAGAGAAAATTGTATAATTCAATTAAGGGTAATTTATTATTGAAAATTGATGTATTTATCATACTTTTCATTTTGTTTGATTTAGGAGGTGTCTTAAGAAAGATGAATTAAGAATAGTTATATATTTGATTTCAATTTATTAGTTCACAAGATAAACTAGTATGGTTATGCTTTATAGGTATATGAGAAGCATAAGTGTCTTTTAATCAATGTGTCTTTTTTTTACACTATATTGGTGGGAGTAGGGGATTTTTAGTTAAGTGTAATTGTGGCTTATAGTAGAAAACACATCTTGCATAGTTATTTGAAAGATAGAACCATATAGTAAGTTAAATTTTAATGATTTTCCATTAATTGGGATTTACGCTAGTGAAATATATTATGAAGAACATATTGAAATGTAAGCATTCAGACTAGTAGGTGACATGAATAAGATTAGATTAGAGTTAATAAAAACATAAGAGGAATTAGACTAAGTTTTAGAACAAAGTAATTACTCTAGGTTTGAGGATAGGATTCATGCAAAATCTATGAATAAGTAGCACACAATTAAATTCATTCTCTGTTTTACTCAGTGCACACAATTAGAACAAAATATAACAATATAAAAATATCCACATGATATAATTTTTCATTCATTTCGTGTTCCAACACCTTCAATGTTTCTTTTCAAAGACTCTGCAAATTTATTCAATGGTTTAACAGGACTTCTACTATTTGTTTTGAATAAATATAAATGAATATTCAACAAGAAAAAATATTTGAACAATGTAATGACCATTATAATAAATTATTTGAACATCTATATCACATATCAACCAATGAAAGCTTCTAATTTTTTCGATGTTAGAACATCCATATCATTTTCTCAACCATTTTTTGACTTTTTCTACATTCAACTGGTGCAGTAGATCCATCATGTTTCCAACATGGTCATTTTCTGTGTTGGTGGAATTTATATTATCCCCTCTCCTTTTATTAATTGAATTAAATATTGTCAAATCCCTATCATAACGAAAGATATTTACTTCGTACCATGATGTGTAAAGTTTCAAACAGTTTTCCAAAAAAATTTCATGCTCGTTTCATATTTTTGACTTACAAAGGAAAAGGTGTTAAAAACTCTCTCATATTCAACTAAACCCAAAATCATTGTTTTACATAGATTATATAGTGAAAAAAACTGAGTCATGGTTTCCTGCAAAATATTGCTAAACCCAGTTTTTTCCATGGTTGATTTATTGCTCTACACTCAAAGGGATTATCTGAATATTTGAGTTGATCAAACATTGTATAGGATTTTTTTGGGATTGATCAACCAACATATCCTTGTTTAAAATACATGTAATATTCATTTCATTGATATCATAAAGCTTACAATAATTTTGAATCAATATAGTCAATTCTTTTATCGTAGTTGTCCTGTAAATAATTTATATTTTTTACATTATTCCAATAGGCAGGATTTACAACCATTGCTTCAAGAAAAACATCCCTACTCAAACATTCCCTTACTTATCCTAGTAGGGAAGTTGCAATTTCTCTTAATCGTATCCTTGTTGATGATACAATGTGATCAAAGAGTGTCAGTGTGACATTTAACTTCTCAATATTACCATTGTTAATATTTAAGAGGAGTACATAGGTATCTCATTTCCACGTATAGAAGAGCATAATTCTATAAAAACATTGAGCTTCAAATAATTACTTCAATTTCTAATATTTATAGAAGTGTTCCAACTCTCAAACTTTGGACCCAAAAAGTCAGTCTAATTCATAAATAAATTTTCTATAGTACAACAAACATGTTTCCTCAAACTTGTAAAATCAACAATATATATAGTTCTTTTTTGGTCTTGTTTAATTAAACGATGCATTCATCCAACATGGGAAGGAGAACACATAGCATCAAAAATGTCTCTATATCATTAAAATTATGTATCAAATCTTGACCCTTTTCACTTCCATGTGATTATGCCACATTACTCCCAATAAGGATGAATACTCATCATACACATTACGAACCTATCGATACAGTGATACATGTCTGGTGTCAACATCTTTTAATAGTTTATGCCCATTTTTTTAGTTTTTCTAAAAATATTTGGAGTTCCATGAATATTTTAAGACTACAAAAAAAGCATGTACCTCGAACAAGTTCTTCCACTTTTGCTACATGTTTAAATTTACTAGCTATTTTGTATGTTAGATTCATTCTATGAGCCATATAATGAATGGAATTCATATATGGGAAATGGGATGTTTTGAGTCTTATAAAAATACCATTACAATGACCTTGCATTATAGATTACCCATATTTCTCAACACATACCAGCTTTATAACAATTGAAGAACCATCCATGTCATCGATCTCCTTCAAACTTCTTATTATAAGATCACAAAGGTTTCAGCATTGAATTTTTTTGATCATTTGTATAGAAAGTAAGTGAGGCTATATCACATGATTTTCAACTATATCAACATGTATATAGGAATAAATGGCATTATCTACTATTGTAATCCCATCAATAGACAAAGACACATATTGTGCACACTTAAGTTTTTCAAGTCTTCTTTGTCAACCATAGCTAGGCCTTTCACCCAATTTGAACCATTACTTTCATACCATTGAGAATGAAGAAAGTGTGGGAGACCGATAAAAGAGATCATATTCTTATTTTTATGAAAATCTAATATAAGAAGACCTTTTTCCAGGCTTTGAAAAGCAACAACTAGTTGAATTGTTTTACCTAAAGGATTGTTTTGAATGACCTTGTTAAATTGAGATGTAATTGCCCCTCGATTTTTTAGAAATATTCTTTGAGTTCTTGTGTTATCCTCATAATATTTTTCATACCTCATATATAAACAATGATTCATAGTTTTCCATCTCACAGCATTCTTCACAACTCCATCTACAATTTCCTTTTCATATATCTTTCCTTCATATTTCTCAATAGTATCCAATTTAAGTTGCATTTTCTTGTCCCTGTCCAGTTTCTAGCTACATATTATATATCTCCATTCCTTGTGAGTTTCAATTTTAATTTCATTGTCAACATGTTCAATAAATGAAAACTTAAAAACCAACTCTAAGTTGAAACTCCTTCCCAAGTCCCTTTTTTGGTTTCCATGTTATAAAGAGGTGTATCTAGAGTATTTTGCATGATGTAATTTCATTGACAATTAGAATTTACAATTTCATCAGTCAATCGAGTATAAATATGTGTCACAACACTAGAGTTTGAATGTAATGCTTTCATTGATACAAATTGAATTTTTTCCAATGGGACGTCTTCAAAGGGGGGCATTACATTGTCATTATCATTGATAACGTCAATCATGAAAATATAAATGAACTCATTTTGAGTTTCATTTTGAATGGTATCATGATCCCTTGATAGTGTTGGATATGGATGAGCTTCCATATATGGCTTCTCAAAATAATATGTGATGTTTCGTTTGTTATAACTAGAAGGTGTTGTATTTTCTTTCTTTCCCGAGGTTTCATTATTACCTGTCATTTTCCTATAAGGATGGTTTTTTTTCATTTTTAGAGAAGCACAAAAATGGGGATAAAAATGCATGGAAAATATTGAACGGAAAAACAATATTAAGAAACATGGTGAAAATAATGGAGCTTTGCATCATATGGATATTTGAATTAAACATTGTCATTGAGGGGCATACCAAAATAGTTTTCGTGGGACACGATAAATGTTCATAGCATGGTTAAGTGTCATGGTGTGAATGACCTCATTTATCATAACATGAAGAAAATTCAGCGTGGGACATGAAAATAATTTGGTGATGTTGTACATATACGGGTTGCACCAAAAAATAAGAAAAGACAATTTGAAAAGCATAAAAAATTAATACCATCGTTAACTTGCAAAAGCAAAAAATGTAATGCAACAACACGCAATCACAAACATGTTATAAAATTTAAATGAATCGTTGATCAATTGACTTACCAGCTACCTATGGGCTAATACACTATAAACTTCAACACTACATCCTACAAGAGCTTTATTTATCTAAATTTTGTAAGCAATGAGAAATATGATATTGATGATTCTTTTTCTATTTAGATCATTGCCGAATTTACAAATTCATAATTTACAAAAGATAAATAAAATCATTTACTTTCAAGTAAACATAATATATATGTGGATAATTCAATTAAATTTAAAATTTTCCCTCTACAATATCAGTGACTAGTCCAAGGGCCCATATAATTTGCAGTGATGCAAAACAAGTTTCAATCTAGGGTTATTAATGTGAAGGAAGTCCATTAAAAATCTCATTGAGACTTCAAATCCTTTGGCTATGTGTGCAGGAAATAGTAACAATTATGATATTTTTGGCGACTCTAGGCGCAGCTATATGATGACCAAATATCCAAACGATATTTATGAAATCACTATTATTTAGTTGATTATGAATATTCCTTGTTAAATTATTTGTTTTTTACACAAAGTTGTTTTATTTCTTTACATTTGAGGTTGACACCATTATCATAAATGATTGTGAGAAATTCCAAAGTGGTAGTCTTATCCCAAATCTGCACACCCTTGCAAATTCAGATAACCCATTCAAAATTTTGGATTCAAACATGGGACGTGTAGATGAACGTCAAATTTAATATCATAAAACTCGTTTAGAGTCGGCCAACATCAAGGCAACAACAGAACGACAGCAAGAGAACAGTGAAAATGTTGTCAGCCAGTAGCATCTTTATGCTACTGGCTGGTAGAAAAAATATAGGTCGAGTATAGTGGGTGAACAACATAAATGCTACCGGTTGGTAGCATAAAAAATGCTACTAGCCGACAAGATAAAAAATGCTACCAGCGGACAACATAAAAATGATGTCGGTCGACAACACAAACGCAGCTAGTCAGCAAGAAAAGGTACGCTACCGATCGATAGTAGGAACACTATGCAGACACAGTCAACCGACACGTGGAAAAATGCTACCATACGCACTGAAAATTACATGTGCTACATTTATCAAAAAAATGGTTACAAAAGTCCCCAATGATGATTCAAGTCCTTTCAAGAAGGTGTTTGAGCTCCAAAACCCATTCGCAATGTATATTTGTAGCCTAGACATCCTTATGTAGCCTTTCCACACCTTTTTCAGCTTTCCACTTCTTTCTGTGCATGTTCTAGCCTTTAGTGCCAGAACCATCATCCTGCCTAAAACCGTCACCCAAGCAGGGCGGCGGTCCTACCCGTTTTTTCCAGATTATGTTATGTGTGTTTCTAACATGCAACACTACAGTTAACTTACCTTTTAGGATGCATTCGTGAGCCAAATTGTCTAAAAATAGTTTTGATTGCTTGGTTCTCCTTCCCTCTTCTATTTTTAAATAGATTTAATTAGTTGGAACTACTTCTTCTTGCCTTATGCATGAAGGTACATCCCAGCCCCAATTCTTATATATTTCATGCTTATGCTCAAGCAAAGGGCCTGATAATTTTGTGTATCTTGTATTGTATTGCTACCACAATCTTGCTAGGAATTGCATAGCCAAGCTCAGGTCTCTTGTGTTATCTCTCTTCTACCTGCATTGCATCCAGAATGCCTTCAAGTTTTCATTGCTCAAGCGTCATCCTCCTGCTGTTGTTCTTGCATTCTCAATCCCATAGACTCATATGAACACTCGGATAAAGAAAGGAACAAACTGAGGGGACACATACAGATACAACTAGATTTGCCAAAGCTCTTGCTTATCCAGGTTGGAATTGTGTTTGTTTGCCTTATTTGTCAAATTGTCAATTTCAAATCATTAGTTTTAATTACATATCAAATAACATAGTAACATTGTTCATTTCATTTAGTTAGGAAATCACAAGTAAATAAAATCATTAGAAAGTTTGCTCTTTGACATTACCAAGGAAGTTGTGGGGAACAATAGCTCTTCTAGGGTTATGATTTGTTCTTCACTTCTGAGGTAGGGTTTGAGGGGTTTTTTATTAAATTAGGTTATTTGTTTTAGGTTTAGATTCACATATCCACACAAGTAATTAGTTACATCCAGTTGATTACTTGTGTTTAGTTTATTTATTAGATTAGACGCATTGTTTAAAAACCAGAAAATATCAAAAACAATTCCTTTCATTAGATTAGTTTGTTTTCATTGCTTTGTTCTAATGTAATGCGAAAACAACTAAAACATAGATTAGGTTTCCTTTGATAGTTAGTTTTCTTATTAAAATCATTTCAATTCATTTTGCATGACCATCAACGGTCTGCAACAAGAGAAGACATATAGTTGTGATCCCTTGGTCCCATAAACCAACGGGCCAGAATTGATAACTGACATTCATACAAGTTTACGTTTAACAGTTTTACACACACTTGCAACTTATGCTAAGAAAATATAACAACTAAACATGTTAAACATCGATGTTAATCAAGCCTATGATTATTGAACTACTCCTGGAAACAGGGTTTGATTACGCACATGACCATACAAGGGCCAAAGCCTCCACGAGTATTTGGTTTTGATCCTCAAGTCCCACAACCCAACGGGCCTACTGACCAATTAGACATTGACACTAGTTTACGTAAATTGGTATTCAAATCTTTGTCACTTCCACCTCACATTATTGCACAACTTTCCTTATTGAACATAACAGCTGATTAGGCTAAGACTTTCTGGACTAGACCGTAAAATCCCCCATAGTCTTTGCGGCTCCATTACGCCTCTCACTTCCACTTTTATGACCTCGTCTGGAAATCCACACAAGGTGCCTACGGGTCACTTTCTACGTGTTCAGAAACCAATAAACAGAATCTTGGTAGAACTTGATATCGATTGGAGTCTCCGAGTGGCTATTATATCAGACCAATCCATCACACCGCTTCAAGTTAGGAGAGCATTCTTTGCCTTAGACTCACAGATCCTGATATTGCACATTAAAGATTTAAGATTTCCCAATTAGCTTGTTCATTATCATATCACCCACATCCATTTCATTCTACACTGGTTGTCTCGGTAAGACCTCAGGAAGTCAGGTGCGAAGAAGGTCACGTGTTGATTTTCTATCGTACAAATTGGTGAACCCGACATGAAGAGCTAGTCTCTAAATGTTTCCACTTTCTTCCATCTATCATTTATTCTACGGGTATTCTTATACCCCCCAAATATGTCAGGATATGATGAGTATGGTTGACCCATCTCCTAGGTTTTGACATGTACAACTACCAAACAAGTATACCACAATAATCACCTTCACTCTCAACGTGGGTAGACAACCACTCAACTTCTCAAAATCCTCTTCTTTAGGGAACCAATGTTGGTTCCTCTGTACATATTGAGGAACTTGACCATATCACACAGACATATCCTCATGAACAATCAAGTTCAAACAACATGAATTTCACTGGGGAAGCAAGTTCATCTCCTCAGGTATTGTTTCGACAACCCATTAGCATGCAATCGGACCAACTCCCACATCTAGATGAGGAATACTTAGCACAATACGCCAGGAGTGAACAACGTTTCCAGAATATGAAATGAGATTTTGATAGGTTGCAAGGACAAGGTGATGTTTGCTCCAAAACAATAACATTACCCCTCCACCAAATGAAAATATTGCCAATGAGGGGTGGCAGCATAGTGAACAATTCATAGCAGGATACCACACTCCTCAACAACCTCCAAGAGTTCAACAAAAAGCACCTAAGAAAAGCACCACCCCATCAATGGGTGATGTCATCTCGGTGTTGTAGACAAATTCAAGGAGCTAGAGATTTCCCAAAATGCTCAAAGTTCATATGTGGGGCAAGCAAGAACTTCTCCCTATCCGCATAATTACGAGACAAATACCTACTGCACAGAATCCTCCAGTTTATATGGGTGCTCTAAACCCTGGAGATTTTCTAACTGGGAAGGGCACCTTGGGTATGCCCCCTCACACCACATATGGATATCTACAATAGGCACCAGCCGGAAGTGTTCTCAAATGCCATACAGCTGGAAATGCAACGTTCCCTGGCTTCGTGCCTTCAGTTCCATATCAAAGTAGTCAACCCCCCTATGTACACATGTATTCTAAATCACCACAGGGGGATATGTACACTTACCCAGGTCCATATGGACAGCCACTGGGGATGTCATACGCCCCAACAAATGTTTACGTTATGCCATTTTAGCAACCAATGCAACCTCCACCTCCCCAACAAGGATCTTCAATGGTGGAAACGTATGCGATGGGGACCTATTCTGAATATCTTAAGGAGCCTCTAGACTTCTCCATTCGACAATCATGCTCCCAAGACCCTTGCCCAATCTTCTGAAATTCAAAGGGGAGGGTGATCCTAATGCTCACATCAAAGCTTACACAATGGCCATTCGAGAGTTTCTCCCATGGGATGCAGTTTGTGAATATTTTCCCTAAGATGCTAGAAGGTATTGCTCTCGATTGGTACTATAGGATACCAGAGGCTTCAATACACTCCTTTCAAGCAACTCATATCAGAATTTATTAAGGATTTTGATATGAATAAACTTTTGAGAACATAAGAATCAGAGAATTCCTTCATATCAAACAAGAGCACAACTCCACAGCCCACTTCATTCAAATGTGGCGATAGGTTCTCTACTCCTCTACAAGCACTCCAAATATGGATCAGACGAAGCTTTGTGATTTATTCCTCCACTCCCTCAATAGGGAGACAAAGGAAGAAGTTCAAAATTTCCCGCTAAGGAGCTATAAAGAGGTGTTAGAGGGTGCCTCTTCAAATTGACCAAGCAGCCATTGATAGTGGTCATAAGACTTATGGAGAAAATGGAAAATTAGTCACTCCTAGCCAAAATAACCCCGGTTACTCCAAAAACATGAGAAATAATCAAGGAAAAGGATCCTTAATAAGAATCGAGGGGTTACGACTGACAGTGTGACTGACCAACCCAAGAAACCTAACATTGTTAATTCTCCCAATATAAGTACTAAATAACAAAAACAACAACAATGGCAATAATCAGAGAAACAATAACTTCTCACCCTCAGTAACAATGTGGATTTTAATTGTCCTCAACAAAAACAACCTCAACAACCAAGACAAACGCAGACCAAGGCCCCAATCAATACCTAGGTAGGTATCCGAACCAATTCCAAAACCAAGGGCAAGGGTTCCCAAATTTTAACTATAACAACCAACAACCAAACAATAATTGTAATTTCGGACCACAACAAGGTGCAAATCAAAGGCCTCGAGATTATGATCCTTATCTATATTGTGGTTTCCATAAGGTTTGCAGGCATGATGGCAAGAACATGCCGATTGCAACAAGTTTTACAGCATTTTCCAGAGGATCAAAGACAATTATTTGTTGATATGTTTTTGGAAAACCCAACAACATCAACTCAAAACACCTACATGGGACATGTATCCCCATAGAACACACCACTCAGAATCTTTAATGATCCTCTCCCCACGTGTCCAAAAGATGGTAGAATAGATCCCAATGGTTCAAAAAAAGGTATTGTAATAAGGACCAATGATCATGAAGCCTCAACTTCATCAAACCCACAAGTGGCACCTCCTTTGGATGGTCGCCAACAAACAAAAATTGTGGGGTTGGTGGAGTTGGACACTGAACCTCAGATTAACGCTGCCACTAGAACCAAATATTATTCATCACAGCCAATCCCGATCTACCCAACTATATCATATGACATTCGTGATACGTTAGGCAAGCCAGTAGGAGCTTATGACTTGATCAGTGATTTAACCAAGACCTTCTCTCACATTTCCTTCTTGGATCTATTAAAGAATTCCCCTGCTCACAGAGCCACTCTACTAGAAGCACTAGGTCTTGGTCATTTGATTAATGTCACCCCTCCTCCAGAAGCACAAATAAACCACATGGAATTTGATGTCTATCCTCTAGGGTATCCTGAAAGAGATGTTGGATTTGTATTCACATCAATAAGATGCCCACAGACACTAAAATAGCTCGTAGAGGTGATCCAACATTTGTTTTTACAAGTTTGATTTACAACAGACTATGTAAAGCATGTGCGAATGATTGATGATGGGGAAATGGTTAACATAGTCCCCTTCTCTTTCCTTCAAAATTTAGGTTATGGAGAGACCAATTGCTCCTTAACACGAAACATGTTGAGAGGCTATGACAACCTCAAGGCAACATCCATTAGAACTATAGTGTTGTTAGTCACCCTCGGGCCTAAGATGGTTTTAACCAAGTTTTATATTATAGATCGGGAAACCAACTATAATATGATCCTTGGTCCATCCTTGGATTCATCGCATGAAGGAATTCCCTCCACTTTGTTTTAGGAAGTCAGTTCCTACATTTAGGGAAGGTCTTTGTGGTGCAGGGTGATCCAAAACCCTTCGACATACATCTAGCTAACTTGAAAAAGAGGCTAGGGATCCACTCTGAGTTTGAGCTTCCTACAAATCAGTTAAATAAACCTACAAGCTCAGTACCAGAAGGAAACATTTGGTTCCTACAATGGAATTAGAAGTCACGGGTTTGATCGAAGGCATTTAGACAGTCAAAGATGAAACCATCATCATAGAGAAAGTATCTTTGGGAACCACAATGAAGATTATTGAGCTATTGGAGAGGGATTTACCTATCCTCCTTCCTTTCATTCTATGGGTATGGGACATACCTTAGGACTTGGTTCTCTTCCAGTAGATGAAGTTTGTATGGTTGAAGTAACTGAGGTAAAAGAAGAGGATGCAAAGGATGATCCAACATCCATTTTTCCAAGTAATTGTTAGACTCTCCATTTTGATGGAGCCAAGTGTCATTTTGGTGTTGTGGCAGGTGTGATTCTTACCTCTCCCAAGGGAAGGATTTTTCCTTTTTCCTTCAAGTTAAACTTTGAATGTACAAATAATGGGGCTGAATAAGAAGCCCTTCTACTTGGTCTCATTGTAGCCAAAAGAATGGGTGCTCTTAATATTAGGGTGTTAGGTGATTCACAACTTGTTGCAAATCAGATATCTGAGGTATATGAGACTAGAGTTGAGCATTTACAACTCTACAAAACAAGTAGTGCTAAATCTAACAAAGGGGTTTGAATTCATATCAATTGAAGCAATTCCACGAGATCAAAACCTCCTTGCAGACTCAATAACAACTTCCACTTCTTGAATTACTCCAAGCAGTGAGTTGGAAGATACAAACTTCACGGTCTCAGTTCGTGCTAAACCTTTGGTTCGTAAGACACCGATAACTCCAATGTTGACATACATAGAAACTGAGAGTGATTATGTCATTATCATATCACATTGAAATTGACAAAGAAACTCTAGGATATCTAAAAACTCTTGCAGAATTACATCTTACTCATCATGAGGTTGATCTTTCCCTAATTCCACACTCTTCTTCCTATTTTGGAAATCCCATGATAAATCTTCCCCTAGGAAAGGAACTCAAAATTTATGAGGTAGGAGAAGAGGGGGATTTAGATTTACCTCTAGCCCTACCTGACTTTTGAGGAAGGAAATGCCTCCTTAATCGAGGGAATGATCGATATAAACATTGAGACCGAGGAGGAACAACCAAATTCTTGAAACTAGGATCCTCTTTAACTCTTAGGAAGTTGAAATACATACTCACATCCTCAAGGAGCATCAAATATCTTTCGTGTTTAGCTATAAGGAAATGATGGGAATTGTACCACACATTGTAGTTCACAACCTCTTCACCAAGTCAGATGCTAAGCCAATTAAGAAAAATTCAAGGCCCATGAAGCCAAAGGTGGCCCTCATGGTGAAGGAAGAAGTGATGAAAATCCTCCAGGTAGGGTTCATCAAGCCAGTTGACTACTCATAATGGGTGTCTAATATCATCCCCATTCTCAAGAAGAATGGAAAGATCCACATTTGTATAGAATTTAAGGATATCAACAAGGATTGTCCCAAAGATGATTTCCCATTACCATCCATCGATGTTATTGTCGATGCAACAACTAGTTTTGAGTTATTGTCTCTCATGGATGGGTTTTCTAGGTACAAGCAAATTATAATCTCTGAGGAAGATCAGGCCAAAACTACATTCATAACTCCTTGGGGAACCTATTGTTATGGTGTTATGTTGTTCGGATTAAGAATGCTAGTAACATGTACCAACGAGGAAATGACTTATATATTTCATGATCTTATACATAACATTTTGGAATCCTATGTGGATGACCTTATGGCTAAGGCCTATAAAATGTTGTGATCACCCAGAGGTTCTTCATATCATCCTTTCTCACTTAATCGAATACGAACGTCACATTGAATCCAGAAAAATGTGTGTTCAGTGTAACAAGAGGTAAGATTTTTGGGATACATCATATCTTCACAAGGGATTTTATGTAGAACCCTACCAAAATCTGAGTTGTATTATAAATGACTCCACTGTCAGATGATTCTGGCATAAGTTCTTTTATTGGAAAACTTGGTGTAATCCTAATAGGTTTATCCCTGATTTGACCTTTGTCTATTCACCCAATCAACAATTTGTTGAAAAAGTATTATATACATTTATTGGACAGATGAATGCAATGAGGCATTTGATTTAGTTAAACGATTCTTATCATCCCCTCCCACACTCATGCCACCTAGTTCAGATCACCTTTTGATATTGTATTCATGATCTACGGATGTTTCACTAGCCTACATGTTGGATCAAGAAGATGATGATAAATGGGAACATGCAATCTATTTTATTATTCAAACATTTCTTGATTATGATACATGTTACACACAAGGGCAGAGAAAGAATAACTTGCCATAGTATTTGTGACAAAATCGTTTGAGACATTATATGTTGAATCAAGAAATGAGGGTTATTGTTAAGTCAGCTCACTTGCGGACATTCCTCACACAAGGATCCTTATCTAATAAATTTGGGCACTTCATAACTCTGATGGTTGAGTTTGAGTTAACATTTGTTAATCAGAAATCTCGTCAAAGGAAAAATCATTGCAGACTAGTTGGGTAATAACATGTTGGATGGAGGTGATATGGTAGATCTAAACTTTCCTCGATGAGTGTGTATACTTTTTCAATACTAGGCCCCCCATTTCTATGTGTCCATGGTATACTGACATCATTAATTTTATAGTGGACCATACGCACCCAAAAGGGGCAACATCGTAAGCAATAGAATAAGGTTGTGTATACACGTCATTTCCAAGTATGTTATATTGGAACAAGTTCTCTGTCGTAGAGACTTCAATGGAATGTTGTTAAGATGTGTTGATGCAAGAATAATCTGAAAATATTATTTATGAATCACATAGCGGAGTATGTGGAGGTCACTTTAGTTGCCACACCACTACTTGGAAGATACATCAGTATGGGATATTTCTTGGCCCATGCTAGAGCCATGATGCGGTAGATTTTGTGTGCAAATTCCATAAATGTCAAGAGTTCCCCCATGAAATCCACATACTGGCACAAGTTCTGTAACCAATTTCAACCCCATGGCCCTTTTCCACATGTGGGCCTTGGATTTTATAGGGAGATTCTCTCCCCCATCAACATATTTCCATAACTTCATAATCACGGCCACAAAGTACTTTACTAAGTGGGTAGAAGTCATGCCTCTTACCACTATACCTAGGTCTATAATCGCTAAGTTTATCTTGAACCAGATCATTTGTAGGTACGGGGTTTCATAGGTCATTATCTTAGATAATGGCACATCATTCAAAAATGATGAAGTACATGAATTGTGTGCAAATTTCAAGATAAGTCACCACAAGGCTTCTCTTTATTATACTCAGGACAATGGACAGGTTGAGGCTATGAATATGACATTAAAATCCATCCTCCTTAAGACTGTTAAGGAGAACAAATGAGATTAGAGCATTAAATATTTTTCCAGCCTTGTGGGCCTATTAGACATCAGTTCGAACACCAACAGGGGAAACACCCTTTTCTTTGGTGTTTAGTTTGGAAGTGGTTTTACTGCTCGAAGTCAAAATACCTAGTCTCTATATTTCACTGTAAGTAATTCTAGGAGAAGAAGGCTACTAAGAAGCATGAATCTCTTAGTTAGAAAGTCTTGATGAGGCTAGACTCAATGTTGAACAATGACACAATGTTTACATAGACCGGATGGCTTGGAAAATACAACAATAAGGTCTATGAGCATGAAATATGTGAGGGATATTTGGTTCTTAAGACTTCATAACTAGAATATAACAAAAAGAATGACGAAGGAAGGAAATTCAGACCCAGGTGGTTAGGTCCATATTGAGTGATAGAAGACTACAAAAATTGGGCATTTCACATGTGTACAATAAAGGGATGAGGATTTTAGTGAATCTGTAAACTCTCTTCACCTAAAAAGGTACTATGCATGATCCATCATTATTTTCATTTGTACATTAATGCATTTGCACTACATTTTCATCTACCAGTTCATTTTGTAAAATTTGTGATCAAGGGACTTATTCTTATAGCAACTCCTAAAAACTTCTAGAAACATATTGGAAACACATTCAAATCATATATCTTCAAATCTTCATGATATCATCAATTGTTTCTGAATCATTCCATCAGTCCAAAAAGGATAAGACAAATTTTTTACCAGTAGCCATACCAAGGCCTGCATACTTGGTTCTGCTTTTTACCTCTTTCTAGATTAGGTGTCTTTGCCTATAGTCTGTTCTAGAAGCTTCATGGTGTCGCATCTATCCCAGTATACATATATTTGGTAATAAGAAAATTGTAAACATTTTTCCTAAATAAGTAAGTCAAATGTAAATCCATAGAAAAAAATTATTTTACACATTTCTTTTCTCTACTAACCTTTGGTGTTGAGCCTGCATCTCTTACTAGTGATGTAGGTTTGGGAAAGGAGATAAATGCCCTTACTCACCTATGCCTTTTCCATGGTGATGATCCCATGCTTTCTAATGGTAGTAGGGGGGCAAGGTGTAGGGGGTCTCATTGAAAAACTTGAAATTTAGAAACAATTCATTCAATAATTGTGCAATCACAAGTAAAAAACAAAGTGAGTTAGATGTCCAAAAATCCACAAGAATTTAAAACCCCAAATCCATATTTTGTCAACCAAGTGGCCATCTATGGATCTAAGTCTAGATAAACTAGAAATTAGATTCACATTATAAACTATGAAGTAAACTTGAGTAGGGTGAGGTTATAGCATCTCAATTTGGTTTTGTTCAAAACCGTTGTCTTTCCCTCATCATTACCATTCAAAAAAATTTCATAACTTGTGCCCTTTCTGGCTCTTGGTGTTGAGACATTGCATCTTACTGGTTGTGTGGAGTTAGGAGAGGGGAAAGTACATTTACTTATCATATCATTAGTATCATCACGTTTTTCCAAGAGAACAATAAGAAGTATCAAAGATTGCTTAAAAAACTAAAGTTCAACATAACATTGTGTTCAAATTATCATATATCAACATTATAACATATAAAAATAAATCATTCTGTTATCATTGACACCCACTACATAAATTTTGAAAAGCACAGAAAAATAGAAATTCTAAACATCTAGAGTATACATGAGAAGATAATCCAAAAGGAAGCCAAATTAGATACAATGGATTACTGAACCAAAAAGAAGAGTTTGTATATATCATGGTGAGTAAAGTTTGTATACAATGCCATCACACACTAGGCATGGTCAAAATGCTCTCAATGAGCTTGAAATATACAAAAAAAATCATATAAATGATTGGAAAATCACAACAAAGCAATAAAAGGAAAAGTAACTAATCAATTCCTCTGGGATCCCGTAGATGCTGCATAGCTACATCCAAAAATCGTGTTAGCGGCTATGACAATGATGGGAATGAACTGAATTGTGTGAGTACTCATGGTGATGAACACTCACCATGGTCTCACTACAAGAGTGGCTCCTCCTCATCAATCACTCAACTTCCTCATACCCATGCACCTAAAGTACGAAGGGAGGTCATCATCTTTTCTACTCTTTAGATAGATGAAAACACATTAGTATGTCTGCCGGCTACTAGTGGCTGGCCTAAATCCTTAGTTAGCTCGGCTTCAATTATTCCTCAAGGGGATTAATAGGGTTTCTACACACACCCATATAATAATCTCTTGCCACTCCTATGTAGTTGATGCAAATAAGAAAAGAAGAAAAAAACGAGTTAGAAAATTCAAAAAAAAAAAGAACAAGGAAAAAATAAGTACCAAATGATATTTCCAATTAACAAAGTCAAGAAAAGAGTGTTAATGTACTCAGAATCTCCAAGCATCCAAGTTGGATTCAGTGGTTATTACTGCTACTATTGGTGGCTGTGGTACCTCCCTAAAGCCAGAGGTGAGACATTTTCCTATCATAGACTCATTCATCTCCCTCTCCATCTCTAAGGAAGTGATGTCTCTAAGACCAAGGTCTCTCTCTCCAAACTCACCTCCTCATGTTCCACTCTCAAGAATATCCTGAGTGTCATGCGACTCGGGATCACTCTCCTCCTCCTCTATGTGGGATTTCCCATGTCAGCCTCACTTCCTGACCTCCTCATCCCTTTCCTCCTCTTTGGATGAATCCTCCTTGGTCTCATCTCTTGTGTAATCCTTTGAATCAAATTCTACATCTATAGGCTCAACCTCCTCTCTTCTGTGAGAGGGAGCGACCACAATCTAGAGTAAATTTGCTTGAGGAGCATCATCTACTCATCAGGTGTGGAAACCATTCCTAACTATGCATGGGAAAACTAGGAGTAAACATTAGGGTCTATCCAGGGTCCCCTCTAGGGCTCTTCCAGGCCTCCTGAATAGCCATATATACTGGTGCCACTAGAAGAAACATAACCAGACAGGGAGGCTAAACTTGAGGGAACCTGATTAAATGGATAGATCTCAAATCTCCCTTCCCTATCAACTAATTTCCTTGTAGTAGAGAAGGCCACCAATTTGGTCACCTCCTATCCCCCATAGTCCTACCATGTCCTGGTAGGGTGTGGAAACCATGTCTGTCAATGATCAAAGAAGCCATTGGCTAGTGTGAGTGTCCGAAGTACTGACATTCTTGTCCACCTCACTTCCTAAACAACCCCTGGATCCAACACTGATATTTCCCTTCCATAAAGGGCAATGCGCTCATACACCCAACTCATGACTAAGGTAGGGTGGCTCAGTGACTAGTCATGTAGCCTGGTGACCATGTATAGGTCATGATATGTGGTCCCAAATATGTCTACTCCCCAGGCATAAATACGTCCATGTGCCTCAATCTAAGTAATAATAGGAACCCAACATTAGAGTAATGTGTCACCTCCCTTGTCCCCAATTAACCATGAGGCTAGGATACCCATGATGGCCTTGCGGATAATGGGGATGGGAGCAGTAGGAATGGATCAAACCTTGACTCCCTTCTTTGAACCAAAAGAGACCGCGACATCCCACATATAAGTATCCCATAGAGTCATCATGGCTCTGGATCCTGTTGTCTCCAGGGTCAATCTCCTCCAAAGTATCAGGAGCCTGAGAATGTGGTATTAATCCTCTAGGTAGATGGTCCACTCACCCCTGGCACATGGCAACCGGAAAGTGTTCCGATCTACATCCCAATAAGAAAAAAGGTCACACAATATGTGACTAGAAGGAGTGACATGGGACACATGTGTAATCCTCTAAATCCCTGTCCTCTGGAGAGTGTCCCTCTCAGCCTAAGTCAACTGATCCAAAATCCTCGAGAGCCAATCACACTCCTGCTCACTGCTCTAACGGATGTATTCCTCCCTCTACATTCACTAAAACATGGAAAAAGAACAAGTTAGTAACGTTTATCAAAATATAAGCTCACCAAAAACATGACAAGACGTAAAAAATCCAAAAAAAAATCAAGTTAACACACTTTTTGGTCATTCTGTCCAGGACCGTCACCCTACCAGGGTGGCCTCTAGAGAGTGTCCCTCTCAACCTGAGTCAACTGATCCAAACTCCCCAGGAGCCAATCACAGTCCTACTCACAGCTCTAACTAATGCACTCCTCCTTCTACATTCACTAAAACATAGAAAAAGAACAAGTTAGTAACATATATCAAAAATATAAGCTCACCAAAAACATGAAAAAACATCAAAAATCCAAAAAAAAATCAAGTTAACATGCATTTTGGTCATTCTATCCAGAATCGCCACACAGTACAGGGCGACGCTGGACCAATTTTCTGAATAGGTCTTTAACCCTAAAATATGCTCAAAAACACAAAAAGAGACCATTTTAGACGAAATAAAAGACTACCCCATGGGTGCCCCCCCCCCCCCTAGAGACGTATTTAAGACAATAAATTTTGAAAATAATCCCCCCTAGGTAAACTTTTTGACATTTTGACATTCTAGGTTTGAAAACATAAAAGTGAAAAAAACCAACCTTAGAACGTGTTGGTCGATCTCCCACTCATGGAGGCATGATCACAATCTCGTAACGATCATTTCATCTGTAATCTCATTGAAAATGGTCACCGTGGGTCTAGAGCTCTAAAATCGCTTAATCGAATAAGCACAAATGAATTGGAAAATGAGTTCACTTTGATATATATATATGTTATTTTAACCTCATTTTGAGTGTATGTTTTCACAAGACTGGAGCATTGACACATGTATATCTCTATATCCCTGCACAAATGGTAAGTCCTCTTGTTGTTTTTATTTAGTGTTTATTTTTTGATATTTTTTCTATCTGCACTTGAGTTTTCTTTCCCTATTGTAGGTATCGGGAGCTTGGATGATGATGTTTTGACACACGAGCATGTCAAGTATAGCTTCTAACTACCCATTTCGAGAATGCCATACTCGAACTCTATGTTTTACACCTTTCCATGGTTAAGACACTTCTCCTAGGGGGAAATATGTATGCACCCAAAATTACCTATGCTACATTGTCAAAAAATGGTTACAAAAATCCCCAATGATGATTCACGTCCTTTCAGAATATGTTCGAGCTCAAAAACCCATATGTAGTGTATATTTGTAGCCTAGACATCCTTACATAGCTTTTCCATGCTTATCCAGCTTCCTACTTCATCCTATACATGTTTTGGCATTTAATGCCAAGACCGCCGCCTAGGTAGGGTGGCAGTCTTGAGAATTTTTTCTAGATTCTATCATGAGTGTTTTTAACATGCAATGATTCACTTAACTTAACTTTTAGGACGCGTTTATGAACCGATTTGTCTAAAAATAGTTTTGATTACTTGGTTATCCTTCCCTCTTCTATTTTTGTGTGTGATTTAGTTAGTTGGAACTACCTCTTCTTGCCTTGTGCATGAAGTAGCCTCTCAGCCCCAATTCTTATATATTACATGCTTGTGTTCAAGTAAACGGCATGAGAATTTTATGTACCTTGCATAATATTTCTGCCACAATCCTACTAGGAATTACATAGCCAAAGTCAGATCTCTCATGTTATCTCCCTTATAATCGCATTGTAACCAAATTTCCTTCAAGATACCATTTCTCAAGCATCTTCTTCTCCTGATGTTCTTATATTCCCAATTCCTTAGACTCGTATGAACACACAAAGAAAGAAAAGAAAAAACTAAGGGGACAGACACATATACAACTAGATTTTCCAAAGCTCTTATTTATCCAAGTTGGGATTATTTGTTTGTTTTCTTCATTTACCAAATTGTCAATTTTGATTTGTTAGTTTCAATTTCATATCAAATAGAGTAGGAATTTTTTTCATTTCAATTGATTAGGAAATTACAAGTAAATCAAATCATTAGAAAATTTTCTCTTTGACATGACCAGGGAAGTTGTGGGGAACAATAGCTCTTTCAAGGTCATGATTTGTTTTTCACCTCTGAGGTATGATTTAAAGGGTTTTGATTATATTAGGTTATTTGTTTTAGATTTAGATTCACATAATCACACAAGTAACTAGCTATATCCGATCGATTACTTGTCTTTAGTTTGTTTATTAGATTATAACGCATTTACTTAAAAACTAGAAAATATCAAAAACATTTACTTTTATTAGATTAGTCTACTTTCATTGTTTTTCTCTAATATATTTTGTAAATTTCAAAAACATAGATTAGATTTCCTTTTATAGTTAGTTTTTTTTATCAAGATCATTTCAATTTCATTTTGTATGACCATTAACGGTCCAAAACAAGAAAATACGTACAATTGTGATTCTTTGGTCCCACAACCCAACAAGCTAGAGTTGATAACATATATTGATATAAGTTTACGTTTGACAGTTTTACACACAATTGTTACATTCTATAAGGAAATAGAACAACTAAACACGTTAAAAATTGTTGTGAATTAAGCCTATGATTATTTGACTACTCCTAGCAATAGGGTTTGCTTATGTGCATGACCATAATAAGACCACATCCTCCATGAATTTTCAGTTGTGATCCTCAGGTTCCGTAACCCATGGGCCTTCTAACCAATTAGATATCAACACTGGCTTGTGTGCATCAATATTTAGATCATCACCACTACCACCTGATATTGTTGCACAAATTTCATTATTGAACAATAGTTGATCAAGCTAAGACCTTTTGTACCAAACCAAAAAATTATCCATAGTCCCTATAGCTTCATTATGCATTTTGGTCTGACTTCCATGACCTTGTACAAAAATCTATACGAGGCACCCGTAGGTCAATTTCCACATGTTCAGCAACCAGTGAATAGAATCTCAATAGAACTTGATATTGTTTGGAGTCTCTGAGTAGCTATCATATCAGATCAATCCATCACACCACTTAAGGTTAGGAGAGTATTATTTTCCTTAGATTTAAAGATCCCGTTATTGTGTGTCAAAGATATAAGGTTACCTCATTAGCTTGACCACCATCACCACACACACACATTCATTTCTATTCTACACTGGATATCTCGGCACGACCTCAGGAAGTTGGGTGCGAAAAAGGTCATGTGTTGATTTTCTATCGTATAGCTACCGTCCAAAAGGAAAAGTTATACAATCGGCCAACTACAGGTATATCATTGACGAACCATGCATTAATGGTGGTAGTACAAGGTAGGTCAACTACCAATTTAATGAGGTATGGCACCCATGGTTGCCCATGCAAGAAAAGTACCCATTTGTATGGCTTCCCATACCTTTTTAATGAAGGTTGTCGGTTGGTGAAGCAATTCCAAGGTTTCTTTCTCTATATATATATTGTAAAATTCACCTCATTTTGAAGGGGACATTCTAGAATGTAGAGGAACTCTGTCAAAATTGTTCCAACACTTTTGTGAGCTGAAGACCTCAAATTTATGCATTTTGTAAAGGATTCTTGCCTTGTGCCTATATTGTAATGGATTATGCATCATTGTAAGCAATAAAATTGGCATTTTGTGGCTTTTCTTTTCCTCACTCGAGTTATATTGTCTACTTTGTCTTTCATTACATTTACCGGTATATTGTGTTTATTGTGTTCTTTTGCAAGGTTCAAATTCATTTTACTCCACGAGGATGGAGATGTAAATGTTGTTTCATACTGTACCAATTTTGTCTGCCCTCTCCAACATTGTTTTCTTCCCATTTTCACTCACTTAGAATCTTTCCACCCCCTGTTCTTGGTATTATCCCCTCTCTTAGTTTAGGACTTTCTTTTTATGTGTCTCTCTCTTCTGTGGTCCCTTGGAAATCATAGGTTAGTGTTAGAATAGTTACATTTCCCTTTCTAGGAATAGTTTTAGCATTAGAATAGGTAGAGGAACCAACCTTCTCTGGAGGGTTGTCTCAATTGCAAGGTTCTCACACCTTGAGACAATCCCATGGTACCCAGTTATATTGATCGCTCGTTTATGGTTCATGAAAAAACAGAGGGTGTTGTAATTTGGTGATAACAATTTTGGCACGCCCGGTTGGACATGTTTGAAGTGCCTTCACACTTCACTTCATCAAGTTTGATGTGCTCTTGGCTAAGGTTTCAGCCTTTGAAGGCACTTTCAAGGACATCTGGTGACTCCACTGTTCCAGCAAACCCATCATCTCATTTGCAGATCACACTCTTCATTTTTTACCCACTTTTCCTTCCACATCTTTCCATTTTCTTCCATTCCATGAAGTTGTGCAATCATAACTTCATTTCCATCATGGAATTCACATTTACAATAGCAGCACCATTCAAACCCTCCTTCACATTTGCAAAATGTATTTCCAGGGTATTCAAAAACTTCTCCAAATCCATACTACATTGAAGATTAGTAGTGTGCATACCCGTATGAGCAGAATGCATATCTGTTTGGTTATCCGCCGAACTATGGAGCTGTCAAAGAGTAGGGGCATGTGGATTTCGGAGGCTATCATACACACGGTGATGCAAATTTGCAATTCAAGGTTCAAAATATGGAGGCAACCATGGTGCAAACTCGGACTACAGCTGAAATCAAGGAATTCAAGATCGGCTTTATGGAACTTTGTTCGTGGGTTGGCCCTATGCCATTTTCTACAACCTGTAACAGAAGCTTGCTTTTATAGTTGAGATGCTGCCTCAACTTGAACAATGGATTGCAGAGATAGAGGCTTATAAATCCAATGTTGGTCTATCTTGTTAATGGGAGGCCCCTACATTGTCATCCAACAACCCTCTTCCCATTCCACAATCATCACCATCTCAGTCAAAGCCTTGGTTCCCAAGCTTCTTACTTGTTGCCCCCATTGTGGATCACATTTCCCCATCTTCTAGTCTTCCATCCCATCTGAACTTTTTTCCCCTTTTCCCTTCCAAATCCAAGTTCCCTCCACAAGAGAAAAAGGTAACACCTTCCCCTCCACCACAAGTCATGCAAAGATCAGTTGAATCCCAACCCACCCCTCCTCAAGCATTATGAAGTCCATGTTGGGAAGAGACCCAAAAGACTAGTCAAGAGGCACAACAAACAGAGGAGCCCAATAGAGTAGAAATGACAAAAGTTCTAAAGAGTTGGGCTACCAGGTTCAGAATAGAGAAGATCCCCATGATGGCAAAGCCTTCAGAGGAGGTCAGGGTTGAAGAACAAGCGGTGGGAGCTGATATTGCAACATAAAGAGAGGATGATTAGCAATATGTGTGCTCTAAGTGCAGTGTCCATAGTGGCACCATATTTGCAGAAGTTATTGATCCATCACCAACTGTGGAATCAACAAGGGAAGAAGGAGCATCTCCAAATCCCCTAGAGGAGGAGCATGTGCAGGAAAAGAAGGAAAAGCTCCCAAGTGTGCAAGATGTTTCAATGGAATGCAGCGACCCTCATTGTCTCACATGCCTAGAGCTTGTTGCTTTGTTGGGAGATTACATTGGGCCACCACAACCACCATCATCAACTACAATCAACCATGGAGAGCTTCATGTCATGGAGGTGAAAAAATCATATTCATAAGCCTTGGATGAAGAAGAGATCATAGGAAGCTTCTTGTTTTCTTTTTATGGTGAAATATCATATCCTTCTTCCACTTCATCCTTTCAGGAATCTTATTTTGTGGAGAAGTTTGATCCCTCAAGCTTCATGCTTGAGGAGGAGGAAGATGATGACATCAAGGCCAAATCAGTCATCATGAAAAAGGAAGTTTTGGAAGACGCGGTGTTATTTGTGGAAGCAAAGAAGCATTCAAATCAACTTGCAAGCAACCTCGTTCTAGAATGTCTGTAGGATAACTCCATTCATGGAGTTGAACTTCAAAGAGATGAGTAGATCATGAGGATCAGTTTGTTGGTTCCCAAGGCTGCATGTCCAATCAGATATTTGGCTAGCTTGGAGTTGAAAATGGAGTTATCACCGGTCATGCTTACTACACCAAAGGTCAGCTACAACACCTCCAGCTAAATACAAAACTAAAGGAGGTATTCATTTTGTTTGTTGATACTTTGGGTAGAAGGGTGGAAAACAATTTTCCACTCTTATTACAGGCCATATGAATTGTAAAATTAATTACATGACCACATTTTGTAAAGAAGGGAAGCTATTTCTCCCTTCCTGTTGTAGGCTTTGTTTAGCTCTCTTTATATTTGGTTAGAGTAGGGTAGGTAGGTTTGTTTTCAGAAAAAGAAGCGTTGGTGCACACTCTGCATATTCCATTTGGGGTATGTATGATTTTCTTGTTTGTACATATTTGGGTCTTTTATTGTTGTTGCACCTTCCAGTTTTAAGGCAAGTTTTTATGATGGGAACAATAAGTATTAGCTCAGAGTTTCATATCAAAGTCAAGTCCATGCAGTACTTCAGAGAAGTTCAGGGGTGAAACTTTCAATATTTGATCAGTTTCAATTTACATACTGATCCCATGCCCAATGGATGCTTCAAGGCAACTGGTCTCTTCATCTAGTATACAGATGTCCCCTCAAATTTTCCAAACTATTATCCCAAATCTACACCCCCGTACAAATTATGATAACCCATTCAAAATTTTGGATTCAAGCATGGGAAGTGCAGACAACCTTCAAATTTAATATCATAAAACCAGTTTGCAGCCGGCCAACAACAGGCCAGCAGCAAAACGATGGCGAGACGACAGCAAAAATGATGTCGGTCGGTAGCGTCTTTATGCTACCGGTCGACAACAAACCAATAGCAGAACAACAGCAAAAAAACAACTTGGGTATAGCCGGTGGACAGCATAAATGCTACTGGTAGGTAACATAAAAAATGCTACCAGCCGACAGCGTAAAAAATGCTACCAGCGGATAGCATAAAAAATGTTGTCAGTCGAAAGCACAAACACAACCAGTCAGCAACAAAAGGTACGCTACCGATCGGTAGTATGGAATAATGCTACCAGCCGACATCAAGAACACTGTGCAGATGCAGCCGACAGACACATGGAAAAATGTTACTGTCCGGGAGGAAAAGTCATGCAACCGACCGACTACAGGAATATCATTGACGAACCATGCATTAATGGTAGTAGTACAAAGTAGCTCAACTACCAGTTTAATGAGGTATGGTGTCCATGGCTTCCTGTGCAGGAAAAGTACCAATTTGTTTGGCTTCCCATACATGTTTAATGAAGGTTGTCATTTGGTGAAGCAATTCCAAGGTTTATTTCTCTATATAATGTAAAATTTGCCTCATTTTGAAGGGAGACATTCTAGAATGTAGAGGAACTTTGCCAAAATCGTTCCAACACTATTATGAGCTACATGCCTCAAATTTATGCATTTTGTAAAGTATTTTTTCCTTGTGCCTATATTGTAATGGATTGTGCATCATTTTAAGCAATAAAATTGGCGTTTTGTGGCTTTTCTTGCCGTAGCTCAGGTTGTATTGCCTTATTTGTCTATCATTACATTTACAAGTATATTGTGCATATTGTGTTCTTTTGCAGGGTTCAAATTCGTTCTGCTCCACAAGGATGGATATGTAAATATTGTTTCAGACTGTGTCACTTTTGTCTGCCCTCTCCAACATTGTTTGTTTCCCATTTTCACTCACTTAGAATCTCTCCACCTCCTATTCCTAGTGTTATCACCTCTCTTAGTTTAGGACTTTAATTTTATGTGTGTCTCTCTTCCGTGGTCCCTTAGAAATCATAGGTTAGTGTTAGAATAATTACATTTCCCTTTCTAGGAGTAGTTTTAACATTAGAATAGGTAGAGGAACTAGCCTTCTCTGGAGGGTTGTCTCAATTACAAGGGTCCCACACCTTGAGACAATCCCATGTTACCCAGTTACATTGATTACTCATTTATGGTTCATGACAAATCAGAGGGTGTTGTAATTTGGTGATAATAGGTAGATAATTTAATTAAGGACAAACTTGGAAGTGGTGAGGCCAATCATATTTATGAAAGACATGGATTCAACTCACTTTGTGAAATATTCAATGGCTATAGTTATCCATCTTGAGATTGAGGGATTTTACTAATGCAATCCAATCCCCACATATTGAAGACTTATGGAGCTTCAAGGATTTGAAGCTCAACCAGTGGAGAATGAATTCTATCATCATGATATTGGCATGTTTGCATTGCTTAATGAAAGCATGTGCATCAACGTCTAAGGTAGTCCAATAGTAACCCATACGCAAGACTTTGTGGGTGTGTCATGGTTGTCACAATTTCCACCACAAATGCCCCCACATTCTTATTTAAGGAGAGACTGAAGTTCATCCTTAAATACACAATAGATCAGGGTGCCTTCAAAGTTTAGTTAGTAGAGGACATTGTTTGTGATGATGTATTTTAGAGCTTTCTTTGGATCTTAGTGAAATTTTGAGAATCAACATCCAAAGCGTATATGTGGTGTTGCATGAATTGGATGATGTCTTTATATAATGAATTTTTCATAATACAAATGACATCTATGTCAAAAATAAGAGTATAATTGAGAGACGGTTGTGTGGAGGATGTCTTGCATATCTGGATTGTGTATTGGTCCTTTTAGAGATCCAAGTGAGGTTGAAATTGAGTAGCAGATGAATCCAAAGAATATACCAAGGAATTATGCTCCCGAGGAATAGATTTGATGTTGAATGATGTGAATTGTTGTGTAAGTTCTTAGACTGTTTTATGATATGATGTTAGGTTATCGCTTCAACATCGATAAGCACCATTGATTTGTTGGAAAGCAATTTGGGATTCACCCATGGCATGAAGATATGTGATATTAGAAATGAGAGCAACCTTCATACCAACTATAAGGGTTTTGCATTCAACTATGTTGTTATAACATCATATCCAAGTCTAAAGGAGAAAGGAAGGGTTTTCCCTGAGCGATTAATGAGAACACAACCTACCCCAACTCACTAAATACATTTTACTCCATCAAAATGGAGAGAGTCCAAGTGTCTTCATGAAGATCAAAAATTATTTCTTCTTCTTCAAGTTTAATGTTGGTCTTTGTAGGTTTAGGATTAGGATTTTTGTCACTAGTTGTGAGGGAATGTGCCTCGATATTTGTAGTGAAGATATAGAAGCAATCCTTGATTGTGATATCTTGATCCATTCCCCCAATGAGTAATAGTTCTTCATTATGAATGGAATATGGAATGGGTTAGGTTGCGGGTATTGAAGCAAAGACAAGTTGATCTATGATGACCTGACCTTTTATAGCATTTTGTGTAATGATGCGTAAGTCAAATTCCATAAGAAATTGCATCCTTTACCTATGTGTTCCATAGGGATGATAGCATGGGAGCATAAATCAAAGATCGGATCAGTGTGGATGAAGTATTTTTTTAGATCATATAGTGGCGAAGCTTAGTGGCAATGGAATATATGGCTAGGCATACTCATTTTATACCAAATTTATACCAAATTTATAGTTGAGGAGAGATCAAATAATATAATAGATTATATTCTCTTCACCTTTCTTATCCTCTTGGGCCAACATTTCCCCAACAGAAATAAGAGTAGAGGAGGTGTAGATAAAAAGTGGACAATTAGCCAATGGAGGTTGTGGTTGTAGTGATATGGGTGTGATAATGGATGCAAAATGGTTTTTTTTATATGTTTGTTTGAGTTTTGCTTGTGTGACTGAAGGTTTGCAAAAAAAAATCAATGGTGGGATTCTTCACTCAATGTTATAAAATATTCGCAATCCATGCTTATGTGGATCTTTTGAAGGTATGAAAAAATAGTTACAAAAGAAAATTTTCATATTTGTTGTTTGTCAATTTTTTGGTGGTGGAAGTTGTTAAAGACCAATTCTATTTGTTTAATTTGGGTTGGGGAAGGTGTTAATGAAGACTAGTTTCTAATGTATATTTAATTTTACATTTGGAGTTATAAAAGATATTTGTGTGTATGGTTATTATTTATTTTTATATGGGAATGATAATGGTTATAAAATTGTTTGTTTTTGTTTGTGTAGGTCTATTTTAATTTGGGTTGGGTAGTTGAGGGCGTAAAATTCTTACAGTGGTTGTGTTCCTCTTTGAATGCTATAAAAGGTGTCCATTCAGCACAGATCTAGGGTTGTGAATCTTTAGAAGGTATGGAAAATGGGTTGTGGAAGAATAATTTATTATTTATCCATTATAATGAAGTATTCTTCTTGTGTTTATTGTTTTTTACTATCACCATTCCATATCCTAGTTAACATTATGAAACCTTGGGTTTCTTATTTCAAGTCCTACTTTTCCATTGGGATTTCACGGTAATTGCTTCCATAGACTCATGTGCCCATGAGGGTTTGGGATGTTATGGATTCTCCCTTTGTCATAAATTTTAAAAGATGTTGATTTACTAGGGGAAGTAAGTATGGAAGTAGAGGTGGATATGGATATGCAAAGAATCAATGTAAAATGAATCTCATATGGGTCTTGAAAATTCATAAGATGTTTGCTTATGGTTATTTTTATGCTTTAAAAATCCCTTTATAGTTCTTGATGATGGGATTAGGTTGTGGCTTTGAAATAATTTGTAGTTGTTATGAAAGTGTTTATTTAGGTGTGGCTATGAAATATTATGTACAATGTTCATAGCTTCAAAAGTGGCTATAGAAGATTTTGTGCATTGACCAAAAATAGCCATAAAGGACCTTGTTTTGGTCCTTAGGACATAAGACTCTCCAAAGTGGGGTCCCTTTGTTAAATCCCCCCCGAGGGGGGTCTCCCCCAATAGGGGGAGGGGGGGAGACCACAATAATCTATTCCATAAAGGTGAGGGTTGGTTGTTTATCTAGAGTTGAGGGGCGGTCGTATTTTGTCCCTTTGGGACTTAAGAAGAGACAACAAGGATAACAAACAATTGTTGTTTTGTCTTTCGTCCCTTCGGGACTTAAGCGGACGAACCGAAAAGGGGATGATACGGATTCAAAAGCAAGGAACGAAAAACCTATTGATTGCAAAGGTTGGGGGGATAGGTCAAATTGATCGTGTCATTCTGACAAGTGTGCATACGTTTGATGCGCTCTTCCATTACTATCACATGTGCTTTGCTCTTACAGGACTACATGCTCTTCTCTTACAAGACGGACTATGCACTCCACCACCCAGATAGTTCAAGGTCAGTCGATCTCGTACCACCCACTATACCACCGCATTATTCAGCTATCCCCCCATTACAGTGCCAGATGAGGCATTTCCATAAGCCTATAGATTGGATAAGGGATCCACCCCCCTATCTATATATGGCATGACGATGAACCGTTGAGACCAGTATGGCAGTTGATCACGTTGATCCCCACCTCAAATATGACGGGCCCCAGGCCCTCTCCAACTGGGATCCTTCCTTGACCTAATATAGAGATAGGGGGCATGTGAATCTATAGGTGATAGAATAGGGGTCAAATATAATATAGCTTCTATAGACTAGCTACAATGTTCCTCATCCCTTGGCTACGAAATATTTGGAATATAGTGAATATAAATCTTTTATCCTTCTAAGTCATTTTTACATAAGAGAGATTCCTAGTTTAGTTTCTCTTAATTTATTGCATGATGTAGAATCTTTCTTTTGTAGTATTTGTATCCTCTATAGTTGGCTTTGTGTTTTAAAGCAAGTGTTTTCTTATAAATTCTAATGGCACCTCCTCTATAAGGTTTATTTGTTAAAGTATGAGGGACTCTTTTATGTAAATTTATTTTTGATATTGATGGAAGGGGTGAGGGACCCTCTAACTCTTTTTTACCAATTAAAAAAACTATATGGAGAAAACAATAAAGGTTTTGAGAAATGCCAATGGTGGGAAATGTTTCTCTAATGCATTCAAACAATTATGTAATAGTGTAATAGAAAAGTAAAAGACAACTTCATACACACCACCACAAAATGGAGTTGGCGACATGATGATTACGACTCTAGTGTATAAGTCTAGAAGTATGCTCAATGTTGTAGGATTATAAAAGAAATTACGAGCAAAAACAGTAACAATTGCTTGCTACTTGATCAGTTAATCATTCATATCATCCCTTGTCAATAAAACTCCACAATATGTATCTCTGACACCTAAAGGTATTTGCTTATGATGTTTATATGTATATTCCAAAATTAAAAAGGACTAAGCTAGATTATAAACCCCCCTAAGTGTATATTTATTGGATATAGTAATGGTGTAAAAGGATATAAGATTTGGAATCCATAAATAAATAAGACAGTTATAGTCATTATGTAATCTTCAAAGCAGTTAAGATTGTTCCAAAACATAAAAATATCTAAAGAAGGATCATGAAAAGATGCATGTTGAATTAGAAAGTGAATCTTTGTCTAAAGACAAAGAATATGAACCATAAAAGGAGTTAGCTAAGGAAGGTTTAAATGAAGTAGAGGAAGAACTTGAGACTTCATTCTTGAGAAGATCAAATCAAATTAGAAGTGAACCAAAAATGCATATTCCACCTAGTTTTTATCAGTATTTACGTCATTATTTTTGTTAATTAATGATACATACCCTAAGAATATGGAGGATGCATTAGCTCAAATGAAAATAAGTCTTGGAAGAAGACCATATAGGATGAAGTGAAGTCCTTAGATAAAAATCAAACATAGACTTTGTAAAAAAACATATTGGGTACAAATGGGTATTTAATAAGAAGTTAAGTGTGGAAGGGAAAATGGAGCATAAAGCTCTCTCAGTAGAAAATGAATTCTCTTAGGTAGAGAACTAATTTTGGTAAAGATTTTTCTCTTTTTGCTAAGCTAACTTAAATTAGATTTCTTTTGGATATTAATTTTGGATGAAATAGAGAAATGGATGTAATGACAACTTTTTACGTGGTGAGATTGAGGAATAAATGTGTGCTGAGATTGAGGAATAAATGTTTAAAAGTCAAAGGAAAAGAGGATTTTGTGTTTAGATTGAAGACGTCTTTACAAATTGAAGCCATCACAAAGGATGTGGTATCAAAATTTTGACGGATATATGTTGGGACTTCACTCACACAAAGTAAAGATGAGAATTGTGTATTTTATTTATTTTGATTAAGCATCTCTAGGGTGTTTTACAATTGGGCATTGGATTACATAGTTTGATGGCATCTCTTCCTGAGTTTCGAAAGGAACATATAAATACAACAATGCAAAGTAAGCGAACAAACTAAACCAATAATCACCTTCAGCTAAGCAACTACAAGTAAAGGGCGTCCACGCTGTCAAAATCACCCAAGGCACGACCCTGGCCTCAACCATTTGTATCTTTGTGTCAGGTGTCTCCACGCCTTGCACTCAGCAAGACTTTATCCTTGGTGGGCTCATTGAAAGCCATACATCAACGCCAATAGACCAAGGGCCCTTTGATGACTTGTGTATATTTTAAATAGGAAGTTGATCAATGTGTTAACATTGTTTTGTATGTGGATGATATGTTGGTAGTAAGAACAAAGAAATTATCAATCGAATTGAATATCAATTACAATCTCAATTTGATTTGAAGAATCTAAGTGCTACAAAAATTATTTTAGGCATCGAAATCAAAAGTGATAATATAAATAAGAACTTATGGTTCAATAAAAGAAAGTATGTTGAGAAGATACTACAGAGGTTTAAGATGTAGGAAAGTAAACTTGATAATACTCCCTTTCCTATGGGTCAAATGTTATCTGTCGAATAGTGTCCCCAAATAGCACAAAAAATTGAGGACATCTTGAGTTCCTTATGCAAGTGCTTTTGGGAGCATGATGTATGAAATGGTTTGTACTAGACCTACAATTTCCCATGTAATGGGAGTAGTGAATTCATGTCCAAACTAGGGAGCAATTATTGGGCCTACTATGAAAAGAATCTTCACATATATGCATGGCACTTCAGATTATGCTATCTACTACAAAGTAAGACTTGGTGAGAGTAAAATTTTATTTCTACTAGGCTTTGTGGATTCTAAATAGGTTGGAGATAATAACTAGCAAATATCTACAATTTCCTGTGTTCAAATTACTTGAGAAGTGAGGTGGACGAGAAAAATGCACGCAATTGTTGCAATATCTAAAATAGAGGTAGAGTACATACAATCACTCCTGCCTATAAGGAAGAAGTATGGTTATAAAGTTTGTGTTTGATTGTTGGTCTCTAACAGAACACTATAAGAATTGAATATGAAAATTAAAGTGCAATATTTTGAGAAAAGAACCATGCCTATCAGTTTTGGCAAAACTATATGAATTTATAGTACCCATTTGTTACAAAAATTGTTGAAGACAAGAAGGCGTTGTTGGAAAAAATTGATTCATAAATGACAGTTGTGAGAACTAATAATTTTTGTTGGTGCTAAAAACCAATAAGCATCGCTTCCCTTAACTTAAAGTACGAAACTATTCCACCCTATGCAAAGTATTCGACAGGTTGAAGAATGTTGGAATATGTAATTTGTATGATTTACCCTTCATAGGCTTTATAGCTAGGCACGATATATATATATGAAACTATTCCACCCTATGCAAAGTATTTGACAGGTTGGAGAATGTTGGAATATGTAATTTGTATGATTTACCCTTCATAGACTTTATAGCTAGGCACGATATATATATAGGGGTCACTATTTGTATTTAACCCATGCTATTATATGGGTGGTCTCATAACCCATAATTTATCATAGTTGTTGTGGGTTATCTTCTTGGCCCATAGTTTTGATAAACATTGTATTGAAGTACCCCTTAAGTGGTTACTTCTTGATGTGGCTACATATAATTGCACATGCATTAGGGTAAGGCCTAATTTTTAAGTACACTATAAAATTGCAAACAATTGAGTTAGCATAATAAGAAGGTTACTATGTTGAAATTTTTACCCAAAAGGGTTTTCCTAGGCGAATTCTTGTGTATGGTCTATATGTCATTTTCCATTTATTTTTTAGCTTAAACATTATGTTAACATTGCTTCTCTTGTATCAATTTATTAGTCAAATATCTCTTCAAGTATTTAAGTGTAGTCGATATGCTAGAAATGTTAATCAGGGTTATGTTCCCTTCATATTAGGCATTCAATTCTTAACCCAATTGGATTAGATAATTAAATATCATCACAACATAATTGTTTGGTACTAATGGCCATAAGGTAAATGTTATGGAATACCAATTAGTGTGCTTACTAATACATAAGATTCAAATAAGGACTCTCATAGACCCACTTAGATAGAAATATAATTCAAGTTCTTTCACTTTGTTGGCATTTGACTCCCTCCATATTGGTCCCCCTATTGATTGCCTTTTTGACTTTTAATTATTGTCTTTTTATGTTGCCTTTTATGTGATTTTTCTTTGAGTACATGGCTTTTATATTTCCTTATGGATGTTTACTATTCCTCCTTTTTGGTTGCATTTTATGTGATTTTTCTTTGAGTATATGGCTTTTATATTTCCTTTTGGCTTTTTACTATTCCTCCTCCATACAGATTCAAAAGGTTGATCAAATAGGTATGAAATATGACAAACACAAGATCTTATACCTAATTGTTTCAAAGGAGAGCCTAGAAACCATTTAAGATATGTACTTCTAGACCTATCTTAAAGAAATAGTGTGATCTCATCGTTGACTTAAGTGTGCCTCAATTGGGAATACGGGATAAGTGAAAACATGCGAGGATGTAAGAGCAATACAATGATGGATAAAGTTGATAGTTGATCAGGTGGTGGATATAAGAGAGCTTTGTATGGGATGAAGGCTAAAAAGGACGAACTAGATAGTATATCACTAATATCATCACATATTTTTCAAGTAAATAGTAGTTTGAACCAAGCTTGCAGACAATTAGATCAAACTACTATTTTATTTCGTTGTTTCTCTCTCACCACCTCCTCACACAAAAAATACAAATTACATATCTTCAAGGATTTCTCCGGTAAAAACATGTGTGCAAAGAAATTTTCTAACACCTTCCTCAAAAGTAAAAGTAAAATTTTCACAACCAAATAAGCAAAATAAAACCTTACTTGTACCAAGCTCTCACATGATTCTTCATTTGTGTGCTTTCACGTGCTTCTTCATCCTTCTCACGGTACATTTTCATGGAAGCTCTAATACCACTAAAAGAACAAAATAATAGATTACTTCATTGATCAAAAGAAGATTTTATAGTTGCATCCCTCAATTACAATCTTCTCTCCTACAAGCTTTCAATATAGGATTCAATGGTCCAAACTACTAACCAACCTCTTACTCGTAAAACTACCATTCTAACTGTATAAACATAAGTTAAAAATGACTAACACCTAAATATAAAGTACCCTAAATAGGGTGTCTTGCACATGAGATGCATGCCCCATACATAACACCAAAAAAAAAACTAATAAATATTTAGAAAAAACATTAGATCAATAGACCTAACAACCTCTACTATATTTCTCTTTGCTTGCTTTTACTTGCAATTGAAACAAATCGATATCATCTTGTACAATCCATTTCGAATGCATACGATACCCATGATGCCAATGGATTGTACCAATTGAATGATATTACATGGGTTCAATGTTTACACTTCTGCACAACTCGAACTACATATAATCAATAGATGTCATTAGGTCAACCAATCGATCTTTGATCTATAAAATTCATCGTCTTTGTAAAGTTCGACGAGTGTTAAACTTGGCTAACTTAGATTTCTTATACTGAATAGATTCGCCAAGTGCAAAATTTTCATCACATTTATCATTGTGAAAATTTTGCATCACATTTGGCATGCTAAAAAATGTGATATCAATGTTCTAAAAGAGACGGGGACATGTCCCCCACTTCCAACAATCATCGTCTTGGGGATGAGGAGACAAGGGCAAAACTTCCCTCAAGGTACCAAAAATGGACTGAAAAAGGGGAACGTCCCCTTTTTAGAAAACGTCTCGACATCACAATAACACACACAAACACATATATATTTTATTCAAACGTGGTGTGCTTATCTTGGGTTTGACACATAGTTTCACCCATTGGAGGGTTCCACGATGATTAACAACTCTAGTGCCTTCTCTACATATATTTTGTTTCTTGATGATTGATAGCTTCAATCTAGCTACACCTTAGACTAAAAAAAAATCCAAGTTAAAGAAAATGAGCTCTAAACTCAACCTTATTCCCAAGATATCATGATTTTTTTTATGTCTTCTCCAAACAAAAACAACTAAAACTGCACCAATGGCCAAATAGACATCAAATATAAGGTCAGCCATTATATTGACATCTCACACTATCATATTTGCTCCTCCCACCTCCATAGTTGTCATTGTAGTACCTCCCTGTCGGCATAATGACTTTTTTATTTTTATATATTATCAAATATTCTACTAGTCATCCCCAAAATCCAAGATACTTTTGGGGTCACGAAAACTCCATCCCCGTAACTTAGATAACTACAAGATTTTGAGGCTCAAGACCATGTCCTTGAAGCCTCCACTTCTATTTCCATGCTTGCATCATTCTTTGGCCTTCACCTTTGGAGGGTGAATATAAGTGTGTACAACTTTTTTTTATTCTGTGGCCAAACTAATTATAGAACTGAAAGTACAATTGAATTTATTTCATCCGTTTCAAAACATTCCTTATTTAACACATTCAAAGATTACCAATTCTATTACCAATGTTGGTATAGTGTAGAAAAACACGTTCTTGGTCTGAATGCCAAAGCATGCAAAAAGTGTGCCAACTTTGCACAATGATTAACAACTGAAATGCCTTCGACGCATATATCTCATTGCTCAATGATTGATAGCTTTAATCTAGTTGCACCATTGTGTTGGGCACGAAAAAAACTTTCCACATTAGAGACAATGGGCTCCAAACTGCACCTTATTCCTAAAGTATCATGATTTTACAATTGCCTTCTCCAAACAAGAAGGAATAATTAAAACTGCCCCAATGGTTAAACAAACATCAAATTTAAGGTCAACCATTTAATTGACATCTCACGCTATCATATTTGCTTCTCCCACCTCCATAGTTGTCATTGTAAGAATTTCCTATCAGCATAATCATTTTTTTATTTTTTATATAATATCAATTATTTTGCTAGCCATCCCCAAAATCCAAGAAATTTTTGTTATCACAAAAACTCCATCCCTGTGCACAACATTTTTTAATTTTTTACGGTCCTACTAACTATAGAACTAAATTACAATTGAATTCAATTTGTCCATTTCAAAACATTCCTTATTTAACACATTTAAAGATATGCCAATTCTATTACCAACGTCGGTATATTGTTGAAAAACACATTTTTGCTCCCAAAGGCAAAGCACACAAAAGGTGAATAAAAATGTGGTAAGAGTTTTTTTAAGTAGCAAATCGGTCCATATGCAATCTACACCACTCTCACCGCAATTTGTTCTCATTGCAAATTTTTCTTGTGCATTACATCATAGATTTTCAAATAAAATTAGTGCAAAATGGCCTCCGGAAAATTCTGCAAAGTATACAACACGCCAAAGTAGTGAAGCCTTTTTAAGTGTAGAAAACATGAAGAAAACTTCATAGTGAAAACAAGACATTATAAGATACGTACCTTAAAAAGAGCACCCACCAAAACTTCCATTGCTAATTGATATGCAACTATGTTTTAATCATAGTTCTGTTTCTCTGACAGTCCAAGATTTTGGGGACGGCTGGGGGTCAGGGTTTTCCAAACAGTGAATAGTTTCCCAGATTTTTTGGATGGCTATTAAAAAGTAATACATAAAAAATGGTATTCATATATCTTAACTTTATTCAATGAAATTTAGGAGTTGAAACCATATTACTTTTGGGATAAGGTTCAATGTTTCTAGCCAAGTCCCCAAAATGTTCAGGATGTTGCTAAAAAACTACGGTACGCATCCTTGAGTAAAACTGATCCTCACGGTCCCATAGCCAAACTGGCACAAATCTGATCCTGACCCCAAGCTGGAATCTCTTTCAAAATGTGATGAATCCTTTGGAATCTTTGGGCACTCCCTAGAAAGAGCTGGGTTCTTCAATGTTGTTTCTAAGTGCACGTGCGCGCGCGCCCGTGTGTGTGTCATTTTGATTTCGGGAAGACTCGTGATATTTTGACTATCAATTACATTTGCTAAGCCAGCAATTCTTGCATTGTATCTGAACCCCTCATACCCATTTCCAAGTTAGCAGCTACGAGGAATTTTCACGCTCAAAAAAGCAGCGATGATAGATACCATCAGGTATTTAGGTAAAATCTAATAAAACAAAATAAAAGAAGACATAGCAACTTATAGCCAAAGGTAGACAACGAGTTATTACTTCAGCAAACATGGAACAGGCTCCAACAAAGAAGCAGAGAGTATTTGTTTATCTATATATGATCCTCATCTAAAGAAGATTATTGAAGATATAGTTTGAGCAAAGAAGAAAGGCAAGACTCCTTACTTAATGGCAATAAATGAACAATTTAGAATGGAAGGCATGATGGTGGGCATTAAACCCTGAACTTCAATGGAACAATAAAAGGTGGTGTTTGTGTTGCACAATGTATCCCTTTTGTCTTCTTGTCTCATGACTGTAAAGATAGGTGGGAACCTCGTCCCTGATTCCTATTAATTATAGGCTGCCACAATCAGGGCTTCCGCTCAGCCTTTTTGTGATGAACTATTGCAGTTTTTGCAACATCATACTAGTCATTGCATTTGGCCTGCATAAAACCATCTTTTATTTTCCCTTTTCCTTCTAATTTATCAGAATACTGCAACAAATAATTGGTGTTACATTCAGATCCTTCATATCAGGATTGTTTTTAAAGTCTCACAATACTTTCTGACTACAACAAATCCCTTTATACCTAGATTTGCTAAATCCTTGATAATAAAAATCTTATTATAGCTAAAAGTGCAACAATCCCAAGATATTTAAAAGAAAATAACCTATGGAGTGGGAGCTCCAGAAAGGTTAAAAGTTTGAAGCTTGTTTTTGGCCTATGCTTTGTTGTTCATGATGCTGCATACATAGAATGTATCATATCATGCATTAATTGCCACAGCTAGCTTTGAAGTGTCCAGCCTTTTGCAGAGGCATCTTATCAGATGTCTTAAATATCTGCTGAAGCAGTTGAAAGTAGGTGTCTAGCTACTTCTGGAACTGGCGTGAAGAGTCCCCATGGAAGATTGTCCCAACGTTCAAGGACATGTTAAAAATTAAACTTATGAATCTGACCTGATGCTATTACTCAATGAGTAGTATAATACTCATATTTTCAATATTTAAATCAATGTACTGAGGTCCAACAATACTGGGGAAGCCCACCATTCACACGTGTTCTGGTGTCAAAAACCTTATTAAAGGTTTCTTCTTGTTTCAATTTTGGGATCTATCTCATATTTTTTGTGCTCAATTGTGGCACATGAAATGCTTAAGTTATTTGTGATGAATGTCATGATAAATTCTCTGCACCTAAAGCTATTGATATTCAATGCCCATTCTGCATTGGGTTCTCTGGCCTTCCTGTTCAATTTTGGCCACTTTTGGATCTCAGGGCTTGGTCTGCATGCACTTTTATATGCCATGAACCCTGAACGCTATCTACTGTCAGACTCAACAAGAGAGTGTGTTTTTGGTAGACTTGCTACGAACTTAGTGGAATCAATTGCAATCCAGGCTGGAAGGTTATTGTTTAACACAATTTAGTATTTACAGATTACATCAACTTACCAACTAAATGTTTTTGGTGCAAAGGCCCAGACATAACAATTATTAATCCAAACAATTAAAACAGGGGTTATAAACTTTGCCTCGAACATTGGTGAGACCAAACCCATAAGGAATAGTAGGGTCGTCTGCTATTCTGTTTCTTTCTAATCTATCCATCTCACCATGAAGCAGAATCTTATTGCACATCCCACAAAATATACTCTTACAAATGCAGGTTTCCTTCGCACACTAGCCGTGCTCGCATGCATAAAGATCTTATTCCTAGCCTTCACCTTATGCCTTTAAGCCTCTAAATAACATCGCATGCCATTGTCTGTAACTTAAGCAAGTAAAAGAAACATAAAGGAAAGATGCATACTTGAAGCCTCGAAGGAAAAAAGATATGTTTCTTGGAGATTTATTAAACATAAATCCGTTTCCTACTCACCAGTTCCTCATTGTAAATGATAATATCTATCAAACATGCTAAACTAAGACATAAATCTCGTGCCCAACATTTATGTTCAGGCGTAATAGTTGAGTAAAACTATATTAGACACCTCCACGAGAGAGCTGGAGCATTTTACAACAAGAAAATGAATAAAATTTAAAAGGCTTAAGAATTTGATTATATGTATTACCTACCGAGCACGAGGGTAGAAAGTCAAACCCCAAGAATGCCTGATGACACCACTACAAGCATATAGAACTCTGAACAGCTAGTGAACACATGCAGACAATCAAAGAAGACAGTTAGCCAAGTAATGATATGGCACTCTGGTCCACAAATATGTATTAGAATTTAAAAATGGGCACAGACAGATTCAAATACCAGATGTGGAAACCTGTACCTGTAAGATCCAGAGCATGGTTTAGTCCATGTATTTGGCCATCCTTTGGAATTCTGGCATGATATATTTTTCAAACTACTGGCAGTTCCAATGAGTATTTAGAATATGCAGATTCTAATAGAAGTATGCATGGAAATTGGAATAATTAATGCCCAAGTGTGTATCTTGATTCAAATAAGTCTCTTTAGGAAAACCACTTTTAGTTTTGGAGCTGATGATAGACTATGAGCTTACCATCCAAATGATGCTCTTGCTTCCATATGGTCATTTTGCATGCCGTTATCCTCTGCTTCCATCTCTAAGCTACAATGCAATGGTAACAATGCTTATTTGGGACATCACAGTTCTTCAAAGCAGTTGAAATCTGCAATTCAGTCATCTGAAATTTTGACTTACTACTAATTTTTTCTACATCTTTAGATACTCTGCCCCAAAATTCTGAGGATTTGCCTGCATTGCCATCATTGGTCACTTACCTCTGACAGCACAAAACAGTGGCCTAGTGGTCTTATGGAATGTTAAACACAGAAATCCCCATAATGACAATGAACCATTGCCTACATTTGAGCATGGAGAATATTCTGATTATCCTATTTCACACTTCACTCCAGATTTGCAGGCACCATAGCAGCCATCTAGGGAAGGTAAAGGAAATGTTCCTTACTCACCCCCTGCTACACGTCAAGGTCTCCTTGTGACTCTGGATATCTTTCATACTACAGTCCTTACTCCATACCATTTTTCTGCACTTCCTATCGAAGTCATTCATCGTTTTGGTCATTTGCATCGCACCAATTATGTAGTTCACTATCTTTTGACTCCCGAAAAAGGTGCATCAATTAAGCCCTTATATCATGCATGCAGTAGTGAGACATGACGGAGCAGGATAATTGGTCAGCACAAGAAAACACTCAGAAGCATGGAAATGCCCCAGGGGGTCCCGTTTCATGGTAGACACATTTTGGAAACGTGAAATCAGTGTTACGCGGGGACGCGTCCCCCCCTGTTTTGACACGTCCGGGACGTCCCGGACGTCCTGGGGACGCGGGGACGTGGGGGAAACGTTTCCCCCACGTTTCCTTTTTTTTTTTTTTCCTAGGAAACGTCCCGGGGACATCTAAAGACGTTGGAAAACGTCCCGGGGACGTGGAAACGTGGGGGGGACGTGGGAAACGTGGGGGGGACGTCCAGACGTCCCCCATGATTTTATTTCCTTTTTTGGCATTTTTTTCATTTTTGGAAAGGGTCCGGGAAGATGTAGCAGCAAAAACTTGCATGTGCCATAACTTTCATTCTGTGGCTCCGTTTCAGGTGTCATTTTCTCTAAAAGTGCATATTTTCTTGAGCTCTATGCATTGATGGCAATATTTTTCTTATTTTCATAAAATCAATTTTTGCACCTTTTTGGACCAAGCAACTTCTTGCAAACTTCTGAAAGAATCATGAGTATTAAGGAATGTATTTAATGTTTATGAGTTCAAGTTTCAACTTATTTAAATCTCAAATGGTTTTATTTCAGCTTATTTATATAATTTAGTCACTATATCTTTATATTTTAAATATTTATATATTTTTTAATTAGCCATCCCCCCGCCGTCCCCAAAATTTAGAAATTTTTTGCCGTCCCGGAAACCCCGTCCCCCCGTCTCAGGTAACTATGCGTGAAATGGATCCGAAATGCCTTCGAAACCTCCCAGGCGTTTCCGGAAATGTCTGGCACGTTTCCGCTGGTTTTTTAAAGTTTCAAGCATCGAAACTTTATAAAAAATAAAAAATAAAAGCATTTAATAAACCTAACCCTAATCTACCTACCTAGACTTGCTAAAGACACTTCCTAAAAGCTATATAATGACCTCTTGGGTCCATTCTAAATCACACTCTCATTTTCTCTCTTGCTAAATCCAGTTTTCACTAAAGTTCAAATTTCAATGAATACAAAATATTTTGAGTGCTTTATCAATTATCTCTTATGGTCTACAATTATAAAATAAGTATTATATATATGTATGTATGTATGTATTTTTTTAAATAATATATTGTAGTTTGTACGGACGTTTCTGATAACGTTTCATATCCAAGGTTTTTTTTAAATTGCCGTTTCCGCGTTTCGTATTCGTTTCCGTTTCCGTTTCTGTGCAACGTAGAGAAAACATGGTTTTGAGACGTGGTGGCACATGAACCGACAAAGCAGCAGATTATCCAGGAACATGTGAGTGTTTGAAGGAGCAAAAGAAGCTTTTGGAACCTTTCGAGTGCGTGACAGATGAGGGACAAATACACAGCTCAAGTGATCTGGAATGGAATCCAAGGAATATCCACATGACAATTGGTTGTGCCAGGTTGTTTGTGAATCCTTACCTCCTTGTTCCTCATTTTGAAGGACTTGACTTTACGTGTGACTAGTTACTTGACTTTTAGATCTGTCTTTAGATTTTGAGGACTTTTGTAGAATGTATTATGATCTTTGATGAACCTTAGAGTTTTCAGCCATAGTTACCTAAGTCTCGGGGACAGGGGGACGGGAGTATGGAGGGACGGGGTTTCCGGGACTCGAAAAAATTCCTAAATTTTGGGGACAGCTATTAAAATAATACATAAAAATTAATATTTCAATATTTTTAACTTTTTTCAATGACATTTAGGGATTTAAACAGTATTCAATGTATTTTAGGTACTTTTAAGATTATAATTGAATGCTCTTGGTAAAAGAAACAGCTTTTTAATAGTAAAAACATCAGAAAACTTTTAAAAGATTTAAAAAAAATTGGGGACGTCCCCTCCAAGTCCCCAAGTCCCCGAAACGTTTGGGACGTCCAGGACGTCACCAAAATCTAGGGGACGCATCCCCGCGTAACACTGTTTTCAGCTAAGGTTTGGACATGTTAATGGCGAATGAGCCTATAAATTATTGTATTTTGCTATATCTTGTAGTGTATGGCGAATAATTATTTCTGGATCTGTAATATAATGCGTTCTTTTCGCATAATGGAGATGTTGGTTTTATGAATAATCTGTGTGTTTTGATGAGTTTTTGCAACTTATTTGTGTAAGTAGAATTAGATCAAGCTATGCTTTGCATTCATGTCTGATATTTGCAATTCTCTCATAATATGAGGTTTCCGATATTCTCTTTTTGTCATGAGTGAAACCTTCAAGCAGAAGCTTGGTTAAATATGCCGCCGTAGTGTAGATATGTATTTTGTTATGCAGTTTTCACAAATCTGCACAGGATCAGTTATCAAACTCAAATTCCATGTCAGCACTCTCCCTTTATTATTGGTCTTGTCTGTTTTCATTTATAAGCAGGTTATGATGTTTTAAACATCTTGCAGGTTGAAAACTTTGCCAGCCTGTGGTTTGTAACTTTACAAAGGCTTTGCGTATCTCCTTAAAACTTGCTTGCGAAGCAAAAACTAAATAAATAAAGAGAATCCCGATTTGAGGAAAAATCCAACTTTTGCTCAAAATGCACATACAAAAGGACATGCATATGGCTGCTTTCAGGAGAGGGCGATTCCGTAGAAATATATGAAGAGTCATATCTCCAAAGCTGTCAAACATTTTCAAGAAGTTTGAAGCGATTCCTTTATCAGATAATCATTGATTGAACTTGCATGGTTCGTGGATTTATACCAAAAGTTCCAGATCCAAAAAAATGTAAATAACTAGCAGTCTCAAAAATACAGGGATGCCATGTTCTTTGCAGAATACCAAGAGTGAGATTAGAAAGCGTGAAACAAAGATAGAACCGACCACAGGTGAGAAGTAAGAAATCTCTAAAGCAATTACAACCTCAATAGTCAAAGAAAAACCCAAAAAAATTGATTGTCTCAATGTTCCAAGGTCAATACATCACGTGCTCCCATGCTATGCAGGAATAAAAATTTATCAAGGTACAAAAGAGGAAAACAAAGACAATCCAATTCTGTGCAAACACAATGTTATTAATATAAAAAGAGAACAACTTTGATTTTGAGTCTAATTTTTTGAAAAGACAACAGGTAGCAAAATAAAGGACAATAGAGACCAACAGCTAAATATTCTCAATTGGTGCCCTTGAAAGAATGGTCAGATACATCAACTGGTAAATATTTGAACTGACAATGCTTCAATCAACATCCATCTATTCAGGCTACAAACCCATGACGGTGCCTAAAATAAAAACAACTTAGAACACCCATGCGTATTAACCTTGGACAGAAGTCGACTCCCAATATATAATTACTTGATAGAATCATCCCCTTCTTCATTTATCTTGTCACCAGTGCAACAAAAGAAATGTGGCAACTTGACCCGCCCACAACTCCTGCAATACAAAAATTAATGCGGGATCTTTAACATAAAAACCCAAATCTTGCTGTCAACTGAATTATTTTATAAATAAATATATAAAAGCAAACACAACCACACCAACATTCTACACATGACTAAGTTGACTAAGTCAGACTCCCTGGATTAGGATATCAGGGAAGTTGTGGTTTCCCTAATACCTCTCCGGTTTGTTTGTTCATATTTAAAACCTTTTCAGTCTCTAGCTTTCAGTGTCACATCAAATGTCCATCACTGAACATTACTTCCCCAGTTACCTCAAACAGGTTGTCCTCATGTCAAACTTACCCATCTACCAACCCTATGTTTCGTGGTTACATAATCAATGAAAAGAATTCTCATATATATCTTATGTACATACAGACCAAACGTTTTAAAATGTATTTATCCACGTCAAAGACTTTAATTATAATTTACACAAGTGTACAATCAGCAAAAGTTCTGGTTTACAATGATTCTACAACACAATGTTAACACCAACTTGAAATCCTCAGTTCCTATACAATGAGTCAAGGCATGCTCAAAAGGAGATTCTAAAAGTATATCATTATCAAAAGCAAAAATCACCTAGCTTGAAAAGAACAGAGATCTTATTGCTTCATACAGAGTAACCAGGAAATGGAAACCGATACAGGTATGGGTACTGGTTCAGGTATGAGTAACTCTGATTTTTGGGGGCCCTGGATACAGTCCAGTGTGGAAGGTATTTAAAATATTAAAAAATATACAAATAAACACATTATCAATGTTTTGTGCATTACTGGCATTAAAATTGCCCAGAAAACAAAATTCCACATAATTGATAATGTCACAGGTCTGTAGATCGTGATTAATATCACAAGATCAAAAGATAACCTCAATGACATAGGAACGAAGTAGTATTAACATAGGAATAGTGTGTGAAGTCTCTTGGCAGCTGCAGTAGTCTCCTCACAGTAGTTGCAGAGCAGTTTCGTCTGTCAGAAGATTGCATAGATTGAAAGATATTATTTTATCTTGTTTTCCATTTGTTTGTTTTAAGTTTCGAGGGGGTGGGTTGTGTTGGGGGATAAAATGGCTTAAATTGGATAAGTTATGTTTTTTGTTTTTTTTCACTCAATGCAGTGGGTACTACGTAGAAGCATCCGGACTATGCTGGGCCACTTCAAAGAAGTGCTCGGCATTTTCCATGAATCTGAAACAAATCCAAGAAGAACAAAAACACGGATAATAACCCGAGTCATTTCCAGGTTAAAAGGGATAAGGGTACTGCCATTTCCTGCGACATTGAAACAAAATTAAAAATTCTCTTAAAGCAGAAACCTCGTCTTAAGAAGGCAGCTTAATCTGTCAAAAATAATACAAATTCAGATGGATAATACAAAGTCAGACTGTGATACCATTATTTGTAACGTCAGTGAGATTTAAATTCCAAATTCATTCTTTGAAGCTGTAAAGTACGGAAAAACCAAAGATGTGAAGCTTTCTCTCTTGGCAAACAACCATCCTTTTATGGAGCAGCATTGAAAGGATTTTATTTCATTACTTTTATCCCCTTTTCATCAACTTCAAGCTGTTGATGTTTGTATGATTGTTACTGAGTCCAAAAATTTGTATTCTTTTGAAGGACAAAAAAGCCCAAAAATCTGGAATTCCTGAAAAAGTTTGGAAAAATCCAGTCTATATACATATTATATATGAGCATAATTTTATAAATATGCATAATTAACAAATAAAATGAAAAAATTAATAACATAATATAAAATGTTAATTTATAATATTAAATATATTATAGTACATGAGATTGTTGGGTTTCTTAAAAAAATCAGAAAAAAACAGGACCGACCCAGACCAAATTGACCCAGGCCTGCTGAAAAGTATGGATCTGGCCAGATTTGGTAACCATGGCTCAAATGCGATAAAATGTGATTTGCATCCAGATATACCAGAAAAAGTCAAATAGATAGTATCAGTCACACCTACAAAACAAATCCGATTGGAACTGCAGGTACGGCTGGTGGCAAATTTGATTGCAGTCAAGAAAGCTACCTCATCAATCAGGACAGTCATTGGAATTGAAGAAAACACATCAGCAGAACAGCTTAGCATGAGGTACAAAAATATTTATATGACCAGAGACCTTGCCTTAAGAAAACCACTAACCACAAATATTATTGGAATGGTGTAAGGCAATTTATGGTTCATAAATAAGTAATAAGAAACATTACTCTATATGGTAAGCTGGCAGTTTTCAAACACCAAATGATTTCAAGAAAGCTAAATATCCAAATGATGTAAGTCCTCAGTATGAAGTAAGATTGAAATTTATCGGCAGCTTTGCTGTTTGTAAATCACGCAAGTAACGTCTCAGCCCTGGCTACTATCCTCTCAATATGAAATGAAAGGCGAATATCTCTGGACTGTTTTTCCATGGGACGAATAATTTGCTATATGCAGTACAAGGTCATGACAGTACCATGAGGTTAAGTATAGATTAATGTCAATTGAACAGGGAAATGATGAAGAATAATATATCGATTGCCAGGAATTGTCAACCTCTTCAATCAAATGAGGGGAGCTAGGGTGTTCTCCAAGATTCACTTAAATTTGAGATTAAGATGGCATAAAATCTGGATAAAAGAATGAAGATATTTATAATAATTCATTCAGACCTTCAAATGGTCACTATGAGTTCATAAACTTACCACTTAGGCATACCGATGCTCCTGCCACATTTACAAGTCTTCTGAACAGTATTTCAACCAGTGTTTAGACAAGTTTGTATTTATCTTTTTTGATGTCTGTTTGGGAAACATATTCATCCTACTTGAAACTCAACAAGAAGCATGATGAGCATCTGAAACTTGTGCTCCAAGTTATGTTGAGAAAATCAGTTATATGCAAAGCTTAGAATGTGTGAATTCTATCGGACCAGAGTTCCTCGCTTGGGCCATATCTTGGCAAAAGATGTAGCTGTGGATCCTTCAAAGAATCAAGCTATCATGGCATGGCCAAAAACCAGAAATGTGATAGAATTAAGAGAGTTCATGATATTAGCTCGTTTAGATATTTTTATCTTGGTATTTTTCACTCTGGGAGTAGTTTTAATACTCAATTCATCACCAAATCATCACCATGATCAGACCTTTCTCTATTACCTCTTGACTCAAGATTTACACTAGTGAATAATCACAAGGCAAGAGGACCCACAAAGCACACAAACACCTCTAAGCATTTGATAGTATGGGGAAGTGATGCAGGAGCACCCGGGTTCACTTGCAATTTTGCATCACCCAAAAACATGTTAGTTTGGAGCTAAGTGTAGCAATATGTAATATTTCTGTTTACACTCACTCTTTGTTTGAAATCTACACGAGGTTGGTTTTGTGCCTGTGTCTTGTAAGTGTTTTGTGCAGCCTGCGAGCGCACAAGCTTCATGTTGTTCTTTTGCGCAAGTCTTGTTTTGCACCTATGTATTGCAATGTTCCATGCAATCTGCAGAAGCACGTAAATGTTTGCAATAGTTCATAGTTACTTCATGTTTATGGCATGTCCAAAGAACCTTAGCAAGGTTCGCAGTATCTTCTACAGTCCAGAACATCTTTCAGGCGATAGCAGGAGCATGTATTTCAATAGCGCAGCACCAAAGTATGTTTTCAGTAGAAATCGTTCCGTGTGCAGAGAATCACAATTGTTGTGCACAGTATCACAAAACACATTTTCAAAGGCTTGCATTACTAGCATGAGTTCGTCTTAGTAGCTCGCATCTACCACTGAAACCGTGAGGTTGTTGGAGCTGAATTGAGATGGCGCACAAAGATTTATCTAAGAAGCAGTCTTATGTGCAAGGGCATAGTTTTCGAGCATAAGTTTCAAACACAACATTGTTTGAGGAGCCAATATGAGTTCACCCAACTCATAATGGTAATCATTGAGCCGACTCGAGTGCATCGAGTTGTGTTATCATTTAGTCCCTATTCTTGCATTGAAAATTGAGATGCATCTAATATCTTATGGGTCGCTTGTTTTGAAGCAATATTGTAAGGTGGGTCTTGCATCTATATAAGGATACCATTATACTTGTGTTGGGGATGACTTTTGCATGATAGGAAAGCTATAGACTGAAGTAGACAGTTCAGTGTGTTGTGAGCTATATTTACAAAGAATGTGAGTTACCAAGCAGAGATTTGAGAATCTATTTGTGGTAATGCATCTTAGTTTATGAGATTGCAGCTATGTGTTGTTGTCGTGCATATCCTTTATTGTTGAAATAATAATCATTTGAGTATTAGTTCCATCTCCGTGTTGTGTGGTTCTGAAGGTGGTGTGATATAATGAATTCCTTTATTGGGGCCCCTAACCTTGACTGTACTAATTGGCATCAAAGCCACAGGTTTGCTCTAAGTGCATCATTTGAAATCAAGCAAGGTTTTAGTTCTTGCCAATTGATTGTTGCTTTCTACATTTGTGAGTGTGGACAAAAAAGTAAATGGAGGCATCTTCCAACAAATGAGTTGCATAGAAGATGTAGAGGAGATCGGCACAAGGGATCTCTTTAATTTGGAAGGAATGACGAACACAAGATAATAATGCAAGAAGACCACAAGCTGTTGCAGCCCAAAGTTGAGTAGCAACCAGACTCACAGATCTCACAGATTTGATGAAAGACATGTTGTAGACGATGCAAGCAATGTTGAAGTAGCAGAAGAAGTACCTGAGGACGCTAAAGGAGAAGAAGAAGTTGAAGAACATGAAAACATATCTTTGGAACTTGTTGCAAGGATGACAAGTAAACCTAAGTTGGACCCTGGAAGTTATTTTGGACATTTGAGTCCCAAAGAACTCATTGACTGCTTCACTGAGTTCAAGAAATATTTTGAGTTTTAAAAAAGGGAAGATCCCAAATGAGTCGTGTTTGTCAACGCAAAATTGAAAGGGAGCGCATCTTTATGGTGGAAGCATGTGTGAGCTGAAAGATTGCACAAGGGAAAAGAGAAAATAAAGAATTGGAACAGATTCATGGCAAAGCTGAAGGTAAAATTAATTCCATGGGATTATCATATGAGTTTGTTCAAGAAGCTCTGAAATTTGCGACAAAGGAATATGAGTGTAAATGATTAATCAGAGGAATCCTACAAGCTAACCATTAGAAAAGATAAGATAAATATATTAATGTCCAACGAATGACCACAAAAGTAGGTCAATGGGACTGCAGCCCAAACAATATACAAAGTGCGAGCGGGGACAGCTCAAAACGAGTTCCCAAAAACAGAAAAGAAGAGAAAGACAGCAGAAAGGAAACCCGAAGCCAAATATCCCCACAGGCGGGGGCAATGGAGCAAGCGGGGGAGAAAAACGAGGGAAGCAAAGAATGGAATATAGGGGGGGCAAACAAGGACCAATGGTCTAATCACGAATGGTAGCCACACCCCTCCTAACATTAGAGGCCGACGGAAAGAAGCTCCTAATGGACTGGCAACCCGACGAGGGGGCGGAAGCCTCCTTCCCTGCTGAGCTCTGAGACTAACATGACGGCCATGAGGACGAATGGAGCTAGACTGCCCTCTAATACATGTGTGCATCCGATTCTGCTGGCGGTGATCGAGAGAAGTGTGATCGAGAGAAGTGTGAAGGTCCAACCGGGGACGAACTGATCTATGCATTGTATTTGGGTCAAAAAGGCTCTGTCGTTTAGTACCTCCACCAGTGGGTAGAACCGGAAAGAAGGCCGTAATCCGTCTCGTGGGGACGACTCTCGGAGGGGGATGAAGAATTTGGTCTCGTAACAGCAAAGACTCGCGGATGTAGAGGGTAAGGCACCGTTGGTCGATACATCTAAAGAAGATCAGGACAGTCTGAATCCCTCTGAAGAGATAGTGAAATCGTCCTCTGATCTCATAGTATATGGGGCAGCGGAAGATGAAATGAGTCTCTGTCTCCACCTCATGAAGGCTACAGAGCCTACAAAATCTGTCCTCCCGATTAAGGTGGTGATCAGTCTCGCACTAAAGTCTATGGGAGCCGACACGAAACTGACCTAGAGGTATACAGAGGGTATGCACCAGTGACAAAAGGTGTACTAAGGGCGGATGATGAGTCCATCTCTGATTTCAAGAAAGTGCTCTGCATAAAAGGACATCTTAGGGTGCAAACCCCCAGGGGGGTTCACCCAAGTAGTCTTAATGAATCTCCTGTAGATATCCTCCCGGATGGACTTGTTCAACACTTGCTTGGTGGGCAAGAGATGATTGGGAGCATTCAGAGCAACTGAAAGGGGGGAGATGATCAATCTGGATACCGACTGAGTCCAACAAGGCAGAAGTCTCGGCAAACCAACAACGGCCCACAGCCTGGGCAATACTCACAGAGGAACAATAGGCGAGATATGGATACTTGTCCAGCTCATCGGAGAGATCACCAAACCTCCTGATACGATGAAGAAAGGATGATACGTCAAATATAGTCTCTAGATAGAAAGGTCGGGCTCCGAACTCTGCCAAAATAATATGCTGGGGGACCGTCTGTTTGCATCTGATGAAGCGGCGAAGGAGGAGAGTCTGAATCCTCTCACTAGAAGCCCAATCTGTGTCCAAAAGGGAGGGCCCCTAGACAACAGATCCATAGAGAACCATGGGGTGGATGAGGGAGTTCATAAGAAACATCTTGGAGGAGACGTCCTGGAAGTGGTGCCGAAAACACTGTCTCTCGAGAATGGCAAGAGACCCATACCCTTTATTCACCCTCCGCTGAAGAGTGTGTCTCATACTGAATTTAGGCCCTGAGAACTGGACTCCCAGGTAGGTGTATGTATTAGTAATTTCAACCTCCTACCCCTTGAAGAAGAAATGGAGGTGTGATGTCTGCAACCCGTTGAAGACCATGACCTTGGTCTTACCTAGATTGACCGTCAAATGTCGAAGATCACAGAATAAAGCAAGAGCATCAAGCTATCTCTGAAGCCCCTCGGGAGAAGAGGCGAGTAAAACAATATCGTCGGCAAATAGGAGAATGGAAATCAAGACGTGGTGAAGAAGGCAACCATCCCCTTCCTGGATGTGATCCCGATGGAAAGATTCCAACTCATCAATGTAAATGCCAAAGAGGGTAGGAGATAAGGGGGCACCCCTGTTTAACCCCAATGGTGCTCCTGATGAGATCAGACAATCCGTGTGCAGTACGAAAACGACCAAGGATGGACTCATAGAGGCGCATGATGGCAATAACAAGAGTCTCAAAAATACTGATGTCTCGGAGTCGCTGGAAGAGGGCCATACTAGGTACGGAGTCAAAAGCTTGTCGAAAGTCTACAAAACAACAATAGACTTTCGAAGAGCGATGACGAGCCTCTTCAATAATAGCCCGAACGGTGAAGATGTGGTCGATGGTGTGGTAACCAGGGTGAAAACCAGCCTGACCTATGGCTCTGAGCTGCTTCTACTCCAAGATCTCGGACAACAACCTGCGGAGGACTGTAGCATAGAGTTTGGAGAAATAATGGCCCACCATGATAGTCCTGTAGTTGTTCGGATCAAAAATGGACCCAGCTTTGTGGATTGGGTGAATGATATGATGAGACCAGGTAGGAGGGAAGCCCACTCTAACCACCTGATTGAAAAGATCTGCCAAATAGGTACCAAAAACCTCAAAACCCTGCTTGAAGAACTCGGCCTAGAAACCATCTACATCAGCTGCCTTGCTACAGTTCAAAATCCTTATTGCCTCTTTGATATTACGGTGAGTGAAGGGATTACCAGGCGGAGGGATGCCAATCAGGGTAGATTGCTGCCCCGGAACATCGTAAAGGGTAGAGATGTGGGAAAAAATGGAGGTAGGATTGATCGTTGTGGAGGGGGAGTGGCGGGGAAAGACAGTACGCCAGAAGGACCGAGGGTTAGTCCTAAAGGAGGTGGAAAGCATATATCTGTGGTGGGAAATGAAGGATCGCTTCTTATGGCAGAGAAGGCACCTGTAGGCAACCTTAAGAGTGGGGAAGGAGGGGAGGGCCCAAGTAAAAGCCTGGCGAAGGCGACGGTGGAGGGATTTGCACTCAACATCGTACCATTGGTTCATGGGGCAAGATTTAGTTGTACTAGTGGCCGAGGGATGGGTGGTGGAGCTGGGAAAGGATCTCAGGGCAGCCTCCCACATGGCAGAGGAAAGACACGAGTACTTGGCCTCCACACTAGGCATGTTAGAGAATAGGGGCTCAGAGGGGAGAAGGTCGCGGATGTGGGATGAGTAGGATCCGTAATCCACTTTATCAAAATGAAAGGAGATGCGAGGTGGGTAGTGGGGAGGGGGAGGAGGGGCGGTGGTGGTAGGAGAGCTGGCGACTAGGGAGAAAGTTAGGACAGCATGATCGGCAAGGGGAATGGGGGAAACAAAGGAGGAGCAGAAGAGAGGTGAGATGTCCGGGCTGGCAAGGATATAGTCCACCACACTAGTGCCCCGGCCATGGGGACGACATGTGAAGAAGTGTGAATCTGGGAAGCGCTCGATCCCCCCCCCCCCCCCCCCCCCCCCCCCGTTGAAAATCACCAACGCTCTGTGACTCCTCGAGCTGGAGGAGGAACCAACCATAAGCTGTGAAAGGGCCATCTGTATCCTCAGAAATCCTATGTAGACCAACTAACACAGGGTCTGTCCTCTGTGTGCAGAGCGTATCCTCAAGACCTGTCGTGGAGGGGGACCTAAAAGTGTCTCGTATGGGCATTAAAGTCACCTAAAATAATAACCTCCCCTACGACAGAGTATTGACCAATATTGTCGTATAAGTCAAAGAAAGGATCACCATCAGGGCCATTGTGGATGGCGTAAAGGGAAGTAGCCGGAGGAAAGTAACAAACTGCTATATATAAATCCCTAGAGAATCGAGCGGCCCTACTGATGTGAATCCACATGTATTTGGCAAACTCATCAAAACCGATCATCGACATCCTGTTCTGAAGGGAGTCTCTATAGAGACAGGCAACCCCACCAGAGCCTCTAACACCACCCGAAGCCCGAGTATCTTGTCTGCAAGCTGATAACCAAATAAATCCAGTAATGTCTGGGAGGAGGACGAACCGGGCTCTCGTGTGTCTCTGTGATGAAGAGAATGTCAGCATCCCCGATGAGCATCAGACAAAAGGCCCGGGGAAGACCAAAGGGAACCATTCCCATTCCAGCAACTGATAGATAAGCCTCTGGTTTGACTCCTCTCCCACTTGGCCCATCATTGGGGAGCCCCTTGGCGGGGGCTCCCAACCAGGAGGAGGAGAGTCTCTAATAACAGCCCGGAGATTCCTGATAACAGCCCATTTACCTGCTTTCCTTGCTGCCATAACTTGCTCCCTAGAGCGTTTTGAGCTCCCCAACTTGTGTCCTGGTGAGATCTTCATCAAGGAAGACCTTGTTTGGGCATGAAAACACAACCATCTTAGCCCTGAGGGCTCGCAGCCTATCAAAAGTTGTCCTGAAATGGATGAAGAGTGTGGAGTCATAGCCAACCCAAAGCTCGTTCTAGTGTAATGTCAGGGATTCCCAAAGTATCTGTGATGAAGGAGTTACCAACCGTTAATGGGTCTTGTGTCGGGGTGGGGGGTGGGAGACCCCTCACCTTGAGGTTTAGTTCTCTGTCACGCCTCGTACGCTCCTCAATTAACTTGGCTTGCATAACGGCTTCAACTACAGCCAGAAGTGGGGGAACACTGCCTTTCCCACTAACAACCTTGGACCATGATTCAGTTTCCACTTTTAAGGAGGCCCTGGTCATTTTTTATTTCCTCCAATTGAGATCAGAAGGTCTACAATTTCTGCATGTAGAGCATCGTTAGGAGAGCTAGTATTATCCGTGTTGGTGGCTAGTTTTTCTCTCAAGATGACATTCTCATATTCAACATTCGCGATCCTGCCAATAAGTGTACACGACCTTAGTTTGGAGTTGTTGATTGGCAATTTCGACCTTCTGGATTCGATTAATGAGTTCCAATAAGATGTCTGTTGTGCTGTTAGAGGTGTTCCCCAGGGAATTCCCGACCATGTCTCTGTCAATAGGAGTTGTCAGGGCCATGGTTGAAGCTAAGCCAGTAGGGTAAACCACCTGAAGAGGGGAGAGGCTGAGAGGGCGAATCAAGGAAGCATACCAAACAACAGAGGACGACCCCATAGTTAAACCAATGAAAATTAATCTCCTGTTTCAACGATTAAAAACAAAAGCCCCTGAAAAGTGGGCCAAAACTGTGTATGCACGAGCAGGCAGTCCCATAAAATCAAGCAGTCAAAAGTTTGGAAGAAACATTGAGCAAGTGGTTTCCCAGCAAAAAATGTGACTCACGATAGTGTAGGCACAGCAATAAGGAATGTATCCTGCGACAGACCACGAGCAAAAACCAAGCCACGAAACCAAGTATTCGTGTATGTATATCGTGCCCTTTGTTGGTTGTCGACTGTATTTCGTAACGAACCTTGACTGTGAATCGTGCCCACTCCAGACTGTAACAAGGAGGGAGAGTAAAATGTGGACGTTGGAAGAAGAGAGGCCAACAGTTGTGGGAATCCAGAGGAAGCTCGACAAGAAACAGTTGTGCCCTCGATTCACACAGTCGTGCAGAGAGAACTATCTAGAACAAAAGCAACGGGATCCCAAAAACACGTGAAAACGTGCCCCCGAACCACACAGTCATGAAAACGTGCCCGGAAAAGCTAAGTCAAGTGCCACAGACTTCACATGCCATCAGGAGAAACTCATGCACACTAGTGAGAAGTCCACACAGTCGTGAGGAAGTTCACACAGTCGTGCAAACATGCCTTGTTTTTCAAAGATATCCACAGTGGCGAAAACCACGAGAAATACAGAGCCACGATTCGAGAAAACCAGAAACATTCCCTCTCATGCCCTCACAAGCCACGATTCCAACAGAAGCTTACGCGAGCCACAATTTTCACGTTTTACAGAGCCGCGATTCACGAGCCACGATTCCATGAAAAACAATCATGCAAATTGATCACATACAATCCAGCAACATCACCCGAAACACTCTCCCAAGCAAGTCTTTTAGGGCATAAATCAGTTATAACCAACAATGAAGTGTAGAAAACCAAGTGTAGTGCGGGGTTTCGTCTGCACCAACTTCTCCACAAGGGTTTTCGTCCTTGGGAGGGTCTCAATCAAGGATTTTCGTCATATTGAAGATGACGCTGAGAAGATCTCATGTTATGTGAATGGATCACACAAGGCAATTCAAGTTGAATTTGGTATGGTCAAATTGCATCCTATTGAGGAAGACTATCAATGTACAATGAAGGAAGAAGAAAAATTAGCAGGCAGGCAACAAGCCGCGACACAAGGAAAAGGAAAGTCTAGACATGATCGTGGACAAGGCAGCCGCAAGGGAAACTTTACACAAGAAAGTGAGGCAAGCATTTCACAACACAATGATGTGAAGTGCAAAGTCCGCACATGATCGTGGACAAGAGAAATATCCCTTTCAAGGGATGAAACCAACAATCAAGGAAATTAGCTCAAATCCCAAAGCAATCAAATCTGATTTTCAAATCAGATGACAGAAATAAAAACCTAGATTTGGACAGCGAACTAATTTTAGGAACAATATGAAAACTCACAATTTCACCCAAAATACCATCTTACAATGCATCCACAATTTTTATAAACCTTTTAGAGATATTCTAGAACAGATTTCAACCCAAAAAGACATGCATATGCTCAGCTGAAAATTAATGAAGACCAGCAGAAGTACAATTCCAAAATAATTATGAAAAGAGGGTTTAAAAACCCCAAAAATTCACTACAAAGTAGATTCAGGCTTTATAAATAGAGGCAAATATGAAAATGAAGTGAAATATCAAATATATGCCCTTTAAGGCACCAAACTTCACTCTAAGGTAGGTCGCTCCACCTAGGAGAGGCCACTCAATGCATATACAAATCTGATTATGATTCCTTTTCCTCAAATCTGCAACAATCCTTCAAGCTCACACAAGGAAGGAGGGTTTCCGTCCCCCTACCAACCACTAGAAGGGTTTTCGTCCTTCTAGGAAGATGCCACACACTTGGATTTTCGCCCTAGAGTGGAAGAACCAAGAGCAACCAGCTCACAAGTCCAAGTAGAATCAATCCGACAAAAATAGATGATGTGCAAATGAAGCCTTTACTTCCTTTTATACCTCCCCTTTGGTGCTAAAGCTTAAAAAGAACATGGCCGGCCCATATAAGTCATTATGAACTTTTATTATGCTTCTTCAATGCACTAAAACCCAACCGACCTCATTAAGAATGGGAAATATAAAAATGAAACATAAATATGAATGGAGAAAACTTAAATTTGATTCACGAAGTTCCCTTGTTCGTCCATTGCTTGCCTTCGGAAAGAGGAAAGGCAAGGAATCCTTTATTTTGGATTAATTTGAAAAAAGGGGACATTACAATCCTCCCTTCCCAAAATTGCTCGCTCTCAAACAATTGTAATTACCCAGATCTCAAATGAACCTCAACTTCTTCTTCTTTGATGTACCTGCACATGAAACAAACATATAAAAAAAAACAAGAGTGTTTAACAACACTTTTAAACTCTCCTTATCATGCCTTAGGGACATGATAGCTAGATTTCTTCCATGGCTTGACACCATCTCATAATTTCCATCCAAATGATGGCTTTCCAACACTTCCGTAATGCTGTCCTAAAAATAGCTGTAATCATGCATTTTTCTTTCAAAAATCATGAATGTACAAGTTTGAAAATAACACATCATAATCTGATTTTTTTCCTCCTTTCAACTGAAATCTCCCTTCCTCATTATTCCATGATGGAATGCTCTTCAAAAAATGAAAATACACTGCTGTTCATGGTTGTTAATGGCAGTTCCCATATCTGATTTTTACAAACTTAGCCCTATGACCATGGCATGACAATAACCAAACTGAAATTTCACGAAGAAAAGTAACTCCGTGAGTAAAGAAAAGGCTGAAATTTGATTCACATATAAAAAATTAGGAACAGCAAACCTACAATTAAAATCAGCAGTTATCTTGGCCTTAAACTTGAGAAAATCAGCCTCCCTAGCATTCTCATGAATTCTGATTTCATCATTTTTCAAGTGGAACTCGAGTTCCATGTGAATTTTGAAGGCAAGTTCCTCTAAAATTTGGATCTCTAGATACCTCCAAACATTGTGTGACTCAGTTGAAATAAAACTAGGTGGTCAAAGAAAAATCCATAGCCTTATCATGGGGCCATGAAACTGAAGATTAGAGTCACCATTCTCCTCTTTGGTCGGTCATGTGAACAGCTGCAAGTTCATCATAATGGCTTCTTTTTTCCCATACTTCTTTTGGTTCTTTCATGGAACCATGGGTTAGTAATTCATAGAGAAGAAAAGCAGAATCCCCCTCAAGCTTATGTTGTCTTAAACATATCATGCTAAGCATTTTCCTTCCTCAAATTCCTTTCCCTTCCATAAGCAAAGAGAAAAACTGATATTTTCACCTTCACCCTGGTTATGTCTCATGAAGTGGCCCGGATGATCAGCCAATGGAGCATCACAAACAACCCACACTATCATGTTCTTCACCCTTGATGTGGAAACCAAATTGACTCTAATCTTGTGGAGAATGATCCCATCCATAGTTTTGTTCCTTTCATCCACAATTTCTTCCTCCAAAACAACATTAGCAAACTTATACTCCGCTGTAGTAAAATGCTTCCTATCAATTGTTGTCCTAGATAAAGAGCAAAAATGTGATTCCCATGGCAAAATTTCTTTAACCAAATACTTCAACTTGAGGTGTTTCCGGAAGCATACCTTGTAATGTAACCTTCTTTTCTTTGTTTGAGAAGCTTGTCTCTATGTTTTGATGATTGAAGGCGAGCTCTCCCCATGAATGCGACCATTGGACCCCGAACACGATAAGGTTCATAACAGCCATGCTAATTAAATGAAAATCAGCACATCCCTTATATTGTTCCAATGTGACATGGAGTTGGAAATAATTCCTTGTGCATGGCATAGAGTAACCATCCGTTATCTTCATCGTGTATCCCTTGTAATCTTCAACCTTCAATCCCAATTTTGCCACCAAGTACTCATTAATGGAACCATGAGTGACTTCACCATTAATCAAAACCGTGGCTCCTTGTCCTTGGAGGGTAGAGTCCTTCACAACTTTGTTAGAATTCATAAAAGTTTCAAAACAATCTTCCATCGAAGTGTATGGAGCAACAATATCAAAGTCTTCCTCTTTCTTGCAATTCAAGGGGTTAATGTGAACCACATACCCTTGCAAGAAAATATCTAAATACCATATGCCATCATCACCAAAGCATGACATGTGATTTGGTCCTTAACAACAAATTTTCCTATAATGACACAAGTATAGCAGCGATATAAGAGGAGATAAAATTTGATTTACATCATACCTTGCGCTGCCATAAAAAATCACTTCATTGCTTGGAAGATGTAAAATAAGTCTTGGCAAAGAGTCTTCTCCCAACCATGCTCTTCATTAGCAAAGTTATAATCACCCACGCATGGCAATGATAAATGATGATGCAATAGACTCTTGTCATGATCCAATGAAACATCATATGGCTTACAATACGCTGCTGTTCTGAAATTTCCAGCAATCTGAAAGCGATTGTATTTATTCTGGAAAAGCACCCTCTCGCATCCACATGACTCCTCAACAAGGTCACCCAAAAGTCTTGGTCCGTGGACCCTATGTAAATCTGATGTGCCATCACCCGTATATCATCATGAAGGCTCCCTATTTGTCGTGATGTGCTTCGGAGCATCACATTTGTCCCAAGGCCATCCCAATCCCATTTCAACAATTTTCTCATGTTCATAAATCTGAAATAGCATGGTAGGAAGTAACAAATCTGAATCATGTTTGTACCTCCGGTTGTCCTTTGACAATTGTGCTTCACCCTTCAACTTCTTTTCACCATCTTGCAAATCAGATTTTTTCTTCTTTTTCTTCCTGTAACATGCCCTCATTAGAAATCTTAGAATCATTATGAAAGATAAAAGGGTTTATACCTTCCAACTTTTGCTTCTTGATCTCCCCTTCTTCTCTAGGCTCATGCCCCCAACCTTTATCCTGAGGCTCCCTAGTGATTGTTGTTCTAAATAGAACCAGCAAGTTGATTGTTGTCATGTCTCTTGGAAAAATGGCTTGCAATCATTTCATTTTTCCTTTCCCACTTGTTCACCATCCTCCTTTCCAATCCTGGAGTCCACACACGCTGAAATAGTAACAATATTAATCAAACAATGATCAACAATTACCTCAACATGTTGGCTTTCTGAGAATAAGAATGGGAGTAAGGGCTGAATATTTATCATTCATGGGCTCAAGCTCTATGATTTCTTCCTCTTGTGTAGCTTGTGGCGTAGGCTTGGGCCTTGACTTTCCCTTGCTCATACCAATCAATTTTGCGAGTGAAATAGCTTCATGAATCTCTCTCGGAAGAGCCATATACTCTTCATAACTTGTGGCAATGTTCCATCTGGTAGAGGGCCTTGTTTCAACATCCGGAATAGCTTCTTCCCTTGGAAGGAAAGTAGGCCTCATGGCTGATTCTGTGGGTTGATCCCAAGGTCGCCATGTGTATATTAGCTCCGGATGAGCTACCACCTCTATTATGAACCCTAGGTTCATTCATCTTTTGAAGAGATAGGGCAAGGAAGTCCATGGTGTTTGCTAATCTCTCTTGACCTGCAATAAGCTTATCAATTTTAGCTCCTTGAGGATTCATATTGTCTTTCTTTGATAGTATCAAACCCTTTTTGCCTTCTTCCACTGAAACCCTAGGCCTTTGAAGATCCGAGCTCTGATACCACTGAAATATCCCTTTCAAGGGATGAAACCAACAATCAAGGAAATTAGCTCAAACCCCAAAGCAATCAAATTTGATTTTCAAATCAGCAGACTGAAATAAAAACCCAGATTTGGACAGTGAACTGAATTTTAGGAACACCAATATGAAAACTCACAATTTCACCCAAAATATCATCTAACAATGCATCCACAATTTTTATAAACCTTTTAGAGATATTCTAGAAATTTTTTCAACCCAAAAAGACATGCATATGCTCAGCTGAAAATTAATAATAACCAGCAGAAGTACAACTCCAAAATAATTATGAAAAGAGGGTTTAAAAACCCTAAAAATTCACAACAAAGTAGATTCCGACTTTATAAATAGAGGCAAATCTGAAAATGAAGTGAAATATCAAATATATGCCCTTTAAGGCACCAAACTTCACTCCAAGGTAGGTCGCTCCACCTAGGAGAGGCCACTCAATGCAAATACAAATATCTGATTATGATTCTTTCCCTCAAATCTGCAACAATCCTTCAAGCTCACACAAGGAAGGAGGGTTTCCGTCCCCCTATACCAACCACTAGAAGGGTTTTCATTTCCTTCTAGGAAGATGCCACACACTTGGGTTTTCATCCAAGAATGGAAGAACCAAGAACAACCAACTCACAAGTCCAATAGAGAAAATGCACCAATCTCGATGATGTAAATGAGCTCTCTAACCTTCCTTTATATCCTCCTTTGGCACCAAAGCCCCAAAAAGACAAGGCTGACCCATACAGTGTTCTTTTTAATTCTTTAATTGGCTTTATTAAATCCCCAGACTCAGCGGACCTGCTAAAAGCAAAAAAAACACACTAAAAAAGAAACATTAAAATTAGAAAATAAATGCAAAAGGAAGCTCGATTCCTTTTTCCAACTCTTCTTCTTCGTTGCCATGGAAAAGGGGATGGCAAGAAGTCCAAATTCAGGTCCTTAAGTGCGAAAAAAGGACATTACAACAAGGTAGCCACAAGGGAAACTCTACACAAGAAAGTGAGGAAAGTACTTTCACAACGCAATGATGGTGTGCAAAGAGGCAGAGACAATTTCAGGGGAAGAGGTAGAGGTCGTGGACATGGATTCACGGATACATGTTTCAAGTGTGGAGAAGTTGGGCATAGAGCATTTGAATGTGCACACATGCACATACAGATGGTGGTATAAATATGTGAGTGCGCATATCACAAAGGCAAATAAAGAGAAAGTGTTTGCATCAATGCATCATGTCAAGTGAAGCACTCATGATGAAACATGTGTTATTGAAATTTGTGAAGGAGAATATATCCCACACAAAAGAAGAATTTGATCAGAATCTTATGTAAGTTAGGAAGTAAAGTCTACAAACTGATTATAGATAGTGGCGATACTACATAACATTGTTTCACAAGAAATGGTGGATAAATTGGGTTTGAAGAGAATTATGCATTTGTATCCCTACAATGTTTCTTGGTTGCTACAAGGAGATCAGATTTTGGTGAATGAGCAATGCTTGGTGAATTTTCAGATTGGCACATACAAAGATGAAGTCATGTGTGACTTAATGCCTATGAATGTTTTGCATATTTTTCTTGGATGGCCTTGGCAATTTGAATGCAAACCACACATGATGGCCATTCAAATACATATACTTAGGTGGTAAATGATGGAAAGAAACACACCTTGAATCCTCTTAAGGAGAAATGGAAACTAATCCAAGAAGTACTCATTAAAATCGGAAGAGCAATTCTTGTAAAGGAGGGCATATACTTTGCATTTGTAACAAATGCCCGTGTAGAAATTGGGCACAAAAGCAGAAGACAAGCAAGACACTTCTGCAAGAGGTAAATGAATTGAGTTGAAAATTTGCAGATTGTTTCGAATAGACACTTCCGCAAGAGGTAAATGACTTGGTTGATAAATTACAGGAAGATTATTTTGAACAATCTACGTCAAATGGAATACCACCAATAAGGAGCATAAGTGATCAAACTAGATTTGATCCTGAGATCAAGTCTTCAAAACAAAGTGGCATACAAATTGACACCACAAGAAAATGTAAAGGTGCAAAAGCATGTTCAAGAGCTAGTTAGACAAACGATTGATTCACAGAAGTTTAATTTATGTGCACAGTGCCAATAGCGGCATTATTTGTCAAAGAAAAATGGTAAATGAAGAATGTGTCATAGATAGACGAGCAATAAATAAGATCACAATCAAATACAAGTTTATGTTGCCTAGAATGGATGATATGGTGGATGGATTGAATGGCGCAAGAGCAATAGATATCACCAAATATGCATAAGAGAAGGGTTGAACTGGAAGACACATCATTCAAAGACGCAAGGAGGACTATGAATGATTGGTTATGTCGTTTGGGTTAACAAATGCACCAAGTACATTTACATCTGATGAATGAAGTTCTTTAGCCATATTTGGTTAAGTTTGTTATTGTCATATTTAGATGATATTTTGATTTTCAGTAAGTCACGGAGGGAACAGTAGCAACATTGTGCAAAGTATTGATGAGATTGCAAATGAATGATTGCTCGTAAACCTGAATGAACTGTAGCTTCGTGAACGAAGAATTGGTATGCTTGGGCTTTGTTATCTTTTAAGAAGATGGATCACAAAAAGGTTCGTGGAATAGTTGATTGGCCATCATCTAAGAGGACTACTTGAGGCATGAAGCTTTCACAGATTAGCAAATTTCTTGTAAGGAAATTCATTCAGAATTTCAATGGGACATGCATGGGAATTATAAATGTAATGCACAAAGAGAAAAAGGAGTTTACATGGACTGTAGAAGCAGAACAAAGTTTCCATCAGTTGAAAAAGAAAGTGACAGAACAGCCTGTTGATGGATTACCGAATTTTGGTAAAGATTTTATGATTGGGCTAGCACATATGCTGAAGATGATTTTAGTGAAGCAAGGAAAGCATGAGCAAAACCAGTGACTGATGACAAGACACCATGGTTCAAGAATCAAGATTTTGTGCAAGAAGATTAGTTATTCATAAAAAGTGCAGTTTAATGTCATACCTAGAGGTTCAATGCGCGAGAATCTGGTTAAGGAGAAACAAAGCAATGGATTGGTAAGACATTTTAGCTTGTAGGATAAAACTTATCAGCAGTTGCCTATGATGGAAAACCACTATGGATTTCAATTAAGCATGAGTTCAGATGTGCAAAGACGAGTCATTGTTCAAGAGTGTAGAGTTTCTCAATTAGCTAAGGTACAAGTTGTGAATATTGAGTATCATATGCAACCATTGAATTTAGTTAAGGAGAAACATAGTGGTGCATTGGTAGGACATTTTGGCTGGGATAAAGCATATCACTAGTTGCTAGAAACACTACTTTTGGTCATGCATGGGTTCAAATGTTTGCAAGATTGTTCAAGGGTGTAGAGTTTGTCAATGGGCTAAGGTACAAGTCAGAATAGTATCAACCATTGCCTATTCAAGATAAACCATGGGAGGATATCAGTATGAATTTTATTTTAAGGTTTTCCAAAGACAGAGAGGAGAATGATTCAGTATTTGTGGTTGCTGACAGGATTTCAAAGATGGCACATTTTGTGCCATGTAAGAAGACTAGTGATGCAGCTAACATAGAAAACTTGTTTTTAGGGAATTACGAGGCTACATAGTTTTCTATTCAGTATTGTATCAGGTAGGGGTGTCAAGTCTATAGGACTCTTTATAGATGACATTGTGGAAGAAATTGAACAAGAAGTTACAGTTTAGTTCAGCATATCATCAACATACATGGACAAATAGAGGTAGACAAACAGAAGTTTGGAAATTTGATAAAATGTTTGCTTGAAAGTAAGCTAGTAACACAGGATAACATTCTACCACAAGTTGAGTTTGCTGATAATTTAGTTAACAATAGTACAAAAAGACACCATTTCAGATTGTGTATGGATTGAATCTGAGGGGAGTTGCAGAATTGCAAGACATCAGGAGCACAAAAATAAGAAGTGCTTATGTAGAAGATGTTGTGGAGTGTATGATAGATGTGCATGAAGTGTGCAAACAATCGGGGAGGAGTACAATGCAATATATGCATTATGCAAACATGACGAGGAGAGAAGTAGAATTTCAGGTTGGAGATATCATGCAAAGAATTGCTGAAATTTATGAAGAACACATATGAGATTGAGTTACTAGAAGGGATTGATATTTCACCTATATTCAATGTGGTGGATTTGTAACCATATCATGAAGTTCAAAATGAAGGAAGCACAAATTCAGATTCAAAGATTGATTGGAGAGTGCAAATGCCAAAGGAACATGAAGCTATGGAGAGAGTACTTGATGCAAGAATCAACAAGAGGACAAGAGACAAGGAGTACAAAGAATACCTGATCAGATGGAAAAGCCAAGACATTGAGGATGTGACTTGGATGTGCACATTCGAAGCTGCAAAACATGGAATACCGTCAGCAAAGCCAGAAGCAAGAGTTTATGTTTTTCTTTGTTACCCGGTGTATGATGTAGGAGCATACGGGTTCATTTGTAATCTTCACCAAAAACTTATCAGTTTAAAGCTAAGTCTAGCAGTTCGTAATATTTATGTTTGCACTCAGTTTTTGTTTGTAATTTGTGCAGAATGGGTTTTGTGTCAGTGTCTTGCAAGTGTTTTCCGCAACCTGCGAGTGCACGAGCATCATGTTGTTCTTTTGTGCAAGTCTTATTTTGCGCCGATGTGTTGTAATGTCCCAAGCAGTCTGTAGACACAGGTAAATGTCTATAATAGTTCATACTTACTTCGTGTTTGCGGCATGTCCAAAGGAATGTAGCAAGGTTCATGGTATCTTCTAGAATCCAGAACATTTTTTAGGAGATTGAATGAGCATATATTTCAATAGCACAACAGTGAAGTATATTTTCAGCAAAAATGGTTCTGTGTGTAGAGAATCACTATTTTGTGTGTGATATCACAAGAAGCATTTTCAAAGGCTCCTCCCCTTACTAGCATGAGTTCATCTTAGTAGTGTACATCTACCACTGAAAACTGCGAGGTTGTTGGAACTAAATCAAGATAGTATGCAAAGATTTATCTAAGAGACCATTGCACAGGGGCATGGTTTGGCATGTAACTTTCAGGGTTTCAAATACAACATTGTTTGAGGAGGAGCTGATATGAGTTCGTCTAACTCATAGTTGTAATTGTTGAGCCAACTCAAGTGCATTGAGATGTGTTATCATTTAGGCCCTATTCTTGCATTGAAGATTAAGACGCATCTAATGCATTATGGTTCACATGTTGTTTTGAAGCAATATTATAAGGTGGGTCATGCACGTCTATATAAGTAATGCCACTATACTTGTGTTAGGGATGACTTCCACACTATAGTTAGAGCTTAAGTCTGGAACTAGTCTAGGTCAGTGTGTTCAGTGAGAATTATACTTGCAAAGATAGTGAGTTTACAAGCGGAGATCTACGGATCTATTTGTGGTAGTGCGCCTCAGTTGGTGAGATTGTCGTTGTGGTGTTGCCATGTATTTCCTTTTCTGTTGAATCAATCAAGATCTAAATTTCAGTTCCATTTTTGGGTTTTGTTGCATCTCATGCATATTCCGTTGTGTGATTCTAAGGGCTAGTGATATAAGGTATCCCTTATTTGGGGATACCTAATTGTGAATACAGTAGGGAGGAATGACAATTTTTACAAAATCCACCACTTTGGGCTTGATCTCACAAGCAAAGGGGACTCACAAAGCATACAAGCGCCTCTAACATTTGCTAGTAAAGGAGAAGAAAGGCAAGTTTAAGAAAATCCGCCACTTTGGGCTATTCACTGTCGAGCCTCTTTCCTAGGAATTTATTTCACCCTCTAGCCTCTTCTGAATTAAGTTGGGAATGAATCTAAAGGGTAAAAAGCTCGGGATTGAATTGGGAAAGAGGCTAGAGGGTGAAAATGACAGGAAAGATGCTAAATGGTGAAAAGCCCAAAGCAATGGAATATTTTAAAATCAACATTCCTCCCCTTTACTAACAAATGCTTCGAGGTGCTTGTGTACTTTGTGGGTCCCCTTGCCTCATGAGGTCAGGGGGTGAAATGCCCAAAACAGTGGGTTTTTTAAAAAATGGTCATTCCTCCCCCATACTAACAAATGCTTAGAGATGCTTGCATGCTCTGTGGGTCCTCTTGCCTTGTGATTATTCACCAATGTACACCGTGCAGTACAATATTATAGAGAAATCACTACTCATGCAAATTAGTCATCATGTGATGACTCGAGTATTGAAAATACTCTTACATAGTGCAAAATCCCTCAGAAATTAAAATATCTAAATAATACCACACTATAGAAGCCCCCACTATTTACATTAGCTGGTTATTATCAACAGCTTGTAGAAGGCTTCTCCAAAGTCACACATCACATCACATCCCTACAAAAGAAGGCAAGAAGTTGAATGGACAGCCAAGGGCAAGGAGCAGTTTAAATACTGAAGAAGCTTCTAACCTCAGTGCCAATCCTCCACCTAGCCGACCTTGAAAAAAAAAATCATACATACAGATGCTTGCATCAAAAACATTGGGGGCATGTAGATGCAAGATGAGCATTTGATAAGCTAAAAGAACATGATATGAACTATCCAACTCATGACTTGGAATCAGGATTCATTGACATATGCCCAAAAGCTGTGGAGACAATCTCTCCTTGTAAGTAAAAGTTGAGAACTGATCATGACAGCTTAAAATACCCATTTACATATCCACAATTAAATGCAAGGCAATGAAGGTGGCTATAAGTTTGATGCAAATATGACTTTAACATCAACAATATCAAAGGGAATGAGAACGAAGTTTCATATAACTTGAGTAGAAGGTGACACGTAGCAGCTATAAGTACATGCCAATTTGATTTGGACCAAATGATTTAAATTCATTGGTGATCAATGGGTTTTATGTGCAGATGAAGGATAAGCTACAATGAGTTCTCATGAAACTTGAAAAGAGATATGAGGGGGCGTCAACTGAAAGAAAATGCCATTCTCTTCAATCAATAGAAATTAGATATGCCAAATTGAAGAGGGCTAAAGGAACTTATCATTCAAGATACATCATAATACACTTTCATGTCACATCCCGGTCATCAAAAGATCATTGCATCCATGTAGAAGGTGACAGGTAGCAGCCATAAGTACATGCCAATTTGATTTGGACCAAATGATTTAAATTCATTGGATCCATGTACAAAGTTTCATGTAAGTTGAGTAGAGAAGGTGACACTAGCAGCCATAAGTTCATGCCAATTTGATTTGAACCAAATGATTTAAATTCATTGGTGAACGATGGGTCTTATGTGCAGATGAAAGATAAGCTACAGTGGGTTCTCGTGAACCTTGAGAAGAGATATGAGGGGGCGTCAACTGAAAGAAAATGGCATTCTCTTCAACCAATGGAAATTCTATATGCCAAATTGAAGAGAGATAAAGGAACTTATCATTCAAGATGCATCGTAGTACACTTTCATGCCATCACGGTCATCAGAAGATCATTGCATCCATGAGAGAGGAGTTCTTTAGCCTGGGATGAAGCAAGGTGTTGCAACATATATTGCTAAATACTTGCAATATTAAAATGTGAAAACTGAACATAAACATCCTGCCATTTTGTTAAAGTCAATTCCAACTGCTGAGTGGAAATGGGATTTTGATATCGATTTCATCAAGAGTCCACCAAAAAATATAAAGAAGCGTGATGCAATTATGACCATAGTTGAAAATCTTATGAAAGCGTCTCACGTAGTCAAAAAACCTCACAAGGCTCCAAGCACCACATGCATCTTTCTGAAAGACATTATGAAACTGAATGTTGTGTGCCCAGGCCCCAAACACATTATATGTGACAGATTGAAAGTTTACTTCGAAATTTTGGACTGGGTTAATTAATGCATTGGATGCAATGTTGAACTTCAGTACCACTTATCATCCACAAATAGATGGAAAAACAGAACATGTGAACCAGGTTTTGGAGGGCATTTTACAGATGTACATAATGGAAAAAAATCAGCCCAGTGGGAGGACTATTTCCACTTGGTAGAGTGCGGTTTTAACAATGGCTTTCATGCATCTTTGAAAATGAAACCTTTGGAGGCTTTCTATGAATCCATTGAGTCGGAATGATCTCCCGATAATTGTGTCACACTTTGACCAGATTAAATGAAGGAAATGGAAGTGTGAGTTGCCATGAGAAGACAGAATCTAAAGCCAGCCTAGGATAAGTAAAATGTGACACAGATGCAAAGCAGGTATGCAGGGAGTTTAATGTGGGCAACCATGTGTTCTAGCAGGTGAAGCCCAAGTGTAGTTCACTGAAGCTCAGTTAATACACCAAGTTGGTGGACAGATATTGTGGTCCATTCAACATATTGGAATTTGGACCATGTTGGACATGTTGCATGTCGATTGCCATTGTAGCAAATGTCAAACCACATAACATTTTTCATGTTTCTTTCCTTAAAATGTTTGTACATGATCCTACTCGCATGGTTGATTGGTCTATGATCCAAGTGGAACAAGACATGAAGTTCCTGGTCCAACCACACACATTCTCAATGAGGTGATGAAAGCCTTCACCTAATTCAAGGTGCATAGGGAGCCTTATAGACTCAATGAAATAACTTGGGTCTGATTGAGAATGCAATTTGGGAGCAGTACATATATTCCTTTTGGATCATGATGGCCGCCATCAAGGCCAATTCTTGTTATAAGAAGAACAGGGATGTAAGAAGAAATTTTTTTGGAGCCTTTCTCCTAAATAAATGCAATGAATAACATTACAAGTGGTGGATGCACATATGGTCAAGTATATGTACAAGAGATTCAAGTAAATTGGCTTTTTCCAGTATATGAGTTGGAGGTCTAAATGCAACAACTTCGCTCGATAAACCTGGAAAGTGGTCTTGAAGCATGTTTTTGGATATTTCAATCAAATGTTTCCATCTTATGAGTTGGAGGTCTAAATGCAACAACTCTGCTCGATAAACCTGGAAAGTGATCTTGAAGCATGTTTTTGGGTATTTCAATCAAATGTTTCATTTTCCGTATTTAAAATAACATATTTGTCATGGAGACCTATTGCATGAGGGCATCCATACAGAGGATTTGATGTGGCAAGACTAACAATCGGCCCTAGGTTAGCTTTAATGAGTTGTCATTATATTTTAGAGTGTTTCTTGAATTATGCCCACAACACAAAGATTTGTTTTAAATCATGTGTTTTATTATGTACTAAGCACCCTCGAACTTTGAAAAGACAGATCTCCGTTGGGAACTTGACACTAGATTTGGGAACATTAGGGTGTTATAGTATCTAGTGAGAGTTTGGGATGATTAACAAACTATAAGAGAATAGAGGTTAGTTGCCTAATAAAGGAGAAATTGTCACAGACTCAAGGCTAGATTGGGAAGCACAAAGATGTGTAGACACTAGAAAATGTACCTTGCGCATAAGGTCTCTAATTTCAAAAATACCAAAAACATCATAAAACACAAAAATCCCCAAAAAATCAAAATAATCCCACAAAAGCAAATATAAAATATAAAACCCCACAAAAATGAGGATAAAAGACAACTCTCCATTCATTTACTAACCCTCAACCACTCACATTTAATTTTGTTCCATCACACCTCTTACAGCCTATCATTGCACCCATATGTGTCCTACTCCCCTATGCACTCCAAAGTTATAAAATCACCCTCACCCACATCATTTCATCTCTTTTTAACAACTCTTTGGATTAACTCTTTGTGCACTAAGGCCATACTTGAGTTTTCTTGCTCTCTTGCTCGCATATCTTGGTTTTACAGGTCTTGAAGAAGTGAAAGCAAAGTCTAAAGGATAGACCCAACTTGTTGCAACGGTGATTTAGCAAAATTTCAACACACGCGAGAATCGCAACTGAGATTGGCTTACGACCTTCGTGCAATTTTTCGAGGAATCACAACTACGATTGTCATGGATCTTAGTCAAGTAAACTTGTCATTTTCATTTATTGTTTTGTCATTTTACATCAATAAAATGTCTTTTATCGCCTTAAAAGGGTTAGGGATCTAACTGAGGTTGGTCCCATAACCACCAAAAACAACTAAAATTTTTCAAGTGTGCTTATGTGCAAGTTTAGATTCAGATCTGAAAGAGTTTATACCCACTTTATTTAATGAAAGAAACTACAATTGTCCCTCTCTTCACAATGGCAGCATAAGCTCATTTTTAGGTTTTTGAGATTTCCACAAGTAGGCATTTTTGAAATATATCTGGATTACAATGCGTATGCAATTTTTGACCGACGTTTTGGGTCTGACTTCTAGACCCATCATCAAGGAAGAGATACGAATAGGATAGCTGATTTGAATATGTATATATATATATATATCAATATTTTTAATTTTTAACCAATAAGAAGTGCAGGGGTCGGCCATTCAAGTTACAATTTATTTTATTTTATTTTACTATGGTAGTGTATACAATTAAAGATTGTCAATTTGATTTATTATATATTTTAATGTTAAGAGTTTATTTTAGGATAATGAAATTATTTAGGTTAATTTAATTAAATTTACTTATAGTTACAAATAAACTTGCTTAAGATATTGATTAGGTCAAAAATTGAGGATTAAAGATAAAAAGTTTTATAATAATTCAATAATGATATTAATTTTATAAATTAGCTACCAAGGTTGCGGATTAATAGTTTCCAGGCATTACTGATAAACCATCCATTGTCTTTATTGAGGTTGTTGTCATGTTGCATAATTTCTATAGTCTCTCTCAAGTGTCTTTTAACATAGTGGTCCTCCAAGGCTAATAATATCATCCATGCAAATGGGGTGTTTAGTAGCAAGTGAGTGCTCAGCTAATGCGGATTTTTGAACCCTGTTGAATTGAATGTCTTTGTTAAGTTCCTTAATTCTTGTATTGATTGATCTGCCTATTTCGCCAATATAGGGTTTCCCGCAAGCACATTCAATCATGTATACCCCACTATTGAGTTTAGGCTTGAGTTTATCTTTAGCAGATCTGAGATTAGTAGAGAGAGTATTGGATGGAAAAGAAGTATTGATGCCTTTTTTGTTTAGAATTTTAGCAATCTTATCTGTAGTGCCTTTTATGTAGGGTAAATAAGCTTTATGTTTATTATTATTCTCAATATCTTGAGCTTTATTGGTTAGTAGGTTATGATTACAATTGGCTTTGGAGAAAGCCAAATTGATTTGCTTCTTTGTTATAACCATTTTTCTTAAAGACTTTGGTGAGATGTGAGATTTCATCCTCCGCATGGTCTGAGTCAGCTATCCTAAATGCTCTTGTAGCAAGAGTATTTAGGACACCTACTTTTTGAGAGGGATGATGATGAGAGTCGGCTCTAAGATAAAGATTTGTGTCTTTTCTTTCTATTCACTTCATGGGAAAGACATCCATTGATTTTCCTTCTAAGGAGAACATCAAGGAATGGAATGGAGTCTTTGATTTCGGATTCCATAGTGAATTGGATATGAGGAGACAAGTTGTTAAGATGTAGAAGTAAGTCCTCAATTGTGTCTTTTCCAAGATGCCAATATACGTTAGTGTCATCCACAAACCTTTTGGTTTAGTAGCATTGATTTGGAGTTTACATATTAACTAATCCATCTTGCAGGTGATCTAAATCTAAGCATATAAGATGCTATGAGATCTAGGTGGGGCGTGCCAATATTTTCTTAGATACCTAGTTGCACATTCATTACACAAATGGTACATGCGGGGCACAAGAATGACATGCAAGCACATTGATGATAGATGAAGGGGCATGGATAGCGCAAGCCTAAAAAATGTAGGCATATTGATGAAGCAAGCTTGGAGTGTTAGTGTATGGATGGCACAAGCTTGGCACACACGTATATGGATGGCACAAGCCCGGCATGTGCAAGCAAATGGATGGTGCAAGCCGAGGACACGTGTGCACGTGGATGGTGTAAGCCTAACACATGCAAGAACATGGATGGCATCTGAAACACACATATGCCTAAAAGAGAAAATGTGGCATATGCAAACAAAGGGAAAATTTGGCTCCATAAACAGGAAGGAATTCTCTCTTCAAGGGAATTATTTTCGCTACTCATTAAACGTTGAGAGATTTTCTCATCATTCAGCCTAGGAGAATGCCAAAGAGTTGCCAGCATGTTATCTATTCTTTAACACATCATATCTTGCACACGGGTGGCTGGGTGGGAGAAGTGTTTGCGTGAAAGGTTGGGTGAAGTCTTCACATGAAACGGTTTTTACATGGTGTTCCTCCACATCTTTTATTCATGAGATAAGGATCAAATCTGAATCTACATACTAATTTAATTTATGTTGTTTACATTATCTATTTTTTACCACACAACTCAAATGATGTTTTAAACCAAATTTTTTAATGCCATGTAAGGCACAAATTTCTGTAGTAGATCAAATGATACCTTTAGCTTGAGTTTCTATGCCACATAAGGCATGAGTTCCTATGCCAGGTCAAATGATATTTAACATTATAAACCTTTTTTGTAACAATTCTAATATTCAAAAATGTGCACTTCAATAAGTAAGGTCCTCAACGGTCAGTTCTTTGGTGTAGTGCCCGCCAGTTTATCCTCCCTTGACAATGTTGACTCTCTGCGTTATTCTTGTTGAGACATTGGAATTTATATTATCATAGCTATTTGATTTTGAATAATTATGATTTATTTGCAATGATAACACTTAGTTTCTAACTTGTTCTTGGCAGAAGGAGGTATGAGGCACACAATATCAATTTATTACTTTTATCATTATTGTTTGGTTACAATTGCAATGTTATGGATATTGTTGATCTTAGACTTACATGAACAATATTTTGAATATATTATGTTGTCATAATGGTTATTGATCTCAATGGATGGTTGTGGCGTAATCGATTTGGATGGTTTAGAATATGGAATTTGATGGATTGATAGAGTACCATGCATCTTGTAACAAGTTATGAAACATGTCATGGTCAAATTGTCGTGTTTTCTAACATCTTGTTTAATAGATGGGTGACATAGTAACTATTTGGTTGCTTTCGTGTGTATGGCGTAATTGTTTGAGTTGTGTGTGATTGCTTCATTTAGTATATTTTATAGAGCAGGTATGATGTTTGCAATCGAGTATGCAAGTGACAAGTAGACGCCACAAGAGAACGTGGGACTCCGAGTCGCACCTCTAAGATTGCACAATTGGTCGTCTAGGTCGAATCCTCGCCCCTTTTGTTTGATCGGTTTTGTCTTGCTTGTCCTTGGCTTCGAGTGGATATGAAAAAAAACCATTCCCCCTTGTGTATGTTTCGTCATTTGTTACAAGTACCTTGGGTTGTTGCCTCCTTGGACCCATTTTTGTATTAATTATTTTAACCTCTCATTTAAAGTCATTTTTAAGGGTCTAATGATCCTTACTTATATTAGTGGTGTTTTTGCTAATTAATCATGTTTAAGGATGTGTAGGACCACCTAAGCATGGGTTAGGTGGGCCCCCACCACCTCTCAAAGCGGACCACTTTTTCCAAGCCCAAAATTGGGCTAAAAAGAGAAATTGTAAGGTGTGTTTCACCTATTGGGGGTTTCATTTACATAAAAAAAGGACCCCTTATACCCTACCTTTTGAGCCTCTCTTGTCCACATCCAAATTTATGAACTTGTTTTGTGAGCCACCATGAGATTTGGAGGAGATTTTATTTTGTTGATTTTTGATTTTATGGGATTTTTCCTCCATTAAGTTTTTTATCTTATGTGTGATGGGGACATGGGGTTTGCTTTGTTTTGAGAAGGAGATGGGTGACACATGTTACCCTCTCATTGGTGAGGATACTTTAGATTTCTCTTTTATTCCTCCACTTTGGAGGGGGGAGGAACTTCTTGCCTCATTTTTGGACTTAAGAGTTTTGGTGGAGAGTTTGAAGGAGCTAGGAGCTTGGAGAGTTTGGCTTGCACTTGGAAGTGGGCATGCTTGTTTGGTTGAGAGGTAGGACTCTCACCCCCTTTGTTTTTGTGTTTTGAACTTGTAGAAAACTATGGAATGACATTTTGTTAGTCTTAGGAAATATGTTTGTTGTGTTGGGTGATGTATGTATTCTTGTGTTCCTTTGTTTCCCCATCCATCTCACTTGAGATGGATTTTGGGAGTGTTGGGGAAGAGGGAGGAAACCCCCTCTTGCACCCACATGGCTTGATGGGCAAGCCATGATGGGATTTGTATTTATCTTTCCCTTCCTCATATGGTTGATGAGGGAGATGAGATTTCATATGGATTGAAACTCATTTCCCTTCCTTGCGAAGGAACTCTTCCAAGGTTTGAAAAACCTTGGCAAAGAGGAGGCTTGGAGTATTTGGGATTGAGATGATATAAGGAATTTTGGAGTATGATGATTTCTTAACAAGATATGAATGTTTTTGGTTTCAAAATGGTTGCAATGGGCATCTTACCCCTCTTCCTCCTTCTTGAAGAAGTTTGGAGCTTCTCCCTTGTGATTTGGTCTTTGACTTGTTGGTTATGGAGTTGTGTGTGTATAATCCTTTTTCTCTCTTTCTTGTGCATCTTGGAAGCATGCAATCTCTCTCTCCCATGGGCTTGACAGGAGGCTAACATGTCCTCCACATGTGGAGATGGCATATAATGATGCCAATAGGTTGGGTGGACAACAAAGCCACCTATCTTGTGTGTGAAGTTATCCTAATTAAAGAAGGAGCATATTTCTTGGAGTTGTGCATGGATTGTTCTTGCTTGGGGGAAAATAAAAAGAGTCTTCACTCAAAAATTCTACATGTTCCCTATTTAGGGAGGCTTGTCTACTTGCATTTTAGGGTGGCTTCGTTCTTGATTTGCAAGAAAGGAAATATGTAACTTGAGTTGTCTTGATTCTCGCTATAATAAATGAAGGGAATGGTTATTTGATACTAGTGTGGTTTGGGGAAATTTTCTTTTTGGAATATGAGAGATTATCAAAAAAAAAATTATATAATGTTGTATGCATGGATCTTGTAATCTTTCCAATAGAGTAAAAATATCAAGTATATTATATCTTTATGGAAGCTTCTATTCTTTTTGCTGTGTAATATTTGAAGTTGTTAATTTCTACATGAAGTGGTTCTGGCTTCTCTTGGTTCCTACGGATCTTTGTGAAGATACGAACTTGGGTTTGGAGCTCAAACATTCTCAATGTTTAGAGAGGATTTGGATATAGGAATGGAGAGAGGTAATCTTCTTATGTTATGGAATTTGGTAGTTTTATTTCTAGCTTGATTTATATAAATGCAAAGGATGAGGAAACTAAGGTTTGCACCTCGTTGTTACCACTCACTATTATAAATAATTTTGTTTGTGTTTAAACCATCTCTATTTTCCATTCATATATAATGCCTTTCCCCAATGGCACCCAACTTCCTATATGGTTCGTATTCTTCTTTGATCTCTTGGAAATAGATATGAGATTTATAGGATCTTAGCAAAAATGATAAAGTGGTAAAATTTTGTATTTGGAAATGGGAAAGTTGCTAATACTTGTTACCATATTTCCAAGCTACAGAAATCTGCGCCAAAGGAAGACTCTGCATGGAGGTGCAATAAATAAATAAAACAAAAGGAACTTTAATCCTAAAGTTGGCGCCATGGAGAGATAAGGTGCATGCATGGAAATAGAACTAATTAATTAAAAAGAGTTGTTCTATAGTTGGCGCCAAGGATGGAAGAAATAAGATAAACATGTTATTGTTCTATTGTGAGAAGTTGGCGCCAAGGACAGAATTAGAAGGAATTTTTATAAAAAAAGGACATGTTGTTGTCCCATGCGCAGCAGGGTAGGAGAAATAAATTAAAAAAAGTAATTGTTGTTCCCAAGGTGGCACCAAAGGGTACAGGAAAATAAAACAATTAAAACAGCAATCTATTTATTGCATGCAACAGTCTATTTTTGGAATGGAGGCAGTCTATTCTAGTTTTGATCAGTCTATATGGGTTGATTTGATGGTAAAACAAAAATATACTTGAGCGCCGATTTGCTCTGGCATCTTCAGCTATTGTACTTGCACCTTTGAATAAATAAAGCTTCGTTTTGCCCTCTCATACTGCTGTTTTTAGATTATTCATTGTGTTTGATAGGATATTGTGTTGCTTTAGTGTGGAATTCAATCTCTCTACCGTTGTCATTCTTCCTAAAACCCTTGAATTTAATTTTGCAAAATAGTTTAGAGTTGTGCAGGTGTGTGAATTTTTAATTATCTGTGTGCAGAGTTACATGCAAGTATCGAACATTTGGTGTATCACCCTTATTTCCCATTTTCCCGCATTCCTTTTCCCTTTTCCTTGTCTCATTTTTAGGTGATTCACAAGGGAACCAACCCCTCTCTGGAGGTTCACCTCAGAAATGGGTTAACCACAAGCCTTGAGGTGCTCCAATTTTGTCAACAGGAGAGAGAGTACACACACCATTCTTTATCGGGGTGCAACTTTTCGGTGACAACAATACTATTTGGGAAATATTATTAGGAATTTTAGAGTAAATGTTACTATTTACTCACGTTGCAAAGAATGTGAAATTTTGGAGTAAAAAGGGAATCGTGATTCTTGTTAGTTTAGAAGTTTTTGAATTATCTGCCAATCCATGGACTTGTCTTTTGTGCAACTTTCTTTAATATTATCATTTCGTGCTACTAGTCATTTATTTACCCTTAATACCTTTACTAACCCCAAGCGCGCTGACCTATCACCCAGCGGGCACTGGGCGCTCACCCGAGGCACGCGCGGGTGCCAGCCCCTCCTTTATGTGAGCTTTGTGAGAAGGTTCCACCATTAATGGAGGATGATTTGCAGAAGTAGAAGTACATTCACTTATTTAAAGAGGTAGAAGATGCAACTAACAGATCTAACATTAATGCATCACAAAAGCTAAATAACATTGTAAGAAGCATAATAAACTAGATCTGAGCCATGATAAGTCATATAACACGAGGGTTTACACCCTTAAACAAAATATACAGAACAAACCCATATATATATATATTGATTTAAAATAGTTCAGGTAGCCACATTACAGTCAAAAGGGTCATCTCAGACCATACATATTAAATGACAGAGACTTAACTCCTATCAAATCTCTGATATGAGACCCTAACTATAATTTTCCATTTTAACCCTTGTTACAGATCCTAGTGCCATACATAGGCTTATGGCATCCCTTACAACCCTTAGCACTAAGTGCTCTAAACCCTAGCATTACTGCAGCACTTTGTTACTCTGCTTCTTATTCTTTCTATGCATTCTCTCTGTCTCCCCATCTCTTTGTATTCCATGTCTTCTATTCTTTATCTCCTCTTCTCCACATCTATTTTGTCTCTAGCCCGAGCATCTCTTTTTATAGGATCAACACCCACCGCCATGCCTTCTCTCCTGAACAGATCATGTGCCAAGTGTCGATGTGGTCCTCCATTGGTGAATGCTTATCCCTTTGCAAACCCTCCACTCTCTGTAATGATGTCTTCTAGGAATATTCCCTGCATGGAATATCCTTTTCTTGACCTCCAAGGTTCCAGGATGGCACCTTATCCACTCATCACACCTAGTCGGGTCCTCACATTTTTCCTCAAGTGCCTCTAGAATGCCAAATATGGCTAAGTCCTTTAAACCCATGTTCTACCTCCCGCACGTGCCCTGGTTTCACTTAAACCCTTCTTAAACCCCTTTGTCCTGCGTGCTTTCCCCTGAGCACCCTTCTTCTCACTGGTCCTACGCGCATGCCCTTTGGTACTTAGCCAATATTTCAGGGCCCAACATCACCCCACACTAAGTGTGTTCTCCATCCTCAGAAACATCCTGCTTCTTCAAAGAATAAAGAATAGTGGAACAGGGACAATCTGAATAAAGAATGAAAGAATGGAAGAATCTGCTACTGTTGTAGGAGGAGTGGGAATTCCTTCTTTACTGTTGCTTCAATATTTTCCCAGGCATCCACCTCACCCTGCGCTTGCTGAAGTAGGTCACCTACTAGAGCGCTCACCTCATCAAAACTCAATTCATCACTCTTAGCATTCAGTGTATCTACAATTCCTTCTAGCTGCTTGCTAAGATCATCCAGCATCCATTCTATGAGTGACCTGGGGATATAGTTCCTTAAGCTGATTCTTAATCAAACCCCACAAGGTTTCAATTGCTTCCAACTTTTTCTCAACCTCGGCTAGGATCTTATCCCACTCTGCCCTATTTCCTTTGTTCTTCTCTTGAAACTCCTTCAGATCCACCTCATGCGTAGCAACCAGTATGCTTGCTACCCTGTCTCTGTCAGCGTAATTTTCATAAACAACCTCAACCATTTGCACGGCAGTCTTTACAGTGGCAAGGAGCTCAGAATACCGAGTAACTGTCTCCCCAATCTTCAGTTTTTCTTCCTCCTTCTGGCATGCCAATGCCTCTTCTGTTGATTCCAATGTGAGTGGCCACCTCTCCATGGTGAGGATGTGGGTCAAGTCTTCCAAGCATTGCATGGTTGACTCATATTTTTTCTCAGGCGGGGCCAGGTCTGGGTGCTTCAAGATTATGGCATCTGAAATAGTCTCTATCTTCTTATGGATCTCACACACCTTTTCCTTCTCCTCCCTTAATTCATGCCTTAATTATGCATTGATCAGCTCCTCCTGCTTTAACTCCTTGTCCTTTTCAATGATCTCTTCATTTTTCTTTTCAAGCTCTTCCTCCAAGACCCTTACTCTGTCATTTCTCCCAAAGAGCCTCACCTCAACCTCCACCGACACTTTGTTGAGTGCATTACAAACTTTCTCATCTGATAGTTGTTGAGCATTCACCAGAGGGTTTACTCCCTTGGTATCTGGTATCTTCATCAATGCCTCATGGTTGACCTCAAATTCAGGCTCATCAACATGGGACTCAAAATCCCAAGACAACATCTTCCTTGTGCATGGGTACACACCCTCTTCATCAAAAGAAGACCATGCAAGGAGTTGGTTTGAAGGCACGGTACTTTGGAAACATGCACACAGTACCTTATTTGGATCATTGATGTAAGTCATTCCTTGTTCCTGCACCACTACCATACCCTTTCCACCTATGTGTGTGCTACCTTTGGGAAGCTTACCGCCAGGCTGGGATCTCCGCCCATGCTTCCATACTCCTTTTCTACACTTTCACTTCCCTCCATCTCCTTGAGTACTTCTTCAGCATTGCGCTCCACCTCTTGATCCACCAAGTCTTTTATGATGCCTGCTACCTCCCTTTCTGTGGCATCCTCTATCTGCTCCTTGGTCAGGCTTGGAGTCCTTTGATCCTTCATGTTGACTTCCTCACTTCCCCCCTTGTCGTGAGTGCCTCCTTCATCCTCATCCTTCTCTTCATTTCCCTCCTCCTCTGACTCATGTACATCATACACAGGATGGTCCTGAGCCTCACCATGCTCTTCATCATCCTCATCACCCTTGTCAGCCTCCATGCTCTCTGTTTCTTCTGAGTCCACCTTTTCTTGTTACTCTTTGCTTCTTCCTAACTGGTGATTCCAATATAGGAGACTCTTCTTTTTCTTCTTCCCTAGGTGACTCCTTTCTTTCCGGTGACTCTTCTTTTGCAGGGGGCTTCTCTTTCTCTAACACCTCTTCCTCAGGTGTCTTCTCTTTCTCTTCTATGGGGGGACTTCTTCCTCCATGCATAGGTGCTTGGTTTTGTGCCTGACTCCTGCGTGCCTACAAGATTGTGTTGTCTGTGTACTTGGTGCCTTTTTCTCAGGGGCCTCCTCTCTCTCCCTTTTCCTTGGCGTGGCCTTCTTCCTTATGGTGGGGTCTTCTGGGATAGAGACATCATTTTCAATGTAAGCACCCTTCTCATACTTTGGCCTTATGCACAGGTATACCCTTGTTGCGGTCCTCCCAGCAACAGGAAATGTTACTGGCTTCAACATATGTACGTCATGGGAGACATACTTCTCCACATAGGCATGCTTCTTTGGATATATCAATGTCCTGTGCAGCTCATGGTAATCCTAGTCTACCATGTTGAGGTCAAACCTTAGCTTCTTTGCCTCTTTGAATCTATTGACTCCAGCCTGGAAGTATTGTGTTGTGAAGGAGAATGGAAATTTGCACCAGGGACCCTTGGCACCATCTGCCAGAGTAAACCTGCCAATACAAAAATGTTGGTACATGGTGAATTCAGCCTCACCTTGCAGTAAAATAGGTAACTACTCAGGTATTCTCCACTCAGCACCGAATGCGTCACGCATCCACTTATACCATTTTTCTAGGCGCACCTTGTGGGTGGCCGTCATGGTGTCACAAGTGTACTTCTCAAATATTTTGGCAGGGGGAAGGGTTCTCATCTGGGTACTCCCACACAAATTTATCTGGCCCATCAGGCACTCCAATCTCTGAAAAGACAATGGTAAGGAGGACATTACCAAACATGATCTTTTCTCCATCACACGCGTGACATTGATGATTTCTTCTGCTATGAATGCCGAGAGGTTATAGATGGTCCCCTCCAAGATCTTACAGAAAATTTCAACCAAGCCTTGTTGATCTGTGTCCATCTCTCCTGCCCATTTAGTTTTGTGACCAAGCGCATGCAGGCCATCCTCATTACAGGGTCAGAAATCATAGAGATGTCAAAGTATCATGACCCCTTCTTGTAGTCATAGGCTTCAACAGTCTTCTTGATGGCCTCCTTATCATCCAAGTCATCATCAAAATATTCTCCCTCATAGACAAGACCAGTAAATTTAGAAATCAGTTGGGGAGTTATCTGCATCCTACATCCTGCGAAGTAGAAATGGTCTTCATGTACACGCGACATTAACCACTGGTATAGTCACTCAGGTTTTCCAAAATAGGGAAACTCATAGAGTTGCAATAACCTGCCTTCTCCATCTTCACCTTTACCTCATCATCATAGATAGGCATTCCATCTGGTGTCCTTTTATCTGTAGGGTGAAAACCAGTTCCAATGCCATCTCATTCTCTGTGGTGCTCGTTCGATGGTTGTAGTCACTCATACGACCATCTTTCTAACATGAGACACCCATTCTTTTCCAAGCAATACGTCATCTGGATATTGCATCTCCGCATACCATTCTTCATTGAAACTGGTGGAAACAACTTGTTTCCCTTTTCCCTTGCCCTTCTTTGGTGAAACATTTGTTGCTTTCCTTGGTGTCATTTCTCTGTCGGGTCACTAAAAGTTCTTTCTTTCTCCTGATCCTGGCTCTTCTCAACTCTGTGGCTCTACCCCTTCACAAAAATCCCTTCAATCATGTGCCCTAGCTGTGGAACCCTAACCTGGAAAACCCTTCTTTCCACAAGATGGCGTATTCACTTGTGGGATTCAAAAACTTCTACAACCTTCTCCCTCACGCCCGTGTACTCTTTTTCCACTCTGGTTCACTGATCAAACTAGCTATGCACTCAAATCTTCACAACCCTTTTTCACACAACTTTTCTTCAAGGATGCCCTAGTTCACAAGAGCTCTTCGATATCACAAATGCAAGGTAAACAATAATGTACCCTGACCTTCTACTTATAGCTTTTTCCTTTTTTCCACAATAAATGCCATGCCACCTACCAACGTACCTTTGCAATAAAGGTGGATTTTTCTTCTAAATCCAACCTTCAGTGCTTTTACCCCCACACCCAATCCTACATGAAAAAATTCTACAACCTTCTGGCATGCAAAAAACCCTTACTGACCGAAGATCCTTACACGTGCACTTGCAGCACCAAAGGCACTTCTTCTATCTTACCCTGATTTTTGACATCACCTACCTCATGTTGTTCCTGCACTTCTCACCCTTGTACGTGGTTTTTGTAAAGCCTTCCTGACACCAAACTCCTCATGTTCACCTTTTCCATGCACGCTCTTCCAAACTACGTGCTTTTGATCCTTTGATCCTGGGCCATCGAAACACAGCTTCCACTACCAGCTTCCAGTACTTGTCGCATCACTCCACCCCACACAAAAATAGATGTGTGGTCCTCTGCGCATAGAAAACTTTTTTTGAAATTGTAAGTGGCTACCAGCACACAATGCACACAACAACAAAAAGAAAGGGAACAAGCAACGAGAAAGGGAAACACAAAGAAAGGAAATGCATTAAAGGGAAATCCTAGGCTAAATGGCAATACTACCTTATTTACAAACACAAGGAAGACTTATTTATAGTAGGGCTTCAGCCTACTCCCATTGAAATGGCCTGGTAACCATGTTCCATCCAGCACTTGTAACTGGAAAGCACCTGAATCAAGTATATAGGATACAATGTATGGGCCCATCCAATGGACTTTGAATTTCCCAGGATGGCACAAAACTTGGAATCATACAATAGAACCATCTGCCCAACCTCAAACTTTTTGTTCTTGATGTGTCTATCATGCCATGCCTTCTTCCTGGATTTTTCTATTTTCTGACTCCAGCGAGCAATAGCCCACCTCTCATCTAACTGCATTAACTTATCAATCCTCTCCTCAAGCATTGTTCATCAGCTAATCCTCCTGCGTGTGCTATACATAGTGATGGTAACATGAATTCAATAGGTAACACCACTTCCATGCCAAACACCAATTGAAAAGGTGTGGCCTTGTTCAGTCTTTTATAAGTAGTCTGGTATGACCATAACACAACAGAAAACTTTATCATCCCAATCCTTCTTCCCACATCACAAATTTTGGTCAGTGTGTGACTCAGTATCTTGTTAAATGCCTCAGCAGTTCCATTAGCTTGGGGGTGATAGGGGTAGTCTTGTGGTGGGCTACCATGAATTCTGCCAACAAGATTCTAACTGTCTCATTCAAGAAATGAGTACCCCTATCACTTGTTAAACTCAACGGACATCCATATCTGTTGATTATATTTTCCCACAAGAACCTAGCTATTGTTGCCACTTGTGTAATCCCTTGTAGGCACTGCTTCTTCCCACCTTGTAAGATAATCAGTGCATGTAATGATATAGCGTGAACCAGTCCTTCACATGCGGTAGGTGAAATCGGTCCTACAAAATCAATCACCCACTTCTCAAATGGTTCTGCGCTAGCTATCAGTCTCAAGGGCATCTCATCTCTTCTTCCTAGTTTTCCAAGGTGCTGGCAATGGTCACAGGCCTTGCAAAACTCAATACAATCCTTGTAGATGCTTTCCCACCAAATCCCTGCTAGAAGGATCTTGCGCGCAGGTTGCATTCCCTGCATAGTGTCCTCCTGCAATTCCACCATGTGCTTCCTCCATGATTGCAACACATTCATGCTCTAACACACACCGAGCAAAACCTCATCATGGCCTAGCTTGTATAAGTCTCCACTAATTAACATGTAGGGCATGGCGCGTATGGCTAACTACTTTCTTTCCAAAGTCTTCATTCCCTCTGGTGCCACACCCATTTTGAGAAACACACAACAATATCTTCCAAGTCAGAGGGCGCATGCCACAATCTAAATAGTTGTGCATCTGGCATTGTATCCTCAATGCTCTGCACATCCTCCCCTGAGTCAATCCTTGATAAATGGTCAGGTCCCAAATTACTCTTACCTAGTTTCACAACTACCATAAACTCAAATTCTTGAAACAACAAGACCCACCGGCATATGTGCCCTTGTAAAATGGGCTTGTTTACTAGGTACTTCAATGCCATGTGGTCCATGTAGAATATAAAGGGTGTTGCCAATAGATACTACCTAAATTTGTGTAGCGCGTAGATCATGGACAATGCTTTGCGCTCAGTAGTAGTATAGTTCTGCTCTGCTGGTGTCAACTTCCTACTAGCAAAACACAAGGGGTGGTCAACAATTCCTTCTCCAGGTTGTGCTAAGATTTCCCCAATCACCATCCCCAAAGCATCAACATGTACATGGAATGGCTTATCCCAAGAAGGAAAGCGTAATATGGGCACAGTGATAAGCTTATTCTTCAATGTATCAAATGCCATCTGTTGCGCCTCTCCCCAGTGAAATGGACTTTTGTGTTTTAGTAACTCTTCCAATGGCACAATGATCTTGGCATACCCCTTAATAAATTTCTGGTAATACCCCATATGCCCAAGGAATCCACGCACTGCGCTCTGGCTGGTAGGTTCCCCCAATCCCACAATAACGAAACTTTGGCAGGATCCACCAGCAAGCCTTCCTTACATATGATATGCCCCAAAAGGGTTCCAAATGGAGTAGCAAAAACACATTTCTTAATGTTGAGGGATATCCTCAACTGCCGACATCTTTCAAACATCAACCTCAAATTGTCACAATGATCCCTTACTAATCCATATACCATCCAATCATCAAGGTAGACTTGAAGAAACTTATGGATGAAGTCTTGAAATGCCTGCACCACAATGCATGAAAACACAACAGGCACATTCTTCAGTCCAAAAGGCATGACTGTGTAGGAAAAGCTTCCCCATTCAGTGGTGAAAGTTGTCTTTTCTTGGTCTTCCTTTGCAATTCTAACCTGATGATATCCTGAGAATCCATCTGTGAAAGAATAGATCTCGCCCAGGCTACTCCTTCCAGGATCTCCTCAGTGAAGGGGGTTGGAAAAGGGTCAATAACACATACCACATTCAAATCCCTGTAATCAACACAGATCCTTATCCTCCCATCCTTCTTAATGTTAATGACCATTGGACTTATCCATTCTGATTCCTCAACAGCCTCAATGATGCCTGATGTGATCATCTTGTCAATCTCCTCCTTGACTTTGACACAAAGATTCAGATTCATTCGATAAGGTCTCTTCCAAATTGGGTGTGCACCTTCCTTTAACTTGATTTTCATTTCCCCCAAGGAGTGGTGAACTCCTTTAAGCTCATGGTACCCACATGGAAATAAGTCCTGAAACTCACACAATAGATCAATGATCTTTGAAACCTCCTTTTCTGACCAATAGTCCCCAATAGTAGCCTCCTTAGGTTCCATTTCTGAACCAATGTTAACCTTCTTTGTTTTCAGGGGTTCATGGTAGGCACACTTTCTCATCAGCACTATCCATAACTTCACACATACCTATAGTATGGTTAACATCCAAATTTTCCACTTCTTCACCATCGATCACATAGACCAATTTTCCTTTCTCTTTTTCCATGCATGCACACTCAAGTTGTATCTCCTCTGATTCTTCCTCATCAAAGTGTGCTTCTAAACCAGGTTCACCCAATAATTCCAGTATTCTATCCTCCACCATGGCACTATCTCCCATCGTTAGGTGCTTAACAACCTGCAACACCTCATCCACTGATGGCTTGGTGCTCTGATATTCAAAGCTTGAAGGAGGTCAGCCATCAACTCCTGCCAGTTTCCTGTCTGACGGCACATCTCTGAGTGAATGTACCATGCATGCACACAAGCCTTGTAAGGTGGAGTACAACTTATGCACCCATAAAGAAGGTGGCAAGGCTTCTGCACCTTCCATCCAGGCCTTCTCACATGCTTGGACGTGAAACGAGGTGGGTTCCTTCCCATGATAATCTTGTATGATAGTAGGTGCATTGCTCCAGGAAAACCTAACAGAGAACATGATTCTCACTTCACACCACTCTAGAAGGCTATCGTGATGGGTCACCCACCAATGTGTTGTGGTCCCGAGCAAGGTATAGCTGAGCATCCTTCTCCTTTCGATCTCACTTCTCCACTGGGTCTCCATTTCTCATAGGAAAACATCAGGGTTGGCTCCTCCAGAATAACTTGGCAACTTCTTTCCTCCTAGGTGCTTGACTGAGCACGCCTTTGTTACTCTCATCACAGAGCCTCTTAACTACCTTCCAACCAACTCATATGTCCCATGCACCCAATTGTCACATGCCACACTAGTTGTATCACTTATAGATTGAGTGTCTTCCCACTGAATAACACCCTCCTTTGTTGGTTGCACAACTTCAGGGTCCCAGATAGTGCACACGTAAATTCTGTCTAGGTCTTCTTCTCCTAAAGGCTCAATATAGGGTGTTGACTTCCCATCTGTCAAAGGAATGATAACTCATTCCTCTTTGTTCTCAAAACTTATATACCCCTTATTGAAACATAAGTCAACATTGTTCTTATAGCACCAGGGGCACCCAAGTAACACTGGAAAGTTGTCCACCTCAGCAAGTGCTAAGACTTCAAAGTCTCCAGTGAATTTCACCCCTTGGATAGTGATAGCAACATCCTTTAAAACACCAATGGGCATTGCCTTTGTCTTATTGGCCATATACAACACATTTGAAGATGGTTGTAATGGGGGCCTTCCCATTTGATTCCAGGCATCCAGGGTGAGAACATTGACTTCCACACCCATGTCAATCAGAATATTGCTTAGGAGCCATCCATCAACAACTGCATTCAAGGTAATCTCCTTATCATAGTCGAGGTTGTGGGGAGGAAGGTTAGCATGCAAAACCTACCTCTCGCACTCTACTCCAGTGCTTGGTATCTTATTCCTCAACCATTCTCCTAATAGAGGAATGATATTCTCTTGGCTCAACATCTTACACACCTCTCTGACATCATCTATATCTGACTGAGGGACCTCAACACTTTTCTTCTACCCAACTTCCTAGATTGCTCCTTTAGACATTGAATTTCCCCTTGAAGACTCCTGATTACATCCATGGTCTCTTGATAGACTTCCTTCTGATGGGTAGGGTCTGGATACTTCCCATACACCACCTCTTCTCTTGTAATCAATGGTTTCTACTTTGGTATCTCCCTGGCATGCACAGCCTCAGCTCACATCATCACCAGTACAGGTTCTAATTCTGACTCACGCACTACCCTTGGCATCCACTGCGAGTCTGCTTTCTTAACACTTACCATCCCAGATGCCTTTGTCTTTCTGGTGTTGTTGGCTCATATGTTCAAATAGCTCTGGGCACTCCTCATACTTGTGCTTCTTTCCACACCAAGAGCATTGTAGTAGGTCAGGACATTCACACTTATAGTGCTCCGTAGACCCACAATTGTAACAAGTTCCACACAGGGAACTCACTTCTTCCACCTCCATGGTTGCCACGACCTCTAAATCCTCCACGAAAGCCTCTTCCATGAGCTCCTCCATCCACACGTCCTTCATAGTGATGACCATCATCCTTGGAATTGTTTGCAATGTTGGTCTGGCACACACCAATATCAATGGCATCATGTATCTGGTCAATCAATCTACAATCCTTGGTGTCATGAGTAGTAGAGGTGCAAATCTTGCAATAGCAAGACACATTCTTACGGATCACACGCTGCAGTAGTGGACACCTACTTGCATCATGATCTCCATGGAAAATCTCACAGTCTACCATCATGGCACATACCGATCTCTGAGGACAACTATCCTTTGTATGCCCCTCTACCTCACAATCCATGCACCATAGGCCACTGCGAGTCTCATGTGGCCAAGTTCATAGATAGCTTCTCCAGCTACTTTTCCATTGCAGCAATCTGAGCTTCAAGAAAAGGGCTAACACTGGTATCCATGCTTCCTACAGCCTCAACATGCAGGGCAGCCTCCAAGGCCTCGCGTGGGTCTGTGAAAGTCTTATGTGAAAGCGCTCTCCTAAAAAGGTGTTATTAACCCTCCAACAAACCATTGAGCATGCTGAGAAGGATGAATATCATAAGACAATTTTGATAAGAGAGTCTTAAAATGTGCATCATACTCCCACACACTCTCTGCCATACCTTGTTGAATTTCCTTCAGTGCGCTAATGCTCTTCTTTTCAAACTCAGGAATATGAAATTCAGCTAAGAAGGCATTACACAATGCGGTGTAATCTACTACTATCTGGTGGGGGTCATACTTCTGGTACCAACTATGCACGCATCCTTGCAACATTGTTGCAAACTGACTTGCCTTCCATTCTGGGTAGTGATCCCCTTCACGTGCCATAGCAGCTCACATTTGTGTACATGCTCTGCAGCATCCTCAACACCTTTGTAATCTGGTAGATGCAAAAGACATTTCAAAAAATACTTGCTGAGGTGGTTGAGGCCCTTGTCCACCTGATCCAGAACCTTGATTCCCTCTGATGTTGCCTCTACCACCAGATCCACTAGATCCACCAGTGCCTATTCCCTCCTGACCCACCAGATCCTCCAGATCCACTAGGTCCACCAGGTCCACTAGTTCCTATTCCACCATCCACCAGATCCACCTCCCGTAGCTGGTAAAGGTCCTGAAGTGGTCACACCTTGTGTCCCCACTGTCACACTGAACTACATGCCAACATAGTCTGTGATATTGCACCACTACCAGATGTGTGTCCCACGCCACTTCCAGACGTGATACCCAAGCTTTGTGTACCCAAACTTTTCCCAAATGTCACTCCAGACAATATACCTCCAAACACAGGAAATGATTGTGCAGCCATAGATGTGCCAAATGAAAAGTTATACCTCCTAGGTGTTGATCGGTCACTTCCACCAATACCAACTGGGTTAGTAATACTTATCTCTGGATTTGGAAAACTAAGCACCAGGGGTTGGTCACCAGGTGGATTCAGATGCACGCCGATGGCTCTCCTTTCTCCAAGTGACGAGCTCTCATCAGAAGCTGAAGGGGTCTCTCTCCCATGCTTGCCAAGATGGGGTAGCACAGACTGCTCAGGCTCCACATCCTCTGTGTGAACCTCAATTCCTTCCCGCAACATCTACCTCCATAAATCCATCACTCCTGCAACTTCACATTGTCTATCTAACTCCCTCTCATGAGCTTCATTATACTTGAGTCATCTCTCTTCCCTCTCCTTTTCAGCCGCAAGGTCCGCCATCTTCCTCCACCCTAGCTTCCTCACCCAGCGCTCAGAAGAAGCTTAGCCAGCCATAGGAAATGCTTCCAAACTCAGTGTAATGATCAAGATCTTTATAGCTAAAGGGATAACATGCAAGAATGATCCTCTTGGCTCCCTCAAAAACTCAAACTCAACAATCTCTGGACAGGAATACATAGAAATCACATACTCCAAGGTGTAACTCATCAACACTCTACTCCACCAATGATCAACAACACGTGTCCAAGTCAGATCAACATCATGCAGCCTCTGATACTCATCTTGGGTCCATACACGAGGTCTATAGTACCAGCTTGATCTAGATGCATACGCCGAAAGCCATTCATACAACTCCACTGGAAAACAACAAAAGAAGGTCTCATACAACTCATGATACAGATGTTCTTCTACCCATTTACGTGCATCAAACTCAGGTCCAGTACTAAATCTCTGAGAAAACTCATCCTCTGTGCTTTTAAGCCATGCTTCGACACTGTCCAAGGTCAAGCACTCTTGTCATCACACACCATTCTCACAACAACTTCAAAAAGAGGTCCCGAAAATGGAACCAAGATGTAGTCATTTATTTACCCTTAATACCTTTACTAACCCCAAGCACATCGGCCTATCACCCAGCGGGCACTGGGCACTCACCCGAGGCACACGCGGTGCCGAGCCCCTCCTTTATGTGAGCTTTGTGAGAAGGTTCCACCATTAATGGAGGATGATTTGCAGAAGCAGAAGTACATTCACTTATTTAAAGAGGTAGAAGATGCAACTAACAGATCTAACATTAATGCATCACAAAAGCTAAATAACATTGTAAGAAGCATAATAAACTAGATCTGAGCCATGATAAGTCATATAACACGAGGGTTTACACCCTTAAACAAAATATACATAATGAACCCATATATATATATATTTAACATAGTTCTAAAATAGGTAGCCACATTACAGTCAAAAGGGTCATCTCAGACCATACATATTAAATGACAGAGACTCAACTCCTATCAAATCTCTGATATGAGACCCTAACTATACTTTCCCATTTTAACCCTTGTTACAGATCCTAGTGCCATACAGAGGCTTATGGCATCCCTTACAACCCTTAGCACTAAGTGCTCTAAACCCTAGCATTACTGCAACACTTTGTTACTTACTTCTCTTCTTCTTATTCTCTATGCATTCTCTTGTCTCTCCATCATCTCTCTCTTGTATTCTGTCTTCTCTCTATCCTTGTATCCCTCTGTCTCTAGCCTGAGCATCTCTTTTTATAGGATCAACACCCACCATCATGCCTTCTCTCCTGAACAGATCATGTGCCAAGTGTCGATGTGGTCCTCCATTGGTGAATGTTTATCCCTTTGCAAACCCTCCACTCTCTGTAATGATGTCTTCTAGGAATATTCCCTACATGGAATATCCTTTTCTTGACCTCCAAGGTTCTAGGCTGGCACCTTATCCACTCATCACACCTAGTCAGGTCCTCACATTTTTCCTCAAGTGCCTCTAGAATGCCAAATATGGCTAAGTCCTTTAAACCCATGTTCTTGCCTCCCGCACGCGCCCTGGTTTCACTTAAACCCTTCTTAAACCCCTTTGTCCTACGTGCTTTCCCCTGAGCGCCCTTCTTCTCACTGGTCCTGTGCACATGCCCCTTTGGTACTTAGCAAAAGTTACAGTAGGCCATGCATTGGGTGCAGCCCTATCCCTACTGGCTCTACCCTTGTATTATCACTAGGGGCGTAGCCAACATTCCTTACAACCTGTGTCCCCTATTGATATTAGTGAAAACATGTCACCCTGTGCAGGCTTTAAGGCCCTCAAATGGATGCTTATAAAACAAATTCTCTCTCTCTCTCTCTCTATATATATATATATATTTGAAGATTTGTTTTGGAAGATACAATTCTTCCTTCCTTTCCAAACCCTGATAAGGAAAATGAAATATATTAGTGAGTTTTTATGAGATTAGGATTTTCTTTTGAATCCCTAGGATCAATGGTGTACAAATATTTGATCTTAGGGCTCACTTTAAACCTAGAATAATTATCCTTTAAAAAAAATAGTGGGAATTATTGACAAAGGGTGTTTTATTTAAAGTTGAAATTTAAGCACTAAGTTTTAATTGTGTGAATGGCTTTTAAGTGATTTAGTTTGTACTCTTATGGCATTATTAAGGAGGGGGGATTTTCCCACATATTATATGGCCGAATAGATTTCACTAGGCCTCTTTAAGTGAATCGTGCCCTACTAATTCTATTGAACCCAGGAAGCATCCTTTTACCTTGTTGAAAATAACCTCTTGATTGCTTAGCGTAACCCCTTGATGGGCAAATGAGATGATTTGGATCAACTCTTTCTTACCCTAGTCACTTTAATTTGAAACAACTATACATTAGTTTAGACTCATCTAATCCCTTGGAGAGAAACAAATGGACTAAACATGTTTATCCGTAATTTCGGAAGTAATACGATGGCTATTGTCTCACCTTGCTCTTAAGCTTGCCATTATGATATGAACGTTAATAAAATGTAAGTTTTCTCGTCTTACACTATTGGTTTCTTGGGTTAAATTATTCAAATCCCTTGGTAGGGGAAAGTCGTCTCTAAACTTGAAGGTATTGCCAATGTCGAATCTAATACCGCGACCACCTTATTCATCCTTTATGAGGTTTAGTTGGAATATTGCCAGTGAGATTGTTTTAGGACCCTTGGATGCAAGAATAAGTTCTTTTTCCTTGTCATTATACGTAACCAAGCTTTAGGACTCGGATTCGTTTTAAACATAAGGGATATGAGTACCTTGCGCAAATGGAGCCAAGGTTTCTCTTGTCATCGTTAATTGGCTTAGTGGGACAGCTTAGCATTGGTCTAATCTTTTAATACTTAATTAATGTAAACAAAAAAAATTGTCCCAATTTCTACCAGTCTTTTGGAGGGTTATTTTGGCATGTGAATTTTATGGGCATGACATCCCGTCGAAAATCATCCCGCATGCATGAGGCAAAGAGCTTGGTGGAAAATTTGTTATAAATAAACTCTTAGTTAGTAGGGAAGAGCATTTTAAAGGAAAGCAATTCTTGCACACCAAACTGTCCTAGATTTGGCCTTAGTCGCAAATCATTCTCTCTTAGGAAAGTAATTATTCTGTTATGTACAAGTTTATGCATTTCAGTGCTATTAAAGTTTTGTTCTTTTTCCAGTTTCAACAAAAGATTCAGCATTCAACAGTTTTAGAGTTCAAGTTTGCAGTTTTCAATATTCCAGTAGTATCGTTTTCAGATTTTACTCTATAGCAGATTCAATGATATTTTATCGTAGTTTCCAGTTTATATTAGAGGTTTCAAGGGCTTATAGCAGAAAAGTTCCATAATTTTCAGAACTTCATTTTTTGTTTATTTTCAAAACTAGGGTTTGCAGCGGTGCAGCCAGCTACAGATCAGTTTATTCCAGTGTTATTTGAGCCACCTTTTTGACCTCCTATAGAAATCCCTAGCAATGACAAATGTTTTTAGACAAACAAATAGTCCATTAGCCTTCATTTATCAGTACACGGGCTTCTGCGAAGTTTATGGTGGGGAATCTACTGAACCTATCTTTCTCATAATATGTTAAGCTTCATTGAGCAGATCAGAGAAAGTGGCTATTAAAAATTGTAGAATTTACTGAGGCCGTGATCAAGGTTGAAAATAATTGAATCCACAAGTTGCTTATGAGAATCTAACTTTAGTGATGGTCTTTATGAACATGAAGCTAATAGTGACAATGGGAATGAAATCTTGTTCAATAGTTACAACTTACGGCAATCATCGTCTTACAATTGATGTTAGAAAAGAGACTCTAGCAAGAAAGAAAGGAGAAGGCTGTGAGAAGCCTCCAGGTACAAGGCCCATTATGGGGGTTCCTTTCCAAATTTGTGGCTCCATTTGACCCATTCATGTTTTGTGAACAGTGTTAAAGCTTTTTTCATCTATATGACAGTTGACGCCAGTTCAGTAATTTTACTGTTAAAATGGTTCCAAATAGTGGGCTTGTCGACTAGAGGCTGTCTTATTTGGCAGTTCCTGGTTTTGTAGGCAATTTGCATGGTTCTAGTTCATTCCTCTAGAAGGTGGCATGTGATGTGGCTTTGATAAAACACTCCAATGAGATAATTTGCAGCATTAACTTTCATGGATTTTAGATGAATGGCTAGTTTTTTTTTCTAACCAACTATTCCTTAGGGTAAATGGTAAACTTTTATCATAAGGCTCAAAATTTAAAAAAAAGTCTCTTCTTGTTCTAGTAGGAAGAAGAGGTTCTAGGATGCAGCATGCTTTTTCATGCGCAATGTATTATTTCATGAGATATAAAATTCTGATTGCTTGCCCCAAATCAAAAACCTTCTGATTCCTTGCCCCAAATCAAAAACCTATATGTATAAGCTACTAGAAAATACCCTAAACTCAACAGCTGGTCAGCTTATATTCAAACACTAAAAAACTAACCTGATTGCTATCTTAATTTCGTAATCTAGAATTGCAAAATCATTAAGTTCGAAACTATAAACCCTGCAAGAAAATACCATACACACAGCTCGCATTTAATTTTCGAAAACTATATAAAACCTGACTTTCTCTTCGCTGTGAAGTGTGAACATACAAGAAAATCAACAATATAAGATACCTCAAACAAAAAGATATCATGTTATCCACCCAAAAAAAAAAATGTCCATACTTGCATCTCATAATTAGCGGAGATGGCTTGAGAGCTTTTGGCGCATTTCTTATCCGTTTCCTGGAATGTGTTACCTGTTAAAATCAAATAACATCTGTCAACCCCTGAAATTTTCTGAATTATGTCACATCAACTAGAGTTTTTCCACTACCCATTTAGACCACATAAACAGACTATCTATTGATAAACTATTCCTGTTCCTTTTTAATTAAATTCCTTTGATCAAGGCTAATAGAAATCCTCAACCGCTAAGTCTCTTGGCAGGAAATGAATCCCACAGGTGATGCTGTTCACTAGCAAAAATATAGCTCCATTTGGATACCCAAATGAAAAATGAAGGCAAAGTCACCAGACTCCGGCAGGACTACATAAAACTCACAAGTCCAAGTCCGGCATCTCTTAAATATGCCCAAAAGACTGACTCAGCCAAACTCAGTAGTCTCGATGAGAAACATTAGGGACTCTGTCTAAGACTTAGCCAGCATTTAAAATGAAACAAGAACACACTAACATCATCAGAAGCACAGATTTTTCTCATTTTTTCTGTCTAAACAGATGAACAGAGAAAGCCTGGAATGCAGGGACTGCAGAGTGTGTGTATGATACACATGCTCTTGCACTGAATTCTCTTGAATACCATTCCCATCAAGTTGTTGTTGCTGTCAAATTTTTCAGAAAACATGACAGCAACAACAATGTATGGGATTGGGGAGAACTCAGCCCGAGAAACGTGCATACACATAAATACCTATATATATAAGGAATTTAAAATTTGTTTTAGATATTCATTAATCAAGCAGGTTACTAATAGTGCAAACATTTCAGAATTTGCATGAGTCAGAAATGGCAGTCTCCACAAACCCTAAAGGATGGACTGAATTCCAACCAGTAAATACCAGGAAAAATTGACCGGCCGAAAAACATGTAAGACATTCATATATTCACTGCTAATGACAAACAGCCCGTTCCCCACATGACATCCATTTCGGTCCAAGAAATGAGAAAAAGTGAGCCTCGGGTCGCCTTTGGTACAACTTAGACTATTGTCCCCGGATAATAGAGGCCTAGGTGTATTGGCAAAGTTCAGTTTACTCTGAGTTTGGTTGTGAGATAAAAAATATTAAAAGAAGACAACATAAATGGAAACCAAATCCCTTGTAGCCTTCCACAAAGAAGGAAATTTGAACTACAATCAGAGAAATAGAAACAAATTTCCCTGTGAGCTTCTACATTGTGGGGTTTTACATGCCGAGATCTTGAATTACCTTTATATATATACACAGGAACCCACAATTACTCTTATGTGTCTGTGCATTGCATAGTGGATCAGAAACACAAAATATGGATACTAATTTCCCTGAAAACTGACCTTTCTCTTGGGAACTGCCATAAGTTGCATGGAACCTGCTGAAGCAAGTCCCTCCATTCCCAAATCTTGCAGGTAGATTTCATTCTGCTCCATTGCCATGGATCCCCACGGACTTATGGCATATCCAAAGGTTCCAAGATCCTCGACACCTTGATTTTCAAATGTAGAGTCGATTGCCCTTGAAAACGATCCAGATGTGGCGACATGGTTGCCTCTCGTTTGCCACAATCTATGTTCTAAACCTCGCACCACTCTTCCTACCCTCACCATAGCCATTGTAAGATTCGATCAGGTCTCTTCTCTCGGCGGTGTTGTGAGGCATGAGCGTTTAAAGTTTCAAACTTGAGGATTTAGGCGCATTCGGGAAGAATTGTCGTTTAAGTGACAAGGGAAGAGCTTGGAGAGATAACTGTTGAACTCATCTTAAAGGGTGACTTCAATTCATGACTTGCAATGTAGGGTGTCAAGCGGGTTCTATGAGAGTTGTATTGGTAGAGTGCATAAAATTTCCATGGTACATTGCATAGCATTTTGTGGGTTCTTTGGAAAAACAAAAACACGCAATACACAGGAACAAAGCGTAATTCTCGAGATAAAGTGATTAAGTATGAAGCCTTACATAAAATCATGGAGTCTTTTATGAAACAAGAACCTCTCATATCTAATGCTTCATAGGGTATTACCGGTAAACTCACATGAAGTGATGTTTTACTTAAACATAATGGAAAAATCTAGGGATTTTTACAATTAACATAATCAGGGCGATAAGAGGTGACATTGAAAATAATGTTCATCCCTCCTTATTTCCCCCTCAAGGGCAACTCTGAAAGGCCAAAGCTCATATGATTTAGAGGTGAAGATGTCATTCACATGATCATTTGAGTCTTTCCCATCAGATTCAAAGATGGAGATCAAAGTCATCCATGTGATCTTTTGAGTCAAATTCTACCACATGATTATTAAATTCAGAGTGTATACACTAAATCACACACTTGGGTACATTTCTAGGTCCTAATCACATACAACTATTCATTTGATTCATAAGCAAGAAAACTAGTAAATGGCATTTATCTTTGGTCTCTTTCTTTGTTTTCTTGTTTTCTCTATGGTCTTGTACACCTCACTGCCTAGTCTAACTTTCACTGCTTCATCTTTCTTGACTCTGGACACCATCACCTAGTCAAAACGGTAGCGCCGAGGCACCCTCGTCCCCTCTGGTGTCCCTGACCTCTTTGTATCTTGCTCACCCCTTTTGGGCCTCTTTTATCTTTTGGGAATCTTGTTTTCTTAGTGGTCGGTATTTTAGATGTTAATTGTGAAATTCAAACAAGAGAATCATATAAATACAAAGTTATGTGACCATAACAGAGGACCAAGCTCTAAGCATTTATTACTATCACCTAAGGTTGCATCCAAAGGCATTTCAAGAGCATCAAAACATCCATCTAGCTTCATTCAAAGGACAAGGGATTGCATTCTTTTTCATACACTTCATAGGAGGGGAAGTTCATTTTGACATCCACGCATCTATTTACATTATTACATTTAGTTATTGCTCGCTATCAAGTGCATCTTGCATAAGAGCTTCCTAGGGCACAATTATACATACACACACAAAACTACACGGAGTCTGAGATGTAGTGCAATGCTCGGTCGTAAGTTCACTCTGTCAGGTGACCGTCGAGGACAGTCTAACTCTCCATTTGCATATTTTTCTTTATAGGATTTGATGTGCTTTAGGGTTGTACATGAGGTCTCTTGTTTTGTAAGTTACAGGCAAACTCGGCAATCTTCCAGCAACTTACACGCGATCAACAACGAATGCTAGCGGCACTCGTGCGACACGAAAAAAATCATTTTATTAAGTTCTGCACAATCACATGCACCTACAGAAGGTCTCTGGCGCCTAGGCACCCTGACCCAGTCCAGGTGCCCCAGTCCCGTCATATCCGACAGTTCTGCAATTTTATGGGCTTAGTTGCGATAATCTATCCTCATGTTCCATCAGATTTCTAGCTCAGTACATCCTCAGGATTATTGTGAAATCAACTAAGTCTCTTATTCCATCTTTTGTGCTTAGGGTTTCAATTTCTATTTGTTTATTACTTAGGTAAGATTTGTACTTTATTGCTTATTTATCATAGGTTACTTTGTAATTAGGGTTTTAACAAATTTCTATATTTGTTAAATCATTTGGTGAACCCATATCATTCGAACACTCTTGGGTCTCCATTGCATCACTTCTTTTATCTATTCATCATGGATATCTCTATTCATGATTTCTTGCTAGCCAATTGTTTCACCGAATTATTGATAAAATTAATGAAACAGATAGAGGGTGATAGGCCAAGGAGGAATACATGTTTGCGAGGTCGGTTGAAGGTTGTGTGTGCATTTCTGATTTCTGATCCAGGCTGACTGTGAAGAACTTCCTTTTGGCTAGGAGGAACTACATATAAATACAAAACAAGACCACAAGAAGAATATTAAACAATATATGTCAATGGACTACCTAGTGTGTGCTAGATCCGGGAAGTGTGATACTTCCTAGATGGTTGTCAATCCACTGTTTAATACAATTTAATGCAAGCAATAATGTAAACAAATAACATCCTATTGTAGTTGATATGATTTAGGCATCTCATTCAAATACAATAAGCAAATCTAATCTAACATGCAAGGTTATGATCAGATCTAGAGGTTGGGTAGGTGGTTTTGAGTTTCTACAGGTCTGACAGAGGTCTGGTAAAGGTTACAAATGGTTCTGGGAAATTTGGGAGTGGGTATTAGCTTGTTGTCCTGAAGTTGGGTTATCAAACACAGAGACTGACATCGGTCCGGGTGTGATCGATGACAGTTTAGCTATGACCGATGACAGTTCAAGGTGGATAAGGGTAGAATAGTTAAATGTCAGAAATAGGGGTCCAGGTTCTCTCTGTGTTTGCACAGAGAGATGGGGAGGTCTATGGAGTGGCTTCAGGTAGTGTATCTGGCTTGGGTGAGGCTTTTGTGAGGTTTTAGGGGTGATAAAGTCAACTTAGTAAAAGTTTGTCAGAAGATACAGTAACCGACGTTAGTCTGGTGACTAATGTCGGTTGAAGGGGAAACTGATGATGGTCCAAGGTGACTAGCGTCGGTAGGGGCAGAATGGTGGAAATCAAATAAACTTGGTTTTGGAGCTTCTCTATGATTGCACAGAGAATGGAAGAAGGATGGTTAGGTTTGTAAAAATGTTAGGAAGGCTCAAGAATGCCTAGGAAGTCAGATATGGGGAACTAAATGGTTGTGGGTGGTTGGATGGGTGGATTGACAAGAAAGTGGGGATGGTGGAATGCAAAGAAGAATAAGATCTAATTAAATAGAGATAAAGAAACTAAAATCTAAGTAAGTATAAAATGATGCAGATCAAAACACAGTTACTTGTATTTGCAGGCCTAGTTGGTGGAGGATAACAATGGTTGATCTACAAAACTAGTGATCAGTGCCATGGAAGTGCTTCTCAGAATGTTACCATGAATGTCCAATGCCTTCAGTATCAGTCCTGGTGTTGGCTAGGGGGCATTTGGATGCTCAAGAAGGCTCTGGTTTGTGTTTGCATCTCTCATCTCGCTATCTCTCTCTCCAAACTCGAAAATGATCCCACCTCTCGAAAATTTCCAACCTCTCGAAACAAGGTTACCAAAATGAATATATGGTAACCGACGATGGTTTAGGTTAACCGGCGTCAGTTTAGGGTTAATGGATGTCAGTTACGGTGGGAAATCCTAGGTTTTCCAAAATAGCAGATCTTGGCTATCTTTTGGCCAGTTCTGCCCATTGGTTCGGGTCTAAAATGGTATTTTGTGCTTAGATAAGTGGGCATGATGTTAGAGAAACAATAGGCATATGATTTTAGGGTTAGACTAAGTCTCAGTTAGTTATGGTAAGTAGAAATTGAGTCTTAGTTAAAAGAAACATGCTAAGAATAGGTCCATGATGAGGTGTCTAGGTGATGTGGCTAGGTGAGGTGGTCAAGTGAGGATGTTAATTAAATTAATTAAAGTAATTAATTCAATTAATCATGTGCACTATGGGATATGAATATGTAAGGTATGGTTAATTTAATTAACAGGGTTTATAAGGGTGGTACGACCTAATTTTGGTGTCTACATTTTTCCCCTTTTTGTCATGTAGCTTGTATTGGTAAGTGACGCTGACAAAAATGCAGGAAGTGATTGCCCCATGTGTGGGTGAGAGCGGGGTTTCCCCAAGTGTGGGTGAAGGTGATCCCCCTCAAACTAGGAACTGATGAGGTGTTATACAGAATAGGGAGTGGTTTGATAAATGTGTAGTTGGTGTAAGTGAAGGTAGGTGGGGAAGGGTATGTGTACTTAGGGAAAGGGTGATGGTCAACTCGGGTAATAAGTAATAGGCCAGGGTCAAATTGGGTAATGGGTAATGGCAATCGAATGCATGCACAAGTATAGACTGAAACATGGTATCAAGTGGAAGAGCTTGCAAACTCTACATCATCCAAGGTCGATAGGTTTATCCAAACAAGGGTGAAGTGATTCAGGTATCCAAGGCATAGGATATGGTCTAGAAACACAACGTAGGTCAGGTGCAGGAATGTTTAGGTATGTTCAGGTACACCAAAGGTTTGGTCAGGATAAACGACATGGTAATAGGCAAGGTATGGTTGTTAGGCTAAAAAAACATGGGTAACAACATCGCAAGGTATAATGAGTACACAAGTCCAATGGTCACAAAAAGTAGGTTCAGGTCAGGGTATATAGGTCAGGGCACGGGTAAGGCCAAGGTGAGGTTGTTAGGCTAAAACAACATGGGTAATGGCATCGCAAGGTATAACGAACACACAAGTTCAATGGTCACAAAAAGTAGGTTCAGGTCAAGGTATATGGGTCATGGCACATGGGTAAGGGCAAGGTATAGGTAATTCGAGGGGTATACAGGGTAAAGTGGGGTATGGGTTATTAGGGTGGGAGGTGTAAATGGGGTAGTGGCAGGGGCCAAAGTATGCCTTAGCCGATAATAAGGTTGGGTGGGAGGAAACAAGGGCATTAAAGTAGGCAAAATGGAGAGGGGAATCCAAATGGGGTGTAGGCAACATGACCGATATCGGTCATGTGAAACCGATAACAGTCTATGTGAACCGATATCAGTACACTAGGGCATGGAACCAATGTCAGTTAGGTTGGACCGATATCGGTTCACCTGTCGATGGGTTAAAATGTAAAACCCATGGTAAAAGTGCTCATTTGAGCATTTTAACATGGTGAAAACTATCTCTAGAGGAAGAATAGTCAAATGAGTTGTCGAGGAAAATGGGATCGAGGTGTGAGTCGAGGCTGATTGGGTGAGAGGTGAGTGGTTGTTGGAGCGAGGAAGATGGGTCCACGTGATCGGGTGGAACGAGTTGATTCACTGGAGGATCAGGAGATTGATTTTAGACATGGTAGCAACAGGAGGGAGTAGTGGAGGTCCACCATTGTAGAGACCGGAGGTGCCAGCAAGGAGGAGGCAACAGGATGAGGTAGGTTCCAACTCCTATTGCATATTTTGAATTGAATTTTGTGGTAAAATGAACAAATGGGGGGAAATGGAAAATTTGAAAATGCGGGTAAAATGAACCGATTTGGGTATGAGGAGGGTGGAATGTAGGCTAAATAGGGGTAAAAATGAATTGGGGTAAGGTTTGGGTGGTGTTTGGGTGGGTTTAGGTTGTTTTTAGGAAATTTTAGAATTTTAGGGCCGTGGGGATTCAGGCTTTGGGGCCAAACTAGAGACGACACCAGTTTGGGGTCGGCTGACGTTAGTTAGGTATTTCCACCAGTTGGTGGGGGGAAAAACAGGACCGATGGTGGTCATAGGGACTGATGTCGGTCATGGGTGACCAATGTTGGTCATAGGTGATCGGACATTGGTCACTGTGAAAAGGTGACGGGGCCAAAATAGGTTAGATGTAAAGGGCGAGAATGGGGTGGAAAGAGAGGGTAGGGTAAATAGGTAAAAAATGAATGGAGTAGTGATATAGGAGGGAGAAAAGTAGGTGGGCGAAGGATAGGGTAGGTAAATGTAGGTAGGGGATAGGTGGGACTTAGGTCATGGTGGGTATGGGGTTTGAGGTAAGTGGGAATGGGATAAATAAGTGGTCAGGGATAAAGTAGGAACATGATAAATGTGTATGGGGTAGCAGGGTGTATAATTATGTTGTTGATAAAAAATGAATTCGGGCCCTGACATTGTTGAGTTGATTTGTTGCAGGCATGACAGTAGTTGACACTATGAGATAGAGTACCGCCCCTACTAGGGGAGTTGAGGTGTAGTGTGATGGAGGAGGAGTGGGCCCACATGCGAGAGGTAGGGCTGATCTGGGTCAGGTGGTACAAATGGATCTGATGGGATCCTAGTCTCATGGTCACTCTCATCGATATATGGGATGTAGTGACCAACACATTCCACCTTCCTACCAGAGAGATGATGATCATGCTAGGAGGATGTCTATAGGATTTTATGGTTACCGATTATTGGGGAGCCAATTTATAGTGTATCTACGGATGGCACCTTCGAGGTGATGATTGGAGTGTTTGGGGAGATGGCTAGTGAGCTGACCGAAGCACAGTGCATGAGCTTGGTGTACGGGGCGATGTATGCCACACAACCATAAGAGACGCAGACTAGCCATGTTGATGATGGTGACAGTAGGGTGCTATGCACTTCCTGATTTAGAGGGCAGTCATTTTCCCAGGGGTCTGATGGGAGTTTTACGAGACATGATCGAGGATTGGGTCCCCTTTGCATGGGTGCCATCTTATTTGGTACAACTATACAAGGAGTTGTGGGGCTATTAGAGGATGCATCTCTATGGCATGTTTTGTACCTTCCTATTACATTGTTGGGCCTATGAGCACATTGTGGTAGTGCGGCCACGAGGACTACCTATAGCAGACTAGCATCATGGAGGGCAGAGGGAAGGATTCAGGTGATGGGTGGTCCCAGGAGGTTGGCCACGAGCAGTAGAGGTGTTACATGATGTGGCACATTACAGGTATAGAGCTGGAGGGACTATATGCGAGAGACATAGTATGATGGCCTTATGTCAACTTTCCATCATTCAGAGGCATGAGGTGAGAGCTAAAGGGGATGCAGTTGTGTGAATGGATACATAAGAGATGTGCCAGTGAGCACAAGATGATCCCAGTAGACAAGAGTCTGATGGCATTTCAGACTAGCACAGGATGTGCCACCACCATTTCCATAGTATCAGCAAGAGGATGTGGAGAGGCCTTTGTCTCCACCTCACCCCATAGAGCCAGCAGGTCTGGAGGAGTTACCAGTGGATGACAAGATAGATGATGCAGGGGTATCAGATGGATATAGATGATGGTGGGAAGAAGAGTTACAGGAAGCACCACCATGGCCAGGGCAGCCCACTTTGGCAACCATGATAGTGTAGAGAGATGCACTACAGAGACATGTGGCAACACTAGTAGCCCAGTTGATAGCAGCGCAGGAAGAGGTAGACCACTTGAGAAGAGAGGTTACTACACTACAAGGGAAGTTGACTAATTCCTAGGCACAAGTATAGGTACATGCAGAGGGTCAGGCTCCTGCACAGGATGGAGGATAGATAGTCACCTTATAGGTAACAAGTCACAGGGTTACAGGGTCAGTTTTCCACTGTACATGGCTTAGGTTGTGGCCCTACAGGACCAGGTCACAACACACGCACCTCCACAGGATCTCAGGGGTAGGGTCCCATATTACACAAGTAACAGGACAGGGTCCCATGGTACAGGGAGAAGTATAGGGTACATAGGTACAGGGTCTAAGGCCATCCCTAGTAGGATAGAGCTCACAGGTTGTTGTGAGACTTATGGCACCACCTCAGATGGTGCCAATGGCAAGGTTCAGGGATTCCCTGAATGAGGCATGGTATTACCAAGATCACCTGATGACCGTCGGGATAGATGTCCCCTCCTATGCAAAGTACATGGCACAACAGGCATCGAGTGATAGGATGAGATCCTGCACTCATAGTTCAGAGAGTATAGGGGGTCAACGAGCCTAGAGATAAGGTCAGGGTGAAGCCACAAGTTCACTGGAGGCCAGACCCAGCTACGGGCCAGGAGGAGACTATACCGAGACCCATAGAGGTGGAGAGATGTTGGCAGGGCACTAAATAGGAAGAGAGGAGGAGACAGATGAGACTGGCCTCGAGGGTCTCAGGTGGGGTGATGATTAGTCACTTGGTATGATTATTGTTTTTCATATTTTTCTATGTTTATCGACCTATGAGTCCGAAGATAGTGGGGATGTACATGAGAGTTTTGATAGGTTTATCATATACCATCCTGTGTGCCAAAGATGGTGAGGATGTACATGAAAGTTTTGTATCTGTGTATATATTTACTGATACACAAAATCTCCCATTTATATATTTGATGATGTTTATTGGATGGATGATGTACCTATGTTTTTATTTTCCATTGTTATTGTGTATTGATGGAAACTAGGTGAATTAGGCATGATGGAGTCAAGGTCATGTAGGCATGATTGAGTTTAGGTCACTTAGGTAGGCATGGTTGAGTTTAGGTCCTTTAGGCATGCTTGAGTCAGGTATAGGCATGGTAGAGTCTAGGCATGGTGGAGTCTAGGTGATTGTTGAGTCTAGGTCAGTTAGGCATGGAGTTTAGGTCACTTAAGCATGGTTTTAGGTCCTATTTTTGTGTTTAATTTAATTTCCTGGGTTATTTAATTTCCAAGTTTTTATGGAAAATAAATGATGATGTATGATATGGTGATGTTACAAAATGGTAGGTATGTATGTTTTTATGATTTTTTAATTTCCATGTTTTGTGTAAAATGGAAACTAACTAAGGTAGAATGTGAATAGAAAAATGGGGGAAAATTGGTTAGGGTAAAGAGTGGTCGAGCTAACCTCCAAGGGCCCCATGCCCTATGGAATGCTTGCCTACATAGCCCCGGCAAAAGGGGCCTTGAGGAATGTAGTTCTCATCGTAAGCTAGGGAATAATATGGTGAAGCATAGATGACTGGGTTGGTAGGTTTTAGGTATGATCTTGAGTCTAGGTCATTTAGGCATGGTTGTGTTTAGCTCATTGTATGCATGGTTGATGTTTAGGTGATTATAGGAACGTCTTGAGTTTTAGGTTAGTTAGGCTTGGTGATGTTTGTGAAAGAGGAATTCTTAAAATGTAGGTGTCAATGATCTATGATCCTGTATAGGAGAATCAACAAGTAATGAAGAAGGTGAAGGGTAAGAGGTGACTAGAAGAGCCGCCTAATTGGATGAAGCATAATAAGTCTACCGATACGAAAGGTGGGATTATGACAGTGTTCATTTTAAGAGACCTCTTGAAGCAAATTTTCATGGGTGGTTTATTAACCCATGGCGAATAATCCCTGGTAACCGGTTTCGCATGAAGGAAATTTTTTTGTGCCCATGGTTTTTTGGTACCCATTGTTTTGCCTAATTTTCACGTGTTTTGTATCAGAACTGCTTTAAACGTGCGATAGGAGATTTTATTTATCATGGTCTTGTGCATATGATACATATACAAGTCAAATGTCATTACAGACGTGCTTCAACAAGGTTGTTGATGCGTGTCAATGAGTTTTGTTGACGTGCGTCCACAATGGATATGGTCTGTTGATGCGCGTCAATGCATTTTTTTTGACGCACGACAACAAATATCCTATCGCGCGTCTGCAGCCTCTACCCTCTGGTCTTGCTCATCCAAAAAAATCTCCATTGTCGCTCGTCAACAAACTCTTTGTCATGCGTCTACTATGCATCAATATCTGCAGTATCTCCTTGTCTGCAAACCCTCCTTGTCGCGCATCAATAACTTACCCCCTTGTCGCGTGTCTATAATACGGGATAATATCATATTGTTGAAAAATGTGAAGTAGAAGTGTTCTATTTGGCGAATAATCTAGGTTTATATAGGGGATATTTTTTAAGGGTAGGCGAAGTCGACCCCTAAAAAAATTTAAAGTGTAATTTTTAGGTGAACAGGTCAGTGACCCGTGCCAAAAAATTTGCCTTTTCAAATTTTTCAAAAATGGGAATATTCACCATATTATGAATATTCGCCACTAAAATTTTCCCTGCGACTTATGAACATAAGACCCTAAAGGCCTTACATGATTGACTATGTTAAGGGTGAAGGAAAGTCACATGATCACAAAATGTCATTTTTGCGGCAAGTCCTTGAGAAGGTAGGAAATTGTTAGTGAAAAGGAAATGAGGTGAAAAATGGTTGGTTTTAGCGTAACCTGGTGCGAGATAGAAATGCCTACTTGGCAAGAAACCCAAGATCAAAATAGGCAAGTCCATGAAAATAAGGTTATCATTTTCTTTTCTTGCTTTTGTTTTTGATAGGGTAATGATGATCATGCTGAGAAGTCTATATGGGATGAGTATATTATCTCCTGGAGGTGTTCTGCGAAGTTGATCAGTGATGTGAGAAGCTTTGAATATTTTTTTTGGATTTTTGCAAGAATCGAGTCCCTTTTATGATAGACTATGTGTAACAGTATGGGTAGCTTTGTATAGTTGTCCTTTGAGGGAGTAGTCTATTTATAACAGTGAGATAGAGAGAAGAGATGTCCCTTGATTGAGGGAATCATCTCATTGTTGCAAGTTTGACTCAAGGATTGAATCCCATTTTTTGACGTTTTTGTTTTGGATTTTAAAGTCCATGGACAAGACTATAGAGACTAATAGGCTCTTGTGTTGATCAGACGAAAACCATAGCACACAGTAGGCTAACTATGAAAGAGAATGGTTTAATCCTTATGAGAACAAGACCATGGGATTCCATCTTGAAAAAGATGAAAAGCTATCCATGAGAATCATCCCATGAGTAGAGTCCTGTGGTACTCACATTGAAGATAAGGCTTGAAAAGGTGACAAAATAAAATCACATGATTGCTTGTTTAGTTGTTGCATCCTTAAAAGTAGGTGAAGCGGAAGGTGAATGGCATGCTCAAGGGACATAGCATTTAATTGATAGAAGGTGATATAGGACTTGATTCAATAATAGAAATGGTTGAAGATGCAAAGCATTAAAACCATGGGTCTAAGAGTTCGGGTTTACTTCTTTGAGTGAAGACAAATGATAAGCACCGGATCCATATGTATGAGTAACAATATAAGGACCAAGCCAATTAGGTGCAAATTTTCCCCATTTACTTTTTTCCTCCTTTGTTACGTGTTGATTTTCATTTCAAATGAGGTTGAAAGAAGACCTGGAAGGTTCAAGATGCCTATCACATGATTTTCGGGCACATTTGATATGTTTTTAGGTAGATTTTGAGATGGTCAAGAGCATTAAGACCATGTTCATCTAATAACTCAAGGATATGGAAATGCAAATGGTCCTGATCAAAAGTCATCATCGTTGAGATGATCTTAGAGTGAGATCCAGAGAGATGGAATCTGGACCTTCGAGAGACAAGACAACCTTGGTACCATAGACCAGAGAGAAATGTGTGGTAGCAATCTGAAGTGCAAATACTAGTCATGAAGTAAAGATCCCACAAGGTCGAAAGGAATGTGTGTATGCCAATCCTTCCCAGTATCGTCAACTACTTTCATAAGAATTTTGTTCATGGATTTATTGGTTGCATTCTGCTTGGCCATTTTTTGTGGGTAGTAAGGTGAAGCTAGAAACTAAGTTGAATTCCAAAGGTGTCACAGAGTTTTTACAATAGGGTTTTGATTTTATCGGGATGATGAACTATTTTCCAGTTATCACAAATGATGAGACGATGAGGAACACCGAAGTGACAAAATAAATGATGTAATGGTTAATGAAGTCACATATTTTCTCAGATTTTGTAGAAATAAGAGGTATGAATTCAACCCATTTACTATAGATATTCAGTTAGCAGTAGATAATCCATTGATGGCGTTGTGAAGAATGGGGATTGATTTCTCTAGCAGGATCCAAACCCCATCGAGAGAAAGGCCAAAGGTCTCATGCGACCTGTAAGGCATGACTAGGTGTGTTATGAAGATTAACATGCTATTGGAATTTCACACAACATTTGACATAGTCACAACAATCACGGTTGAGGGTGGGCCAATAATAGCCAAGGTGAAGGATGTGTTTAGCGGTTTATAATTAGGCCACTAAAGTGGCCTCCATAAATTCCATCGTGAACTTACTTGATCGTATAAGGGATTTCAAATCTTGTAAGGCATCGAAAGAGAATACCGTTAAAGCCATGTTTATAAAGAAGGGACCACTCATGATGACATAGCAAGAGACACTTTTGAGAAAGGCATGTTGTCCATTACGAGTAAGATCGGGAGGTAGAATGGAAAGGGAAAGGTAGTCTACAAATTACTTATACCAAAGGTTACGTGGGTTAGGTGCAACGGTTCTGACGAAGTTGACATCTCAAAATAAATAAGAAGATGATTGCAACCTTTGTACTATGACAAATATTTTGGAGTCTGCAGGCGAAGCGGGTATCTAATAAGCTAGGCAGGCCATGGTATCCGTAAATTTATTAGTAGAACATGTAGTGTTTTGAAGTTTGTAATGGTTAAAGGTATTCAGAAGTAAGTCGACATGGTGTTTATACTTTTGGATTATTTCTTTACGACACTTGTATATACCATTGACTTGGTTTATAACCAATTGGGAATCACCAAAGATATGAATTGATTTTACGTTTAAGGTGATGGCGATTTGAACGCCTAACACGAGCGTCATATTCAGTGATATTGTTAGTACAATCAAAATCTAGTTTGAAAGATAAAGGCATAGGTTCACCATTAAGAGTAATGAAGATAACGCCTACACCACCCCCACGCTGTCATTTGGAACCATCGAAGAATAAGGTTATTTGGTAAACAATATCGTCCAAAGAGAGGGTAACAATGGATTCGTTCGGGACATAAAATTTAGAGGATTGATTTCCTAAGAGGGGTGCATTTGTAAGTTGGTCACCGATGGTTTGACCCTTGATAGATTTTTGGAGTACGGATGAATTCAAGGTCCAGGTCTACTAGAAGTATGAGCCAACACACAACACATGTTGATGTTGTTAGGGCTTGGCGTACATGTAATGTAAGGGTTCAATATTGGTGATGACAAAGGTTTTGTGATTGAGTAGGTAATTACGAAGTTTAGTGGCAACAAAAAATAAGGCTAAGCAGAGTTTTTCGGTGTGGGTGTACCTGGTTTCATAGTCCAAAAGGGTATGTCTTATGTAATAAACCTCTTTCTCTTTGTGTTGTTCATCGCGATGAGTGAGCATGACACCTAAGGAATGATCAGTAGCATAAATGTATAGGTAAAAGGGTTGGTCATCCTTCTGGGAGGAATGAGCACCGGTAGTTGGAGAAGGTATTTTTTTAAGGCGTCAAAGGCTTTGTGGCATTCATCATCCCATTTGAAGGAGACATCCTTTTTGAGGAGGTGGTGAAATGGTTGGCAGCGGTCAGAAATCTACGAAATAAAACGATGAATAGATTGCAACTTTCCTTGCAAACTACGAAGCTGGTGAAGGTTAGTAGGTGGAGGCATTTCTAGAATAGCCTTGATTTTAGTGGGATCAACTTCTATGCCACATACAAAGAAATGATGAAACCAAGGAGCTTTCCTGAGAGCATAACAAAGACACACTTCTTAGGTTGAAGGTGAACACAATACTTGATGAGGCGGTCAAAGATGACCTTAAGGACTATAAGGTGTTTGGCCCAATGTTTGGATTTGACAAGAAGGTCATCTAAATCTTCCAATATGTGATGCATTATGTCATGGAAGATATAAGTAATAGCTCATTGATATGTAGCACAGACGTTTTAAGGCTAAAAGGCATGACTTGATAATAGAAGGTCCCCCAAGGAGTGATGAAGGTGGTTTTGTGTTGATATTTTGGGGCGAGTAATATTTGGTTATAATCCGAGAAACCATCCATGAGTTATAACATGTCATGACCAGCGGTGAGATCAACTAGCTGGTCAATACCTGCTAGAGGAAAGTCATGTTTGGGGTAAGCTAAGTTGAGGTCATGGAAATCCATGAAAATGGGAAGTCCCCTCTGTCACTTTTGTGACATAGAACAATGTTAGGAGTAGATCCATTGGGGATAAGTCAAAGGGTAGGATGAAGGAAATCGAGATTAGGCGCTTGAAGTTCTTCATTGACAAAAAGGGCAATGCGAGGATGCATTTTCCGCAACTTCAGTTTTATGGGTTTAGCTTTAGGAATGGTTATGATATTATGGACCACAATGTTTGGGTCAATACCGGGCATATCAGCATAGGACCAAGCAAAAGCATTGCTATGATCCTGTAGGAAAGAAGTAAAAGCGTCTTGTTCAACAAGATCTAAAGATTGGCCTATCTTTAGAATGTGTGGGTCATCCTGAGTGTTAATATTGACTTCAATGGTTGACTCATTTAACATGGTTTGTGTCTCAGAAGGAAATGACTGGTGAATATAAGAATCTTCCGCACCAAGGTAGGTGAGGATAGACTCATCGTCCTAACATTGAATGATGTTAATGGATGGTGTATCATCATCGATCATGTCAGGATATAGGAATGGAAGAGAAGAGGGAGCCTCGCCATCACGTTGATAAGTCAAAGGTCCCAAGGAAATGGTGTTCATGAAAAAAAAAGTTAGGAGGAATGGATTTTGGATCTATAGACTCCGTGGGTGAGGGTGGTGACGTTGGTGAATAGGGTGGAGAAGGTTTGTCATCCTGAATGAGTTCAATATGGGGCCTTCTTGGAGGATAGTTTGGTGAAAGCTGATACCACTGTGGTCTTTGTGTTTACCTGTGGTACACAGGATGACATGAGATGACGACCTTGTTCATAAAAACTAAAGATTCAAAGCCTTTCCATGCACAACGGTGAAGGAAAGTGTGGGAAAAGCGGCGGTTGGTGAGAGATTGGAGGTCAGATGAAAATGGTTCGTGTTTGGGAAGGTGGTTCGGGTGAATAGGTGGAAGTATCAAGTCCCCCATACTGTTAAGTTGGTGCGAAGGTGGGGAGGACCATAAGGGAAGACCTCTCCTATGTGATAGTCATAACGAGGATGTTGGTGTAGGTTACCATACTCTTATGGAGTAAGGAATGTGTTTATGTTGTACAAGCGAGTATTCCCCCAGAGTGAGGCGTTGAAAAAAACCTTCTAAGGGATTGTTAGTGGATATGTGTGTAGCCGAGAATAGATGAATTACTAGGTGATTGGGCAGAAGGGGTATTGAGTTGGTTGGGAAGTAGATGGGTCAGCTTTTGCAAAGAGCTGTGACAATAGTAGGAATAGAAGAGTTAGGCATGGGAGAGGTGGCTGTAACATTGGTGGATGGGGTTGTGGGTGAAGGAGAAGTGGCAGAAGTGGTAGATGCCTTAATTGGTACAAGGACATCATTAGGTCTGTACAACATGTTACAAGTTTTGAATGGTGACGGGTCAGCTGGGATGGTATAGTTATGTCCTTCATGTTCAAATTTTACACAATGGTGTAAAGTTGAAGGAACACAACCCATGACATGAATCCAAGGTTGGCCAAACAACATGTTATATTAGAACTCCCCCTCTAAGATGTAGAAAATTCTGGGATAGTGCGAGGGCCCACACGAACGTGAAGAATAATGGTGCCAAGGGTGGAAGTGATGGTGTCATTGAAGGAGCACAACATAACTGGGTTATTATGCATGTAATTTGAAGGGATGCACATTTGATTGTACGTTTGGGAGGAGATTATGTTGATGCTAGCACCACCATCAATCATAACGTGTCATATGTGTATATTATCGATATAGACGGAGATGAAAAGGGCAGGATCAGGGTCATCTGATTGGAGAGGTATGATCTCCTCATCAGAAAAACTGATGGTGGTTACTTGATGAGTGGGCAGTGGGGGTAGAAGAAGGAGATGATTTTGTAAGAGAGGCCACGTGGTGAGGGGTGATAATGGAGGCTACTGGTGTGGGGTCGTTAGGTAAAACCTTGATGGATTACAAAACCTCCATGAGGGCTTGTCGATGAGATTTAAAGGTTTGGACAAGATCATACAAAGACATTTTTAGAGGGGATTGGTGTAATTGTTTTATCATTATACGATGGGTGACCCCATCAGAAATAGGGTATGTGGGTCCTCGAATGGTGATTTTGGGTGTGGGTGCAGAAGGTATATTAGGCACGGGATTGGTTGATGGGCTAGTTGCAATTTTTCTTTTCCTTTGTCCTTTTGGGCGCGAGTGAGCAACTTAGATCATGTTAATCTGAGGGGAAGAGGTAGATGGAGAAGGTATGTCATGAGTAGTATAATGACATGGTGGACAAAAACCTAATGCAGGGTAAGAACCTTGCAAAATGAGTAGGGCACACTAGCATTTAGGTGGTGGTTTGGCCAACTCTCTAATACGGACCATGTTGATCTCAAATTTTGGAGGTGGATAAAAGGGTTGTGGAAGTGGTGATGTAGGTCACTGAATAGGTAGTGGGTGAGGATGTATGGATGACAGGTGAAGATGGAACATGGTCCTCATCAAGAAGATCATCGTCATCAAAATTTTCTTCAGGAGGAAATAATTAGAGGAGAATGGTTTTGAGAGCCTTACAACCCTTTACATCATGTCCTGGCACATGATGGTAGGCATAAAGTTTAGTTTCATCAAACCCTTTTGGTTTGGGTTTGAGGGGGTCATAAGGTCTAAGTGGCGGTAATGTGATGATTGAGGTCTCTAAGAGGTTGGCTAAAATGTTGGCTTAGGACCCTGTCAATGGATCACAGTGGGAAGTGAGTGTGGGTTTGGGTAAATGTGTGGATGATTGTGGTGGAAGAGGTGTTATAGGAGGTGGAATAGGTTTGACCACTAGTTTGGTAGGTGGTATTGTCTTAGGTTTTGATGGTATCTACTTGGGTAAAGGTGTGGTAGAAGAACTAGCAATGGAAGGTGTTGTTGGTTTAACTTACCCTGTTAGAGGGTAGTGGGTTCTTGTCCTTAGATTGCACCTTCTTGGGTAAAGGTGAGGTGGGAGTATGTGATGCAGAAGGGAAAGCAGATGGTGGAAGAGGACATGTTACCCATGGGGACAATGGAGGTGTGGTGGAAGTGGTTGGTGGAGGCCTTACGGAATGTATGGGTTGAATTCACATATGTAATGTTGGAGTAATGGTAGATGGTGGAGGTATAGGTGGTAAGAAATGTACGGGTGAGGGTAAGGGTGTTTGTTGTGCAGGTAAATTGGGTTTAACAAAGAATCATGATGAAGAAGTAGGTTGCTTAGCTTTTGATTTGCCTTGGGTAGGGGGTTGTTTGGCTAAGGTTGATGGGTAAGGTCCTAGGATGGACGGAAAAGGTGAAGGTGACAAAGGTATGGTGGGTGAGACTGGTGTATGTGGCCTAGAAGGTTGGGTATTCCTTTTAGGCGGAGGAATAATTTTGGTGTGGGTTTAGGAAGACTTGGTTAAATCCAATTTGATGGGTGGATGGGTAAGGCTTGACATTGGAATGACACCCAAGGTAGTGATGGGTCTAGATATGTGCGAAGATGTAGGTACGGGTAGGTTCTTAGGCATAAGAATGGTTTTAATCGTGGGTCAAGGTTCAGATGTAGGTAAAGGTGACGAAGAAGAAGCCATTTCAACATGCACGATTAGGGTCAATCTGGTTGCTAGAAATACCTTTGGATAGATCGTGGAGGTATCTGTAGGCAAAATTTACATTTGAGTCGAAAAGGGGAGCCGAAGACGTCCCCAAAGCGTAGAATTATCAATGTAATCCAAGCGGTCTGCCAGTCATGAAAATGAAACTGTTGTAAGAGGAGATGTAGTTGGTTTAGTGGCAATCCCCGTAAAATATTTTTATGAGACAAGGAATTGGTTAGCCTCAGACTCTGTGGGTAAAAGAGCTGAGACCAGATCAATAGGATCCTAGAATGCTAATGGGGAATTGTCCCCAATAGGTAGCGGCATGTCTGAAGGATCTCCCATGGGTAGGAGAGATGGTAGGTGGGGTGAGGTAGAATTCTCTTTTGGTGGAGGAGAAAGTGACGACGATTCTCTTACGGGTAGGAGATTTAATATTGTTGATTGTTTGGTAGGTTCCAAGGTAGATGGTGAAATGACATCAACAGAAATTGTGGAATCCTCTGTGGGTGAAGGGGAAGATGAAGGGGACTCCTCTGGGGGTGAAGGAGTGGATGAGGTATGCTCCTCCATGGGTAGAGGAGCTTGTGCCAAAATTTCCTCGATAGATGAAATAGGTGGAAATTGAGGAACAATCGGTACGACATCAAAAACAACATGGATTTCATGGACATTGTTGTCGTTGGTTGAAGGTTCACCATTTTTATTAGATGATGGTGTATGGTTAGGGAAGTGCTTCTTAAAGATATGCAAGTTTTGATTTTTTGGTGCATTCGGGTTGTCCAAGACGAGATCTTCATTAGCTAACATTTCATGGACAATGTTCTTAAAAGTTATGCAATTATCATCACTATGGCCTTTGACACGATGATAATTACAATAGTCATGTTCCTTATACCATGCAGGCATAGGACAAGTGGGATCGAAACTAGTATGAGGTTTTATGGGGGGTAGTGTAATAGCTCTAACCTTAAGAAGATTTTCCAAGACTGAAGAATAGGGCTCTCCAATCGGAGTGTACTTTCATTGTTCTTGTTAGAACTAAAATTTCTGAACATGAGAAATATTGGAGGAAGGTTTGGCTTGATTAGATAGATGGTATGGACGAGCCTTGAGAACTACCGCATTGGCAGATCCTTTGGATTTTGAATAATTCTTTTGGGGATTTGAAGACGAAGAAGCATCATTTGACTTGAACATGATTTTTTTGTTTCGCAATTGGATTTTATTTTCTTCAGTGGCATGAATTTCCATCTTTCACGCTATGGTAAATGCTTCGTCGAAGGTACGAAAGGTTTGTACCTGTAGAGTTGGTGAGATGTGTCTAGTACAAGCTCTAGTGAATAAATCTATAAGCTTAACTTGAGGTAACTGGAATGTTAATTGGTTGATAAGGCTTCGTTAGCGAGAAACAAAATCTGTAATAGATTTTTTGTCATATTGTCGTGTCGAGTATAGGTTAGTCATGGTGACTTTTTTTACGACAATGATTGAGGAGTAGTCTAAAAATGCTTGAACCACTTAGTTAAAGGAGTAGATGAAATGTCTGGGTAAACCACTATACCAATCTAAGGTGGGTCATGTTAAGGACATGGGGAATGTTCGTAGGAGTAAAGCATTGTCATGGGAAATTAGATAACACCCATGTTTGAACAACTGCAAGTGTTGTTGTGGGTCTTCTTTACTGTTGAAACTGTTGAACTTGGGCATTTCCCAATGTACAGGGTATGGGAGAATGGGGATAGATGGATGAATAAGTGCATTATAGATTTCGTTATAAGTTAAGGAGTTACGAGAGTCGGAAACTGATCATTATAATGTTTGCATCTTTTCCATCATCATACTAACGAAGTCATTGGTGGGTTGTGAGGAATGGACACCTCCTGCAGTAAAGGGAGGTTGATGATGGCTGTATGATGTGAACGACATCCCAATATATGGGGGTGCCGAATATGAAAATTGCAAAGGGGGAATAAATGTGAGCGGGAGATGTCCCAAATAAGCGATAGACGAGATTGGGGGTGTTATTAGCAAATTTTGACTTCGCAAAATTTAAAAAATAAAAATAAAAATGGAAATTTTGAAATTTTTCAAAAGTGTTACTTTCCATGGTTTATCACTCTCATCATGACCGTATCATTTTTATGATCATTCTAGTCTTCATTTCGTCCATTTCGGGCGAGAACTCCTACTGCCAGGTCTCAAACCGCGTTAAATATTAATTATTTAATATTTAATTAATTAATTACTCTTTGTTTAATAAAATTAATTTTAATAACTTTGGATTATTTAATTAAACAAATATTAATTAAAATTCATTCAACAAGTTTTATTTTAATTTCAGGGGAAAAATAAGCATCCGCTTCCCATTGCCGGAGATGCCAAATTGGCTTCCTTGGCCTGAATTTCCCCTTTCCTAGAAAAATTGTTTTAAATCCCCGCTTGTGGGATTTCTTCCCCCGATTGCCAAATTAATGAATTGGAAAATGGGCAAAAAATCTCCTGATTTCCCACATGGGGAAATAAATGGGGATTGTCAGCCCACTTTGCCATTTCCATTGGCAATTGGCCGTTGCTTTCCCCATTCCCCCTGGCAATTAATTCCACTACTTGGGAAGAAGGGAAGTTGGATTAATCCTCATAATTTCCTCTATCAAACTCTTTGGAAAGAGTCGTGCGAAGCTTTCTAAATTGCTTTAATATTTTTATCACATCCCTCAAACAATACTAGTTTAATGTGAACGCCATTTTGAAGGAGAAATACAAGGAAGACAGTCCAAGAAAAGGCCACACATGAGAAAACAGAGGGAAGTACAATCTAAAGCAAGGAAGATCCTTCATGCAAAGGGGAAATAGCAAATGAAGTAAAAATAAACGGTTTGCAGATCCCACGCATTGGCCAAGGAGGGAGATACAACCAAATAACAAAAAGAACACAACAGAGAGACAATTGTACCTTTCATGCACAACCTAAAGGAAAGAATAAAAGAATAGTATCACCACATAGCCAGAGAAAACTAGGAAGTCCATGCATTCCCCAAGATAGTTTTAATGCAATCAATAGGAAGGAACAATTTAAAAAGTTCCCACACCTATAGAGGGAAAACAACAGACCAAAAATAAAAGCCACGCATTACCAAAAGTAAGGAGGACAGTCCAAAATAGTCAGGGTAATGAGCAACACAACCCACACTTGAGGAAAGGGAACCACTGATAGTCCAAACAAAAGCCATAATAGTCCAAAGAATTAATCTCTACGCAGCCCAAGGGAGATAAAAGAATATTACAGAAGTATTTGAAAGCAAACTAGGAAGTTCCACGCAGTCATCCAAGAATCCACATTAGGCATAAGACAAAACCAAAAGAACAGTCCAAATAATAGAAGGCCACGTGGGAGAGGAGAGGACTGTCATAGAAATATTCATGTAGAAAAGATAGAACAACCAGAGCAAACTAGGAGGATCCCACACATTCATTAAAGCAAGGTAGGTCATTCAAAGAAATTTCCACCATAGTCAAGGGGGCAACAAGGTGAAAGCATAGGCCACGTGGGAAACCAAAAGGAAAAAAAAAGTCCAAAAAAACAAAAAAATCCCCATGCGCCAAGGAGAAGCTATTCAAGCAATAAACCAAGTAGAGAAAAACATTTTCCACGGCCAAAGAAGACAAGGTCATTGTTTCAACACATTTGTAAAAATTGGTCTACCAAATTCAATCCACACATTCACCAAATCCTACACCAAAACTAGAGGAGCAGTTAGTAGCTATTCAAGTTGAAGGAAATATGCAGAATCCATACATTTCTTTTTGCCACGATTTCATGCATTTACCTAGGTGATAGTTGCATGCAGTTGAAGAGAAGTTACCATTCGCGCATGCAGAGGAAATTTAATTCACTAACTATTGAAAGCAAAGGATTGATATTCACGTGTTTAGGTGGAGAAATAGTGAATTAAAAAGATTAAAATTGGTCCTGCATAAAATCAATATAATCAGGAGAATTTAAAAAAAAATTATTATTGTTGCTCGATTTGGAATTCGAGCTTTGTCTCGATATTTTTGTTTGTATTCACATTTTAAAAAAAATTGTAATCCGGGATCAATTATTATTATTATTTTAAAAAAGAATAATAATAAATAATATTAAAGCAAGTCATATTTTTCTTGCATTGACGGGGGTTTTAGAGACTGGGACCCGACCCCGCTTGCGTTGTTTTACGTGCCTGAGTCATTCTTTTGTGAAATTCGTAATGGCTGAAAAATCTAACAAATCCATAGGAAGATCGAGGAAGCTAGTTGAGAAATCAAATAAGTCTGCACTCAAGTACAAATTCCAAGGAATCATTCCTCCCAGTTCTATCAAGTCAGCATACGATAATATCACTGATACAAATCTAGGTCACATCAATGTGCAATAATTCTGTGAATGGGTGAAAACTAAAGGCAAAACCATATTCTCGGATAGACTTTACCATAGTGATTTACCTCAAGCAGCAACATTTCATGTCTCGGTGCAGTGTCCAAAACTGGTTATCACTTGTGTGGAGCATTATGATCCTGAGAGACGAGGAATTTTTAAAGATAATCATGAGTCTTTCCTCTTAATCACACTAGAGCACATTGAGTAATTACTCAGCATACCTAACTTTCCTGAGAATGTGGATATCACTCGCTAGTCAGAACAAGAATTTTGGGATGAAGAACCCCTGAGATGGAGCAAGATGGTTAATAACAACTGGTTAGTGACCAAGAGGCGTCAAATTGACTGGCTTCCCAAAGAACTATACTGTGTTGAGTTCGAGGAAGAAATTAGGGACATGATTACTCTCCTAAGTCAAGTTTTTAGTTTACCCTCTGCTAGAATTTTCCACCCATGGATGTATCAGTTTATCTGTATCATCCTTGCCAAGAAAGAGTTTGTGGATTGGGCCAACATCATCAGTAATACCCTTCATAAACAAGTGATAGAAGTTAAGATGATTGGATGCTTCTACATGACATCATATCTGACTTATGCAGTAGCAAGAAGAAATCTATTTTCTGGACTTGAAACTAGAGGATTCATGGGGCCGTCAAATATTATTTTTCATTATTACCCGCAACTAAGTTTCAAAAATAGCTCTCACCATTTTAGAAGAGTCAACGATGCATTCACCTTCCACGTGATTTAGAAACTGAATAAGAATATAGAGGAATTTTTTTCTAAAGAAGCCATGAATGTCATTTCCCAATGGGGAACCTAGTTTATTCAATTTTCATCCTTTTCCTACATTCACGTGAGTGGCTTTACTGACACTCCATGGAAGCTTCCTAAGTACGTCAGTGACATATGGGCATTAATGGAGCTTGTGTGACAACTTTTGACAACTTTTCTAAGTTCATTGTCTTCTCAGTGACAATCACCCTTCAGGAATTCATTTCCCAATCCAAATAGGGGAATACCAATGTCCAAATATTTTCAGTGCATGACTCATGGAAAAAGAGTTCTCTCTCATCACAATTCATCCATATGTGAAGAGAGCCCAATTTGATATCAATGGATATATGCAGAAGATTCTTGGAGCAAAGTATCAACATAACCCTACCACGGAAGATTTTTGGGTTGCTTGTTCGGATGAACACGAAGTAAGAAGACGAGATTTTTCTCACCTAACACTTGCTCAAATCAAGGCATTTCACATCAAGAACCCTCCAGATTTGTTCATAAATGACGATGAAGATGTTATTGATCCCTTATATGATGTAGTTTATTTTACCCCGTTGCCTCGAATTGACTAGACCAAAAGAGATGAATTTTCTCTTGATAGCAAGAATCAACTAATTCTTGAAAGAAGCATATCTTGGTACAACATAGAACTTGCCAAGTTACAATCAATTCAAGATCATACTTCAAGATCACAAAAATTGCCAACATGAGGATGTCTTCATTAAACCAAAGCCCCTTCTCGATCAACATCCGTACCATCCAATCATACAAAACAAACAAGAAAGGAGTGGTTTCCAAAATCCACTTCGCCAAGTACTGTGCCACGAGGAGAAAAATCTAAAGACCCTAGCCCCAGTGAAGGAAGAGAGCGTGTATTAGGATTTTCTACTTCAAGTAGAGATTCTTCTACTCATATTGTTAATAGTGCTCAGAAGCTTATGACAAACGATCCTCAGCCATGCTTTGCACAAGCGTCCACTAAGGTGCATGTAGTCCAAATATCAAACACTTCGGAGCATGCAGTTAATGAAGAAATTTCCCAAAATCTTCTGAATGATCAGGAGGTGGATATTGAGGTTATTTCTCCTCAAATCGAGGTTATGGATAGGATTCGTGTAGGATCTCATGATGTTGAGAACAATGAGAATATTGATTCGAGCTCTAGGATTTTGTATGCGGAAGTAGTGAATGATACTCCTTCCTGGGTTGATTCTGAGGTTAAGAAAAGGAAGAGGGTTGTCAAGAAATTGACATTGATTTTGATGCCCTTTTCAAACTTTCGAGTGATGTCATTCCCAAGAAGCCTAAGGTGGTTTCTTGAATAATGGTGGATAATGACAAAAACAAATTTGCAGATCTTGCCATCCCACAAGTTGAAAAGGAGCGTGATGCCATGATACCTGCTGATTATGAAGTGTCCAGACTTAGACTTGGGAGGTCCACATTAGAAAGTGACATGGCAATGACTTGAGATTCAATTGATATCTTTCTAAAGAGACTTGAGAAATATAAGTCTCAGAACTCTCAATTTAAGGATGAAAAGAATCAATTGGTGGAATATGTTCAACATCTGATAAATCCCATATCATCCAATTTCCCAGTACATGATGTAGTGGCTGCCCCTAATGAAGAAACTCTTAATTTGTCAAAAGAAATAAACAAATTGGGCCATGTCACTAAAACTTGGCTTTCAGAGATTCTCATTTTAGGCCAAGGGATGATCAAAACAATGGTTAAGCTCCATGAAGATGTCAGTGTGTATCTTGATCCAATTATTTCTTTCAAGGAAACCTTTGTTTCTAATATATAAAATTTGGATGAGATATTGCCTAGTTTGCAGGAGATGACGAGTATGGAATCCTTAGTTTTAGCCATTGAAGGAATTCTTGAATTTGAACATCAAGGGGCACATTTTCTTTGGTTTCTGCATCTCAAATCAAGGAAGACACTTCTCGAGGATTCTATGATCCATTATGAGAGCATATGTAAAGAAGCCTTCACTTGACTTGCTTTGATTCAAGAATTCATAGTTGAGATCCCTTGCGACCTCGTAAATGAGCATAATCAAAGGTGTTCATCAGAATAGGTGGAAGAGAAATTTTCACAATTGTTTAAGGACATGTACACTCTTGCCAATAATTTCTCATCAGTTTCAATGGAGCGGTGCATCAAATTAAAGAACTTATTTGAGAACGCTCAATCAAAGATTATTAATTTAAATGATATGCCAAGTAGGATTCTTGAATTACAGGTATTTTGTGAGGCTATTCTTTAACCAAATGAACCTCTAGGGGAAGAAACGATGTTTGAAACTTTGGGAAGGTTTAGATCCTTTCAACTGGCAAAAGCGACAGATCCGAATTTCACTGGCGGTTTTAGGGAGATAAATTTCTTGGTATCTAATGAAGTGAGAGAATCCATTTCTCATACATTTGAGATAGGCGTACCCCATTTCAATGGATAAGGCACTGGTTATTATTGTATATTTTAAAAAGTGGATTTTTAAGAAAAGGATGTTGTTATTTGCTTTCGGGAAGCTTTGGATAACTTAAGTGATTTCTATTTTTAGTCATTTTTAATAACGTTGGTTAGAAAATTCAAAGGTCACTTAAGTGCCTTATTTAATGATCATGTAAAACCCTAACTACTTTTTAACCAACTTTTGGGTTATAAAAGGAAGTGAGGGGCTCATTTGTAAAGGTGACTTTGAGAGAGGAGAAGAAAACACTTTTGTGTGCAAGATTTGCTTCAAAGAAAGAGACTTTGTGTTCTTTTAAGAAGACATTTTGTAGTTAATAAAATATGAACTTTATGTCCCATTCACTGTCTCTTATAGCATTTGATGTTCTTATGTTCATTAGATGTTAGTATTTGAATCTTGCATGCAAATATTGTCTTTGATCTTATTGTCAATGTTATGAATCCGTTGTTCTAGTTCATAGTGATCAAGCTCTGATTATCTACTTGCTCACGTGTGTTCCCTTTTACACATTCTTGTTTAGCTAACTCACACTCCGTTTTATTTGTGTTAGTTATTCATCTTTCCTCTTCATGCAATATTAGGATGTGTTTTTACCTAACTCTTGCATGTTCTTTTAACTCATTCCATTCCACTCCTTTCCTTCATTCCATTCCATCTCCCTCATTCACTTTTCTTTCCCTCGATGTTCCAAAACACCCCCACATACAATTTTGAATGTATATATGTAAATACAGTTTTGGTTTTCAATAAAGGCAGCCTCACCTTCATTGAGGAGGGACTTCGTTCCCACACTGTTGTATGTCATTTGCATGCGTGCAAATCCATATGCTAATAGGGGGTTGCTGGTGATGCATGTAAATAGGTGGGGTAGTCGTAACGACTCTCATAGTAATTGGGGGTAGAGACTGTGGGATGGAAAGGAAAATGTTTTGGAATGGGGTGTGGGTTTTCGACACCATGGGTGGTTGTGATGTAACTGGTGCATGCAAGGTAAAGGATGCAGATGGGGCCATGCTTAAGGTGGTTGGTGAAGGAATGGTCGACACCATAGGTACAATAGATGTCGTTGGTGCAACAGTTATAATGGATGTGGGGTCCAATTGAGATACCACAAGGGGTAAGATGAATGAAGGCAATGCTGAGCTAGTGGTACCTGATGCGGAAGTGGGGGCAAGGGCAGGAGGGACAGACACGGACATGCTATATATCAACTATCCCGAGGAGTCTCGGGTGGAGGAATGGGCTAGGTAGTACTCTAGGGCAACGAAATTCAGGTCAAGGAGTCTTGCGAACTCCTCATCATTGGTATTGATGGTGATGGGCTAAGTTGGATCCATTGGTGACAAGATAAAAGATGGTGATGGGCTAGGTAGAAGTGGCTGAAGGCTAGTGTGAAACACAAGGGAGTTGGTTTTTCTGTGAGTCAACACCATGTGAATTTAACGTATACTTTATTAGAATATACTCTGTTAACAATAAAAAAAACAACAGAAATGGAGAAGGATAGAATCCGGTAGGTGAAATTGGTGGGTGTTCTAATTAAAAATCAGAACGGAGGAGCTGACGACGGTTTAAATAACTAATAATAGTTAAAGGGGGACCAATGATGGTTATAGTAATTGATACCAGTTACTGTGGGAAATCAACAGTTTATGCAAATGAGGCCAAAAACTGATGAAAATGAAATAAGGAAACTGTATGTGATAGTGATTCTAAAATTCTGGTGAGTTGATGATGGCCTGAGAACTTCAAATATAATTAAAGATGTGATGAATGCTTGTTTGAGTAAAATGAAAAAAGAGATGGAAACTGACACTGGTTAGGTAAAACTGATGATGGTGAGATGGAAACCGATGATGGTCATTGGACCGACATCGGTTACTGTGAAATTTGAGGAAGTGAAGAAAAATTGGTTTTTGTGAATTAAGTCAGATGGAGTATCAACCCAGAAGTATAAGGATGATAGTATTAGATCCTTACACACTCAAAAATAGTCAAAATACTCCAATTATGATGGTGGAGTGTAAAAGGAAGAGGAAAGTGGAGAACGTAAACTCACAACTCAAAACATAACTCAAGAAAAAGTTAAGAAAAAAATGCAATCCTATAAGTGAATTTTATGTGTTTAGCTTATGCTATTTAAGACCGACTTATGAATTTAGAACAAAGTTTTTTTGGTTGGGAAGGCGTCCTATGAAGAGGAAAATTCTAAAGGATAGTTTTAGGTTATGTTTTGGAAGGGGTGGTCCTTTCTCTGAGATAATGACTGGACAAAGAAACTAGCTGGGCACCCACTGTCAATCCTTTGATCATGTGATCATTGAAAACTTCTTCCAAGTAATTTGTTGTTTAAGAAGATGTGTGCATTTTTATTTGTGCAGTTTGGAAAAGAGAGAGAGAAGAGAAAGTGCTTCTATGATTCAATTATGTCAACCATCAGCTGGGCATGACTTCTAGTGCATAGGTTGCCCTATGTTTTTAATGTGAGCTAAAATGAAACATACAAGGATGAAATGTAACTAATTTTAGAACCCAAATCAATAATTAAATTTGATGTAGCAAATGATAAATAGGTCAAGAATGTGTTCTTTCATTTCTATGCAAATGCAGGAAGAAAGAAATGACTCGTTTTAAACACCAAATCACAAATTTCGTTTAGACAATTAGAAGAAAAGAATATTACCAGGGAGAAGATTAAATGTCTATTTTTCAAAAAGAAAGAAACACATAAGATTTCCCTATATGAAGAAAATGTAAAGAACCCAAGAGAGGGTCTCACTGGGCATGCCAAAATGTTTCCCCAGATTCTTAATATAATTAATGAAATAGATAGAGCGTGATAGGCCAAGGAGGAATACCTGTTTGTGAGGTCGCTTGAAGGTTGTGTGCACGTTTTTGATTTTTGATCCAGGATGACCATGAAGAATTTCCTTTTGGTTAGGAGGAACTACCTATAAATACAAAACAAGACCACAAGAAAAATATTAAACAATATATGTCAGTGGACTACCTAGCGTATGCTAGATCCGGGAAGTGTGATACTTCCTAGATGGCTGTTAATCCATTGTTTAATACAATTTAATGCAAGAAATAAAGTAAAAAAATAACATCCTACTGTAGTTGATATGATTTAGGCATCTCATTGAAATACAATAAACAAATCTAATCTAAGAGGTAGGGTTATGATCATATTTGGAGGTTAGGTATGTGGTTTTGAGTTTTTACAGGTCTGACAAAAGTCTGGTAAAGGTTATAAATGGTTCTAGGAAATTTAGGAGTAGGTATTAGCTCGTTGTCCTGAGTTAGGTTATTAGACACAGAGACCGACGCCAATCTGGGTGTGACCGATGATGGTTTAGCTATAAATGATGACGGTTCAAGGTGGATAAGGGTAGAATAGTTAAATATCAGAAATAAGGGTCTATGTTCTCTCTGTGTCTTTACATGGAGATGGGGAGGTATGTGGAGTGGCTTCATGTAGTGTATTTGGCTTAGGTGAGGCTTTTGTGAGGTTTTAGGGGCGATAAAGTCAACTTAGTGAAAGTCTATCAAAAGATACAGTAACCGACATCGGTCTGGTGACTGATGAAGTGAAGTGGAAACCAACGACGGTCCAGGTGACCAACATCGATAGGGGCAACATGGTGTAAATCAAATAAACTTGGTTTTGGAGCTTCTCTATAATTGCACAGAGAATGGAAGAAGGATGGTTAAGTTCGTAAAAATGCTAGGAAGGCTCAAGAATGCCTAGGAGTTAGATATGGGGAACTAAGCAGTTGTGGGTGGTTGAATGGGTGGATTGACAAGAAAGGGGGGGATGGTGGAATGTAAAGAAGAATAAGAACTAATTAAATAGAGATGAAGAAACTACAATCTAAGTATAAAATGATGTATATAAAAAACACACTTACTTGTATTTGTAGGCTTGGCTGGTGGAGGATAGCAATGGTTGATCTGCGAAAGTGGTAGTTAGTGCCATAACAATGCTTCCCGAAATGTTACCATGAATGCCAATGCCTTTAGATCAGTCCTGGTGTTGGCTAGGGGGTGTTTGGATGCTCAAGAAGACTTTGGTCTATGCTTCCATGATGCTCTCTCTCTCTCTCTCTCCAAACTCAAAAAGTGATCCCATCTCTATAGAATTTCCAACCTCTCAAACAAGGTTACCAAAATGAATATATGGTAACCAACAACAATTTAGGTTAACCGATGTCAGTTTAGGGTTAACCGGTGTTGGTTATGGTGGGAAATCATAAGTTTGCCAAAATAGCATATCTTGGTTATCTTTTGGCTAGTTGTTCCCGTTGGCTCGGGTCTAAAACAACATTTTATGCTTAGATAAGTGGGCATGTTGTTAGAGAAAGAATAAGTATTTGATTTTAGGGTTAGACTAAGTCTCAGTTAGTTATGGTAAGTAGAAATTGAGTCTTAGTTAAAAGAAACATGCTAAGAATAGGTCCACGATGAGGTGTCTAGGTGATGTGGCTAGGTGAGGTGGTCAAGTGAGGATGTTAATTAAATTAATTAAAGTAATTAATTCAATTAATCATGTGCACTATGGGATATGAATATGTACGGTAGGGTTAATTTAATTAATGAGGTTATAATGGTGGTACGACCTAATTTTGGTGTCTACATTTTTCTCCCTTTTATTGCGTAGCTTGAATTGGTAAGTGACGCTGAAAAAAATAGGAAGTGATTGCCCCATGTGTGGGTGAGATCAGTGTTACCCCAAGTGTGGGTGAAGGTGATCACATAGAGATGGGGAGGTTTGTGGAGTGGCTTCAGGTAGTGTATCTAGATTGGGTGAGGCTTTTGTGAGGTTTTAGGGGCGATAAAGTCAACTTAGCGAAAGTCTTTCAGAAGATACAGTAACTGACGTTGGTTTGGTGACTGATGCCAGTGAAGGGGAAATTGACGATGATCTAGGTGACCGACATTGGTAGGGGTAGAATGGTGGAAATCAAATAAATTTGGTTTTGGAGTTTCTTTGTGATTACACAGATAATGGAAGAAGGATGGTTAGGTTCATAAAAATGCTAGGAAGGATCAGGAATGCCTAGGAGTTGGATATGTGGAACTAAACAGTTATGGGCAGCTGGATGGGTGGATTGAAAATAGAGTGGGGATGGTGGAATGCAAATAAGAATAGGATATAATTAAACAGAGATGAAGAAACTATAATATAAGTAAGTATAAAATGATGTAGATAAAAAACACACTTACTTGTATTTGCAGGCCCAACTGGTGGAGGATAACAATGGTTGATCTACGAAACTAGTAGTTAGTGTCGTGACAGTGCTTCCCAGAATGTTACCATGAATGTCAATGCCTTCAGATCAGTCTTGGTGTTGGCTAGGGGGCATTTGGATGCTCAAAAAGACTCTGGTATGTGCTTGCATGCATCTCTCTCTCTCTCCAAACTCAAAAAGTGATCCCATCTCTCCAAAATTGCCAACCTCTTGAACAAGGTTACCAAAATGAATATATGGTAACTGACGATGGTTTAGGTTAACTGGTGTCGGTTTAGGGTTAATCAACATCGGTTACGATGGGAAATCCTAGGTTTTCCAAAATAGCAGATCTTGGCTATCTTTTGGCTAGTTATGCCAGTTGGTTTGGGTCTAAAACGGTATTTTGTGTTTAGATAAGTGGTCATGATGTTAGAGAAAGAATAGGTATCTTATTTTAGGGTTAGACTAAGTCTTTGCTAGTTATGCTAAGTCGAAATTGTGTCTTAGTTAAAAGAAACATGCTAAGAATAGGTCCATGATGAGGTGTCTAGGTGATGTGGCTAGGTGAGGTGGTCGAGTGAGGATGTTAATTAAATTAATTAAAGTAATTAATTCAATTAATCATGTGCACTATGGGATATGAATATGTATGATCTGGTTAATTTAATTAACGTGCTTATAAGGGTGGTACGCCCTAATTTTGGTGTTTACACCAATCATGATTTTCGAGCTAAAATCATTACTCTCTTGGCTAATACTTGCATTCCTTCCACTACTCATCCATACATAGTTTATTAGACCTGTGTAGATGCATTTTCTCATCAGCTTACTTTTACATCTACTATAAATGACAATCCTTTTGTTTATGAAAATGATCCTCCCCTCTATATATGAATATGTATTAATAACTTGGGTGTTAAGTGAAATTTAGTCGATAATGGATCTGAGCTCAATCTTTGTACTTTGTCATTCATTCAAAATATAAGCCTTTCCTTAGCTAATCTTAACCCAACATCTATTTCAGTCTAGGCATATGATTCCACTATGCGTCCATGCATAGGAATTGTTACTAATCCTATCATGGTTGGCCCAAAAAAAATTCCTAAATTATTATTTATCATTGATATCCTAGTTCCATATAATTTCTTACTCGGTAGGTTATGACTTCACAAAATATAATTCGTGCCTTCTGCAGTTCACCGATGCGTTAAATTCTTACATGAGGGCTTTGAATATACAGTTCTCATTGATAGTAATCCATTCCAATATTTTTACCTAGACCCAACTACTACATTACCTATTCCGACTTTTGCTACTATGCATCATACTACTAATCCACGACCCATGGACTATCTGGACAATTTGCCTCCACTCGAAGGAACCATTTATGCATTAGATGTTGTCCCATCCACTTCAATATCACCTCCTCCTTCTACTAATGTTATGGTGCTTTATAGGGGGTTTGTCCATACAGCTGATGTCATACCACCTTCATTTTCTTCTCATGAACAACCTGCATCTGTGATCTTGCCTTTTACATGCACTATTTTCATGAATAATGCTTATTAGCCACACATTCCATTCGATCCCACTTTCTTCGGCACTGTTTGAAAATATGATGGATTGGCTCATCTTGGATTCACACTCGATGATCTTCTTGCCCCTCCCCAATCACCCCATCTCTATCATGGATATGTTCATATTATTGTTACTTATGGCCTTTATGTTTTCCTTCTATCAGTTTTTATTGTACGCACTTCTCCACGTACTCTTGGGCAGTCTTGGATTGACTATATTAGTGGTACTTTAGATCTTGATCATATCAACATTTCATTCCCCATGCCCTTTAACCGTGTTTTTTTTGCAATGACTCATTTCTCAGCTATTCCCAAAATCTTACTCGATGGTATCCACATGGATGTCCATTACCACATTTCACTGACAAAGAATATGTAATGTGCATGTACAATTTGAGCCACAATGGCTCTTTACATGATTAACCACATACTATTGCTTACCAAGTCTTTAACACATCACCATTCGACTTCAACCATGACAACTATGACTTTTAGACAATGTTACTTGACTCTTCTTCACATCATACACTTGGGGGTTATCAAGCTTACTTCCCCCTTCTAGCATTATCAGGTCTCTCATATTTCTACTTATCTAGTCTTTTGCACACATCTTACACAACTTGATACACTTGTATCATCATTACCCTATGATGCACTCTTGTGTTAAGGTTCACACTTGACTATTGAGGGCATATTGCATTCATGAACCTCACACACTACACAATTCACACTACGCATTTCTCGATACATATTTCTAGCATCTGATTATGACGCATCACACTTCCCGATGATGTACTCTAGCTCCACGGTTCATACTTGACTGCTGAGGGTCTAAATCTAAAATGAACCTCACCTCTTCTATACTCTATGCTCTATGCTTCATGGATCATTTCTTTCTAGTGCACAATTAAAACCATTTCTCGATGATGCACTCTTGTTCTATGGTTCATTATTGACTATTGAGGGATCATTTATAAATGAACCTCATCTCATACTCATTCGCATCCACTTAGGGGGCATGATGTTCCTATCACACTCATCTTATATACCATTCCATCCCATTCACAACATATTCCACATCTTGGTTTCACAATGTTCTTGCTTACTTATACTCACATGTTACACCTTTCTTACTATGTTAGACATATATATCATATGTCATTATCTTTTCTATATACACATGTGCGTTCACTTGCCTTCTAGTTATGAATGCAAACCTTACACAAACCCTTACATGCAACATGGATGTTTGGCACTATACCTCTTATCAATCCCACAATGGCTCCTAGGGGCATCTATTTTCATACACATCACATGTGTTATTGTTTCGTTATATACTACTTCCTATTCTTACTAGCACATTACTTTATGTTAGATCATACATGCTTTGACATACCTTGTATCTTCCTAACATGCTAACAGGCACATCATATGAAGCATTTGTTTTGTAGGAACTATTTTCCACCATGGTTGTCTGATACTTTGCTTGCTACTATTTATCATTGTTTTCCTTTGTCTACCATTATTTACAGGTTTTTCCCTATATCTTGCTTGTTCATTGCTCATATGCTTTTAGTCGTTTCAACCCTAATTGTCTTACAACATTGTGAGTGACTTCCCATGTTTGAAACCCACTTTTTACGGTCTAAATTATCTTCTTGTTTGTTAGCTTACACATTGTCTTCTATATGTATCTTTGTCTTGTTTACGCTAACTCAATTTTTAAGCCACTTTGTTTACACTTGCCTTGGTTTCTACCATGCACATCCCCTGCCCCTGCAGGGCATTAGTTTCATATCAATATTAATTCCTCTCCTTTGGGATGCATACTCCTAACGACGTCTCATGCACACCAAGTGAGGGGGGACATACATTGGGTGAATCAGTCACCCCATTCAGCAGTACACAATAACAATTTAGACCTACACAATATAGGAACAAGATAGTCTTCAGTCACAGAAACAACTAAAAATTTGACTTGGGTTCTCATCACAACATAGACTCCAGTGCCTAAATATAGACATTAGTACCTAGGCACCCTTGACCCTTCCTCAGTGCTTATAACCAGGGGGAGTTACAATTTTTTTCTCAGATCAGTACAATTTTCATCAGTTTACACAACAATTTTCATAGAATAGGCACAATCCTCCAACAATAAGAATGTATTATATCTACTTTTTCTATTTGTGTAGGATCAAACTAGATTGAATTGGAATAAAGCAAAATCACACCATCTGCAGTGGTGTATAAATCTTCGGGAAGCAGTCAGGGTTGGAGAATAACACTAGACCTTTCTCCCCAACACTTATTCTTTCATGGCGTGAGATCACCCAAAAAACTCACACTTCATGTGAGATCTCCCAAAAAACTCACTCTTGGTGTGAGATTTCCCAAAAAAATCATTCTTCTATAGCATTTGTAGGATCTCTTCTATCATTTTTACTCGTCACGGATCAGGTGCATAGGTTCCTTTGACTACTTTTGTGCATTTTTACATATTTGGATCAAAATTTTCATATAAATGAATTTGACTACTCTTTTTCTCTTCTCTTTTATAGGTCCATCCTTATGGGAAGCAACAATCACATCATCAAAAACATCAAGAGACAACGACAACAAGAACAATACGACATATACACATATGTTTTCATCCCTATGGTCACTTCCTCTTCTCTAGCTTCCATGTTACATTTTTATCACTCCACGCTCTTTCTTATCTCCTCAGCATGCTTTTACCATTGATCTACATCGTTATCAGGTACGTATCTTCTATCTACTTTATGTTATCGAGTATTCACTTAACATCAAAAAGTGGGGGCAAATGTAGACACTAAATCACACACTTTAGTACATTTCTAGGTCCTAATCATATACCACTATTCATATGATTCCCAAGCAAGAAAACTAGTAATTGACATATATCTTTGGCCTCTTTCTTCATTTTCTTGTTTTCTCCGTGGTCTTGCACACCTCATTGACCAATCTAACTTACACTTCTTCATATTTCTTGACTTTAGACATCAGCGGTCAGCTAGGATGCCAGCGCTCAAGTGCCCTTGTCCCCTCTGGGCACCTCTGACCTCTTTTTATCTTACTCACCCCTTTTGGGACTCTTTTATCTTTTGGGCATGTTGTTTTCTTGGTGGTTGACCTTTTAAATGTTAATTCTAAAGTTCAAACAAGGGAATCATATAAATACAAAGCTATGTGACCATACTAAAGGACCAAGGTCTAAGCATCTATTAGTATCACCTAAGATTGCATTCAAAGGCATTTCAAAAGAATCAAAGCATCCATTTATCTTCATTCAAGAGACAAGGGATTGCATTCTTTTGCATACACTTCATAGGAGAGGAACTTCATTTTGATGTCCACACATCTATTTACATTGTTACATCTAGTTATTGCTCGTTATCAAGTGCATCTTTCACAAGAGATTCCTAGGGCACGATTCTACACACACGCACACAAAAATACATGGATTTTGAGATGTAGTGCAGTGCTCGGTCATAAGTTCACTCTGTCAGGTGATCTTTGGGGTCATTCCAACTCCCCATTCCTATTTTATTCTTTTTAGGATTTGATGTGCTTTGGGGTTTTGTAGGAGGTATCTTATTTTACAGGCTACAGAAAAACTTGGCAATCTTCCAATGAATTACAGACAATCAATAATGAATTATAACAACACTCATGTGACATGGAAAAAATTATTTTCTAAGGTTCTACGCAGTCATATGCACCTACAGAAGGTTTATGACACCTAGGCACCCCTGACCCAGTCTAAGTGCCCCAGTCCCGTCATATCAGACAGTTCTGTAATTTTTTGGGATCAGTTGTTACAGTTTGTCCTTCTCTTCCATCAATTTTCGAGCCCAGTACATCCTTTGTATTATTGTAAAGTCAGCTAAGTCTCTTATTCCATCTCTTTCACTTAGGGTTTTGATTTTTGCTTACTTATTACTTAGGTCAGAGTAGTACTTTATTGCTTATTTATCATATATTACTTTGTAATTAGGGTTTTAACAAATTTCTATATTTGTTAAATCACATAGGTGGAGAAAAAATTCACCATTTGAATTACACATTAACTTGATATGATCCATTCTTTAATGTTGATTAGGATTGTTTGCAAGAACAATGTAACACTGATTGTCACTCAATAGTACAATGTCTCCTTTGACACCCATATGAAGTCCATCAACATTCTTTTCAGCCACAAAGTTTTCTTTGCTACTTTCACAACACTTCATATTGATTGCTCCTTACCATTCCAAGCGATTGCACATGTATTCAACTTAAAACAAGCATATCAAGAAGTATATATTCTATCTACAATATCAACAACATGGTTAGAATCACAATAAACCAAATACTTTTACATTACTAATAGAATAATACACAACATAATTGATTATACTTCAAAATCCTTTTTAATGGTCCTTATAAGGATCCTGCTTGAATCTTAGAAGTGACTCCTAGTTCATAGGATATTAGTGATAGTTAAATAACTTTATCACGTGTAGATAAGTTAGTCGCATATGACAAAAGAAATGCAACAATATATTTGTGATCTTGACATACAACCATTCTTAAAAGAATGATTTAACAACCTTAAATTAATATATTATCTTAATCACTTTTTTATTTGAAGAATTAGATTCTTATTGCATCAAGAAATCAAAAGATAATAATAAAAAATATGATTGTTTTCAGTTTTTACAAATCATAACCAATAAAATTGATTTTGTAAAGCAATATCTTGAAAGAAGTAAATAATCTTAGTGTACAAAGCTATAAAAATTCCTCCATTTCTAATTATATTTGCATGATGAAGTGATCCTCAATGCTTAAGAACATGTAAACAACAATGCAATGGAAGAAAATGCATATTTCCAAATAAACTCGACATGTGCACAATTAACCATATTGTGTTTTAGTAAAAAGTTATTGTCTAGAGCATCTGGTGCAATTGTGGCACGATGTCTCCAAAGAAGGAAAAATTTAGGAGGATAAAACATAAGTTTAGAGTTCAATTTTAGATCATTAAACCTTATATTACTCAAGATACAAATTTCCATCTCTCTCAATTGCTTAGAAGACCTACAACTAGAGTTATAAAAGAATTCAAATGTATTTTACACAAGACTTGATGAAACATTCTCAAATTTGGTTAGGAGAGAGTGATTAAGATGCAAAATTACCCCCATTGCCCCACCCATTCCCATTCACCCTATTCCCAATGTCAACCGGATCGCCATTTCCAGCCATATAAATGTTAAGAAAAAAACCCTTCATTCTTCAAAGTGATTCCCTCTTCCTCTGGACGAGTCCTTAGGAGCAACAATCTATTACATATTAGTAATGCTAGGCAAGACAATGTTACTTAGCAGGAGAAGGTGAATCTTCTTCACAAAATGGAAATATTGGAAAAAGAGGTGGAAAATATAAAAAAAGAAATGCATCAACTAACTAAGCAAAAGGGGAAAAGAAAGTTGAATGAGGATGCTGATATTGGGGCATGTTAGACAAATGAAATTTACAAGAAACTGAACTCCCTGGACAATAGAATTGGGAAATCTAAGGATAGACACGATCACAATATGACCATTTTCAAGGCTATATGTGATTTTCTTAAACAACAAGTCAGAAGCATTACTATGTTGAGTGGAGTCCCTGAGGACATTTGGGGCACAAAAAAATGAAAGGAACAGATCTTCTTATAGTTGGATGCAAATGACCCCAAGCATGTCACCACTCTAGCATTATTTACCTCTTTGTAAATGGTCAAATCAAGAATTGATAGGGCTTCGAAGAAATAACTTCTTTATGGTAGGCTGGTTGCGAACAAGTTTCTATTTTGTTGCTGATAGTATGCTATTTTTTATGTTGTTTCTTTACAGTTTTATCCCTGTCTTGCTTTTTCTTAGTAGTTTCTTTTTTTACTATTGTTTGGCTTATTGTAATATCTAGATTTAGATCCTATTTTGCTACTTTATCATGTTTATCTAGTTGTTGAGCCTCTTTTGTATCAGAGTATAGTCCCTTCAAAACTATTTTCCATTAATAAAAAAAGTTGCAACCTTAAACATGCATGATAAGAGGGTTGCCAAGGGATTATCTTTGTTGGGTTATTAGGAAGAGGAATATAACTCATATTTGAGCCCATTTAGGAATTCTAGACAAAGACACATTTTGAGATGATTCCCCCTCAATATCCAAATCCATCAAAACTAAATAAGGATGGACATCCTCTTGCACATTTGTTCCCAAATTGTCCAAAAAGGATTAATAAACTTTATGATTTGTATTTTAAGTGAAAACATAGGAGATTTAAAATACAAAAAATGGTTTCTCTATAAAAAATACATCCCTAAAACAAGCATGCCAAAGGTGTAGAACAATATGAGAGAAAGAAGAAAACAAGTTTCAGACATGCATCCATGAAACATGCAATCACAAATACATTAAACATGTATAAATAACATTACCAAGAACATTTTCATGAAGCAATGGGTTGCTCAAAAATATTTGCTTAACTTGTGTTCTTATTCTTCTTAATTTGAGTATTTTTATAACATCCAGAGTCTCTATGACCAAATTTACCACAAAAGGTACAAGTACCATCAAACTTTATCTTGAAATTTTTATTCTTCTTTACAAAATTTTTAGAATTAGTTTTGAACTTAGTTGTAAAGTTTGACTACTGGTTAGTATTGTTGTTATTCTTATTAACAATTTTTTGATTTTGGGGAGAACAAAAACTTTGAGGCATTCTCTTTGGAGTCAAAGTTCTGCATTACTCTTTCTTCCTGAACTTGGAGAGTAGACAGAGTATCATGACTAGGTAAATACAATTCATTTTGATATTTAGAATTAAAAATAGAGATATAATTTCCAAATTTCTCATAATGTTAATCTGAATAATAAAATACAACAACTTGTCTTAAAATAATTCACAATTATATCCATTTAACTAAGCCTTAAATTTCTTAATTTTAGCCAAGTAATTGACTACCTTCTAATCTCCTCTCATTGGAGTTGTAAACAATTCCACGATTAGCTTTATGATCTTAAAAAGGCGGTTACCTTCATGCATGGTTTGCAATTGATTTCATGTATCATTTGGAGACTCCATGTGTCCTATGTGCAACAAGAATTCATCATTGGTACTTTACAAAAATATTGACATGGCCCTCCTGAGATTTTTGAGAGAAGACACACAAGCTTTCAGGGTTAACTTGTCTCCTAATTGGTCTCTTTTCAACACCATTGACTAAATCCCAAAGCTTTCTTTCTATAAAGATAACTTTGAGCCTAAATTTCCAAATACTCTAGTTAGTACCACTTAACAACATAGATTTATCCATGGAGAATTTGGAAGAACTAGCCATTTTTAGAAAAAAATAGTAAAACCTTTGAAAAATAAAATAATGTGGTTTTTAACAGTTGCAGATATCTACAGGTAGAAGAGAATAAAATTTTCAGATTTGAAACAAAGGAAAAATCCTTTAAAAATACATGCAACTTGGTAAACTCACTCAAACAAGGTATGAAAACTAATAAGGGAGGCCGTAAAACACAGATAACAAGATGTGAGAGGTTGCAAGGTAATAGAAATAAGATATAGCTTTTTGAATATTTAGAGTTCTACAGAATGGTAAAATATGCGGAACAAAATAATTCCCACAGAATAAAGGAGTCCATGTAATCTCCTATGCCTCTATTTTATCTAGGCAAATGGTATGAATTTATGATAGTACTTGGCCCCATATGTAGATAGGGGCCAAAAAACCCCCTTGAAAGCTAATTACTACTCAACCTATAGAGTTTAGAGGTCCGACGAAGGGCAGGTTTCTCGGCCCCTATCTCAAAGAAAATGCAAGTCGTGAAATAAAGGAATTTGTGTAACAAAGAGAAAGGTATACAAGACAAAGGAAAAAGAGAATTTTGCGGGATTTGGATTTTTTTAGAGTTCTGTGGAAATATATACAACCATAAAACAAGTAAGCCCGTGAAGCAATTAAAAATCCATGTAAGACCCAATAATACACGTAACACACAAACATGCCATGAAAGACTTGAAAAACTACACAAGTCTCGAAAAAACCACAAAGCACACAAAAGATTGTGTAAAGATAAAAAAATGCACATAACATTAAAATATGCTGCACAAGGACACACAAACCAACACAAAACTTAGAAAAGCCACACAACACTCAAATAGGTTGCGAAACACAAAAAAACCATGAAAAACTAGAAAATCTTAAGGAAGGATGCAAATTACTATTATCACTGAATCAAAACACCCTATAATTTTCACAAGTGTGTGTGCTTGAGCTCACAGTGTGATTGGGTAACATGGGTATTATCTCCAAGTTGTGGGACTTGCTACATGAGATAGACCTTCAGAGAAAGCTAGTTCTTCTTCCTAATCCTAGTGTAAACTAACTCTTCTAAGATAAAGCTACTAAATATATCTATCCTATAATTTCCAAGGGACCAGGGAGAGAGAACTGACATGCAAATGAAGGAAAACTACACTACAAAGGTGATGCACTAAAAGAAGGGAATGAGGACAATCTCTAATGTGTGAAAATGGAAGCAAAATACAAATAAGAGAGGGTGATGAAAGTTCTCCACAGTCTAACAAAAAAATTCACATCACATTTCATGCATACACAATAATAATAGATCCTTACAAGAGCACAGAGTAGACACAATTTTTTTTAATAGGATTAGAGAGGCACTGAGAATGTAAACAAACACAATAAGGGAAGATACAACCACAAACTTGCATCAATTGCTTCATTAATATGCACAGTCCAAACTATTACAAAGGGAAGGACTGGATCACCATGTAAGGAGTCCACTATAAAGGCCAACAACACATTGGCTTCACAATACCAAAATGACAGAGTTTTGATACTAAAACTATCCCCCTCTAGAATGAACCCAACACATCAATTTATATGAATTTTGAGAGGAGAGAGAGAGGGGATGCAATTCCTAAAATTACCTTTCCAATCAATTGTAAGTTATGATAAATGAGTGTGGTTGGTGGTTTTGGACCTGCAGAAGCAATCTCTAGGTCCCCCATAACTTGTAGCAATGAAGAATGATTTCCTATGCTCATTAAATGCTTCTCTAACCACTTTTCAACAACCAAACAGAACTAGAAAAGTTTACCTTAAAAGCCACGATCAAAACTTCATCAATTTTTGTAGTTATTGATTTTTTTGCATCAATATTGGAACCATGATTCTAATGAGACCAATTTTGAGTTTGAGCAACTATTTTGAGTTTTCCAGGGATTTCTTACATTTTATAAGAATGAAAATTTAAATTTTCAGAGCTGGATATATTTATTTTATTTTCACCCACCTACCCTTAATAAAAATAAGAAATCCATTTTTTGGTGTAGAGGATGTCGAGAGCTTTCTGAAAAGTCCAACTTTGTCAAAATCAGAGCTCCGGGTCAAAAGTTATGCCTGTTTGAAGTTCAGGGTCGGGGTGTTCCACACAGGCTCTCATAATTCACAATACTGACCATTTAAACCCCCTTCAATTTGATATGTGGGTATTTCAGGTTTTCAGAGAAGTCATGACATTGGGGTATAAAGGTCGCTTGGGCCTCTAAACTCTACTTCATCTGTGATGCACTCTATCTCCTTGATGTGTAAAAATTTCACCTTCACGGGGAACTCATGTCCCCCACAGTACTTGGACCGCCTGAGCCCCAAACTTCCACCTTTTTTGAAATACTTTGGATCCGCTTCCATTCCTTTACAAATCAGGTAAATTGAAGTTTTAGGGAACTTGTGGCATGATGGAACTTGTGTCACCTGGGCCGCGAACTTCTGCCTATTCCGCAATACATTGAATCTGCTTCAATTCCTTTGCAAATAAGGTAAATCGGGATTTTGAGGAACTCATGGCCCAATGGAACTTGTGCCACCTGGGCCATCGGGACCTGATTTATTTGTGAATTGTTGTTTCTTTATCATTTTAAAACCCAAGTTGAGGATGAGGAACCCTTGTTCCATCTGCATTTGTTCCACCCGCAGCCCCCCAGACCCCATAATATAATAAAATAGGCCTTTTCCCCATTTCTCTAAAATTTTAGTAAATTTTTATTAACTCCTTCGATTTTTCTTGAATAAGGAAGTTAGAGAAAAGTAAGGGGGTGCCTCCAAAATCCATTTTTTTTGTGTTTTCACCATTTGTTACCTGTTCAACTTTAAAGAACTTATGCAAGTTATTGAAATTCACCTTGGGGTAAATTTTAGATAACAATCACAAAAAAAAAACAAATCCAATCACATTGAAAGTTGCAAAATGAAGAAACACAAGATTTTTATCTTCCACACTTAATTCAAACTTTCAAAAAATCAAATTTAACAAGGAATTATAATTTTGCACCTATAGATCTTGAAAAAAATTGTGAAGTACAAAAGTATACCTTTGTAGGTTTTAAAAACTTCAAATTATCTTCTTCAAATGGATCTACAGAAGATATTGCACCTAAAAAACAAGTTTATCCTGCACAACTACAAATATCTCGCTGTTGATACTATGTCAGGAAATGTAGGGATAAACAATACAAAAAATATATATATCCACCAAAATAAACAACCAAAGATTATAGTTTATGATTGAACAAGTTAATACGAATTACATCACAATATGAATTAGATATTAGATTTTAGGCATAAATAGGAAAGTAAATGAACACAACACAACACAAGAACACAAGATATAAGTGGGAAAACCATGAGAAGTAAAAAAACCATTGAAAATCACTTATTTTTATTAAGAATAATTACGTTTCACCCAACACTCCCTCTATTTCCCTTACCTATTCATATGTGCATGTTCCAATCTCAAAGAGATCACCTTAATTTATATCAAGGCAGGTAGTCTAGATTCACTCTTTATGCTGACTCAGTTCATGCTTATATTTTTAATTTAATTTATAAGCCATGACTATTAGTCTTTGGTGGGTTTTTATTAAGTTAGTTTCCCGTTTAGTATTATAACCCTAACAAAAAACACCTTCTCCTCAAAAGTTCCAGAAGTGAATGCGCTCCCAAAAATAATCTAAATATTCCAAAATATTACCTAATCCATATTGATATGAAGTAAATTCAGAGACCCTTTCCAATGACTATAATATGGACTTCTAAAACCACCCAGAGCCTCCAAAACCTTTCCCACAAGTTGATACTTGCAAAGAGACAAATTTGAAAATTTGGACCAACTTTATAGATGTGAGGATCCTTCTACATAGATTTATAAGCTACCAAAAATAAATGAATAGTGAAATGAACTTTGGGAAATAACTTAAATAACCTTTAGATCACATGTCACTTTGAGGGGAAAACCTCCTTTGAGCAAGCTCAATACAATAATAATCATCGATGCCTTCATCGGGCCTCAACACTTACTTATACACTAATTCTATTCTAACAACTACCACTTCCCATTTATATGGGATAGTTAAAATATGTTTGAGGGACAAATTAAAAAACATGTGTCCATATCAACTTATACACTAATAATGAAGAGAGAAGGGTAGGACACAGATTCCTAACATTCCCTCCCCCTTAGAAAAAAAACTGTACTCAAAGCTTTAGATGTGTGAATTGTTGCTGAATCAGGAAGAGTGGTTTTCTCATGTTACATCTTCTGGTTGCATGTCATTCCACTAGATTAAGACTTCTGTGATTGAGTGAGAGTAAAGTTGGTAGGGTGCACCTATCCATGATTACTTCCAGTTCGAGAAGGATGGAGCCTTCATTATCAAGTTCTAGTAAAATTTTTTGCACTCTAATGTTAGTTCTAAGAAATTTGTTCAAACATAAGACATCAAAAACTGGGTAAACTTGGGAGAAGGGTGGAAGCTCCAACTTGTAAGCAACATACCCAATCTTGTAGAGAACCTTATATGTACTATACAAATTCAGAGCAAGGAAGATAACACCTTGTTAATTTTAGGGATGATTGTTTATATGGTTGTAAACAAAGAAAATTCATATCACCTAGTTGAAAGGTGTGCTCATAGCAGTGTTAGTCAGCCTACTGCTTCATTTGGTTCAGTGTCATATGGAGATTGTCCTACGGGGTACTGAAAATATGATCATAGTTTCGAAGAGTAGTGTTAACCTCCTGAATCAATGAACTATCGAGGGTATACATGAGAAGCATTGGTGGTGCTTGACAATAAACCACTTCATATGAAGTCCTTTTAGTAGAAGTGTGGTGTGATGTATTGTACCACCATTCTACTGGGGGAAGCCACTTTAGCCATTGGTGTTTTTGTTCTAAAGAAAAAAATGAAGGAATGTTTCTAAGCATTTATTGACAATTTATATCTAGCCATATGTTTGTGGGTAATACCTAGAGTTCATCTTTAATTGTTTTCTTGTGATTTGAAATAGCTCCATCCAAAAATAGCTGGTGAAAGTTTTGTCATGATCAGATACTTTTGAAGAAGAGATGTCATGAAGGTAGAAGATATGATCCAAGAAAATTTGTATGACTGTGGAGGTTGCATATGTATGGCTCAGGGCACAAAAATGATTATATTTGGAGAGGTGGTCTACCATGACCAAAATCACTTTTTTCCCTCCAATTTTAGGGAGCCCCTTAGTAAAATCCATAAAATATTTATCCAGATCCTAGTAGGAATGGGAAAAGGCTCGAGAAAACTAGGAATCAATGTTGTTTCCTCTTTGTTATGTAAGCATGTATCACATTCACCCACAATTTGTTTAATTTCTCCTTTCATTCCCTTCTAAAATAAGTTTCGACATGCTTGCTCATATGTTTTGAAGAATCTTGAGTTCCCTACCAAGGGAGAAACATGGATTTCATATAATATGGCCTGATGAAGGTTTGTGCTATGGGGAAGTGCCAGATGACCATTATATCATAGAGAAACACTATCCCATGAATAATGTGGTATTGTAGAAGGGTTAATGACCAATTTTTGAATGAGGGGTTGTAAGAAGGGATCATTTGAATACCCTTATTATACAAATTCCAACCAGTTTAGAGTGGGCATGGAGATGTAGAAAGGGAATCCTGGTCCTTGAATGTGCGTGAGAGAATATCAGCCATAACATTGTATTTACCCTTCTTGTAAGTGATCTTATAATCATAGCCCATGAGTTTGTTGACCCATTTTTGTTGTGTTTGTTATGATACCCATTATTATAGGAAATATTTCAAACTATGGTGATCAATTTTGATGCAAAAATGATTCCTAATTAAGTATGTCCACAATTTTTGTACTGCATGTAGAATTTACATTATCTCCTTTTCATATGTAGACAAAGTTGGATTTCAGCCAGAAAGGGCTTTACTAGTGAAGGCTATTGGAAATTAATCTTCATGTTTAATCACAAGTATGAAACATAGTTAACTCAGAACAAACCAGTTAACACTTTTTAAACAACTAGTTATTAGTAGGTTTGATCCATCTGATAACTCTTTCGTGTATAAAACTTGTACAATTGAGAATGGTTTATTATATTCTCCCTTTAGTCCACTCTATGTGAGTAATCATCCAATATTTAGTATGATTAGGTTTACCTTTTAAAGGTTGATACAACTATGTTTTCCATCCTTATTACCACAAAATTCAATCTTTGTATTCTAGTATTTGACATATAGAAAGTAAGGATACGATGAACAAACAATGTAATAAGCTATTTGCATTACTTTGGCCAATTTTTCCCACCATACATAAATAGTGTATCTCGAGACCGCATAAAATCCTAGAGATGTAATCTTCTATCACCAAACAATTATCTCGACACAGTTTTCTGGATCTTTTTGTGTATGAGATGAACATGTTAAGAATGAGGAAGTGTGTTTTGAAGTATCCCTTGAAAATCCAACCCTGTTTTGGTGATTTGATCTCCAAGAAATACTATCAAACACTTGGCTGACAAAGTATGTACTTGCTATTGCAATTTATTCTTTTGGTGTTTTGATTTGTTTTGATGATTGCAAATGACTTAAAAGAAGTAATTCAAATGACTGAAATAGAGGGAATGAAATGCTACAACTATATGCAATCTATATATGATTGAAATGACATGAGAAATGCACCTACAACTTAGTGGAAATTATTACAAACATTTTCCATGCAAACTATTGATTGAGTATGAACTAAAATAAGTAACTACAACAATGACATATTGACAAACATTTGATTTGAAACCTTATTTTTTCTTTATTGAATGTGTAGAATTATTACAATATGATCAAATGCTGATTACAAACTGAGTGCAATGCCTATACTCATGGATTACATCAAATCATGAATGAATGTCGCTACAATGTCCTATACCAAATATTCATGCAACTACAATCACTATATGGCAGTGACTAACACAATGTAATGTAGCCTATAAAAATGATATGAAATAGAAGAACCTAATATACAACAAATGATCGACCTCCTCTTAGTTGATAAACCTATTTGGATGCCATGATTTTGAGATGATGCTGCTATGATTTCCTTTCACACACTCTCAGCTATTTCCACTCAACAAACTTCTCAATAAGATGTAATAATACATCAGCTATTACACCCAATTAGCTAGCTCTCATAATTTCAATAATACAACAACTATTGCAATTGATTGAATCCTTCAATTAAGCACAACTGGAAATCCTAAATGAATCTCCCATAATATGAATTGGGTTTTCATCCAATCCAAAATCCTCCAAAGGGTTTCGTCCTTAGAAAATAATAAGCATGAGATGCTCTGAAATTGTCTTTGAAAATGATAGATGATGACCCCCAAATGAAATAATGGACCCTTTTTATAAAAACCTAAACCCTACAATCCAAACCACCTTTATTTTTTATTTTATTTTCCTTTCAATTCCAAAGGGGGCACCCAAGTGTGGAATTATATTAATTCCATTTTATAAAAATACAATTCCACTTAAAACATCATAATTAAATATTATAAAGTCACTATTTCCGGCTTAATAATATGACGTTATAAAGTAACTTTGTAACCCCACTTAATAAAGTCACTTTAATAAAAATAATATAATTTTCTCATTAAATAAACCATTGGTGCTTGAATCAAGTGCAGAAAAAAATCTCATGCCACAAGAATCATCTCCTATCCACTGAATTTACCTACGGAGATGGATAATAGGAAAATCACATCATTTGAGTAATCGACTAGGAAATTGGGGACATTACTTGTTCTTTATATGACCATCTTTGTAGAATATAAAGAACCATAACTTAATATGGGTTCTTGCAGAATAGAGAGAGACCACGTAATGCAATTACTTCCATTACGTCCTTTTTCCCTCTTCTATAACTACCCCTAGTTAGTACTATGTCAAGGTAAATATATGATGACATGAAATTACATCTGATCTATATCATAATCAAGGTTTAGTACCACAACCATCTTTCATCTTGTGACTATTTCTTCAAGACTTAGGCTACTTCTTGTTTACTTTAGTCATAGTCGTGAAGTATTATTTATGACTTCCTAAAGTTATTCGATTATGTTTCCCACAACTTCGTAATTTATTCATGTTATGGAGTAAACTATTAATTATCCTCTTGTAAGACCATCTTGTTGAAGTGATAAGTTACCAAGTCAAAGATAGGTTTAGTTTACTAGGCGCTCTCTTATTTTAGAGATGATAATGTCATTTACCCATAAGGACTAATTTAATATTTCATAAGGAAATAATGATTTATGAATCATTATTTTGTGTTAACCATGCCCGTTTTAATCTCAACTAGGATTTTATTATCCATGTTTGTTATCATAATATCTTCATATTATGAAATATAGATAATATAGTTACCATTTGAAATCAATATACATATACTTTATAAACATATTAGTGATCCATAATATTATTTCTATGATAACCAATTGGTTTAATAACTTCTTTACTATTGTTTTAATCATAAGAATAGTTGAGTAAAGGAATTAGAATAAGTAATATATTAATATTTCATCAAAGGGTCTTTCAATCACTTATTAAATTAATATATATGCAGTACAATTTATATAAGATATAGTCATTAAATAGGAATGTAGACAATTTCTACCTTTATGCATATCATAAATATAATAGGCCATTCATTTATTTATCAATAAAAAATCTCATGAAGTCACAAAACCAACTTTCATTAACAAAATTCATAATTATAATTATACATCAGGGCCATTCGCCATCTTTTCATTTAGGATTTCTTCATGAAATAATTTAATACGACAAGATACTTATTAAAAATATCTTTACACATGAGACCGCAAAATCATAATCAACAAAAAGTATTAAATCAGTCCAGGTATTCACTTCAAATATTCTCCTATTTACTTGTACATCAATTAGGAGAGAGAAAGATACGTAGGTCAGTTCGAAAGAATTGACTTGAGTCAACCTACTCATTTTTATATCATAATCATTATATATTGATACTAATATTCCATGTTGACCTTGTACTAATCAAATCATTTTATTAAATGAAATAACTAATTTAAGTCAACAAATATAATATCATCATTTTAAAATAGTCAGAAATAACATCACATTCAATCATACATAATGATGTTCTACTTATAATACTTGACATCCATTATATCCATCCAGACTTAAACATACAATCCATATGTTTTTATATAATTCCCCACAATCAAGACTTAAATAAGAAAACACATTATTATTCATAAGCCAAAATCAATTACTTGAAATAGTACTAATTAAACCATTGTTAACAATTTTTAGTTTGCAACAAAACCAATTCATATACAATTACAATACAGAGTACGATATTCCAAGTTATAAAAGTGCACAACTTAAATACTATATTGTCTACAAATTAACTATACACATAATAGAGGAGACAAACTTCTAACTATTTATTTTGTAGATATTATAAGATTAGGAACAAATATCATTCGTAATACATTGCAATAGATTTAGATTAGAATAAATCAACAGATAATCCAATAACGCTCTATTCTCTCTATTTCACATACCCCAAAAAGAAGACGTGATAAAATAGATTCTTGAATCTGCACTTATACACACATATATGCAACAATCTATAACATGCAAGCCCATTATGGGTAAATTTAAATTGCCTATTAGAAAAATAATAACTCTAAGCTTGGAACGAAGTCCTAACTGGAGTATTTCCAATAAATATTTCTATACAAAAATACAAACTAGAATGCAGACCCTTATGGTTGTTTACCATAGCTATGAGATAGTGAAAAATTATAGTCCCGAAATCCCCGAATAACTCACAAACTCATTTCACATACAAAGTATATAAACATAGCATTTTAAAAACCCATAGCTCATTCCCAATCAACAATGTAAAAGTTCAGAATATAGTCCCACTATTTCATTTAATTTACACTCAAATAATTAGATCCAAAAGTGAACGCATGCTCAAAAGTAGAGTGTGACATAACCCATAAACAAAAATACACATACCAGATAATGCTATAACCTCTAAACACGCAGATATGAATATTATTTTCAGATGCAATACATAATATACAATTCAAATGCATCATTCATTCACACAACTGCATGTAATCTCTCATTTACACAAGAACTATATATCATTTCAATGTGAAATCCAAATAACCAGTTTAAAATCGACACATTATATTTTTTTATAACCCATTTAGCATACCTTTAAATAACAAATTAAAAACCTCCTGGCTTAAAACCCATAAACTCTTTCACTTCATAAAACAATTCATGCATACCCAGATAATGAAGGATAAAGTTATCATGCAATAGACTTATAAAAAATACCCATAAAGGCATTACCAATTAAAATGATTAAGATTTAGAGTATGAGGAAGAATCTCATGCATGTTATACTCTTTTTCTTGCTCCACTCAGTTCCTTTTTCTTCCGAAATCTCTTCCAAAAATCACCAATAACAATACTATTATTGAATCATTTCTTTTTACAACTGAGCCACTGTATATCCTTATTCGAAATCACATAAATGGCCGCAAAAAAAATAGTGGAGAAGAAATTCCATTATCTCCATAACCGTGAAAATAACAGAGCAAAAAAAACAATGCAAATGAACAAAGGGAAAGAAATGTAATTGAATTTGGAGTTGGCTTCTCAGGGAAGTTAACCATTCCAGAGGTTTCAGGCCATATAATAAATGGCCGTAAACCCAAAACCTCTCCCTTTTATTCTTACCTACCACTTACTCCATATTTCACATTAGCCAAAAAAGCTTGTACATGATATTGCCTAAACATAGTTTGTATGAAAATTTCCTTACCTTAAGCTAAGTTCACAACATTCCATTAATATGCCACCATTTAAACAAACATTAACATATATTCCACGATTTATATTAAGTGGATTAATTTGCCACGTACTTTAGATAAGTCTTTACACAAACATAAAATCAAGTTTGAGTTTCCAAGGTCGTCTAATTCATGGGCCATTCAAACAATGCCAACTCATTCAAGCTAGCCAAACAAGGTTTATACTTACCAAAAGCTTATATGAAACATAATGTATTACATTCCACCCACATTATATGCAAAAAAGGCCTAAATAAAATAATATAAAAGGAAGGCCCAACAAATTACGTTATAACTTGTAATAGACACATTTTCCATAAATCTAAAAGATAACTCAAAGGAAGAGTCCAAATCATGAGAGAAATCATGAATAAAATCATCGCCTTCCAAAGACTTATCATTATCCAACCTTCATTATCTAACATATAATTAGTTAGTATATATATATGTCGGTGTGAGCTAAAATTCTCGGTTATTAACTCTGCTTAAACCAACTGACATTCTATTGACCATCTATGTGGTCATCAAATTTGGGACTTGAAAAGGGTGGGATGTTACATGATTCCCCCTTAAAAAGAGTCATCATCTCGATAACGTACTTCATGAATTTATGAAAAATAACACTTAACCGATACAACAAGTAATATTTCCAAAATTTTTTTTATTGTGGTTTAAATTTTTTAGAAAAATTTTCAATTTCGTAATTTCTTCAAACTGTAACAGTTTTTGATAAATAAAGTAATTAAGAACTTAACGAATAATCATGACTCAAATGGTAATTAATATGATAAACTCAAAATCAAGTAGTGAAAATAAAAGTATTTTTTAAAACTTGATAAAAAAGGAAAAGTAACATGCATATCCTCTATATTTTCCCAAGTTGCATTTTCTTCAATGTACTGGTCCCATTAGACCTTGCATTGTGAAATCTCACGATTTCTTAGCTACAACTTGCATGTTTCCAATATTTTTATAAGTTCACCTATGATGATCATGAGATCCTGAACTTGCAATGAATCACAATTTATTATATGTGCTTATTCAACAATTTACTTTTTTAGTAAGGATACATGGAAGACAGTGTGCATTTTGGACAATGCAGGAGGTAGAGATAGCCTATAAGCTATAAGACCTATAACTTCTAAAATTACAAATGGTACCACAAATCTAGGTGATAACTTGGTAGAATTACCAAAAGTAATGGAGCTCTTTTTGGGTTTTACCGTCAAAAAGACTTTATCACCCACATTAAATTTCCTTTCTACTCTTTTTAAATTAGTATAAATCTTTTGTCTATTTGTTTCTTCCTTTAACCACTGATGGATAAGTTTTATTTGTCCCTCCATTTCAGTTAGCATTTCTGGTCCTACAACTTCCTTATCTTTAATGTTATCCCAGCTGATAGGTGTTTTGCACCTTCTGCCATAAAAGGCTTCAAAAGGATCCATTTTTAGTGATGAGTGATACATATTATTGTATGTGAACTCAACTAATGGAAGCTATTCTTCCCACTTGTAGTGTTTATCCATGTAATACATCCCTAACATATCCTCTAGGACATGATTTACCCTTTCATTTTTTTCATTGATTTCTAGGTGGTAAGTTGAACTAAAATTTACTTTTGTTCCTAAGACTGCATTAAATGTCTACCAAAATATGTAAGTCATTCTAGGATCTCTATCTGATATGATCAGCTCCGGTATTCCACGTAATCCAATGATTTCTTGAACAAATCTTTTTTCTAGTACCGGTGAATCATCTTTCAGATTCCTAGGTATAAAATGTGCTACTTTTGTGAGCTTATCCACCACATCCAGAATTACATCATGTTTAGTTTTGGACATGGGTAGTCCTTGGATAAAGTCCATACTAATTACATTCCACATATACAAAGGTACATTATGCGGATACAACAGTCATGTTGGATGTAAATGTTCTGCCTCAACCCTTTGGCATTCTAAGCAATGAGATACATAATTTGTTATATACTTTTTTATTCCTTTCCAAAAGTATTTTCTTTTTACATTAGCTAGTTGTTTTGTTACTCTCGGATGACATGAATAAGGCACATTGTGAAATTATTTAAGTACTTTATTTCTTAATTCCTTTCCTAAAGGTACATATACTTTGTTGAAATAACGTAAAATTCCATCTTGCTCAAATTTAAATCCATCATATCTCTTATCACTAGGATTGTTTTCTAATGTTGTTTTAACTTGTTGATAATAAGGATCTGATTGAAGTTGTTCTCTAACTTCATCTTTGAACTGAGTTGTTAAAGTAACAATAATAGAAATATGCTTCCTATGACTTAAGGCATTTGTTACATGATTTTCTTTTCCCTTTATATAACTTATATCAAAACCATACTGTGATAAAAATTCTAACCACTTACGTTGTATTGCATTTAAATTTGGCTGTGAAAAGATATATTTCACACCCAAATGGCTCATTTTTAACACAAATGGTTTTCCCAACAAATAGTGTTTCCAAAATTCTAATGCATGGATAACAAAAACAAGCTCTAAGTCACGGGGAGCATAGTTTTGTTCATGTAATATTAGTTTTTTACTCTCAAAAGCCACTACATGTTCATTTTGAAGGAGTCCTCCCAACCCTTCTTTGGAAGCATCTATTACTACTGTAAAATTTCCATTTAGATCCGAAACCTTTAAGATTGAAGATAAAGTCAACTTTTCTTTTAATAAGTTGAAGGATTCTTCACACTTATCATTCTAAACAAATTTCTTGTTTTTCCTTTGCAAGGAAGTGATTGGACCTGTAACTCTAGAGAAGTCCTCAACGAAGTTCCTATAATAACCAACTGATTTCATGAAGCCTCTAAATTCATGCACATTTTTATGATTTAGCCATTCCATGATAGCCCTTATCTTAAATGGGTCAACCAAAATTCCTTATTTACTAATTATGTGACCCAAATACTACACTTATTTTTTTTATATAAAGTACATTTGGACCACTTGCCATAAAATTTATGTTTCCCTAAAATCTACGAAACTATTCTTAAATGCTTAGCATATTCCTCTATATCTTTTGAATATATGAGTACATCATCAAGGAATACTAACACAAACTGATGTAAGTATTCCTAAAACACAATGTTCATTAAATTCATAAAGGCCGCATGTGCATTAGTGACTTTAAAAGGTAAAACATTGAACTTATAATTCTTGTAACATGTTCTAAAAGTTGTTTTATAGACATCTTCATCTTTAATTCTCAACTGATGGTAACCATATTACAAATCGATCATTGAATAGACTAAAGCACCCATCATTTGATAAAAATATCATCAAATCTAGGAAAGGGGTATTTATTTTTAATGGTTAACTTATTCAACAGTTGGTAATCAATACGTTGTCTTAAAGAACCATCCTTCTTCTTTACAAAGGTTATCGGTGCCCCCTAAGGTGATACACTTGTATGGATAAATCCTTTGGACAATAATTCATGAAGTTGATATTTCAACTCTACCAACTCAGTTATAGTCATTATGTATGGTGCTTTTGACAAAGGTTTAGTTCTAGGTTTGAGGTCTATGACAAAGTGAAACTATCCTCTTGGTGGTAAACCAGATAGCTCTTCAGGAAAAACATCTCTGAATTCATTTAAAAGAGGAAAATACTCTATTTTTGGCTCATTTTCTTCGTTGGAATATGTTATTTTTACTGCAGATAGCATATAACCTTTATTCCTAGCCTTTTCAAGCTGCATGACAGAGATTTATCTTACTATAAAATCTCTTTTTATACCTTGTATCATTGTTGTTTTTTTGTTGATTGTCGAGACATACTATTAATTTTCTTAGGAAATATACAGATGCTTGGTGTTGAGAAAATAGTTCATGATTATGAAAACACCATAAGACCGTAAATGAGTTAAAAAAAGGTTTTGTAGTAAACTCAAGAAGTTCTAAGGTTTCTTCAAACATGCATTGTGTAACTGTATGAACAACATTATTTCCATATTTAACAGTCCATGAATTTTCCACGTTTCCAACCTTTCTAAACAATTTAGAAGCTAACTTAGAAGAAACAAAACATTCAGTTACTCCAGTATCAAATAAAACCATTATAAAATATAATAGTAACAGGTAAGCCAAATAAATTACCCCTTGAATTCTATGGGAGTGGACTTTTTCTCTGCCTCATAATTTCCTATAACAACATGCATCTTATACTAAAATGGTTCTTTGGTCCCAGAGTTATTTTTCCACTGTTGCTTATTCCCTTGGTTATTTTGAGGCATTTAATAACATAATGATAAATTTGGAATTTAAAACAACCCCTATAAGTCCCTTCCTCTCAAATCTGTTCTAAAAATTGTAAATAGGGACGGAAGCATGTAAATTGTATTAATTTGAATCAACCAAAAATACAATGAGTGCTGCAATTCTTATAGGAATTGAACAGCCATGTGCAGACAAAGAAATAGTTGCACAGGTAAAACTAAACTCACAACTACTTCCAATATTACATCCGAGAAGCACATAATTGTTATAACAATTATAAAAATTATACATGTGGAAATAAAAGACAAATATGGTTTATAAAACCATATAACAAAATACAACAATAATATGGTTTATAATATAGCCATATAACAACATTATTTAATTAATAAATTAATTAAATAATCAATTTATATTATGCATAATTAATTAACCTAACATTCCCCCCCTTAATTGTGCATTGTCTCAAGGGATGAGGAGAGGAACTCTCTGAACAACTCAAACTTGTCACGTGCAAGTGACTTTGTGAAGATATCTACCCGTTGTTCAGCTGTTGGAACAAAATTAAAGCTTGGATGTTGTGCTTCAACACATGTTCACGTATGAAATGAACCTGTACCTCAATGTGCTTTGTTCTCTCATGAAAAACTAGATTGCGAACAAGTTTGAGAACACCTTCATTGTCAACATACATGGTGGTTGGTTTGTCCTGTGGTATTCCAAGTCCTTCTAGTATGCGACGTAGCCAAATCGCTTCACAGACAACTTCTCCTGCAGAATGATACTCAGCTTCTATGGAAGAGCGAGAAACAAAGTGTTGTTTCTTGCTTCCCCATGATATTGGTCTAGATCCCATAAAGAATACAAATCCAGAAGTGGATTTTCTATCATCAATGTTTACCTGCATGATCTGAATCTGAATATCTAGTCAAGAAGAAGTTGTCATTCTTCTTGTATTCTAGACCAAGATCCACTGATCCTTTGAGATATCTCAAAATGCACCTTGCTGCTTTCCAATGACAAAATTTGGGTTCCTACATGAACCTGGATAGATAGCTCACTGCAAAGCTGATATCTGGTCTAGTGTAGGTCAGGTAAATGAGACTCCCAATCAACTGCCAATAGAGAGTGGCACTTACCTCAGGAGATGGATCTGAACGAGATAACTACAATCTGTTCTCCATGGGTGTAGCAATTGGTGTGAAATCCATCATCCTGAATTTCTCAAGCGTTGTCTTGGTATATTTCATCTGAGAAACAAATATGTGATTCTCTTTCTACCATACTTCCAATCCAAGACAATAATGCATTAGCCTGAGATCTGTCATGTCGAACGATCGATTAAGATCTTTCTTCGTTGCATCGATCATCTTCACTGAACTGCTAGTGATGACTAGATCATCGACATAAACAACGACAATCACAATCTCCCCCCTTGCTTTTTGAGGTAAAGATTGGGATCGTATATGGATTTCTAACAAATCCATGTTGTACAAGATGCTCATCAATCTTGATGTACCATGCCCGGGGTGCCTGTTTGAGGCCATACAAAGATTTCCTGAGTCTGCATACCTTTGCTTCTTGACTAGGTACTACATATCCCTCAGGTTGAGTCATGTAGACTTCTTCTTGTAAATATCCATTTAGGAAGGCACTTTTTACGTCCATCTGGTGGAATTTCCATCCAAACTGTGCAGCTAGAGCAAAGATCATTCTAATTGTTTTGATCTTAGTTGTGGGAGAAAATGTCTCCTCATAGTCTATGCCTTCTTTTTGTGCATACCCCTTTGCTACTAGTCTTGCTTTATACTTGTCCACTGTCCCATCTGCTTTGTACTTTGTTTTAAATATCCATTTGCATCCAATGGGTTTCTTTCCTGGTGGAAGATCGACAAGCTGCCAAGTGTTATTCTTCATCACTGATTGATATTCAGAATCCATGGCATCTTTCCAAGCTTTTGACTGTAGGGATTCCTGGACTGTAGAGGGCTCATCAGATTCAATAACTCTACTCATCAAAGAAAAGTTAACTTCTTCTCTTGCTTTACTGCGAGTCCGTGGTCCAGGGGTGGATGTATCTAGTGGAGCATCCATTCTTGCATCTCGTAATGTGCTAGTACACCACTTGGGCATACACTGAACTATTCCCGTGGGTCATGGTTCTATCATATCAACACCATCATCCCCATCATCACTTTCATCATCTGAGGGAACATCAGCTTCAATTTTTACAACTGGAGAAAAATCTACATCTGGTGAGTCTGGAGGAGGAGTCTCTGCTTCCTTCTTCTAAAAAAACTCAACATCTCTGCTGGTGTAGACTTTTCTAGTCTTAGGATCCATCAATCTGTACCCAAGAGTCTCTTCACTGTACCCAATGAAGATGAGTTTTCTGTGACTTCATGTCCAATTTCTTTCTATTCTTCTTGGGTATGTGCATGCTTGCTTTGCACCCGAATACTCTAAGGTGTGCAATAGATGGTTTCCGTTTTGACCATGCTTCTTGTGGTGTTACTCCGTCAAGAGAAACTGTGGGCACTCTGTTCAACAAATACACTGTTGTCTTTGCTGCTTCTAGCCCAGAATGTCTTTGCAAGTCCAGAGTCATCGATCATGCATCACACCATTTCCATGATAGTACAATTTCTTCTCTCAACAACACCATTTTGCTGCGGTGTGTGTGGAGGAGGCATTTGTCGATGAATCCCATGAGTTTGTAAGGTAGTCTTTGAACTCATTACTGGTGAATTCCCCCCCTCGATCTGAGCAGAGAGTTCTGATGTGATGACCAGTTTCATTCTCAACTACTACTTTGAACTTCTTGAAAGTTTCAAAAGCTTCACTTTTCTTGCAAAGACAAAAAATCCACATTTTCCTTGAATAGTCGTCAACACAAAGCATGAAGTACTGGAACCCAGAATGACTTGGTTGCATCAAACCGCAAAGATTGGTATGAACCAGGTCAAGTTTACCATGAGCTCGATATGTACTCTTCTGGAATGAAGCTCTATGTTGTTTTCCTGCTAGGTAGTGAGGACACTTGTCTGTATCCTTCTGAAGAGATGGTAGCCCATGTACCATATTATGCTGGCGAAGTGTCTCGAGATACTTGAAACTTACATGACCAAGTCTCTGATGCCACAACTATGCTGAGGTAGAGTTCTTAGCCACAAGTGCTTGATCATCTCTGTGGACAAAATCAAGCTGGAACATGCATCCCACATTAGAGGCTTTTGCAACTATTTTCGAGCCTCTTGATTTGTCTCGAATCAAACATGTTTTCTTGCTAGAATGACTATCAAAGTCAATTTTTAGGTTGTGATCAAGGAGTTGACTGACTGAAAGAAAATTCTTTGTCAACCCAGGGACATATAAGACATCTGATAGTCTGCAGTTGTGTGAACCAAGGGGTAGAGAAATGTTCCCAATCCCCTGAACTGTATATGAAGAATCATCTCCCAACGAAACATGATTTTTTGATGGTGTGTCCCTCATTGAAATAAACCAGTCTCTGTGGCCGGTCATGTGTCGAGTGGCCCCCAAATCAACATACCAAACATCACTAGATGACGTGGATGGTTCACTTGATCGAGCAGTGAACAAGTAGTCTTCATTGTCTGACTGTTCTTGTTGCTCAACAATATTTCCTTGCTGATGGGGTCTTCTTTTCCAGTTCCCCTTTTTCTGCCCTTGATTTTGGTTAGAATGTCCCTTGTAAGATTGTTGTTGTTGAGGTCCAGATTTTGCTTGATGAACCTTTCTTGTAAGTATTATACCAACAATCTTTTAGGTCATGTCCTCTTTTACAGATAGGACATTGCTTCTTCTGTTGTCTGTCCCCTTGATACTGATTTTGATTTTGGGACTTTTGATAGGAATTAGGTTTTCCTTTACCTTTTCCTTTCCATTTTTGATGTGAAGAAAGTGCCTGTTCTTCTTCATCATCCTTATTGTGCATTGCTTCCTCTTGTTGCAGTAAGTTTACCAATTTTTCAAAACTAACTTTCGTATCTGAACAAGTTTAGTGTTGTTACAAAAATATGGTATGAAGAAGGGAGTGCTCTCAGAACAATGGGAATGAGATCATCATCTTTGACCACTTCTCCTAGGGCTAGAAGTGAAGCCCTCAATTCTGCAACTCTTCTTAAGAAAGCTTCTATTTTTTCATTCTGCTTGAACTTCAATGTGTGTAACTGACTCTGCAAATTCAGTATAACATTCTTGTTCTTGGCCTCATATACTGTGCTCAACTTATCCCATGCTTCTTTGGCTATTTTGGCATCTCGAATGTGGGGTTGCACATCATCAGACACTCCAAACAAGATGATGAGTTTGGCTTTCTGATCTGCTTTATCAAATTACCACTGTTGTGTTGTATCAGTAGTTGATCTAGTCAGAGTACCATTCACAACAGGCCAGATCTCTTCAAACTCAAGCTGTGTCTTGATTTTTGTCTTCCATGCAGCATAGTTGTTTCCTCTGAGTAGTTGTGAATCTGGAAGAAAAAATTTGGGGGCATTGGTGCCCATTTTACAGAAATCACTGACAGGGTTTGGCTCTTATCACTCCAGGTATAAGGTCTCCCAATCTATATACCGTCAGTCTGATATACCGAACCTTTCTATATATGCACCCTTCCGATATACCCGATGGTACGTGGAAGAAGCTCTCCCTTTCTATATACCCAGTATGTGAAAGAGGTGTTAACGTACGTGAAAGAATTCAATACGTGGTACCAAGACAATACTGAAAGGGGTCTGTGTGATTATTGACACTGGCTCAAAGAAATATCCTCATACGCACATGCGTAACTTTGCTATATACTTGGATAATTTCTCAGTCCGGATTTATGTCGTGCAATCATTCACAGATGGATGGGATGGCTCATAGTGTGTGCACTGTGACCTTATTACTCCCCATCGATTTATAGGGATGATGCCTAGATGACATTGTTGCAGCTATATTAGGCATTAAGTGCAGTAGTAGTCATGACAGATTTACCCTGTAAGCACTTCCCAGAGGCACCGTATATACCAAACGCTGCGAATGAGATCTAGGATCTCGTGAGTGTTACAGAACCAATTTTTTTCTTTTTTTATTACAATTCTGCCAGTTTCTGATCAGTTACAAAGTTTACAGTTGACTTATGGCAACCTGTAAATTAGTACAATATATTGCAACATGACAATTACATTCAAAAATATGGAAAAAATTGAATGACAGGAATTTTTTTTGTTTTGTGGGCCCTAGTGGCCTCTGGAGCCCAAAATGACCCACTACGCCAAAAAATTGCAAAAATATAGCTGAAAATGCAATTTCTGGATAGGCCTCCTTTAGCAAAAAATGTCCAGAATGAAAAAACAGGCTAATGGGGAAATTTTTTTACCCTAAATTAGGGATTTTCTCGCTAAAATTTAGTTAGTTTAGCTATAACTAAAGGTTTAGTGAAGGTTTTTCTGCTAAATCTACCTCCAAGTGTGGCGGGTTTTCCAAATTTTCCTCTAAATTTTAAAAAAAAAAAGTTGGGGGTGATTCGAACCCACACCTCCCACTCTTAAATTCATTTTCCTCTATCCACCTTGGTTGCTTGTGCACTTGTTATGAAATATGATGATCAAATTTGTATTTAAACAAATGTAAAACCGACTAACCTTGCAAAATGGCGACGTGACTGGCTGGGAGTGTGTAGCTCCACTTGGTGAATGCTGCATTTGAGGTGATTTTAGGGTTTTCCTTGAGAAAGTGGATCTAAAGCAATTTTTATCTCCTTTTAAATTCTTTTCAACCACCTTTGATTTAATGGCTTTCACCGCCATTTTGATTATTTCTCACCGATTTGCTTTGTTGCAGGTTCTGTGTGGATAAATTGAATATCACCACATATTATTTACCTCCGTTTTTGTTTGCACTTTGCAGAGAGGAGGGAGTACTGATAGAACAATTGGATTTAAGCTTTAGATGTGAACATAGGTTATAGGCACTCGTTAAAATGGATCAGCTGTCTTTAATGGAGAACAAAAGCACTTAACCCATCACCATTTATTTCACTGTCAGACTACGTCTAAGTTTATCACGTCACTATTTATGTTGAGGTTCAATATGAGTCTATTAGGATGGTGATTGCAAGTGTCGCTACCCTGATTGTATGTTGGGTTGGCTATATGAATGTTCTCCACTGCCTCAACCACTTTTTAATGGTGAAATTTGTGCTCAAATCCTAGGTCAGTGTGAGCTGCAAGGAGGGATTTAGATAGATGTAGCAGATATATGGGTTTTCCGTGGAGGTGAACGCCGTTAAGAGTGTTAGAGGAGCTCAAAAATGTGTGTAATGGAACAAAGACTGCACTCCGTTTCCACGTGGCTTGCCACAGTTAAAATAAAATGCCTATGTAATAGTTCTCGAGGGCTCGTCCTTTCAACAAACACAAAAAATCATTAACACATCAACTAAAAAAATATAAATCAGTTATTGCTCTAGCCTGTGCAATCTTAGTAGACTCCAAATACAACTTGGCTCCTCTATATGAAGAATTTCTTATTGCTCTTTAAATGTATAGAGCTGCTAATATTAGCAGTGAATAAAAGCACCTCTAAATTAGAGGTAAAACCCATGTTGGGGTAAATATTTTTTTAAATATCCTGAAAATGATCAGCTTCCTGGGAGCAAAATTTTCCTAGTGTAGAGGTGCACCAAGTGAAAAAAAAATTTGCGTTCCAAACACCTAGGAAACACATAGGAGGTTGTGGGTCTGTACAGGGATGTGGGAAGTTACTGGAGGCAACACATGGCTCTCCTGGTGTTGTAATTTCTTCTCCAAGAATTCTCTTCCTCTGCAACCTTCTCCAACCTTGTTCAGGAGCTTCAGATTCTCACTCTGGTACCAAATGTAAATTGAGAAATAGGACGCGAATCCTGTAATTATATTAATCTCAATCAACTAAAAATATAATGGAGTGCTACAATTCTTATAGGAATTGAACATAGCCATGTGCAGACAAAGAAATAGGAGTTGCACATGTAAAACTAAACTCACAATACAGTAGCTTCCAAATTACATCTGGGAAGCACATAAATTGTTATAACAATTATACCTGTGGAAATAAAAGATAAATATGATTTATAAAACCATATAACAAAATACAACAATAATATGGTTTATAATATAACCATATAACATTATTATTTAATTAATAAAATAATTAAATAATCAATTTATATTATGCATAATTAATTAACCTACCCAATACTCAGTTATCGATGATTTTCATTGGGTTAAACTCTAGAATTCTATCATTTTCTAGTCAAAATATAGCTAGGCAACATGTGCTGAAAAAATTATCCTTTAAATTGTTCCTAAGTTATATCTAATGCCTCAATTCCGAGTTCAATTTTACAATTGTCCCACCAAGTGGAAGCTTCATGAGAGAGATGAAAAACACCACACACATAGCCTTAGTTTCTTCAGAGAAGTCGTTGATCTCAAAATATTTTTCCATCTCACTCAACCAATTTATTTGCACCATCCCCTAAGGTAGTCCCATCAAACTTACGTGGAATGATTCTTTTTATATCTTATACTAGTTCAACAATCATGTGAGATTTCTTATTATCTTGCTTGATTTTCATTATCCTGCTTTCCTAGGATGTTATTCCTCATGTTCATCCTCATTTTCCTCTCCATGTTCCTCCTTGTGATATTCATTTTCCACCCCCATCATGCTACTCTAAGGAAACAATCTGGTTACGAGTATCTTATAGAACCAAGAGGATCTCATCTAGTTTTTCATTAGTTGAACCCTAAGGATTTACTGAGTTAGTTGTAGCATCACTGTTTATTATCCTTCTTACCAGTTATATCATGTTGAATCATGAATACCTTATTATTAGCATTAATGAAACCCATTAATTCAAAGATTTGGAACCTACATCTTTGATACCAAAATGTAAAACCTTAATTATTTCCCAAAAATTGAATATTCTAAAAATAAAATTAATCTTCATGTGTCAATCACAAGTATGAAATAGAGATAACTCTTAACAAACCAGTTAAAAAATTTTAAACAACTAATTATTAGTTAGGTTTTATCCATTTGATAACTCTTCCATGTGTAAACCTTGTGCAGACTAAGAAGGGTTTATTATTCTTCTCCCTTTAGTCCAATTTACGCGAGTAATAAAACAATATTTAGTATGATTCAGGTTTACATTTTTCAAGATTCAGACAACAATGTTTTTTCATCCTCAAATGTCTACCACAAAAGTCAATTTATTAACTTAATTTTCTTATATATGACATATATAATAGTAAAGATATGACTGAATAGACAATGCAATCAGACTACTTGCATTACTTTGGCCAAAGTTTCCCGCAGTGCATAAACAACTGTATCCTGTGACCATAAAAAATCCTAGGGATATATTCATCTGCCACCAAACAATTATCTTGAAACATAGTTATCTAGATATTTTTGTTTATGAGAGGTGAACATGTTAAGAAAGAGGAAATGTGTTCTTTACAAGATCATTTTCATAAATGAAAAGAACCACAACTTACTCTAGATTCTTATGCATAATAGGGAGAGACCACATAATGGAATTACTTCCATTATGATCCTCTTTTCCCTCTTCTATAAGTACCCCTAGTTAGTACTACGTCAAGGTAGTTGGTATGATGACATAAGATTACATCTAATCTACATCGTAATTAAGGTTTACTACCATAATCTATATTTCATCTTATGAAAATTTATACGAGACTTAGGCTACTTCTTGTTTACTTAAGTCATAATCGTGAAGTATTATTTAAGACTTTCTAAAGTCATTCAATTGTGTTTCCCACAACTTTGTAATTTATTCATATTATGGAGTAAACTATTAATTATCCATATTCTAAGGTCATCTTGATTGAATTTGATAATTTACCAAGTAAAAGATAGGTTTAGTTTACTAACCACTCTCTTATTTTAGAGATGATAATATCATTTACCTACGTAAGGACTAACTTAATATTTCATAAAGAAATAATGATTTATGAATAATCATTTCGTGTTAACCATGACCATTTTAATCTCAACCAGGATTTTATTATCCACGTTCATTATCATTATATCTTCATATTATGAAATATACATATAATATCGTTACCATTTACAATCAATATACATTTACTTTATATATGTATTAGTGATCCATACTATTATTTCCATGATAACCAATTGGGTTAAATAACTTGTTTACTATTGTTCTAATTTAATCAAAAGAGTAGTTAAGTTAAGGGAATTATGAATACGTAATAACTTAATATTTCATCAAAGGGTCTTTCGACCACTTATTAAATTACTAGATCAACAACAGTTTATACAAGATATAGTCATTAAATAATAACGTAGATAATATCTACCTATATACATATAATGATTAAATAGGCCATCCATTTCTTTATTAATAAAAAATCTCACGAAGTCACCAAACAAAATTTCATTAACCAAACTCATAATTATGATTATACATCAAAGTCTTATGCCCATTTTATCATTTAGGATTTCTTCATGTAATCATTTAATATAAATAAGATACTTATTAAAAATATCTTATACACATGTGACCGCAAGGTCATAATCATTTTTTAAAAAAATCATTCAAGATATTGACTTCATAGCTTCTCTTATTTACCTGTACATCAGTTAGGAGAGAGAAATATACATGGGTTAGTTTGAGAGAACTAGCATGAGACAACTTTCTCATTTCTTACACAATAATCATTATACAACGATAATAACAGTCTAGGTTTGACCTTGTATTAATCAAATCATTTTATTGAATGAAATAAACAATTTAAGTCAAAAAATATAATATCATCATATTATGACAGTCGGAAATAACATCACAATCAATCATACATAATGATCTTCTACTTATAAGACTTGGCATCTATTATATCCATCTAGACTTAAACATACAATCTATATTTTTTGTATACAATTCCCCATAATCAAGACATAAATAAGAAAACACATTATTATTCATAAGCCAAAATCAATTACTTAAAATAATAATAATTAAACCATTGTTAATAGTTTTTAGTTTGCAACAAAACCAATTCATAAACAATTGCAATACATAGTATGATATTCCAAGTTATAAGAGTGCACAACTTAAATACTATGTTATCTGCAAAGTAACTATACACACAAGAGAGAAGACAAAATTCTAAATGTTTATCTTGTAGATATTAAAATATTAGGAATAAATAACATTCATAATACCCTGTAACAAATTTAGATCCGAATAAATTAAAAAATAATCAAACCTTCTATTCTCTCTATATCACAAACCCACAAAAGAAAACACGTGATAAAATAGATTTATGAATTTGCACTTACACACATATATGCAACAATCCATAACATGCAAGCCCATTATGGTATATTTAAACTACCTATTAGTAAACAAATAAGTCTAAGCTTGGAACAAAGTCACAACTGAGGTATTTCCAATAAATATTTCTATTCAAAAACACAGACCAAAATGTAAACATGTATGGTTGTTTACCGTAGCTATGAGATAACGAAAAATTGCAGTCCCGAAATCCCTAAATAACTCACAAACTTGTTCCACATACAAATTCTAAAAACCCAACATTTTAAAAATCCACAGCTTATTCCCAATCGACAATGCAAAAGTTCAAAATACAATCCCACTATTTCATTTGATTTACACTCAAATAATCAAACCCAGAAGTGAACGATTGCTCAAATTAGAGTGCGACACAACCCATAAATTATTTCATCCCATAAAAACAAATACACAAACCTAGATAATGTTATAACCTTTAAACACATAGATCTAAATATTATTTTCACATACAATACATAATATACAATTTAAATGCATCATTTCTTCACACATCTGTATGTAATCTCTTATTTGCCCATAACTTGTATATCATTTTAATGTGAAATCCAAATAAGCATTTCAAAATTGACACATAATAGTTTGCTACAACCCATTTAGCATACCTTTAAATAGCATATTAAAAATGTCTTGGATTGAAACCCATAAAGTATTTCACTTCATAAAACAAATCACACATACCCAGATAATGAAGGATAAAACTATCAAGCAACAAACTTAAAAAATACCTAGAAATCCGTTACCAATTAAAATGATTAAGATTTAAAGTATGAGGAAGAACCTCATGCATGTTATACTCTTTTTCTTTCTCCACTTAGCTCCTTTTTCTTCCGAAATCTCTTCAAAAAATAAAGAATAATAATAGTATTCTTGAATAATTTTTTTTACAACTATGCCACACTATATCCTTATTCAAAATCACATTCATGGCCGAAAAACAAACACAATGGAGAAGAAATTCCATTATCTCCATAACAGTGAAAATAACAAAGCAAAATAAAACAATGCAAATGAACAAAGGGAATGAAATGTGAGTTCCTTTGGAGTTGGATTCTCGGGGAACCTAACTGTTCCGGAGGAGTTAGTTCATGGAATAAATTCCCATAAACCCAAAACATCTCCCTTCCATTCTTACTTGCCACGTACTCCTCAAAATTTCACATCAACCAAAAAAACTCATATGATATTGCCCAAAAATAGTTTTTATGACATTTTCCTTTCCTTAAGCTAAGTTCGTAATATTCCATTAATATGCCACCATTTAAAAAAACATTAACATATATGCCACCATTTATATTAAGTGGTTTAATTTTCCACATACTTGAAATAAGTCTTTATACAAACATAAAACAAAGTCCGATTTTCTAAGGCACTCCAATTCATGGACCATTCAAACAATGCCAACTCATTTGAGCTAGCCAAGTAAGGCTTATACTTGCCACACATAAATGACTATATGCCACAAGCTTATACAAAACACTATTACATGTCAACCACATTATATGTAACAAAGGTCTAAATAAAACAATATACAAAGAAGGCCCAACAAATTATGTTATAACTTATAATAAACATATTTTCCATAGTTAGTACCAAGTAATCGAATAGAAAACTCAACGGAAGAGTCCAAATCATGAGAGTAATCACGAATAAAATTATCATCTTCTGAATACTTATCATTATCCAACCTTTATTATAACATACAATTAGTTATATATATATATATATATATATATATATATATATATAAGACATAAATGTTGTTGTGAGCTACGACTCCCAGTTATTAACTTTACTTAAATCAACTGATGGTATATTGACCATCTATATGGTCATCAAATTTAGGACTTGAAAAGGGTGGTATGTTACAAAAAAAAAAAAACCTAAATCACCTATGGTACAGGCGAGGCACAACCCGCTTTCAATGTTTGTATAATTTCAACTATTTCCCTTTGTGGGGAAATTCCAAAGGAGTGACATCAAAATAAGACAAATAGATGTATTATCCCTAGAAAAATGTATGATTTTGACTGGTTCCAGCCATATAGAATTGAATTTCCCTTGACCACCCTTTGGTTCTCTTCTCTTATCCTAAAGTAAGACCAAGTCTCCAATTTGAAATGTTATTTGATGTGATTTATGATCAATTTTTTTCTTTACCCTCATTTGATGTTCTTTGATTCAATCAACCACCATGACCCTTTATTCATTGAGATTCTCAAGGTAAAAAATACTTTTATCCAAGGAGTCCTAGAATTGGCCATCTTCCACCACCTCTACTAGCTACAAGGTAGGTAACTCATCTAATATAGGCACTTCAACATCTATCTTGTACAATAATTGAAAATGTGACATTTTGATTGCTTTTTTGGGTATGATCCAATCAACACATTATGTATCATATACTTTCTTGTTTTAATTCCTCTTACTCTAATCCACTAGTTTACGGATTATTGTTATGATGTTCTTGTTACTATATTTTGTCTGTCCATTACCTTATGGGTAGTAATCAAATGAATGAGTAAAAAAATACCATGCTCATAGAAAAATTCAACCGACTCCAAAAAATAAAAATAAGTGGCATTATCCACAATGATATTTTGTGGAATGCTAAAATGAACTCTGCTGTTCTCTCTAAGGAAGTTGCATATCGTCTTATTGTTCACGTGTTTGACTGGAATGACTTCAACCCATTTAATGAAGTAAATTGTAGCATTAAGCACATATGTATGACCCATGATGTAATGTGGGTTGAGTACACCTACAAATTCCAAACCCCACTACTGGAATGGGTCTTCAATAATTATAGTCCTGAGAGGAAGCACAATCAATTGAGGTCCATCGACAAATTGTTGACAAGGTTTAAACTTAGTCACCCACTTTTTAGCATCCTAAAACAAAGTGATAATAGTACCTCCATCTAAGGATCTTATGGGCTATGATTAAGGCTGAAAAGTGATCACCTTAAGCCTTTTTTATATAGTACATGGTTCCAAACCAGAAACATTGTTGCTTGTAACTTGATATTACTTCATTTTTTCAAATTCTGATGAGGTTAGAAATCATCATATGTCAAGAAATAAGAAATATGTTAACATCATTAAGAAGTGGCACTTACAAATATTGATGTAGGAAATTCATTGTTAGAGATATCACGCTGTGAGTCTAGTTCCAATTCTTCAATTAGATCTGTATTATCTTTGGTAATAAGTTGACATAAGCCTTTCCCTCTTACAAACTTGGTTGGGTGGATTTCAAGATCATATTATTAATCCTTGGCAATCCAATTGCCTCTTTTCAATATTAGGTCCTACTAAATACAAATTAACTTCACCAGAATAGCAAGAAAAATAACTATTATATGGTAGTTCAAGATATATAACCTGGATTTTTTAATAGCCTTGACAACCACAAATGCATGCTTGTAGTCATTTTTACCCCTATCACAAAATAAAGGAACCCCATGCGCGTTGGCCTATCACCCAATGGATGTTGGATGCTCACCCGAGGCACGCACGGGTGCCGAGTCTCTCTTTTATGTGAGTTAAGTGGGAAACATCATCTATGATTTGTGTTTAAGAGATTTAAAGAGGATTTAAGACATACAAGAACCATAGAGCTCAGAACGACCTCTAGATCCTTGCAGCCATTCCAGACAGATAGTACTTAACAGACTATATGACTTGTATCATAACAGAAAGAAGTATACAAACATCCATACCTAGCATAAACATAAATGAAAGAGAACCTATGAAAAAGATGTATATGCATCAGAATCATTGATATTCATATATATATATATATATATATATATATATATACACTGGTAACCTCATTACATCCATGGAGCCATTTACAGAATGTCACAGAGAAGTAGACTGCAGTCATGCATTACAACTGGACTAATGTAACTATGCTACCAAAAAATAAAAATTACAATCCCCTTGCCCAATACATCCTTTCCCAAATGCAATTACCCACTAACAGAGTTCTTGCAGTATTTCTACAGAGCTCTGCCCACTCTCTCAGTTCTCCTCCTCTTTTCTACTCTGTAGGTGCTTGTATTTATAGCCTTTTTGGACTGGCCAACTCATCCTCCAGTACCCTCAGATCTGATGCCAAGTGTCTGAATGTGGTCCTCCATGCGAGCATGCTCCTCCAGGCCTGAGATTTCCACTTTATACCATGATGTGCTTCTAGAAGCTTCTACCACAGGCATGCTCCTTCCTGGGCCAACTTGTCGCCAGGCTGGCACCTTATCCACGCTCAACTCAGGTCATGCTTTTCACGTGTTCTACCCTGAATGCCCAATTTGACTAAGTCCCGAACCCTTGGTTCTGTCCGTGCGTGCATCAACGTGCGCACCACAGGCTTCTTTAAACCCTTCTCTACACGTGCTTTGTCCTTGCACACCTTTCTTTAACTGGGACCTTGTGCACCTACATGTGCCTTTTGTACTTAGTCAATATTTTAGGGGCCCAACATCACCCCACACTATGCCTGTTCTCCATCCGTGGGAACACTTCCCTTAGTGAAAGAAAGAATGCAATAGGCTTACGCCTAGGAGAAAGAATAAGGGGATGAAAGAATGGGGAAAGAAGAAAGAATGGGAGAGTGAAAGAATCACTGCAACCAAACTAGGAAAATCCTTTTGCAAGTTAGCCTCCAATTTATTCCAGGCATCGACTTCATCCTGTGCTCTCTGACAAAGGTCACTGACCAGAGTGCTCACCTCCCCAAAATTTAATCCATCTCCTTCTGTACTCATGGTATCAGTGATCTTCTCCAATTCCTTGCATATATCCTCTAATGCGTCCATTCTTCGTGTAATGCGTGGATATAGTTCCTTCAACTGGTTTTTGATTGAACCCCTTAAGGTTTTAATGGCTTCAGACTTTTTCTCAACCTTGGCAAGGATTTTCTCTCTTTCCGCCCTATTCCCCTTGTTTTTCTCCTGGAACTCCTTGAGTTCTACTTCATGAGTGGCGACCAAGGCACCTGCCACTTTGTCCCTGTCTGCACGCAATTGTCATACGCGGCCTCAGCGGTCTGAGAAGCATCCCTTACATCAGCAAGCACTTTGCTATATTCCGCAATGAGCACTACGATCTTCAACTTATCTTCCTTCTCCAAGTGCGGGACCACTTCCTCTGTAGACTCCAAGGCTAGCGGTTGTCTCTCCATGGTGAGCACCCTTGTTAAATCCTCCAGGCATCCCAAAGCTGATCCATACTTTTGCGCGGGTGATGTTAGGTCTGGATGCTTCAATAGTATAGCCTCATTGATGGATTCTACTTTCTTGTACACAACGCTCACCTTCACCTTTTCCATCCTTCAATTCCCACTGCCACTGGGCACTGATTAACTTTTCCTAGCTCAACTCCTTGGTCAATGTAGCTAGCTCTTCCTCTTTCTTCTTTAGCTCCCCTTCCAAGTCTCTGACCCTATCATTCTGCCTGAAGAGTCTAGCCTCTATCTCAATGGAGACTTTGTTGAGTGTGTTGCATAGTTGCTCATCCGAGAGCTGTTGGGTATCCACCACTGGGTTGTCTTCTCTTGGTCCTGGAAATGTTATTATTGCCCCATGGCTTACCTCAAACTCTGGCTCATCAAGGTGGGACTCTATAGCCCATGAGAGCATCTTCCTTGTCCGTGGATATGCAACCTCCTTGTCAAAAGATGACATTGCTACAAGCTCCTCTACCAGAATGGTACTTTGGAACTGTGCATGGAACACTTTCTTGGGGTCATCAATATAACCCATCTCTGGCCTCTCCCCCTCTGCGCACCTTCCTCCCATGCGCATGTACCCTTGGGTATACTTACAGTTAAAACTAGGGCCTCTAGTGTTGCCATGTTCCTTTTCTGCGCTCTCCTTCTCTCCTTGTTCAATACTGGCTCAGTGTTGTGTTCCACTTTGTCCTTCACCAGGTCTCAATGTCCCTTGTCTCTTCTTCTTCTGCCACCTTGGTTTTCTGCTCCTATGCAGAGCTTGGAGCCTCTTGCTTCTACGCGCTAGCCTCCTCATCTTTTCCCATGTCCTGGGTGCTTCCTCCTACCTGGCTATCCTTGCGCCGCACAAAAAAAGAACCCTTGTTCTTTCTTCTCCACCTTCCTCCTCTGAATCATGTACATTGAAAACAAGGTGGCCCTTGATCTTTCCCAAGGGTCCTCTTCCCCACTTACTTCTTCTTCACTATCATCCTTTTCTCCTATGCACTTGTCCAAATTTCCAACTTCTTCTGAGGTGGTCTCCTCTTCTACCCTCTGCTTCTTCCTAACCAGAGATTCCGGTGTAGGTGAATCTGTTTCTTCTTCTTCTAATGACTCCTTATCTGATGGATTTTCTAGGCTCTGGAGTCTTTTCTCTGATTATGGGATTTTTCTTGCATGCATACATACTGGTTCTGGCACTTGTCCTGGGGGAACCTATTGCCTGTGTCTCCACCACACTTGGTATTTTCTTCTCTGGCTCTTTATCCTCCCATTTGGGTGCGGGTCTTTTCCTCCTAGTTGGATCCTAAGGTATAGATACCTCATTTTCCAGATATGTGCCCTTTTCTTTGACTTGGGTCTTATGTGAATGTACACGCGCATCGTGGATCCTTCTGCAATGGGTAGAGTCATGGGCCTTGTCATTTGAACTTCATGTGATACGTACTCGCTCCACATGTACGTGCACTTGCCGAGGTACACCAACCCTTTACACATTTCCCTGTGGTCTGGTCATAGATACCAAGGTCTAACTTAAACTTTTTGGACTCCCTGAACCTATTTACTCCCGCTTGGAAGTATTGAGCTGTGAAGGCAAAGGGGAGCTTGCACCATGGGCTCCATGTCCCATCTGATACAGTTTGAATCTACCCAAACAGAAATGTTGGTACACAACAAATTCTTCTTCTCCCCTGGTGGCTGCTGGTAGTTGTTCAGGAATTCTCCATTCTACCCCAAACACGTTCCTTAGGTGCGTGTACCACTTTTCCAAGCGCGCCTTGTGCACTGTTGTCATAGTGTCACAAGCGTATTTCTCAAACCTTTTGGCAGGTGAGGGGTCTTCAGTAGGGTACTCCCATACGAACTTATCTGATGCATCTAGTACCCCCGATCTCCAAGAACACGATGGTTAGCAACACATTTCCAAAGAGGATCCTATCACCTTCCTTCGCGCAGTTAATAATTTCATCCACAATGAATGCGGAAAAATTATAGATGGTGCCCTCTGAAATCTTTCTACACACATTCAACCATGGCTTATTGACTTGGGTCCATCTCTCCTGGCCATTTAGCTTTGACACCAGGTGCATGCGACCATCTTCATCACCGGATCCTTAATGTCTATGACATCATAATACCTTGACCCCTTCTTGCATGCAAAAGTGGTGATAGTTTCCTTAATCACTTCTTTGTCAGTCAAATCATCCTCCAAACCATCTCCTTCACAGATGAGGCCTGTGAAATGTGAAATGAGCTGAGGAGTTATGTGCATCTTGCACCCTGTAAAGTGGAAATAGTCCTCATGTACGCGTGACATCAGCCACTGATATAAGTGCTCAGGTTTCCCAAAGTAGGGCAACTCAAAGAGTTGTAATAACCCTGCCTTCTCTAATTTGACCTTCACATCATCATTATATATGGGTAAACCCTCTAGTGTCCTTTTGTTTGTTGGGCACACTAACTCTAGCACCATTTCCTTCTCAATTGTGTTTTTCTGATGATTATAATCATTTACAGACATGTTCCTAAGATGGGACTCCCACTCCTTCCCCAACAACACTCCATCTGGGTACTACATTTCTACATACCACTCCTCATTTGTGTGTGCTTCAATTTCTTGTTACTTTCCCTTACCCTTTCCCTTTCCCTTCTTGGGTGTACTAGCTAGTTTCTTGGGTGCCATTCTCTAGGTCTTCTTCCCACTTCAATCACTCCATGTTACTCTGTTCTTCTGGTCTCTCCAACCTTAGATCTCAAACTTGTGAAGAAAATTACTTAAACCCATGCCCTAGTTCTTCAAACCCTAACTGGGATACTCCCTTCACAAGACGATGCCTTCTCACAACTTCTCCTATGCTCGTGAAATTCCTTCCTCCTAGTTTGACAAACCCAACTAGTTACCCACGCTTCAATCTCTCCAAATTTTTCTTCACACGGATCAGTTTTTTGGAAGCCCTAGTTTGCAAAGGTGTAAAAAGTGCTTCATTCTCTTATACGCAAAGTGAAAAATGAAGTGCCTCAACCCCTTTATTTATAGTTTTTTCCCTTTTTAAGCATTAAGTGCTACTTCACCTACCACTATACTTTTTACATTTAATGTGGATTTTTCAAACAAATCCCATCTTCAGCACTTTCACTCACGCACCCCAACCTACACGGAAAAACCTCCAAACCTTCTGGTGCGCAACCAATCCAACCTAACAGAAGACTCTTACACATGCATAACCTTGCCAAAGGCACTTCTTCTGTCCTAATTTTTTCTCTTGCCTACCTCGTGTTGCTTAATGTGCTTTCTCCTCCTTTGTACATGGGATCTAAAAGTAGCTTTATCTTGAACACCAACCATTCCTTTTTCCATATTTTCTTTTCAAGCACCTCTTTTAACAGGGCCATTCAACTAGGATTTTTAACACAATGTCCTTGGCACTTTAACCATGCGCTCCTTCACATTACTCCACCCCACACTAAAATGATGTGCGGTCCTTTGTGCACTCAAAAATTCTCAAAAATTAGCAATAAGGTTACCGGTGCCTAAGGCGCAAAAAAAAACAACAACGGAAAGGGAAACACAAGAAAAGAAATGCATAAAGGAAAATTCTAAACTAACTGGAAAAACTACCTTATTTACAAACACCAAGAAGACTTATTTATAGTAGGGCTTCAGCCTACTCCCATTGAAGTGTCCAGGCAACTTCATCCCATCCAGTGCTTGTAACTGGCACGCACCTCGAATCAAGGATGTACGAGATTGTGTAAGGACCCAACCAATGGAATTTCAACTTCCCAGGATGGCACAAAAATTTAGAATCATAAAGTAAGACCATCTGCCCAACCTCAAACTTCTTGTTTCTTATGTGGTGATCATGCCAAGCCTTCTGCTTTGCTTTCTCTATGTTTGGCTCCACTTGGCGAGTGATCATCTCTCATCCAGCTTCATTAACTTATCAATTCTCTCTTCTAGTGCTTGCTCATCAGCTAACCCTCTTACGCATGCTATTCATAGAGAAGGTAACATGAATTCAACTGGCAGAATGGATTCCGTGCGCCAAACACCAATTAAAATGGTGTGGCTTTGTTCAACCTTTTATAAGTTGTCCTGTAAGCCCATAACACTGTTGATACTTTGTCATCCCAATCTTGTCTGCTGACATCACAAATTTTGGTCAGGGTATGACTCAGTATTTTTTTGAATGCTTCTGCGGTTCCATTTTCTTGTGGGTGATAGGGTGTAGTCTTGTGATGAGCCACCATGAACTCTGCTAATAGGATCCTCACGGTCTCATTCAAGAAATGTGTACCCCTATTGCTGGTTAAACTCAATGGACATCCATACCTCATGATAATGTTCTCCCATAAGAATCTTTCCATTGTGGCTACTATGTAGTCTTTAGTTAGGGCTGCCTCCACCCACCTTGTCAGATAATCCATGCAAGTGATGACATAGCGTGACCCAGTCCTACGCGTGTTGCTGGTGCAATAGGGCCTACAAAGTCTATTGCCCACTTTTCAAAAGGCTCCACGCTAGGGATAGGGTGCAAAGGCATTTCATCTCTCTTTCCTAGGCTTGCCAATGCACTGACAATGGTCACATGCTTTACAATAGTCTTTACAATCCTTGTACAGGGTTTCCCACCACAAACCTACCATTAATATCTTACACGCATGGTGGCATCACCTGCATAATGTCCACCCGTACTTCCTTTGTGTGCTTCCTCCATGATGGTGAGGCACTCATGCTCTAATACACACCTGCACAACACCTCATCACATCCCAACTTGTACAAGTCTCCACTGATCAACATGTAGGGCATGACGCGTATGGCTAGTTGCTTCTTCTCTAATGCCTTCATTCCTTCTGGTGCCACACCTTCCTTTAAAAATACCACAATTTCCTCCAAATCCAAGGGCACACGTGCCACAACCTAAATAGTTGAACATCTGGCATTGTCTCCTCAATACTCTGTACATCCTCCCCTGAATCAATTCTTGACAGATGATCAGGTCCACAATTGCTCTTCCCAGGCTTCACTACTATGGTGAACTCAAACTCTTGAAATAATAATACCCATCGACATATGCACCCTTGTAGAATGGGCTTGTTCACCAAATACTTTAATGCCATGTGGTCAGTGTAAAATACAAAAGGGTGTTGCCAGCAGATACTGTCTGAATTTGAAAAGTGCGTAGATCATTGACAATGCTTCATGCTCAGTCATGGTGTAATTCTGCTCTGCTGGTGTCAACTTCCTGCTTGCAAAACACAGAGGATGATCAACAATTCCTTCACCTGGCTGTGCAAGTACTGCTCCAATAGTGGTTCCTGAGGCATCTACATGGACATGGAAGGGCTTGTCCCAAGAGGGAAAACGTAATATAGGCATGGTGACAAGCCTATCCTTTAATGTATCAAATGCCCTCTGTTGCGCCTCTCCCCAATGGAAGGCACTTTTATGTCTGAGCAGCTCCTCTAAAGGTGTGGTGATCTTGGCATACCCCTTGATGAATTTCCTATAATAACCCGTATGCCCAAGGAATCTGCACACTACGCTCTGGCTAGTAGGCTCCCCTAACCCCACAATAACTACAACTTTAGCGAGATCTACCAGCAAGCCCTCCTTACATATGATATGCCCCAATAAATTCCCAAAGGGTGTAGCAAATACACATTTCTTAATGTTGAGGGATATCCTCAACTACCTACACCTCTCAAACATTAACCTCAAATTTTCACAATGGTCTTTTACTAGACCATACACTGTCCAATCATCCAAATAGACCTGAAGAAACTTATGGATGAAGTCCTGGAATGCTTGCACCACTATGCGCAAAAAACAGCAGGCACATTCTTCAACCCAAAGGGCATGACCGTATATGCAAAACTTCCCCACTCAGTGGCAAAATTTGTCTTCTCCTGGTCTTCCTTTGCAATCCAGACTTGGTGGTACCCCAAGAATCCATCCGTGAAAGGAATAGATTTCGCATGCCCAGTGACTCCTTCCAAAATTTCTTTAGTGAAGGGGGTTGGAAAAGGATCAATGACACAAACTGCATTCAACTCCCTATAATCCACGCAGATCCTAATCCACCCATCCTTCTTGATGTTGATTACCATCAAACTTATCCATTCTGATTCCTCCACTGCTTCAATGATCCTAGAAGCTATCATTTTTTCTATCTCCTCCTTAACCTTTACGTGTAAATTGGGATTCATCTGGTAGGGTCTCTTCCTGACCAGGGCATGCACCATCCTTCAGCTTTATCTTCATCTCCCCCAAGGAATGGTGAACACCTTTGAGCTCATGGTACCCGCACGGGAATAAATCCTCAAATTCACACAACAGATCAATGATCTTAGAGACTTCCTTCTCTGACCAGTAATATCCAATAATAGCTTCCTTAGGTTCTTCTCCTGAACCGATGTTAACCTTCTTTGTCTTTAAGGGCTCATGGTAGGCACGTGCACGCGAGTATCAGCACTATCCACCACCTCACGCATCCCTACAAGAATGGCTAACATCCAAGCTTTTCCACTTCCTCTCCATCAATCACATACACCAACTTCCCTTTCTCCTTTTCCAAACACACGCGCTCAAGCTGTAACTCTTCTGTTTCCTCTACTTCTTCTTCAAAGCATGCCTCCAAACCTGGTCCACCTAGTAACTCCAATAGCCTATCCTCCACCATGGCACTATCCCCCATGGTAAGGCACTTGATACCCTACAAGGCCTTATCAACTAATGGCTTGGTACTTCTGATACTCAAAGGTTTGAATGAGGTCATCCGCGAGCTCTTGCCAATTCCCTGTCTGGCGGCGTGTCTCCGAATGAATGTACCATGCACGCACGTAACCCTGCAGTGTAGAATACAACTTGTGCACCCAGAGGGATGGTGGAAAAGCTTCCACGCCTTCTCTCCAGATCCTCTCACACTCCTGGATATGGAAAGAGGTGGGCTCCTTCCCATGGTAGTCCTTGATGGTGGTGGGCATGTTGCTCCTAGAGAATCTGACAGAGAGAGCAATTCTTACCTCGTGCCATTCCAAAAGGCTCTCCTGATGGGTAGCCCACCACCGTGCCACTGTGCCAAGTAGGACATAGCTTAACATCCCCCTCCATTCCTTCTCATTCTTCCACTGAGCTTCCATCTCCCATAGAAAGATCTCAGGGAAGGCTCCTCCTGAATACTTAGGCAACTCCTTTCCTCCTAGGCACCGGACTATGCACGCATTTGTCACCTTGGTCACCGACCCTCTCAACTGTCATCCCATCAATTCATAAGTTCCATGCACCCAATTGTCACATGCTAGACTGGTGGTATCACTTTCTAACTGAGCATCTTCAAACTAGATAACTCCGTTGGTAGGATGTATTATCTCTGGGTCCCTGATTGAGTGCACATATATCCTATCCAGAACTTCTTCTCCCAGGGGTTTAGTATAGGGCGTCAACTTCCCATCAGCCAGGGGTATAATGACCCACTCCTCCTTATTTTCAAAGCTGATGTACCCTTTGTTGAACCGAAGGTCCACATTGTTCTTGTAACACCATGGGCACCCAAGGAGTGCTGGAAAATTGTCTACCTCGGCGAGCGCCAAGACTTCAAAGTCCCCAGTAAACTTAGCTCCCTAGATAGTGATAGTTGCATCCTTTAAGACACTGATGGGCATCGCCTTAGTCTTGTTTTCCATATACAACACATTCGAAGATGGCTGTAATGTAGGTCTTCCCATCTGATGCCATGCATCCAAAGTTAGAACATTAACCTCCATGCCTATGTCAATGAGGATATTACTAAGGAGCCATCCATCTACAACTACATTCAATGTGATCTCCTTGTCATAGTCAAGGCTGTGAGGGGGAAGGTTTACATGTAAGACCTACCTCTCGTGCTCTCCTCTGGTGCATGGTACCTTCTCTCTCAACCATGATCCTAGCAAGGGAATGATATTCTCTTGCCTTAGCATTTTACACACCTCCTTGACCTCATCTAGGTCATCCTTTGGCACCTCGACTCTCCTCCCTTGTTCCTCCCTCCTAGACTACTCCTTTAGACACTGGATTTCCCCTTGTAAACTCTGAATGACATCCATGGTGTCCTGATATACCTCCTTTTGACGTGCAGGGTCTGGGTACTTTCCATGAACTACTTCCTCCCTTGAAACCAAGTTCTTCTGCCTTGGTATCTCTCTTGCGTGCACGGCTTCTTCCCTTGTTGTTACCAAGACAAGCTCCAAACCTACATCCCGTGTTACCTGAGGCATCCACTGTGTGTCTACCTTCTTAATACTAACCATTGCAGCGCCCTTGTCTTTCTGGTGCTAATGATTCATGTGCTCAAACAACTCTGGGAACTCCTCATACTTATGCTTCTTTCTGCACCATGAGCACTGCAACAGGTCCATGGGCATTCTCATTTGTAATGCTCTGTAGACCCACAATTGAAACAGGTTCCATGTGGGAACTCAGTCCTTCCTCCTCCATGGTTACCATGACCACATAATCCTCCATAAAAACCCCTTCCGTGCATGCCTCCATCTGCGCACTCCTCATAATGGTGATCATCACCCTTGGAACTACTGGTAATACTAGTTTGGCACACCCCATGATCAATGGCCTCATGGATCTGATCAATGAGCCTACAGTCCTTAGTATCATGGGTTGTAGAGGTGCATATCTTGCAGTAATAAGACACATTCTTCTGGATTGTGCGCTGTAGCAAGGGGCACCTACTTGCATCATGATCCCCATGACAAATTTCATAGTCTACTGCCACGTGCGATACTGTCCTCTAGGGGAAATTATCCTTAACATGCCCCTCTACCTCACAATTTGTGCACCATAAACCACTGCAAGTCTCATGGGCTGAGTTCACAGAAAACTTTTCTAGCTGCTTGGCCATAGCAGCAATCTGAGCCTCTAGGAATGGGCTAACGCCAGTATCAACACTACCAATAACCTCAGTGCACAGAGCAGCTTCCAATGCCTCACGCAGATCTGTAAAAGTTTTATGAGATAAGGCCCTTCTAAAGGGTGTGATCAATCCTCCAAAAAACCACTGAGCATGATGTGAAGGGTGAATATCATATGACAATTTAGAAAAGAGAGTTTTAAAGTGCACGCATCATACTCCTGCACACTCTCTGTCCATTCCTTGTTGAATCTCCTTCAAAGTGTTGATGCTCTTCTGTTCAAATTCAAGAATGTGGAATTCTGCCAAGAATGCATTCTTTAAAGTAGTATAGTCCACCACTGTTTGATGAGGGTCATATTTCCTATACCAGCTATGCACGTACCCTTGCAACATGGTTACAAACTGACTAGCCTTCCGTTCTGGGGTTGTGATACCCTTTGCGGGCCATAGTAGTTCACACTTGTGAACATGTTCTGCAACATCCTCAATACCTCTATAATTAGGAAAATGTAGAGACATTTCAAAGAAAACTTGTGGGGGTGGTTGGGGCCCGAATCCTCCTGAGCTAGAGCCTTGGTTTCTGCCTGTGTTTCATCTACCACCTAATCCACCAGGTCCTGAACCACTAGATCCACCAGGTCCACCAAGCCCTGAACCACCAGATCCACCAACCAGCTCCTATTCCTCCTGAACCACCAGATCCACCAGACCCACTAGGTCCTATAGTGGTCGTGCCAAGGGTCCCCACAGTTCCACTGAGCTGTGTGCCTATGGTCTGCAACAATGCCCCACTACCAATAGTATACCCCGTGCCACTCCCAGACATGAGACCAAAATCTTGTGTGTCTATACCTTGCCCGAAAAGTCCTAACACTGGGTTGGTGTTTGCAGCCATAGAAGGCCCGAATGAGAAATTATACCTCCTGGGTGTAGACCGATCACCTCCAATGTAACCAATTGGACTAGCAATATTTTCCCCCTGATCTAGAAAACCAAGCGCCAGGGTTCAGTCACTAGGTGGGCTTAGATGTGTGCCAACGAGTTCTTCTTTCTCCGCGCGACGAACTCTCATCAGAAGCCAAAGGGGTCTCTCTTATGCGCTTGCCAAGATGGGGTCTCACAGACTGCTCAGGTTCCACGTCCTCTATGTGAACCTCAAATCCCTCCCGTAACATCTTTTGCCATACATCCATCACACCTGCAACCTCACATTGTCTAGTAATCTCCCTTTCACGTGCTTCACCATACTTGAGTCGTCTCTCCTCCCTTTCTTTCTCTGTCACAACATCTACCATCTTCCTCCACTCTAGCTTCCTCGCCCAACACTTAGAATGGTTTAGCCAGCCATTGGGAATGCCTCTAAACTCATGGTAACCATCAATATTTTCATAGCTAGAGGGACAACATGTAGAAATAATCCTCTGGGATCCCTCAGAAACTCAAACTCAGTAACCTCCAGACAAGAATATGTGGAAATGGCATACTCCAAAGTGTAGCTAGCTAGTACTCCTTTCCACCAATGATCCACAACACAGCTCCACGTCATATCTCCATCTTATAGCCTCTGGTATTCTTCTTGGGTCCAAACATGTGATCCATAATGCCAACTTGATCTAGACACATAGGCTGAGAGCCATTCATACAGTTCCACTGGGAAGCAGCAGAAATTTTTTTCATACAGATCATGGTAGAGGTTCTCGTCTACCCATCTATGTGCATAAAACTCAGGTCCAGTGTTGAATTTCTGAGCAAACTTCATCCTTTGTGCTCTTGAACCATGATTCAACACTTTCCAATGTTAACCGCTCTGTCATTACTGACTACACAGATCATGATGTATGTTATTTCCCACTACAACTTTGAAAAGAGGTCCTGAGCAACGGAACCAAGATGTAGTCATTTTTACCCCTATCACAAAAGAAAGGAACCCCATGCGTGCCAGCCTATCACCCAATGGATGCTAGGTGCTCACCTGAGGCACGCGCGGGTGCTGAGTCTCTCTTTTATGTGAGTTAAGTGGGAAACATCATCTATGATTTGTGTCTAAGAGATTTAAAGAGGATTTAAGACATACAAGAACCATAGAGCTCAGAACAACCTCTAGATCCTTGCAACCATTCAAGACAGATAGTACTTAATAGATCATATGACTTGTATCATAACAGAAAGAAGTATACAAACATTCATACCTAACATAAACATAAATGAAAGAGAACCTATGAAAAATATGTATATATCAGAATCATTGATATTCATATATATATAAACTGGTAACCTCCTTACATCCATGGAGCCATTACAGAATGTCACAAAGAAGCAGACTGCAGTCATGCATTACAACTGGACCAATGTAGCTAGGCTAACAAAAAGAAAAATTACAATCCCCATACCCAATACATCCTTTCCCAAGTGCAATTACCCACTAACAAATTTCTAGCAATATTTCTACAGAGCTCCGCCCATTCTCTCATTCTCATCTCTAATTTACTCTACAGGTGCTTGTATTTATAGCCTTTCTGGACTGCCAACTCATCCTCCAATACCCTCAGATCTGATGCCAAGTGTTTGAATGTGGTCCTTCCATGCGAGCATGCTCCTCCAGACCTGAGCTTTCCACTTTATACCATGATGTGCTTCTAGAAGCTTCTACTGCAGGCATGCTCCTTCCTAGGCCAACTTGTCACCAGGCTGGCACCTTATCCACGTGCAGTCGGGTCATGTTTTTCACATGTTCTGCTACCCCGAACACCCAATTTGACTAAGTCTCAAACCCTTGGTTCTGTCCGTGTGCATTGTGCATGCAACGGGCTTCCTTAAACCCTTCTCTGCGCGCTTTGTCCTTGCATGCCTTTCCTTAACTAGGACCTTGTGCGCCACAAACCTTTTGTACTTAGTCAATATTTTAGGGGCCCAACAATGCTTCTCCATAGTTGAGAACTTTAACTCACAGTCCTTCAATGGGTAGCCCGTGAAAGATATAGGAGATTCAAATTATTCATTTTTCTACACTAGAATTGATGAGAGGGCATGCTCAGAGCTATAAAAGTATATTCAATGAAATATTCATCGAAACTTGGGCACATTAGTGTGGGGGATGAGTAATAGCCTTCTTAATATTTTCAAAAGCATTCTTCCCTTCCTTATTCCAACTAAAAGTTCCTTGATGCTTCATCATATCAGTGACGTACTTAGTTAATTCTACAAATTTAGGAATAAAATGACAAAGAAAATTAACTTTGTCAAAGAAATAATGAGAACCTGGCTTTCTTGTGGGAAATGAAAGTATTTAAATAGCTTATACCTAGTTGGGATTGATATTAGTACCCTCTTTATTTATAATATGTCCAAGAGCTTGCCTTTTGTTACTCTGAAGACTAACTTCTTGGGATTCAAATATATTCCATGTGTTATACATCAGATGAGAACCTTTTTAATATGGTTCAAATATTCAACTTGCTTTTTTGAGTAAACTGTGATGTCATCAAGATACATCACTATGCATTTTTTTAGATATTTGAAAGCTAGGTTCATGACCCTTTTAAAATAAGCTTTGTCATTAATGAAATCAAAAGGTGTATGATTGTATTAAAATGTTGTACACGAAGTAGTGAATGTAGTCTTGTGTTGATCCTTTAGTTATACCTCAATTTGATTATACCCAGAAAAATTCATCAAACATGGAATTTTTGTAGAACTAGTAATTGCTTGTAGGATTTGATCCATGATTGATAGAGGATAGTTACCTTTCAGAGAAGCTTAATTCAAGTTCTTGAAATTAACATAGATATGTGTTTCACCATTGTTTTTAGGAATTAGAACTATAATTTCCACCCAAGCGGAGTGATCGATGAAAAAAATGACACCATAATTCAACATTTTGAGAAATGATTTCCTAATGGTTCTAGCTATTTTCAGATTATATTTCCTCTATTTTTTACTTGAACAGTTCTACCCCTGACTTGAGAGGAATAAAGTGTTGCATTTCCTTAGGCTTGAAGGACTTTACTTCTTCATACAAGTAGACTAGAACATATAAGTATTTATTCAAGAGTGAATCAAAACCTATGTGTTCTTTGGGAGAACAAAACTTACTGATATTAAATACCCTTGGTTGCTTACTTTTTTCTAATGTTAATATTTTCATATTTGAAAAATCTATGGGGAGAATTCTCGGCTTTAGCTTTCACAAACTTGTCATGTTTGTCAAAAAGGGCTTCCAAAGATGTAAAGGCATTATGGGTCTTGTTACATTTCAACTTGATGACACCATCCACATCTACTTCTTCAATATTATATTTTCCTTTGCTTGATTTAGATTCCCCATGTGGAGCCTTAATTCCTTCATCGTATAGGTTTTTGAATTCATCTAACTACTCTAAGAAAGATAATATATGATTTTCATCGTTAAAAACTTGTCATCTTTCAACATTATCTGACACTCTTAGTCTAAAAATCATCTCAATTGAATATTATTGTTCCCTAAAATAAGGGTGGGGAGTTATCAAATATTCCGAAACAACCAAAGAAACTACATTATCGTTTTGTTCATGCAGGACTGCTTGAATTAAAAAGGCTTCAAAATCTTCCATGCACTCCAATAACCTATTTTTGTAATGCATGAGCCTTGTATTCTTTACTTGAAGCTAATTTTTGACTTGTTTGACAATAATTTGAGCATTACCATAGCATTTCAAATTCTTAATTCCCATTTTAATGACAACTTTTATGCCTAACAGAAGGGCTTCAAATTCCATAGTATTTTTCATGTTTGAAATTCATAGATTATATTATAGAGGGAACAATTTACTAGTAGGGGAAGTGAGCACCACACCTAAACTAGATCAAGAAGTAGAAAAAATTCCATCAAATTCAAGTTTCCATAGATTATTTTCTTCCTCTTCCATAAAAATGGGAATCACTTCATATTTTTTTTTATGGTCAGAAAATAGTTTCCCATCCCCTATCTTGATATAAAATATCTGCTTGTGGGTCATCTGAATTTTAAACATTGTATTTCATTTTCCTCTTAGGAAGAATATTTTTCATTTGACCTTTTATGAGAATGGTAGCATAAGACCAATCCATATGTATTCCACAACCTACATCTTAACAAAAGTTTCTAATATGAAAAATTCTATAAGAGGCGGGCATGTCCGCCACTAGTATTAATATCTTCACCCTCTTTTCTGGGAAAACAATGAAAGTAACTTATATATCCTTGATTTGACCAAACATGTGATCTTCTTTGGTTTCTATGGAGTAACAATGGCCATTTACGCAAGTCAAGGTGAGACCAAGAGAATTTACAACTTTGTTAGGCATGACATTATCAAAGGCACCAGTGTCGATTTATAATTGTTCAACTTGTGACCTCTAATGAGAGAAGAAAGATAAAAGGTTTTCTACTTTACCCAAGGTGGATGTAATTGTATTTAGAAGGTTCTAGGATGAAGATGAGGGAGGAGTAGGTAGAAATCATTTGGAGGTAGGTAGAGTTGAGTTGGACTCATGATTACTATTTTTTAATAAACTAGACTAGTTTATCAAACTATTCTGAGTGAGTTCACAAGTATTCTAACTCTGGAATTTATACATTGAACCTTTTCATGTGGTCAATTATATCAAATGAGGTATATGTATAAATTTAATAGGCTGTGTCCATTTTTGAGGAAGATGTAAACACTACTTTAGGATTGGAAGAAGGAACTATAGATTTATAAGAAAATTTTTAATTGTATGGAAATGAATGACTTACTTAGAGAAGAAGACACAAATTTATTTGTGTTAGGATTAGGATTTTTCTTCACATAGTCTTTGGAAGAAGACATTAAATATCCTCTATTGATCATTGTATTTTGTAGAGTCGCCACATGAGGATTTACATACTTTTTTTTTCTAAATAACAATGGAGGAGGATTCTATATGTGACTATGAATGGGTGAACACTTGCACATGAATAACTATGCATATCAACCATAAATTTATCATATTATTTATCTAAAGAATATTCAAAGTAGATGATATATGCATATTCAACCTCTTCTACCTCTAGGAAATTTCCTTTCTCTTCTTAACCCTTAGGATCTATAATTTCTTCTTCGTCATATTCGTGGGATTCACGTGCTGCAATTATAGGAGGAGCCTATAGGGTAAGTCTATGTGGGGCACTGCCAAACCTTTTCCTATTCTGAAGGTTATTCCTAGGGACATCTTTGTAGGAATCACTTTGGGAAAGTTTCTTCTTTGGAGAAATCAAGTCATTGGAAATTTTTTACAACACTAGATCAATAGTTCATGAACTAGTGCTTTGAGATTTATCCTTGTTTGATCCTCTTATGATTTTATTTAACATGATTAGATCATCTTCAACTTCTACATAGAGATCTTGAGCATATTCCAAAGTGTGTGGTTGATATATTCTTAGAATGAACCCCACTTCTGACAATTGAGCATTTGTGAAGAACCTTAGTTGATTATTGTTAATAGGTATGCCAGCTCCAAGAAATTTGTTGATTAACCTATTGAATTTAGCTACAAAGTTTCTCATGTATTATTAAGGTTCTTTTTTCAACTAGGACCATTGAGTAAGTAGAGCATGAACATATTCAACTAGATTTAATTTAACTTCAAAGTTCACTCTCATTAGAGCCTAATTTTTGATTGATATTCTGGGTAAGTGATAGAACTAGTTTGCAACAACATCTTGTAAGAACTCACAAAATAATCTAATAGAAACATATTCATGTTCAACCCCCAATATACCACAAGTTATGATGAAGGTAATAATATGTTCAATTGGGTGTTTCTTTCCATTGCCTGTGAACTTGGGAAAGTTATTCCTTGATCCTCTAGGTAGCCCATGAAATGGAGGAGTTAAAACCAATGGACCAGTTTTGACCCCAAGGTAATGGTGTAACCATGTTTGGAAGAACAATGTTAAACCATGGTAGAGAGATGGGAGATGTAACATGACTATGATGAGGGATTCCAAATGTATATTTTAGAGGAACTTCAACAACTTGTCTTGAAATATGTACAAGATCAAATATAAAATCATCTTGTTGCTACAACTCAAATGTAGTATCTACAACAATGTTTTCTCTATTGTCTTGGGTGTATATTCTATCCACTAGTTTGTAGAATTTATTTTGAAACAAGAAAGCACATTTTTAGTTTATGAATAGATGAATTTCAGTTTGTGTATTTTTTATTTTTAGAATATTGTTCTTAGGATATTGTGGATCTTATAGGGTGCATGAAAACAAAATATGTCCCACAATGAGTGCTAAAAATTTCCAGAAAAATATTTTGTCAAGGAAAAATGTGGGGTTTTTCAATGCTCATGGGAGTATGTCTGTCCACTTCAAGATGGGGAAAATCCCATTTATTGAAAGTTGGAAAAATATGTACACTAATTTATCTATTGGGGTGGTCATAAAACAAGGAATGTGCATAAACACCCTTGTTGTTACTGTAACAATATCTGTGAGAGAAGGAAAATTGTAGATAAACAAGGACAAACAACGAGGAGAATTACATTAATGGGATGAAATTATATTTCATTAATTGCAATTTGGAGAGCTTTCCAATTTTAATTTGAAGACACAAGTAAACACATGCAATTTGTATAAAGAATATAAAACAATAATAGAAATTAAAACAAAGTTCAACCATTGATTTTAATTTCATTATAATAGGCATAAAGTCCTTATGTCCTTACAAAATTACATACATTCGATTGAGTGGAAAGAGGGAGAATCGAGGAAAATTGCTATGTAGGAAATAAAAGAATTACAACATGCGAGAGAGAGAAAAAACTGATCCATTGGAATGGAGAGAATACTCTAATTTATATCCAAAACAAGTGGCTTTCATATTCCTTTCCAGAATAAGACACTTTTCCTTATTTTAAGAAAAGTATTTTTATGAAAGCAGAATATAATGTCACTTAAGTTAAACTAAAAAAGTGCACCACCTCAATGAAGAATTAGAAATCACTTATGTTAGTTTTTGAAAAATTAATTTCTTGATGAGAGAATGGGAGAGGGGAAGTAGAAAGAAGAATATGGGAGACATCATTCTGTGGATGGAGCACAAGAAGATGGATATCCTTGGGTGCATTACATTGGAGAAATAATTCAACCTTTCACCCTTAAGTTAAACTTGGACACTAATTTTGGAACTTATCTCTTATGAGGACTGATGGTATTCATAATAACATCAAGCTAATGATCAACTTCCCCTTGAATTATCTTACAATGCTTGAGCCATTTTGGGATCTTTTGGGCTACATCAGAAATAAAACCTCATATTTTACAAGGGTGTCCATGATTTAAATGCTATAAGACCGTGGGTCATATAATTCCCCTTTATAATATTCTGTCTAAGTTCTCCCGGATTTCATTTAATGATCCTTGTTCATAATGTAATGAAGGGATATAATTTTGTTCAAGTGATAATTGATTTCTTCTTTGATTTCTTAGCCTTGATTGATAGGATATAGACAATTTTCTATGACCTTGGTAAGGGATCTCATTTTCCACTCAATTTTCCGGATCCATGTCTGTGAATTATTATCTTCCAGAATTAAAAACACTTTCTTACTGAGAATTTTTTTGGCATTAGTAGAAATCATCTCATGAATAGTTGACATAAGCTCATTCTAGTGATCAACCTCCTTCTGGATGGTAAAGAAAATATCTTACACCTTCTGAGTTGAAAAAGTGATAACCTTTTATATTTTAATAATCTTAGAGAGAAGATCACATCCTTTATGTGTAATGGAGTCAATCCATGCTTTGGTCATGTTGGTTGGATATTTTTTCAGAGACAAAATATGAGGTTTAACCATAGCATGAGGGACAAAGTCCCTCCTTAAATAAAGAAGAGGCACCCTATTTATTACTATTCTAATAACACCAAAACATATTTACAATATTTACACTAATCTAGCATTGGGGGTGAAATCTCATCCTGATATATTTATTTCTCATATAAGGAAAGATAGATAGATAGTGGAAGAAAGTTTTCATGAGTGAAGGTAGAAAGGAGAAACAAAAAGGAAAGGAGAGTGGAAACACACTTTTTCCCTAACAAACACAAATCCAAAGATACTAACACAAGATAAAACAATAATAAACTTGATTAAGATATAATGAACAATGAAATGGAATTTAGAGAATACTATAACACAACTTAAGAACAATACATTAAACAAAGAGATAATACTTGACACCTAGTTTGTAACATGTCTCTTATATTCCTTATAATAATAGATTGAAAACACAAAATTTTTCTTCTCTAAATTACAATTCTAGCTTTCTTGCTTATCTACAAAATATCCTGTTTCATATTTCCTCAACATTTTACACTTATATAGAGAGAGGAAGAGAGAAAAACTGAAGTTTTTGGATCACATTTTGAAAATAGAAATACACATTAAATCCCTCTTGACTAGTTATTACAAAATGACCAAGTCAACTTGTCAATCTAAAAGATGTCTCACCATCTCAAAAATTTACATGTTTGATGCTAAAATGGAAAAACATGATGAATCATCAATTATATTTTTCTTTTTTAGTTTCCTACTCAGCTTGCGTATTACAATACATGTGGAACATCTAAATCATATACTATATTTATTTGTCATTAGGTCTACATGAGTATCAATTCAACACATCATATGTGTCAAGCACATTGAACAATATTCTAGGAAGCTTTTGGAGTCTTCTGATGATTTTTTCCAAATTTCTCAAAACATTTTGATACAAAATTCATTTATCAATCGATTTTAAGTTAAAATAATCCCTACCGAAGAATACTTTTCGACCAGATTATTGAATTCTTTGAAGATGACATTTACAGGTAACATGTTTAAGTCATCATCCAAGACATGAAAAAGTATTTTGGAAAACTTGTCACCAATATCATTGGTGGTGTTGAAAAAATTCTTCTTGATATTTCTACAACTTTTTTTTAGCCTCTTGCAAAATTTTGACCTAGAAGTCAATGGATTTGGAAAAATCAAAATGTTTTTCCCTTTCTCTGATTATCCCTTCTTGAACAAGGGCACCAACATCAATTTTCTTGAGCCTTCTCAAGGATTCCAAAGTCAAATCCCAATTGTTACATTATTTTTTGAGCTCATTATTCATTCTTTCAATGGCTAGTTTTTCTTTCTCAATATCATTATGGACTTCAACAACATCCTTGATCAATCTTCTTCCTTGATTTAGGATCCTTTGAATCCAACTATCCACTTCTTGACCCTGTTTCCAATCTTCTCTACCTCTGATATAGATGATGTATCAAAATTGAATGGGGATAAAGAGGAGATCAAAATTGACATAGAAATATTGAAAATGATGGCTATTAATTGATCCACCTTTTTTTTTTCAGTTCATCCTTGATTGCATTTGTCTCTCTAAGTTTCTTGAATTTATTTTCCATGGCCAGCTACATGTCTTACTGTGCACCTTCAGTAGTGACTTTACCCAGTGCCACTTTTGTTATTTGGTAATCATAAGCAATGATGTCTTCCTTGATTTTATCTATAACATGCATAGTGATCTCGGTAAATCCTTTCACCTGATGAATCAATGGTGATATGAGAAAGTGTCCTGGGATTCTTGGATATATGAGAGGGGGTATGAGTCAGTATACTGAAATCAAAGGCTTCAAGGGGAAACCTTATATCTCTTCTTTGGGATTTGGCTTGTCAGCCAAGATGGGATAAAATAAGAAGGTGTTTTCTCTAAAGGAGAAGTGATCATAAGTGCAATATTAGGAGGCGTAGGTAACATGGTTACGAAGGGGGAAGGAGTAGAGAAGATAGATAGGGTGACAATTGAAGATGTTATATGAGAAAAAGGAATGGAGGAAAAGATAATAAATGGAGAAGGAAATTGGGTTACACGAGGAGAACCCAAGGGCATACTTATCCTAGTTGAGAGAGGGGAAAGGGATGAATAGACCCATGTCATGAGTGACACATGAGGAGATGAGAGTGGTAAAGAAGAAATGGGAGTGGTAGATGCAGTAACTAATGAGATCTAAAATGATGAGGAAGGTAGAGGGGATGAATGTGAGGAGGAGAAGATGGAGGAAGAGAAGGCACATAGGGAGGATAAATGACATTAAGTGACACATGTGGGGCCAAATTCATAAAAGGGACCACATGGGTGATGAGAAGTGAAGAAATTAGAAAAGGTTGGGTTACCATGGTACCAGTTGATGTTCCTTATGTTCATTGAGGAGAAGGGGAATCGACATTGATAATAGTGGTACGAGGATTAGAAGGAGGAGAAGATTTTCCTCTAGTGCTATAAAATCTAAAATTTAACTTCTTCTCAATTACTTCACCTTTATCCTTGAGTTCCTGGGTGGGACCCACTTTTGATGATGTGGTCACTTTCACTTTTGGAAAATTGGGATCTTTTGGTTGAATATTCATTGAAAAGAGCTAAGAACTGGTTTAGAATAGAATTTGAGAAGCTCAATATTTAATAGATGTGGATTCTTTGATTGACCAATCAATTAGGGGAAAACTAAACGGGATCTAAAACATCCCCATCGTAAAAAATATCTAAGGAATATTTGTTAGGTTGTATTTTGCTATTTCATCCAAAGTTAGATGACTATAATCATTCTTTCTTATTAATACCTTGTTTCTACAATAAATCCATATATCCTCGATCTTAAGGACATGAAGCTACAATGTTTTAAGGTTATTTAGTACTCCTCAATAATCAAAATTAAGTTTTGGATGGAAAGGCTTGACAGTCACTCCTTGCATTTGAATAATAATATTCTTTGCATTGATTACCAAGGTGTAAGTGTAATGGCCAATGGATATTGGGAAATGAATTCCCACCTTATGCTTACTCCTGGAACTTATAGATATCTAAAAAATTCCTTACTAATTCCTTACTAATTCCATTAGAAACCCATTTTTCACTTAGAAATCTGGGCAATAGATATGGAGAATCTTGAAATGATCCTACTCGGATGTAGGTGAAATTTGGGAATTGGAGGAAGATACACCCCTAATGGGATATAACATTCTAAGTCATATCAGTAAAATGACACTTAGAAATATATTTATCTAACTTACATATGATGCTATAGAAAAATGCATCATTTACTCTCCAGAAATGGTCCAAACTTTACTTCAAAGACAACTTGGGGTAGAAGTTGTAGACAAAATATGAACTCCTAGTTCCTTAGGTGTTCAACCCAAGATAAACTCTCATGATTGTTGATCTATAGGTAACATATGGTGTTGTATAGAATTTCCCCGTTGTTTTCACCTCTTTCAAATGATTGTCTAGTGTATAGCTAATGAATTCACCCCATCTAAAGAAATTTTCATTCTTCTTCATGATGGTGATGAATTGGTACATCTATCCATGGAACTCTTTCGCATTAGGATGAATAAAGACTTTACTTAGTAGTGTGATAATGTCATTAATATCATGAATAAAATCACTTCTGGGTAAGGTCTTTGGGAATATACTCATCGTAGGATTAGGTTTGAAGAGATATTTTTTATTGATATGTTTGATGCAATCTGTTGACTTTTCATACCAAGCCTATTGATCCTTCTTGAGATTGGTATTAACTTGTACATTGAGGTTAGAAAACTTAAGGATTTTCTTAAAACAATACATATCTAAGAATATTACTACTTCCCCATCTTGATTCTTCATATCCCTAGATTCGACATGATAATGACTAGTGGCACTGTTGCAAGAATGAACTTTGGACACTGAGTATATATAAGGAAGGCTACAACGAGAGGTAATCCACTATCACTTATACATTACATCCATGTTGTCTTTGTGGGATTCTTGAACCTATTTTAAAAGTCTTCCATGTCTACATGCACCAATTTTGTGTCTTTGCTATCAACATTAGATTCATTATTGGAAGGGGGAATGGCCCCTTGATACTCGTATTTCATTTCTTTTTCACTCTTCAAAGATTATGCTTTAACCATTCCTTTACCTAAGTTAAACATGAAGAATGAGTTGATTTTTTTTTAATCTGAAAACCCCTCTGGATGCCAAAAAATGAAAACATAAAATTCTACCTTGATTTACACACCAAAAATCCTGAAAAAATCCTATTGGGTTTTTCTCCTTGCTAATCACCTTGAGAAATCTGGTAGCCTATAAGAATGTTCAACCTATTTTACACCTTTGAAACTCTAACACATTGTCAAAACTTCTAGTCTGCTGAGCACCTATAGACACAAAATCTATGCATGTAGGTACATTTATAGGCCCTAAAAGCATGCTAGCATTTACATGATTCTGAAGAAAGAAAACTAGTAATTGACAACTACTTTTGGATTTCTCATTTCTTTCTACACTTTCATCAACCTTATAAATCTTGCACTCTTGCTGACATTGAATGATTTATTTTTCTATGACCTCAGAAACTAGCACCTAGTTTGGAAAATAGTTCCAGGCACTCTTGTTCTCTTGGGCACTCATGTCCCTATTTACCTATTTCTTATCCCTTTAGGTGCCTTTCACTTCTTGATTACTTTTTACTACTTTGGGTCATCCTTCCAGTTGTTAATTACGAGATTCAAACAATAGAATTGTATAAAACATAGTTATACTTTCAAAATGAGGGGCCAAGCACTAGCATTATCTATCATCACCTAAGCTTGCATTTAAAAGGCACAAGAGAATTAAAAAACATCCATCTAGCACATCCACTCAAGGAAAAAGGCTTCATTCTTCTACATACATAACATACAAAGGGGAAGTTTATTCTATTCCATCCTAAACATTCTATACATCTACTTCATTACAGATCTAGATCACTATCATTTGTGTAACTTACACAAGGGCATCCTATGACATCATTACACACACAAGCACACAAAAATACATGGGTTCTAAGATGTAGTACAATGCTCAATTGTAAGTTTAGTCTTCAGGTGACCATCAGGGTCAGTCCGAATCCACAGTTTGCATATTTTTTATTAGATTTGATGTGGTTTGTGGACATGTGTAGGTAGATATTTTTTTTTCAGGTTACATGTATATTTGGCAATCAAGGATGGAAAAAAGAGTGACAATCATAGACTAACAATGAAGCTCCTCATGCATAGAAGAGACCAGACCTATATCATTCGCATAGACGCTAACACCCAGAAATAGTCACTAGCAGCCGAATGCTCCTATCCTCCATTAGGATCTCCTTCCTGACACATTCCTAAGTTTCAAAATCTCCAGTGAGCACTGATGACACTCTTCTCAACTATTTCAGTCATTCACCTTCCCATGTCACTTCTGAATTGCTCAGGAATTAGCTAAGTATCTCTATTTCTATCTCTTGCTTAGGGTTTCATATCATTGCATGCTTGTTGTTTGTCTACTTACTATAATTTATTATTTGCACATCATTCATTATAGTAGTTACTCTTCAATAAGATTTAATTCCATTTATATTAAATCATTTGGTGAACCCCATCGCCAGAACCCCCTTTCCTCCAATGTTTTTTTTATCCCCATCACATGTAGTGGTTGTTTTGGTTCTTTTGAAAACATTGAGCTTCCTCCATCCATCTTTAAGTCCTCTAAATCAATGGCCAACTCTTCTAATCCTTTTCTTAGTTTCAAAAAAATTCCGCTTAAACACATTGAAACTTATGATAGTGAATAATCATATGATGAGGACACTAATGTTGATCAAGAATAATTAGACAATCTTATTAATTTTTCATTTTTATCTGTGTGATCACCCTATGCATATCCCACATGTCCTAAATTCTTGCTAAAAACATGCTCAAGATGCTGACTCTTACCCTCTTATGGGTTCATCCTTGGCCACCATGACCTCCACACCACCCACCACTATTCCTATTTTTATAGCTACCGCCCCACTTCTCCTCTCCCTCTTCCCAATACTTCCCACACACAACGTAATTCCTCTTCAAGAACTCATGACCTTGCCTCTTTATATCAGGATCTCTAAATCCAAATCTTCCAATTACAACAAGCTACTTCATGCTCTTATCCATCTCTATATTCTTTATTACTCCTTCATACTTCAAGAGAGTGTCATATTTGAGACATCTCCCTCCTTTGATCAACTATGCCATACACTCAATTTGTGTGAAGGAAATTTTTTATCTCTGGGAAAATTGAAATATTATGATACTTCTTCATTTTCATCTTCTAATAGGTTTCAAGAAAAATTTACTTTCAAACCCTCTCCTAAGCCCACTGAAGGTAATGCCACTATTAACACTGTTCCTACATTTGACAAGATTCAATTGTAACCCATGAGGAGTAATTTTACTAAACTACCTTACATACCTCGGCTTTTATTACCACAACTTATCTAAATCAATATTATTACTCTTCCACCACCACTTAATCTTGACCATTCTTACCCTCGTGGCCACATCTATGATGAAAATGAATGCTATGACTACCATTAATGCATTGGCCATTTTACTGATCACTGATTTAAACTTAAACATCTTATTTAGGATTTCATTTATAAAAATGCAATTGAGCTCCCCAAGCCATCTACTTCCAAACCGATCAATGATAATATAAAGCTAAAAAATTTCAATGACCCTCTACCAAAGTATGACAAGAAAGATACCGATTCTTTGACAAAACATACATATCGTGTTGTGCCTCATCCTTCCTTAGACCCTCTTGACTTTCATTTCTACAACTGATGTACCCCCACCAATCATTATTTTATCAGATTATGATTATCACACTACACTTTCTTCTGATTCATTGCATATCAATGCCTCTATTGGTACTCATACCATCAATAATACTATGGTTTATCCATCGAAAAATACCAATTTATGCTCCATAGCACTCCTCCTAGATATCAAATTCCCAACATCTGTTATCACATTTTCAGTTCCTAATTCTTATGGTCATGTCAAGCTTCCCATTACAGTTGGGCCCCTTACCATGCTTGTACCATTCCTGGTTACACCTTCAATCATCAGTTGTGACATGATCTTAGGTATTCCTTAGCTCTGTGTTGCCCAAGCCATCCCATCCATGTACCACTTATGTCTCAAGTTCATCCATAACAAATAATTAGTCACTATCAAAGGTATTCCACCATGTACACCATTACCTCGGCCCACTCTTGCTGATATCTATGTACCAGTCGTGGCATCTAGGCCTCTTATTTCTCTCAAGTCTGAAATTAATTTTGAACTTAGCTCTCCTATCCATACACAACCTTCTTGTACTCATCGGTTAGTTAGCCCACCTCATCAGCCTAAGTCCTCTACGTAGGAAACCCCTTCATATAGGTGTTCTTCGCCTCCTTCATCACATAGGTCTCCTTCATGCACACATAATTATTATCCTACACCACCAATCTTAGAGCATCGTCACATGCCTTTTTCTCTCTAGATATTAGGTGGAGGGCCCTTGCCCTTCACTATCATTAGATAACCTACTATCCCTCACACACTTAGGGGGCATCATGCCTCCCCCCTCTTCCATAACTATCAGTCATCTCTCGTATTTAATACCATACTTCATGCCTCATGATTTATGAGTCGTCTTTCTTAGAACCCCTACACATTTGGTAAACACATTGTACCATAATTACCCAATGACGTACTCTCGTGCTACATTTCACACTTAGATGTTGAGGGATCACTTCTTTCATAAGCCTCCACATACAATTTCACGCTTAATGCTTCATGACCCATATTTTGTAGTACCTACTAATGTCTTTCACTTCATGCTTCATGCTTATCTTTTCGAGCATCACCACATCATTAGTTCACACACCTTACTTCATTACCCAATGACACACTCTTATTCTATGGTTCATTCTTGACTGTTAAGGGTTTCTATAAATGAACCTTATCTCACACACTTACACTGGGGGGAACCGTAATTCCCCCCATTTTCACATTTTTCATATCACACCATCACACTCATTCATCATTTACATATGTTGGTTGCATTTAATCTTGTTTTCTTATACGACATACATGCTACACTTTTCTTATTATACTAGTTGGATACTTGGTATGTCATTATATTTTTATATTCACACATACACATTCACTTGGTCTCTGGAGGTAAATGCAGATTTCTTACAACTTTTCACATGATGCATGATGCTCGACACTAAATCTTTTACCCATCCCATTGAGGATCTTAGGGGCATCTCCCTTTCCTATTCTCACACTTTACATGTTCTATTGTTTCATCATTTACTACTTCTTATTACTAAGACTTACTACTCACTAATACACACACACTTTGAAATACTATTTATCTCTCTAACATGCTAATGAGTGCTTTATGTGTACCATTTTCCTTACAGGACTATATACAACCATGGTTATGTGATACATTTTTCTTGCTCTTGATTGCTATTGTATGCTATTGTTTACGGGTTATACCCTATGTTATGCTTGATAATTGTATGCTTTTTCCCACTTCGACCCTGATTATCTTATGACATTATGAGCAATGTCCCATGTATGAAACATGTTTTTCATGGACTAACTTGTCTTCACATTTTCTTACTACATTATCTTCCATTTCATGCTAGCTATTTTTACTACTAACACTTGTTACTAGCCTCTCTTGTTTTCATGTGTTGTGGTTTCCACCATGCACATTCCCTACCCCCTGTAGGTATCTAATTCAGATATGTATATTAATTTCAAGTCCTCTAGTTTGGTCTTCATTCTCCTACATTCGTCACATGTACCCCAAATAAGGGGGGACATCTATTGGGTGAACAAATCACCCCTACAACAAATCAGAGTTATAATACAGAACAACATAGGAACACAATTACAAATTAGATCAGAATCAAACTTGGGTTGAAAACATAGAGCATACACTAGCACCTAGACTTGGATAGTAGTGATGGGAACTTGTGTACCCATGGGTGCTAATGTCCTGGGAAAAAAAATAACCACTTTATCACTTTGACATAGTATTCAACAATTCTTAGAATAATTCTATAGTAGCATGAACTTTCCTCTAGGAACATAATTTAGTCTATCAGTTACATTTCAGTTATAATTGGAACAAACTGGATTGTGCCATCTACAATGGCACTTTGGGAAAAATTCATGGAAGGAGAGGAAAACTAGACACATCTCCCCATCTCTCTTCTCTTTTGGCATGAGATCACCCAAAAAAATTGCACTTGACGTGAGATCACCCAAAAAATTGATCTCGGCGTGAGATCACCTAAAAAAATTACCCTTCACATCATTTCAGGACATCTTTCTATCCTTTTACACTCTTATACATCAGGTGCACACTTTCCTTTATTACTACTTTTACACTCTTTTACACAATACATACTTTACTTAGATTTTTCATATACAAAAATTTGACTACTCTTTCACTCTTCTTTTGCAGGTCCATCCTTAAACACAATAAGGAACAAATTAAATAATTAAACACATGTTCTAACAAGAACATTACACATATGCTTCAACCCTAGGGTCCACTCCCATTTCCTAGTCTCCATGCTTCACATTTTGATCACTTCATGCTTTACTTGTCCACTCAACACGTTATCAACTACACACTTCTCTAAAGGATCATAAGGTACACATATTCCATCTACTTTATGTTATCAAGTATTCACTCAACAACATAAAGTGGGGAAAAAATATAGACAAAAAATCTATGCACGTGGGTACATTTCTAGGTCCTAAAAGCATGCTAACATTTACATGATTCCTAAGTAAGAAAAATGGTAATTGACAACTCTGTTTTGCCTTTCAATTTTTCTTCTACACTTTTATTTTCCTTATACATCTTGCACTCTTAATGACATTTTACTATATGACCTTAGACATTAGCACCCAGTTCAGACAATAATGCCAGACGCTTCTGTCCTCCTAGGCACTCCTATCTCTCTTTACCTTTTTCTTATCCTTTTGGGCCCCTTTCACTTCTTGATTACTTTTTACTACTTTAGGTTGGCCTTCTAGTTGTCAATTATGAAATTCAAATAGGGAATCATATAAATACATAGTTATGCTTTTAAAATGAGGGGACAAACACTAGAAATATCTATCATTACCTAAACTTGTATTCAAAGGAACAAGTGTATTACAAATCATCCATCTAACACATTCACTCAAGGGACATAGGATGGATTATTTTGCATACAAAAAATAGGAAGGGGAAGTTTATAATATTTCATCCCACACATTCTATACATATACTAAATTCTAGATCTAGCCCACTATCATTTGTACAACTTGCACAAGGCCATCCTAGAGCATCATTACACATACATGCACACAAAACTAAATGGGTTCTGAGATTTAGTGCAATGCTCAGTTGTAATTTCACTCTTCGGGTGACCATAGAGGTCATTATGACTCCACATTCTAATTTTTTTATTATATTTGATGTGGTTTATGGACATGTGTAGGTAAATATTTATTTTGCAGGTTACATATACATTCAATGATCAAGGAGTGAAACCAGAGCGATAATCAAATATTAATAGTGAAGCTTCTCCCACACATAAGAGACCAAATCCAAATGATTCATATAGATGCTAGTGCCCAGATATAATCACTAGCACCCACACACTCATGTCCTCATGTGGGTGCTCCTTCTTAACATATTCTTGAGTTTCAAAATCTACAACGAGCACAAATGAAACTCTTACCAGTCTATCTCTATCATTCAACTTCCCAGATTACTTCTAGATTACTCAAGAATGAACTAAGCTCTATTCCCCTCTCTTGCTTAGGGTTTCATATCATTGCATGGTTTTTGATTTTCAACTTACTGTACTTTATTATTTGTACATAATTCATCACAGTAGTTACTCTATAATAATATTTAATTCCATTTATATTAAGTCAACACATTTGAAGCTCCAACACACTATTGGAACTTTGTTGTTGTTTTGTAACATGAAAAACCAAACACGCTATCGAAACTACCTTGGTGTTTATCACTTTAAGATATCTGATGCACTACCGGAAAAGGGGACTTGTTCCACACTTTAAAAATTCCAAAATGAATGAGTTAGATTTTGAGATTTATCAATTATCGCTAGTGTTTCTTTTCATTGATTCATAATTTTACTATGATGGACAGACCAAAAATTCCAAGTTTATATTGGGGTATTTGACATGTATATCATTTTAAAAATTTCAAATATCATATAATCATGGAGTTATTGATCCTAAATCCTAGCCTAGCTCTAAAAACAAGGAAAAAACAAATAGGAAGAGGAGAATAAAAAAATGAAAAAGCAATAACAACTCCAACAACATAGGAAAAACATAAAAGATGGGAAACATCCAAAAAAACCTCAAAAAATAGAAGGTTATCAATAAGAATGGTATAAATTACCAAAAAATGAGATGGGCTCGAAGAAAAAATGAAGAAAAATTATTAAAGCACCGAGAAAATCAAATTTGTGTTTTCATGGTTTGGAAGTAGGAGCGCAAGTTTGACATTTGAATTCATATGATTACAAAAGACATGGAATATATATATATATATATATATATATATATATATATATATATATATATATATAACCCTAATATAATTTATCACACATAGGATAACACATGTGAGAACCTAACTCTAACCTAACATTGAATGTGTTGACCCATGGGCAAGAAATTGACCATATGGAACATATCACGCTTCCATGCAATCAAGTCCCAGAAACCTAACAAAAAGAATCCTAAATTATTTTAAAAATAAGGGGTTAGAATACATGACTCAATCAACATTCATTTTCCCTCACATATTCTGATGCAAGAAAAACTTGAAAACTTGACACAAAGAAATAGTCAGGTTTCACAATTGGAAAAAATTGAACATATGACATGTAAGGTGCCCGAGATGTTTCGATGTATGAAAAGTCTGAAAACCCAATACACTATAATGATTCAATGTTTAAATTTGGAAGAAATCAAATATGAAGCATATTTTATTTTATTTGAATGTTCCGATGCTTTCAAAACCTAAAAATTGAAATACTATAATGTGTCAAGTTTTGAGGGTCAGGAAACATGTGACATGCAACATGAAAAAATGCATATTGATCCCAACACCAAAAAATGACTAAGAAGATGAACATGAAGGCTAAAAAAATGGTTTTTCTAAGATAATGTAAATTTTTTAAAATCCCTGAAGATTGAAAACTTGGATTAGTTATCTGAATTTTATTGTAAAAATAAAAAATTGGGATAAAAAATCATTCTTCCCATCTTGCGAAAATGCCAGGCCTCTTGAACAATATGTGCGTCAAACTTACTTAGGGGAGTAATTGAATTAGAAGGAATGAGAGGATTATTAGGGTCTAATAATTTCTAGACATATGATGTCAATGCATGCACTTGGCCCTCATACTGTTCTTGAGTTTCTTGACCATTTCTTGTTTGGGAAACTAATTTGGCATATGTTTACTTAAAGTTTTGAATGTCTCCTTTGTGACCTAGTTCTCCAAGAGGGCACCTAGTTATCTCATAATTGGATATCTACATTTAAATTTCGTCTTTCTCCCTCCTCAGATGAGAAAAATCAATGAATTGAGACCTTGAGGCATCTTTCATGAGTCCATAGGTAATATTACCTTTATGGGGAGTAGGTGTAAGTTGACAAATATCATGAGAGATTTCAATCACTGGAGTCTTTTTTTAGTGATAGTACATTAACAATTGTATATGATGTCTTGAACCCATACATAATAAGATGATGTCTTGAACCCATAAAAATACCATACAGAAGAAGATGCAACATGAATCATAGGACTATGTGCAGGGGAAATAGAGACAAATGCTTGGCTATAAACTACAGAAGATCCATGATCAATATCCATAGAAGACTATGTAAGAAGCATAGGAGACCTAAGAGGTGATTAAATTAGAGGCTCGAAAGACTGAGACTTGTTCCTAGATGGAGAGATGATGAATTCCCTTGGTTCAATAGTATATTGATAATACCTTTTCATTGGAAATTTCCTATGGGGAGACTTAGTGCAAGACTCTAGAGATATTTTCTGGGGAAGTTTCCTTACTTAAGGGGTGTCTTCATTCCTAGGAAATAATGATTCTCTGATATATACATTATTCCCTATGGACTACCTACTAGAAGGTAAAGCTATATAGTGTCTCCATGGAGAATTGAGTTCATACACCTTCTTAAGAAACCATCTTTTTAACCTTTGAAGGATCGTTGTTATATGATCCATGAAATCAATGGGCTCCACAACTAACTAGTCCATATAAGGGAGAGGGGTGAAGTTGATGGAATCCATTTATCCAGGTTCATACATCTCACTAGCATCATCAACTATATCCTCAATGACTCATTCGAGACGATAGTTATTATTTATTGTACGCTCATCCTTGAGAAGTATCGTTACCTAACTTCTATCTCATCAACACAATCCTCCCAATAATCTTCTATTTTAGGCTAATGAGCTATACCAAATTTCTTATTTTCATCTTCCATGTATTACTTGATATTAAACAATTTCCTTACAAAGTAAACATGTATATTGAATGGACTTAGAGAATTATTTATGTTTCATACATCTCTTGAATTTTTACAAGAGTAAATATCCACATGAATTGGTAATGTTACTCAATTATTTCTTTCTCAGTATATTCAGTGTATCTTAGATAATTATACAAACAAATTAACGAGGACCAACTTATCACCTGGGTATCAAGGGAGCCTTATGGGAGAATTCAAATCCTCTAACACAAATGAAGGTGCTCTAGAAAATATAAAATTGACGTTCCCCTCCATTTTTTGATTAGAAGAAAAATGAAGGTATCATTCACTTGGTGTAATACCTCTTATACTCATGTAGATTAAATTATTGATATGCTTGATATACTAGAGCACCTCTCGGGGATTTCCTTTCAGAAGATAATCCATACAACTTCTATAGAGCTACAATGACATACACTAGGTAAGAAGTCATCATAAAATTATTGGTCCTTTCAAGGTTAATCAATTGAGAGTACACATTGTCACTAATTATTTAAATCCATTCAATCTTCTGTCTATTTAGTGGTAATAATAATAAAATGATACATCTATGGATGAAAGTATTTGGTGAATGCCTCTCCCATTAGCCTATTTTGAATGGTTATGTAGTTAGATATGGTATTAATGAAGTCAAAGTGATAGAGGGTCTTGGGAAGGTGAGAGAGATATTGAGATGTTTTCATGCAGTTTCCAATTGTTACTCCTTGCAGGCAAGACTATTTTCTCTCCCACTCTAGTAAAATATCTTCCTTGCTCAAGATCATTGCATTTTTGGGTCTTAAAATACATACACACTTAGAGATTCCCTGTAAAGATAGGATAGAATTGATAGAGCATTCATATGAGGTTATTTTTGACTATATGGTTCATATTTTGGGGCATAAGTGAGAACAATATCTCTATCTTAAAGAGCTAACGAGATCCTGGTAACTTTTTAGAGTTCAGTGTGGAAAATTCTATCAATTAGTGCAATGCAGATTATTTATTCAATTCTTCTCTTTAGGTCCTAAAATTCCATATTATCTACATTATTGTATCCAACATCTAGATATTCTTAAATTAGGACCAAAATTGGTTCATAATCAAAATAGTAGAACTTCATGTTATGAGTTTGTTGCATTAAAAGATTTGGGAATACTAATGAAACTTGGAGAATGAACTTCCACTTTTGCTAATCACTTTTAGGGTTTTTAATGGTGTTTTAAAACTTTAACCTTGACTATATCACCATTATAGAAATAATTATCTAATCCACTTGAGAATTGATTCATTTGAAATATGTTTCTAAGAGGAATATATGCTCCAATTTTCACGAAGATATCTTATTGGAAATTGTAGGGAATGGAAAAAAGTTTTGGTTGTACAATGAGACTTTAAATGAGGTTTGTAAAAAAAATAATGAATCCTTTCAATAAAGAAAATGAGAAATGGATCAAAGTGAATGTGTTTTTAGGGATAGTTCATGGGAAAATTTTCATGTAATTTGGCCTTGGGAAAAACAAGGTATGAGCTTTGATTTTTTTGGAAGAATTTGGGAAAACAATTTCCAATAACAACCCTCAAGTGGGGATTAAAAAAAATATCTTGTTACAGCCCTTATATCATACATCATCTTGAAGGTTTTTTTTAAAGGAGTTTATGTGTAAATTTTTGAGAGGATTTGGCAATGGGAACCCATATATGAGCAAATATTGTTTGAGCACAACTGTTTTTCATGGCCAAATGGCAGGAGAAATGAATAATTCATTTTGTTTCTCATGTGAAATTTATATAATTTTGTTTTGGGGTCTTGGAGGGAAGGCATGGAATTCAAAAAATCACTTAAGTGCAGGAGGAGTTTTGACTTTACAATTACAAACACAAAAACATGTCCTAATGCAAACTACCACTTCAAAATGCACCCCAATTGGAAGAGGGTACACTTTTAGAATGCATGGAGAATTTCCAAAGTACGCAAATACATGGAGAGGGGAAAAAACGTGCCCAAGGCCTTAGGAATTGAGTAAAAATACACAAAACAATCCCAAATTCTATTTTCATGTTACTTTTTGGTAAGTGGGATTGATCAATCAGGTGGAGGCACACTTATAAGGGCAGGGAAACATCACACTCCATGATTTTTTTTGAATTCCCAATAGGTCTCCATGCTCCATAAGTATTCCCAAGTAAATCAAGTTATTGACATCAACAACTCAATGAAGAATTAGAACATAAAGTGCACTTTTGGGTCCAAGACCAAAACTTTGAGTTTTTGAGGGGTATGGCAAAAAATCCAATGCAACCACTTAGAAGACTTGAAAATGCATTATTTTTGAGTTTTGATCCAACTTATCTTTTTGGTATATGAAGGAGAAACAATGCATTGATATGTCACGAAATCTTGAGATAAGTAGGAACAAAACAAACACTTGTACCATGAAGAGGATTCAATGATATTTCTTTTGACTATTATTTAGGAGTTTGATTACACTTGGAGTTCCTAAAACATTTAGTTCCAATTTTTTTTCTTCATAAAGAATAAGGTGCCTTATTGTCTACAAGGTTTCCATTCTTGGTACTTCTAAAACCTTACCCTATATATACCATCATGCAATAGACTTTGAAGCTTCTTCAGTGGCTATGGTTTGGTCTTCTGAAACCACTTGAGGCTTTTGAAACCTTTCACACAAGATCAAAAACATCTTCTCCTCAAAAAACACCATAAGTGAAACTAATCCCAAAGTAATCCAAATCTTCCAGAATATTCCCTAAACCATACTGACATGAAGTAAACTCAAATACCTTTCCAATGATTATAATCTAAAATTCTAAAATCACCTAGATATTTCAAAACCTTTCACATAATTTGATACTTGCAAAGAGACAAATTTGAAAATTTTGACCAAATTTCTTGAGAGGTTACAAAAAGTTTCATGGGGTTGTCAAATAAAATACCTAGAAATTTTACATACCAACACTTGCTTATGTTGCCAGCACACACAAGCCACAAATTTCAGCCATTGGATGTAAGATTATTTGGTCTCTTTAATGTTTACTTCCTGGTTGAGAGACAAATATGGATGAATAAACATGATTGGTTGGATGTTACCAAATAGGAATTGGACGTGTTAGACAACTTAGCATTAAATAGAATGCTAACACCTGACAATATTAAGGTTGGTTTTAGAAGAACTGGAATATAGTCTATCAACCAAGAAGCACTAGAAAATGACAAGATTTTAAGTCACACATTCAATGTACATAAATATGAAGACGAGGTTGGAAGGGTTTACTGATGTAGAAATTAAAGTTGTAATAGAGGTGATGCAACAAGATTCACAACAAAGGAATGAAACAATTATTCTTGAAGGAGAACAACTAGAAAATGTAGAGGATGTTGAAAAATGAGTTGTGTAAGAAAGACATAAAACTCTTGATTATCATGCACAATAAGAACCAAAAAATGATGGTGAAAATTTTGGTTTCTCACATCAAGGTTTAAGTTTTTCCACCCAAGTAAGCATACTAGATTAGGTAAAGGAGGCTATAGAAAAACTTGGCATGAATTTTGAATCCAGCCAAACAGATGTGTCAATTTCATTTCCTTTTCCACTACTACCTCTCCCAACTCAACTGGTTCATCACTACGTAGATTTGGATTAAAATTGAAATAACAAATGTAATAACATATGATTCATCAAATTCGGGTGTAATAAATGAAAATACAAATTGCAATCAAGCTGAAATTAGAAAAAAATCATCAATATAATATTTTCTTAAATTTCCAATCAAGTGTGTCCCAAAAAAAATGAAAATAATACACTAAGGTTGGGCAGGATATAAGCTGGCCCAGGTTTGAGTCACAACCTGATTTTCTATATGGCCTCTACATGTTACCTTATAAAAAAAATGCTTGGCAAGAAAGCTTAGATTCTCACTTCAGAGGAGTATAAGAAGATTTTTTTTTAGAAAAAGAGGCTTATAATAAGGAGATTAAAGAAAATAATGCAAGGAAAAGAAAACAAATCAAAGATAGAAAAAAAAAGGCACAATGAAAAGGAAAAAAGGAACAATTGAAGTTGGGAAATGAAATTAAAAGGTAGAGGAAGGAGCAAGAAAAAATTCAGCAATGATAGAAAAGGGAGTAAAAGGAACATGATAGGAGGGGAAGAGAAAATGAGAAGGATTAAGGATAATTGGAGAGTAATAATAAAAAGTGAAATGAACCATGTGCATGAAGTACATCCCATCTTAAAAGTTATGGTTAATGTTCTTTTCCCAATTTCTTCCTCCACATTCACAATCCTTATGGCAGTCCATCTTTAGTGAACATGGTTGCTAATTCCAATAGTGAAAAACCTTCTTCAAATGAAAACTTTTCAAATGTAGGGAATCAAGTGCATTATTTAATATTTCTAGCTTGGATGATTTAGGTTTCTAATCTAAGGTTTAGTAGAATTATAAGTTAACATTTTAGCTTAGTTATTTGAAATGGACAATTTTACAATGTAAAACCCTTATCATAAATACGTAATGCAATGCTTATGTTTATGAATATGTTCCATTACTATAATATATGATTATGATATTAAGGATAATCAACTTAATGAATTGTGATTATGATTATGATATTAAGGACCATCAATTTAATAAAGGTATAAAAATCTCACTTGCAAGTTGTTTCCACTTTGTTCTATCTTTCTTGTCAATTATCACCCATTGCCATATTTTCAAACATCCAATAGTACTACACTCATCACTATAATCTACCACATATACATACATCACATTCAATGATAATCTTAAAAATTGATCCTAAAACAAAAATACAACATAAGTAGGTTTGAAGAGGGTTATAATCCCAGATATGTTACAAATGAGGTGCATGAATAAAATAAAATGTTATAAATGAGGAATATTTTCATTTAACAAAGACATGGTTGCACTGGGATATATAATAAAAAAACTAGTAAAGTGTAAAGAGGTGTAATGCATAACTTTCTCCTTAATTAGAGAAACTACATATTATATATAAATCTCATAAATTTGGAAGTTGAAAATGGAAAGAGGTACATGATTGAAATAAAATGATAGAAGTAGGTTTTTTAACATTCAAAGTTTATCTTGGAACATAAATAAGTTGTCATCCATGATTAAACTTAAATAACGCCTTGTAAATTTACCAATTTTTTCCTTTACATTCTAGTGCAACATGTTTATATTTCATAATTCTCTCTTCACTTTAGTAGTTTTAGCCTATACATCTGTATTACATGATTTTATTCCACAATAGTAGTTTTAGCTTATAGATCACAGTTCAATAAAAAACTTAAAAGAACCAACAAAATCTCCACGATGCATCAACAATAGATAAAAATGGAAAGGAAGTGGGTGCACAATTGATTGCCAATAGAAAGCTTCCAATACATTATGGTTGTTATAGTATTTACAATTAACATTAAACAGTAGTTACTATATTAAAGCATTATGGAAAATCATTAACTAACCACCTACACCTTCAACATGAACCCGTATTGGGAAAAAATGAAGCAAAATTTGGTATTAAGGAGTAAGTAAAACAATACTGAAATGACATGTTATGATGTTTGAATAAAAATTATCAGTGATGAAATGTAGGTGATTAGTGGAGACACAAACACATCCTTGCACTACAATCTATAAACAAAAACTTGTAAAGTGGAAAGAGTTGCATGATTCATTTAGAACATATACAGAAACATCCTTACAATGAGATCTATAAGTAGAAATCAGTAAAGTGGAAAGAGTTAAAATATTTAAATTAATATAACATATTCAAAGACTGAAATATCTTTATGAACCAACAAATCTAAATTAAAAACGAAGTGGGTATAAAGAAGAAAGGAAAGTAATACTGAAATAGAAGGACAATGCATTTGTTTCACAGTTGTGGGTTTTATTCTTGAGATAACAAGCCCCATTTTTAACATTTTATACCAAGTTAATTCATGATCACCAATGGCATGATATTGAAGGATGCACTAGAATCAAACATGTAATTGTGTAAGGGACAACCATTAACTATCAATGTTGTGTAAAAAGGATCAACATCCAATTGGATCTCAACTAAGGATGTGCCCAAATAAACTTTAGGGGTAGGTTTAATAATTTTTTGAGATTGTTCAACCTCATTCTTAAAAATAAGGGAAGGGGTTTTCTTATTTGAAACAATCTCCTCACTAAATCTCAAATATTAAAATGCCTTATTCATATGCTCAGGAATCCTAAGCAAATCTATCAAAGGAACAATTATTTTTTAATAATCTTAGGATCTGTGCCATGCCACAAACATTTTACTTGGGAAAGGATGTATTAGGAGGGGGAGTAACCACCTTTTGAGATGATAAACATTATTTCAAAATAGAAACAACAGAGGGTACATTGCAATTGGCCTCTTGAACAGGCGTTTTGTCAAGGCAAACTTTTCCTAGGGTCACCCTTTGGGACATTGGTCAACAAGGGAATCTTATTCTTAAAACATATGGCTCTTTTTTTGACACAATGAGATGAAGAGACAACCTTATCAGGGGTATATTTACCTTCAATCCTTCTAGGGATTTATTTAATTTTACTTACACACTTGGGATTAATAGAGGAGCCACTTCCTTGGGCAAGGGAATTTTTTTGCTTACTTCTCAAGGTGTATTCCTTTTCTTGAGCCACTACTACATTGATCAATAAATATCTATCCTTCACTAAAGGGACTCCTCCATCGTACTTCTTAATCATTAAATTTCTTAGGTACTCAAATTCATGATTGAGAATCTCAAAAACTTGAGTCATATTAATTTTTGAGTTAACTTCAATATGAAAATAACATACCTTATTCAAAATTTTCCACAAATCATTCATAGTCTTGACACACAACATATCTTTGGAAAAAAAAAATTCAACCTTCAAGGTCCAAGAGCTCTTCAAACATAAATGCATCGCCAAAATATTGATTGGATATAGAATCTTTTGGGTTTGTTGTCAAATCCACTTGATCATAAGGAGAATGGGATAAAAGGCATTTTTCGCACCACTCAATGATGAGAACTTCCTCAAATTCTGACACTCGAGCACCTAAAGGATAAGGGACCCATTTAGTATCTCTAAATGCATGTTGTTTATCATTCCAATCCATATGTCTCTTTCCTCTATCATCCACTCTACTATGAGGTGTTGGTCTATTTTGATTATGATTTCAAGAACCCATGGAAATACCCTCTTTTGCCATAGCTAATTTATAAGAAATTTCTTTGAAAACACCAATTAGAGTCTTAATTATTTATTTTAAAGTGGATTTCTTACCAGATTGTTGCTTTTTTGGGTTTACCAAATTGAACCCTTCTATTTTAGGAGGCTTACTAATATCGTTAATATTATTCTTAATTTGGATGACCATGAAAAAATCTTGCCTAAGATTGGCAGGGGCATAATCTCTTACGTAATAAGCTACTTTCTTATAAGAAGTATTAGAATACTTGATTAAACAAGGTTCATTACTTGGCCTAAGAGTGACTGGAAGTATCATCAATTTATTATTAATATTGTATTGAAGTCTTGTGCACACTCATTAGGATACTTCTTGATATTATCAAATTTAGCTAAAAGAAACCTAGGATCTATTTTATCATCATACTGAATCCTAAATGCGTTCATCATCTCATCCCAAGAATTAATACTCCCATGAGGTAATGCATTGAACCATTCTCTAGAACCTTCTTCAAGAGTATGCAAAAATAGATTTAGATAAACATCCTCATACTCAATCTCATAATCATCAATGATATTAAAAAAGAACCTAAGATATTATTCTCTAGAGATGGTATTGTTACCCTTGAAACTTGGGTAATCTATTTCTCACTTTATTAGGAACCTCAGTATGGTATCCAGGAATGTCCCCAAAGTTGATAGGTCCAAAAATTTGGACTCTAAAAGGAGGACATGGAGGATGATGTTCCATATTGTGATCAACTATATTTTCAAAAGGATGATCAACTGGGTTTTTAGTAAGTGGTCTATGAGCCAAAAGGATTGGGTTAGTATGGAAATTTATCAAAGGAACACCCTTAAAACCAAATTTTCTATTTTGATCTGTAAGCTAATGGGTGGGCTCAGGATAAATTTTAGCAAATTTTAGCACAAAATATTGTTGAAACTAGGTACAAAGTTGGTATATAGGTATATTTGGTTTAGAACTATCAGAAGAACTTAAATAATCTTGAATCAAAGGGGAATCACCCAGATCAGATGACTGAATGTCCTTATCTTTTGAGCATTGACCCTTCACCAACTTCCAAAATTTCTTCCTTATTATTGATTTAATATTATTTAAATATAAGATAAGGACATTGTTGATAAGATGAAATAAATTAGTAAACAAGTAAGATCAAGTAAAAAAATACAAGCAAGAGTGATAGATAGAGTTCGTAGAATGACTCAAATTATATTTGTAGGTCTAAACCAATTCTGAACAAGAGGTTGATCTGGAAGGGGAGATTCTGGATTGTGTACACTCTATGTTTGATTTTGGAAAGTGAATATCATGGACATGAGTGCCTAGAAGGGGACAAGGCCACCTAAGTACTAGTGTCTATTGTGGGCACTGGTGTCTATAGAATCACTCAGGATCTAGTTCAATCTATGTCGTTTAGTGTCACCCCTTGTTCATTGTGTGCCACATCAGGTTTATTATGTCATACATGTAACCTATAAAATAAACCCTAGATACATGAAAAATACTTAAAAACACATTAGATGAATAAAAAATACATATCCTTGAGTTGGAATGATTTTGGTGGTCACCCTAGTGTGATTGTTGTGGAGTGCTGCACTACATTTCAGACTCTATATAGTTCTTTTGTGTGTAATTTAAATAGTGTCCCTTAAGCTAGGATGCTTTAGTTCCAACCACACAAAGGGATAGAGGGAAATAAGTAATTTTTCCCAAATTTAAATGTGTGATATGGAATTCAAAATAAACCCTCCTATATAGTGAAGTATGCAATCCAAAATGTATCCTTGATGTAGTAGATATAAAATATTAACTCCTTGTAGATGTATGTGTCTCTTGAATGCTTGACCCCCAATTAGGTTAAATAAGACATGTATATATATGATTACTTTACTTAAGTTTATTAATTAACAAGTAAAAGGATAACCAAGAGTGATAAAATAAGACAAGAAAAAATTAACATTCGAAAGATCAGGAAAAGAAGTAAAGAGGACACATGCACCTAGAGGGGACAATAACACTCAGGTGCTCCTATTGTTGATGGATGGTCCTGTACATGGTGCTTGAAAGGTTAGACAATGAAATTAGAGCTAAGTAAGATGTTTGATAGTATGTAAAACTGTAAGTTGTCAATCAGAAACACCAAACAAAAAAGATGAAAATGATAAATGTAATGTCAAAGCAAAGTAGAGGGGACTTTAGAATATTTTGCACTGTTAGAATTCCAAAAGTTTTCTAGTTTCTCAACTAAAATTATTCTACTTAAGCAACATATGAGAGACCTAACATATTATCAAAAGTATATGCATTTATAGAAAAAAATAGAACACCACTCCCATCCCTAACTTCTCTCTTCTATGGGTCGTAATTATGTGCACAGGCCCATACCAATTCTGAATATTAAACTGATGGGGGAAACAAAAAAACTAGGACAATAAAACTCATGTCAATTTTTTCCATGACTTCATTTGTGTTAACTACATATATGCTTTGAAGGAAGTCATCCAAGTTTGCATTGCATAAATTCATATCCATGATCTTATCTAGGTAAAAAATAAGTGCTATCTAAAATACCACAAGGCTATTTTGGAAATTACAAACTCAACTTCTGACTTAAAATAATATTCATCAAAAGCCACAGACACCAGGATTGAATCTTTTGTATACTTCCAAAATGTAGTATTCTACAAATTTGATAAAACTCGTGAAATAAAGGAGAAAGGATCCTAGAGGATACTTAAGCGGGATCTTACAGGGATTTGGTCAAATCAAGAAACAAAAACATGGGTTTTATTCCTTAGATGCTACGATGCAAAGATGATCAAATTTAGATGACACGAGGAGCTCAAATGGTTAAGTTTAAGGTGGTTAAAGTAAAAAGTGACAAAAAACTATGCTAATGTTTCATGGGTTTCTTAAGTATATAACATACCATATATTTTCTCAAACCTGAGGAATGAGGGAAAGGAACACCAAAATCAAAATTCATGAAAAAAGGTGGTGGGAATTCTAAAAATGTTAAAAAACAAGGAGTTATGCCTCTATGACTTGTAGAGGAAGACCATATGAGTTTTATATATGTGTAGGAGTTTGTGGCTTGTATACTTTTTTAATCGGAGGAGGTGTTAAGATCTAAAATATCACAAGTCATTTAGTAAAAGCCTCCGGATGTTGGAGTTCCCATGAAAGATTCAAGATTGCCACCAAATGAGTAAAATTCAAGGGTCCTTTGTAGGTTTCACAAATAGAAGGTAAATCCGCGAGAGTCTTCTAGAGTCACAAAACAAAGTAAGAATCCACCAAACAAAAAATTTTCTATAGGACAAAAAAAAATGGTTCTAAAATCTATGGAATAAGGCAGTAATGATTTTTGGGTCATATCTTTTGAGGCGAGTGTCCAATTTACACAAAATTGGTAGCACTGGAAATATCTCCTTGATCACTACATTTTGACATCAAAAGATTCATATTTTGGTGTCTTTTTGGGGATCAAAAGTGCAAACATGGGAATAAAAGGAGAAAAGTGTAGTTCCAAGAAGTGAAACTCCCAAATACCTCAGTGACCAAGATTTAATGCTCAAATGATGCCCATGCCTTGCCTAAAAAAATTGATGACATGTTGTGGAGGAGAGCGAATGCTTGTCTCATGAAATTAATGATGACATGATATGTGGGTAGTGAATATGGTCCAAATAATTGTGAATTTGAATTTCAAAACTGAATTCTTCCCCCATCTTCCTCTCTCCCTTTCTCCCATATTCTATAAATGTAAGTTCTTTTACATGTAAAAGGATTTCTTCTTTATGAGATTATAATATTTGTATTAGAGTCTTACATTTTTCATGCCTTTATAACTCCACAACTATATTTTTGTAAGTTATCTTCAAACCTCTGTTTTGTAAATGCAAGAAAAGATGCTCCAATAGTATGGAACTATGTTTGTTTCCTTCAAATACTTTATAGTGGATGTGAATTTTTGTCCCTCTTGTCTATTTTTTAATTTATTCACTTGTTTCTTACAAAATTTGATGTTTCCATTAGATTATTGCATGATAATTTTAATTGTGTCTCTATAGGTCAAATTTTGACCCTATTTTAGTTTTGGTGCATCACCCCCTTTTTGATTTTACAACATTTTCTCTCCCCTCAACCATGCTTCCTGTGAATTTATAGTTCAATTTAAGTTTAGTTGTATTTTGAAGTTGTAGGTTAGGTTGTGGAAGGATAGAACAAAAGGAACCAACCTTCTTTGGAGGTTGATCTTAGTTTACAAGTCCCACATTGTTGAGATCATCCCGTATTACACCCAAAGTACTGATGTTCATTTATGACCATTCAGAGGGTGCTAATTTTATGGGTTAACAATTTTGGTATGATTGGTAGTAATTGTGTTAGATTTGATATCATATATCGAAGAGTGATGTGTATTTGGTGATATTTAACCTTTGGAGGCTCAATAAAACACATCTAGTGAATCCAATCATCTAATCTATTAGTTTCAACAAACAAGTGTCTCCATCTTATGAGAAGAATTCAGACAAGGTCAAAGACAATAAGTGGAGAACCTTGTGATTATTTGTTTTTTTCACTAAGAAGGAGAACAAGAAGAGGAAGATCAATCCATATATCCTCATCACCTCCAAACCAAGTTCTCTCTACTCCTCTTACTAGGAATTTCTTATTACCTTTTAGGGTTGTAAGACACATGATATTCATGGCTCAGTAAAGAAATGAAGCTTTTGTCACTTTGAATGGAGGAAGTACTCTACTTATAGCCCAATATTATGAAATTCTATTTATATCTCTAAAAAGTGTTCCTTTCTTCACTAGAGAGAACCCTGCAACTCCTATTAAACACATCAAGGATGTTGCTAACATCTGTTAAGTATACCATGTAGTATAAGAAAATGTAGTGGCCATATTGTTGGAAAATTTTATCAAGGGAAAATATTTGCAGCGGTACATGGGTTTGAGAATAAATTCTATTTCTACTTGGGATGAGCTGGGGAAGCTCTTTGCAACCATTTTGAAGAAATTCGATCATGTATCCTTAGTGGAGAAACTAACAACAACAAAATGGTCACCTAATGAGCTAATGTCTAACTTTAATATCATATTTCAAAGGAATTGAGACATAATCCCACAAGTGGTAAGATCTACACCCAATATGCATTCCTTTATTATCTAAGGGATTTAAATAGTGAAATTTCAATCATGATTTAGTTTATGAAGCATAAAAATTTACTTAATGCTTATGACATTGTCATTATATTTGAAAATAATCTCATTCAGGCTGGGAAAATTTCCCCTAGACCCCCAATGCCCATATTTCTAGAGCTATGGACACCCACACCTTACAAAAATCTTGAATTAACCCTTATTCCATACCCAATAAGAAAAATTTCAAGCCAAGCGTCTACCTCTGCAAGTACCTCAAGTGAGTTGTGGGAGGTCTTGAAAAACTTTTAAATTTTTGGAAACAAGTTGGTATCCTTGAAGAGGCATTAAGCTTAAAATTTTAGGCCTTACCAATCCCCATATAACCTCAAAATTCCTCCTTACCCACCAAACAAAATACCATTTCAAGTAGCTCCTCAAAATCAGATTGCTCATGTAAATCCATTTCAGTCCTATAACCTAATCACAGTTAGTTCATCTAAAGCTTTGGTTCTATTGTAGAATAATATTATGGAAGATTATGAATAATGTTTCCCTTACAATATTTCCCATAACAAAGAAAATTACCCCAATGGTATTCTAAGCCAAGAATTAATAATACAAAATATTTCCTTCCCATAAGAAATACCTGTGAAAGTAGATACACATAAAAAAACCACTTAAGAAATGCCGCTGAGTGATATTTCACTTGTAAATTGGCAAATAGAAGATTTTTGGAGAATTAATCAACTTGTGGAAAGTGATTAGAGAATCTTTATCAAGTGTGGCCATGAAAACCATATCAAAAACAAGGAAAGTAGAAGCAAGCAATCCACCCTTTATTCCTCCAAATTCGTATCCTCAAGTCAGAAAACCTGCAAACTCAGGAATATTTAAAGTTTTGGCACCAAAACTGTAGAATTTAGAAAATATTTTGAGTATATGAAATCAACAGAATGAATAATTTTAAACCACATAACAAAGAAAACCCATAGATTGAACAAATACGGAGGGAGAACGTCTTTTCTATGTTGTAAAAACCCACAATTACTCCTTTCAACATTATGGAGCAAATGAAAAGGACCAATGTAAGCATCTTAATGTGGGAATATTTGGACATTACTGGGTAGAGATATGTTTTCCAAGTCACCATAGATGATCTTCCCACACCACGTAAAACACATACAAAGAAATGAAAAATTATACTCACCAATGCACTTCAAAAGAAGAATGAACAATCAGGTAAAATTATAAAACCATCACCCTTCTATGTATCTCTTATTAAAGGAAATAAATTGGTACACAATTGCATGATAAAATTAGGGAAAAGTAGTTCAATGATGCCCAAACAAATAGTAGACCAACTTAGATTGAATATGAATCACCCTATAAAATATTAGTGTAGTTAGATGGGGTAGGAACTATTTGGGTTGTAAGAGGTTTAATTATTACATTGCACGCATGTCCCAACTTATCAATCTCGTAAGATGTGTTCATCATTTATCTACCCCCATTATTTTCCTTGAGCCTCTCATGGGATTTCACCGCTAATATTGGAGGATACTTATATGTGGATTAGTGTCACATGCTATTTAGAACTAGGCATTATACCAAGGTTAATATAATGTTAAGCATTTTGCTGTATAGTACATAAAATTTTACACACCCACTCCCATCAATGCAAATTGTACCATCTTTAGTCAAGAAGGTCACCCAAGTATTCAAGAAGAAAATACTCAAATTAGTGGAATACCAAATCTATTACTTGATGAATAGAGAGCCGAACGTTACAATTTTTGATCCATGCAAGTAGATTGAAGAAGCTAGCCTTGACATCTATTGTTTACACGGAGAGAATTCATCTATGCATGATATTATCAAACCAAAATATGAATAGGATGATGGGATTTGGAAAATATTCTTTGATGGTTCAATGGGCAGATAAAGAGAAGGAGGAGGTGTAGTTATTATATCTCATATTGGTAAAAATATTTTTATGATTTTAGATTCCAATTCATTTTTTCTAATAACTCAACAGAGTATGAGTCTCTCATACATTGACAACAATGGAAAAGGAGGGAGTAGATCAAACAATTGAAAACCTTTGGGGATAACGAGTTAGTGGTGAACCAAGTCAGAGGATGGAATTATAATAGATCAAAGCACAATGTTGTGTCCCACTTCGTGTCCCAAAAACGTGAGTAAAGAGGTTGGACAGGATCAAAAATCGAGGGTGTTCGCATGAACACCCCTTTCGCGTGAACCCCCTTTTCCTGAACTGCCACGTAGGACAAAGAAACTGGTTCGCGTGAATGGGGGTTCGCACGAACACCCCTTCATGTGAACCTCTTTGAGTTCAAATAATTTGGGCGGAAAAGAGTTATATATAGATATTTATATAGTTTTGGGCGGTAGATTTAGGGTTTAAAGGGGTTCGTGTGAAGGGTGGTTCATGCGAAACCCCTTCGGACAAACCCCTTTCATGCGAACCCCCCTTTGTGCGAACCCCCCTATGTGGCACATTTTGGCGCCAAATCCATTTGGAGTGATAATTTTATGCCAAAATGTGCCACTTAAGTGCCACATAATTAGGGTTAACGAATGAATAAAATTACAAAATTTTAACACAAAATACAAAATTTTATTAGCTTTCTAAAAATATAATTTTCATTTAATTTTTTTTTTTTTTTACTATTTATTTTTTATATTTTGCTAACATATCGTATTTTATGACAAATCGATCGTAACACAATCAACCCAATTTGAAAAATAGCAAAATATATCAAAAAAATTTGAAAAAAATAAAATTACTATTTGTTGAAGTCTTCTTCTTACTTGTGAAAAAAAATTCAATTTTGATATAAATCTTAAAAGTTATTGGCATAAACATTTGTACGCCATTTATTTGAAAATATTTTTACTAAATAATTAATTTAAAAAAAAATATGAGTCCCAAAAAATATGAAAATTTCACAGCACCTCAAAATTCAAATCTTGAACATATATCTAAAATTTCATGGTGAAAAAATAAATTTTCATTTAAAACACACCACCCGGGGATAGTCATTCCTCTTTTATAACATAAGAAAACAACATATGAATAAAATTAAGAAAAAGACCATTTTTTTTTGCAATTTAAAATAAAATACAATTACATGTATTCTAAAATCTAAACACAACATTTCGTTAGTTTGGGGAATTTCATGAATGTGTACGGTTTTATGGCTATTACCTTTAGAAAATCAATGAAACTGAAAATTCATGTTTATAATGGTACAAAACATACCAAAAAGTGGGACATTTTATTGTGCTTTTAAATTATTTTATTAGAGCTTGCAATCATATGGTATGAGACCTTCTAGAGGATTTTGAAGATTTTAATATCCATGCCATACCAAGATAAGAAAATGAATCCGTGGATAGGTTAGCTATGGTGGGAGAAAGATTTGATGTTATTGAATATGTCAAAAGAAATAAAGGGCAGCCACACATCAAAGTGACATTGAGGTCTGCGCTACCACACAACAAAACTAATTGGAAAGTATTTGAGAATGATCAAAATATCATCAACGTCATCCAAGAAGAGGCTAAGTTATCTTCAAGAAACCAAAATAAGTTAGAGCAACAATATGGAGATCAGATTATCCAACTAAGGTCAAACGAGTTTCCCAAATGATTAATCACTTTGGAATCTATTTTCCATCCTGATGATCAACTAAGAAGAGAAAAATCAAGCGTGACGATAAAAAATGAGGACTATGAACCTATTTCAGTTGGCAAGGACAAGTTACTCAAGATCGGAAAGGTATGTACCCCACAAGTGAAACATGCTTTTATAGAGCTTTGTCAAGAGTTTATTGATGTTTTTTCTTGGAGCTATGAAGACATTAGAGGTTTTGATCTTGATTTGGCACAACACACTATTGAGATAGACCCCATGGTTAGGATCATTAGACAAAAATAGAGGTATTTCAATCCACAGATTGAGCCTCTCATGAAGAAGGAATTGAATAAGCTTATTAAGGAAATATCATTTACCCCATCAAGTATTCCCCTAGAGGTTGCAAATTTAGTCCTGGTGTAGAAGATAAAAGGGGAAATCAGATTGTGCATTGATTTCAAAGATTTGAATGAGGAATATTTGAAAGATCATTATCCACATCCTTCTATGGAATAGATTTTACAGATGGTAACATGTTTCAGAAATATTTTCCCCTATTCGATGACTATTCAGGATATAATAAAATTATGGTGAAGGAGGATTATCAATTCAAAAATACATTACCACGAAATGGGGAACACATGCCCTATAAGAAAATGCCTTTTTGTCTATCCAATGCATGAGAAAAATTTCAAAGAGCCATGGATATGAAACTCAAGGGGCATATTAATAGTATTGTTCTTTTCTACCTTAATAATATCACAATATTCTCTAAGATATAAATGACCACCTCTTTCATCTCAGGTAGGTATTTGAAATATGTAGACAATTTAGGGTTTCTCTTAATCCCAATAAGTGTATATTCCTAGCATTGTGAAGGAAAACTCCTAGGACACATTGTCTCCAATAAAGAGCTTGCAATAGATCCAAAGAGGGTGAGTGCCATATTAGCATTATCATTTCCTTGTCATAAGAAGGAATTTCAAAGTTTCCTAGGAAGGGTCAACTTTTTCAAGTGTTTTATTCCAGATTTTGATAACCATGTTAAGCCATTGACATTTATGCTAAAGAATAATATGAATTTCAAATGGACCAAAGAAGGGAAGGGCATTTTTTTAGGCCATCAAATAAGTAATAACACAAGTGCATACCCTCATCAATTCATATTTCTCCAAGGATTTCACCTTATACGCCTTTGGAGGTGCAAATACCATATCTTCCATGCTATTATAGAAAAATGAAGAAGGTTGGGAATAACCTATTGCATTTTTTATACAAGGTTTGGAGGATTACGAGGTGTGATTCTTATTCATTGAGAAGTATGCTCTGGTTTTCATAAGGAGTTTAAGGAAGTTTAGGAATTTGGTATCCAACAACAAAATCCACATGATAGTATCACATTCAAGTGTGAAGTATTTATTGTTAAATAGAGATTTGAACAAGAAAAAGGCTGAATGGATCAACAACGTGATGGAGTATGATATAGATATCAAGATAACCAAGTTGGTTAGGGGAAAATATTTGTGTGAGAAACTAATTTTGGATCCACATAATGAGAAGGATGATGTCCTAATGCTTCAACACGTGATCAACAACTAGTCAGTGCCTCAATCATTCCATGATGGAAAAATGATATAACACACTTTCTCCAAATAGGCAAATTTCCTTAAGGTTTGAATAAGGAAAAAATAAGACACTTTAGGATCCAATCCATTCTTAATGTTCTTATTAGTGGAATTTTGTTTAGAAAGGATGTGAATGTTGTTCTTTTAATATACATCAAGGTAAATCAAGTTGAGAAAAAGTTACACGAGTTTCATGATGGAGAGGTAGGGGGAATTTTTCCCTAAGGACCATGACTCTCAGAATCATGAAGGGTGGCTATTATTGGCACAATGTTAAAGTATTTTCATGCATGGGTTAGAAAATGTAAGAAGTGTTCCTTTTTTATAAGCAAAGAGATATTATCATGCTTCCCACTTCATCCCATTTTAGTGGATCAACCATTCATGTAGTGGGGGCTAGATTTTATTAGAGCGATCAATCCAAACTCTAGTTTGGGAAACAAGTGGGTCCTAATAGCCTAAAATTATTTCACTAAGTGGATACATGTGGTTGTATTGAAGGAAGTGAATGAAACCAACATCCTATATTGTTATGAAGGCATTGTGACTATGTTTGGTGTTCCTTCCACAATCATTTATGATAATGATTTGGCATTTATTGGCACAAAACTCTTTTACTAGGCTATCAAGAATGGGATCTACTTGAGCACTTCATCGAACTAATATCCTCAAGGAAATGGGAAAGCCGAGTCAAATAACAAGAAATTATTAATGATCACAAGAATAATCTTGGAGGAGAAGCAAATAAAATGGCACACTAAATTAAAATTAGCTTTACAGGCTGATAAGATCACCCCTAAGAGATCAATAGGAAGTTAAACCTACAAGCTATTTTATGGTAAAGAAGCAAGGATGATCACTTGAGTTACATATGTTGGATCTCATCAAATAAATGGAGATGTTTGAGTTTGGAATAATGGAAATAAGATACAAAAAGATCATATAACTTTAAGAATCAAGAGAACAAGCCATTCAATCAATGGAGCTAAATCAATCTCAGGTAAAGAAATGTATTGATAGGAAAGAACTGGTTAGGAATTTTCAAGAAGGAGACCTTTTTCTTAAGTAAGATCAAGATAGAACCAAACTAGGTAAGCATTCCAAGTTTGAAACAATGTGGAGTGTCACTTATGTGATTTCCAACTGCAAATCAAACAATGCCTTCCAATGGTTGAAATTAGACGGAGAAGAGTTTATGATCTTGGTCAATGGGATCTACTTAAAACATTACTTTTGAAGTGAAAGTTCTACGTTATACATATTAGTTTAGTTTCAATTCCTCCAAGTTCTGTTAGACACATGTCTCATTAGTAGTAGTAGTTTTCTTTATAATAAGTGCTTCATGCACACTCTAAATGCTCCATTTGGACATGTATGATCTTTTCTTTGTATATAGTTTTTGTGCGTCTTGGTTGGAGTAACATCTCTAGTACAAAGCGGGTTTCATAGTTAGAATGAAGTATTTTAAGAAAGTCCTCAATGGTTAATCATGCGGCTCTAAATTATATGCATCCAAAATTTCTTTGTGCTCTCACCTTGGCCACAATTAAATTTTGGGAAAGTTGTAATTATTATCCATAAATCCCAAAAAACCAGTCTTCAGGAGCACTTAAAGGTTAGTTTTTCATATAAGTTCAGGGATGGAAAATCAAAGTTCTATGAACAGTTCTCTAAGTTTCAAGAACTAACTCCATGCCAAATGGATTGTAAAATAAAATTGATCATCTCTCTAGCAGGTAGATAGGGCTATTGAGTTGCCAGATTATTATCCAAAATACCCCTGGGTTATTTTGGCAATTATAAACTAAACTTTAGACTTAAAAGAATCTTATTCAAAATTCACGGACACTGAGACTTAATATTTTGTGGACTTCTGGAATGTAGTGTTCCATGGGTTTTCTCAAACCTACAGAACAAAGGATAATGGAGCCTAAACAAAAATTAAGTGGGATCTTACAGGGAGTTGGTCAAATAAAGAAATAAAAACATGGGTTTTGTTCCTTAGATGTATAGACGCAAGAATGATCAAAGTTGGATGCTACGAGGAGCCCACAGGGTTGAGTTTAAGGTGGCTAATGCAAAAAATTACGGAACACTATCCTAGTGTTTTGCGGGTTTCTTAAGTATATAACATCCCACAAGTTTTCTCAAACCTATGAAACAAGGGAAAGGAATGATAAAATCAAAAGTCACATAACAAAGGTGGTGGGAATTATGAAAAGGTTATAAAAAAAGGAGGCACGCCTTCATGACTTGCAAACAAAGAACATATGAGTTTTTTGGATGCACGAGAAATAGTGTCTCATATTTTTTTAATCTATGGAGATGTTTAGATCCAAAAGAGTGCGGGCCATTCATTAAAATCTGTAAGATGTTGGAGTTCCTGTGAAACATTAAATATTACTGCCAAACTAGTAAAATTCAAGGGTCCTCCGTGGGTTTTAAAAATAGATGGTAAAGTCATGAGAGTTTCCAGATCCGTATAACAAAGTAAGAATCCACTAAGCACAATATTTTCCATAGGAAGAAGGAAAATCGTCTGAAACTTGTATAACTAGGTGGCAATGGTTTTTGGGTCATATATTTTGAGGCGCGTGTCCAAATTTCACAAAATTGGAAATGTTGGAAAGGTCTCCTCAAGCACTGCATTTTAACATCAAAAGATACATATTTTGGTGTTTTAGGTATCAAAAGTGTGAACATGGAAATAGATGGAGGAAAGCGTAGTTCTAGGTAGTAAAACACCCAACTACCTCACCTACCAAGATTTAATGCTCAAACATTTCCCATGTGTTGCCTATAAATTTTAATGGTGTGTTACAGAGGAGAAAGACTGCTTATCTCATGGAATTAAAGGAGACATGATCTGCGGGTGGTGAATTCAGTCTTACTCATTGTGATTTCCAATTTCAAAACTGAATTCTTCCTCCCCATCTACCTCCCTCTCTCTCTTTCTCCCATATTCTATAAATGTAAGTGCCTTTTTACGTAAAAGGATTTCCTATCCATGCGATTGTAAGCACTGTCTTAGAGTTTTACATTTTCAATGCCTTTAGACCTCTATAACTATAGTTTTTCAAGTTTGATTCAAACCTTTGTTTTGTAAATTCAAGAGAAGATGCTCCAATAGTATGCAATTATAGTATTTTCCTTCAAATACTTCATATTAGATGTGAATTTATGACCCTCTTGTCTATTTTTGAATTTGTTCTCTTGTTTCCTGCAAAACTTTGTGTTTACATTAGATTCTTGCATGGTAATTGTAATTTTTTTTCTACAGGTCAAATTTGGACCATGTTTTAGTTTTGGTGCATCACTCCTTTCATTGAGCAATATTTTTTCTCCCCTTAACCCTGGTTCCTATGAGTTTTTAGTTCAATTTTAATTTAGTTGCATTGTGAAGTCATAGGTTAGTTTGTGGCGGGTTAGAACATAATGAACCAACATTCTTTGGAGATTGTTCTCAGTTTGCAAGTCCCACATTATCAAGATCATCTCATGTTACACCAAAATTACCGACGTTCATGTGTGATCATTTAGAGTGTGCTACTTTTATAGGTTAAAAATAAGATGAGATGGGGTTGGGACACCTGACAATTGAATCTTGATTGTTTCAACGCAAAAGGGTAGACAATTCTTATAGGAAATGGAATGACAACAACTTGGACATATGAAACCTTATTTCAACACTCGATAAAACTTCACAACACTAGAAAATCATAGAAACCCCGTAAACAAACTTACCCGCACAAAAAGTAGTTGTAGTTCTCCTCTAAATTAGTAATAGTACTAAAAATGCCATGAGAGCTATGAAAATCATTCTTTCACAAGTTAAACACAAAAATTATGGTTTCTTCTCACTCTAGGGCTCTAAAACACTTAAAAATATTGAAATTTGAATGCAAAGTGTGGGACTTGTCATAAAATTTAACCACATAGTGCTCTTCATACACTCCCATTAATGGCGGCCATAAATCCATAACTTTTTAAAATCTATGATCATTTATCTCCTAATATGTGTTTGAATATAAGCCTTACACATGGACATATTGAACACATCATATTTACTTAGATGACATGTAATTTGCTCACTAAACTAGTCCTTAAAACCTTTATATATGGCTTGACATTTTGCTTTACTTTTTCATGATGTGCAAGAAACTAACACGTGTCCATTCCTTTGAGTTGGTGGGGGTAGGAGCATAGTTAGATATATTATAAAAATTGTGAAATTGCCAACTGTGAGGCTAAAAAGTTAATTTCATTATATGATGGCACAATATGATGCCACGTGTCCTTGTCGGGCCTTTAGAAATAAAATCACAATTAGCAATATTATAAAAATTGTGAGACAACAACTGTGAGATTGTGACACCGTCCTTATCAACTACCATTAGATCATGCCACCTGTCGTTGATGTTGTTCTTTGGAGATGAAAGTGTAAATTGTAGACTTGTAACAACTATGAAGTTGTAAAGTACAAAATTGTGAATTTTCATTTTTCCATATAGCATTGAGATTATCTAAATATTTAATTTTTTTGGGCCTTGGGGAAGAATTTGTAAGTTGTAAATCCACATCAACTTTGACTTTGCAAAAAGGTCAGCAAATAAAGGAATATTCCTTTTTTGAGGCTCAGACTTGTAGTTGTAGTTTGTAACTTTACAAAAATGTAAAATTATTTTTAAAGACCCACATATCCCTAGATGCACCAAATATTCCTTTTGTTGTACCTCAGGGGTGGAGCTATAGTTTGCAAACTTACAGAAATGCAAACGTGAAAAATTGCTAAAAACCAAGTTCCAATGTCAAGGGGCCTATTTTCGAAAGCTTAAATATATAATTAGAATTCCAAAAACGTTACCTATGCCATTAAACATACAAATAATTAAAACAACAAGAAATAAAGGAAATGTGATAAGATCATGACATGAATTTAATAGTTGGAGATTGAGAGAGCACGAGATGACTTGAGATATCAGAAAGACAAAAAAATGACCATGTTATATTAACACCTACAGGGAGAAACATAAAATGCACCATGAATTTTAACAGGTTTACATCAGGCACCAACACCACTCATTAGTCTGATATGTCTTCAATCGTCTGATACACACCGCATGTTATACACATCTCTCCTTTAGACACCCCTATAAATAATTGAATAATTATACATCAGTCAATTAATTAATACAAGTCTTTAAGATTTTGTAATTTTACAGTAATTGGATTGGCATTGCCATAGACTAAAAGAGGAGAAATCCCGAAGTATATAAAGGAAAGAAAAGAGGCCAATGGTTTGGTTACAAAAACGATTTTTTTGAGAGAGCATACGATTAAATTTGTAACAAGTTAGTACAGAGGAAAACTTCATCTTTTATCATCACGTAGAGAAAATACATGACAATGTGTCAATGTATGCTTCAATCATTTGAGAAATCCATGATGAAATACATTCCATACACTATATAAGTTGAGAATATCATAATGAAGTACGTTTTACCTTAGCCACCCCAAATTAAAAATACTACTCCTCCTAATCTTTACTACACGTTTAAGCTTGAGTTGAGGTGAGCTAGTTTTTCAGAGGAGGTATGGATAATATTGGTTGCAGCTACATATCAGAAAATTATAATGTAAGGGTTTAGAATCATTTATGGAGAAGTTACAAAAGGAATGAAATTTGAGTATACATCAATATCAAATAGGCTTGTGGCTTTGTTGGATTTAAAAGGGGAAAGAGAGGAGATAAAAAAGGCATAAAGGAATCCCTTGGTTGTCAAAAAATATGAGAGTGATAGAATAACAAGGAGGGTGAGATGGTATAAATGAGTATATTTTCAGTTCAAAACAAAACAAAACAAAACAAAACAAAACCCTAAACTAGATAATTGTCGATGTTAGTCTACTTTAGTGGTTGTGATATATATATATATATATGAGCCAAGTTCAAAACTCTACTTGTTTCATAGGGCTTTGGGGGTGGCGATGATTTTTTTATTATATTTATAACAAGTGATATGAAGGGAATTATTAACATTGACTCACAGAATCTCTAGAAATCCATCAAATTCACCCTAACAATTCTAACTTCCTTCACCTTTGTTAAAACTCGACGATGCCTTTTTCTTGGCAGGTCCCTCTATTGCACTAGGATTGATAATGTTGTGACATAGGTCATGATTAACATGTACCTTTTAGTTCTAATAAAAATATAAAATAGAGGAAAGCACTAATTAGTCTTGAAGTGCATATGCCATATCATTAGATAGTTGGAGATGTAAGTTTGGTTCAAATTACAAAAAACCAAACATAAAATACTAAGATTGAACAAATAATAACACTCAATAAAACACTTCTTCCATTGCATTATTGTGTGAGAGACATTCTATTTATATGACCATATCTCTACTAATCAAGGAGATCATATTATATGTCTACTCTTACTCAATCATAACTCTCACCTCAAGACTATTATGAGAGTTATTAATTCAAATCTCATAACATCCATTATTAATATATACCAATTCACACACATATTATCTCTAAGTATGTGTTTTTACCAACAACTCGTTACACTATTATTTACATGTATAGTTATTTTACTAATTAACTCACTTTCATGTACGTATTAACATAATATTCCTAACATCCCCCTTAATGAAAACATGGGAGATATCACTAGACTTTGGAACAGTAATGTTCTTTTAGAGATCTTTCTCATGATCTTCATTCATGTGCATCACATGGAATTACACACAAATCAACAAATGTAAAACATAAGGCGTGCACATCACTTATACAAAGTTGTATTCTAATAGATGGATTTCATGGATGGATACAACAACTACCCCTGTATGAACAATAATCCACTCATATGTCCATCCTCCACATTTAATGATGGTTTTACATTGGATTTAACCAACAACCCATACATCTAGATCATTTTTCACAAAAACCAACATCTTACACATATAAGTATCATGATAATATAGTATTATTATCAAAATATCCATTAATGTTATATTAGGGAAACTATAGAAACTCCATACTCATTACAAGTTTTATTTTGCACATCACAAAAAACTCAAAAAATGTCACTAAATTTGAATGTGGCCCCGTTCCTAGTGTCTAACGAGAGGTTGTTGATAGAACTCCAACCTTTTGTGTCTCCATCTTCCTATGTGTTGTTTCTTATTTAGTGGAGTAAATATTGAAACTAAATTGTTTTGGCATTGTGTTTAATTGTATTATATTTCCCCCTCACAATGCAAAAAATTTAGGATGGCAGTTTCAACCAATAATGAATCCATTCACACTAATGTTTTTTGTGGAAAATATTATAATCATGGGTAAAAAACACCTTCAAAATAATAAAAAAATACAAACATTACCTCTTACAAGAATTTTCAACTTCAGAAAATAGTTTTCCCCTTGTTACATAATATTGACACTAACACTATATAATTTGTGTCCTCTAAAAAATTCACCACTTTTTAAAATTTTTTTTGACCCACCTATTAAGTTTTAACCACTTGGAAATAATGGGTTTTGAACCCTTGACCTCAAATGTTGTTGTTTTAAGCAAAAATGTTATTAGCAAACGTGTATGTAAAACTTACAAGTTTTATATGTCAAAAGTGTTATTCAAAATTGGATTAAGTGTATTTTTGTTGTGAAATAAATAGTAAACACACCTTTGGAAAATGTTGGTATGAGGAAAGTGGCTAAGTATGAGCTACGTAGAAAGGCATGCACGAAAAAAAGAGGGTGAAATATTACAAGTACAAGATGGTGTGTGAGGGTGCATGTAGAAGCAAGAAGAAAAGGACACACAAAGGTGTTATAACCCTCATGTAAAGATTTCACTAATGAATTCTATTTTTTATGTAACAATTTGTTACATTTGGTATAAGAGAAACCACCCATGTTCGTGTCTTGACACAGATGGCTACACCGACATTGTAGTGTTCGCTCGGGACTCATATAAGACAAGGCATGTTCCCACTAAACAAGCACAAATCTAGCATGGGGTCTGAGCTACAGAATTGTGGTGAAATATTGTGATCCTCATGTGCGTATTTCACTAACGCCTCAAGGTTTTGGTGTAACGGTTTTTTATAAAAGGGTTAGGTGTAGGAACAGTTAGAACAATAAATAGCCAGAAAATAGAGAATGACTAAAAATAGGAAAAACATGAGTTGACATAATAAGAAAGAAAGAGATATAAATGGATAAAGAACCACTAGAGAGTAAAGAACATGTAGGAGGGACATGGATTGTGAATGAAAATATCTAAATATAATACACATGCATTGATAAAAACAAGCTATTTGTAGCATAAGGATTGATTTGCCAAAGGATAATCATAAGATGGAGTTTAAAGTGTTAGTTAAAGCAACATGCAATCTATTTTTAGGATTATCTATTATTAGAGTTAAAGCATGTAAGGGTAAAGGAAAAGTTCCCACCATTATATATGTATGTGTTGTATCCATTGTAAAGAAGAGAGTAGATAACATGTGGTGCATGTAATATATGTATGTGCATTGTTGCCAAATAAAAGTTTGTAATGTTTCGTTATAACTGATTTTGTGCTTGTAATGGGTAATTTAGTATGGATTGCCAAGGTTAGGAGAGAAGATTGAGGTATCAATGACATTGAGATTTTGATATTAATTATATATGTTAGGGAATAAATGATCAAATCTCCTTGTTATTATCTTTGTCATGATTTATATTATATTGTCTTCTAATCTATGTTGCACAATGTGTTATGATAACTACACATCTTGCATGATATAACAAAGAGGGACCTGGTAGGTTACATGTGCTTCAAGTGAGAAATTGGACACTAATATGAGTGATGTTATAACACTCTTGACTAAGTGGTGTTAACATTTAAGACTATATTTTGGTTCCATTTCCGGGACCTCTTTTGATTTCGTTATTCAATATTGGAGTGTGCATGGCGCTTTGACTGTCATTGGAGAATATTAAGCATTGGGTACATGACAACCATGATGAGTTTCCTTAGAGGTACATTACTGGAAGTAGTTTTGATCCACCAAAATGGGTAGATGAAAACCTGTAAGATGAGTTGTATAAGACCTTTTTCAATTTCTTTCTAAGTGGATTATATGAATGGTTAAAAACATACTCTTAGGACAAAGTGATCAGATTGAGAAGAAGGTCCGTGTGAACTCAAGATAAGTACTAGGCATTCTCTAATATGGAAAACCTTGGAAGTGTATAGTAGATCACTAGTGGGAAGGTGTTTTGAGGAATTACATGTTAAAATAAATAATATCAACATATTCATGTCTAAAGGAGGCATAATTTCAGTTCCTACGCGAGACCAGAGGATCCTATCTACACGCACTCCCATTGGAAATCAAGATTTTAATGCTTGGATTGGAAAATATCCTTATGGTAGGCTAAAACCCCACTACGTGTAGGGACATGAAAGGGATTTGGAAGGATGGTGTTGGTACAAGTGGAAGACATATAGAGAGAAGAGAGACTTTGGAGATATAATGATGCATGAGAGAGGGAAGTTGAAGAGGTGCTAATACTAAGAGGAATGGGGTCAGACGGAAGTGATAAGAACCTTGTAGAAGGCAAGGGACCGCAATACCATGTCCTTAAGATATTAGGGAAGTGTAGCAGAAGGAACCCCTCAAACTATAAATAAAGAGAATTTGGTCAAGAAAGAAGAATCATTGGCGCATATCTAACCCACCCTGGAACCCTAGCCCTTGCAAATGGTGTTCAGAATATGGAAATTGTTATAGAATTTCATTATAATGATGAGGAGAAAAAAGGTAATCGGGGATCACCACGATGGGTTGGAGATACATGTAGTTATGTATTGGTATCAACTCATGAGGCACAACATATTAAGGCAACACATATGGTGGAACAACAAGCTTCTATGGCCATATAGAAAAGTTTTTTTGTGAGTAGTTCGGTAGGTGTAATGTCAGGATATAACATGGGCATGATACCTATTGGAAGTAATCCCATAGGTAGAATATCAAGTCATATGGTTGATGTGAAATTTAGCACCACTACAGGAATATAGTGTAGCACTTATATAGGTCATTAGGTCACCAAAATAGGCTCGGGAGGCTCTCTTCCTCCCCCAAGTGGATGAAACCCTAATGGAGGTTCAGGGTCAGGATTTAGTCCACCACTAAGCAATTCAGAACAAGGAAGTGATATATTGCCATAACAAACCCCTCATATATTATTTAATACATCAATTTATTTACCCAAGTATCAAGGTGTGGAAGATGTAGTAGAACACATAAACAAGTGCGAGAATTTATGGAGGGCTAATTCATGAAGCTTGTAAAATAGGGTTGTGCAAGACTAGCGTAGAGAGTAGCTTCTAGAGACGTGAATGAGAAAGTGAAAATAATGGAGTTGGACATAATAATGACATAAACAACAATGGTAATGGGAGATACTATGGAGGGTATCATGGTAGATGTCATGGAGTTAGATTTAGCTGAGGAATGTGCTATACATGTGAGTCACAAGACCATTATCGACATGAGTACCAAAAGAACTAGTCTCGCACATACTGTGAAAAAGTGCATAAAGTGGAAGAATTTCCATATTTGTATGTTCATATGTGTAAAAAAAAGGATATGGGTGAATCAATGATACAAGTTGAGCACTTTAAGTAGGGAAAATGGAAACCTAATACTTTGGTTGTAACAGGGAAGTAACCATTATTGGTTGCAACACACATAAAAGCCTCATGTGTATGTGAAAAAGGGAGAGCGAAGCCGCTCATCAAACAAGATGAAAATGTACAACCAAGTAAGTATCTAGATGCAAGTCAATAAAAATAAGTCTTCCAAGAAACCATGGGATTGATCAAATAACTTCAGGGGAGATACAATATCTAAAGGAACAAACATAGGATATAGAGTGTGGCATGTAGACTAAGGTACCTGATAAGGATGTGGATGACATCAAGGAAGTATGCATAATGCTTAGGGAAGAAAACATCATCCCTTATTAGGAGAATGATTTTGGGAGAAAGTTTCACACATAAGAATAAAGTGGGATAGGGAAATATAATATGCTAATTTACCACTCCAGGACCATGAGTATGATACGGAGATCACTTTAGATATGGTTATAGATGGATGGTTAGTAAGTAATAATTTTATTAATATAGACACAAAAGTTAATGTACTTACACTTGATTCTTGGAACCAAATGGGAAGGCCACCATTACATCTTTCATAAAGCATAATGTATATATAAAACAAGACAAGGGTAGTTCCCATTGAAGTGTTAAAGGATGCAAACATCACAATTCAAGAAGATAAGTTTAGAGGGGACTTCGAGGTAATGGATCCGGTAGAAGCATACAAATTCCCTGTACTACTTAGTCAAACTTGGTGCTATATGAACAATGTAGACTTGTGATTTAACAAGTGCTATATAAGATTTGAAAATGAGGAATACAAATTAGTAATTTCGATGGAGGACACTAAGATTACACTGTATATAGGACCAATAAGTGAAGAAGACCTCAATTAGATATATGCACAGATAGTGCATGACCCGAAAAATGTTGAGCCAACAAAGGAGGGAGTGCTTAAGTGGGAATATGCGCATTCCATTAGCGATGCTACCAATGTTGTTTGTGATAATTTGGCTCAAGGTATATACAAGATGGTGAGTCAAGAGTGTCGTGGAAGATTAAAAAGAGTAATTAGACCACAACCAGTTAGGCGTTTAGGAAAAAATGTGTTGCCAAGGTATACTGGGGAGGAAAAACTGGAGTCTTTCTTACGTATAATGGAAGCCTAGTTGAAGAATGAATGATATAGGAGAAACATGTTGGTCTACTCGTTAAAGGGAATGAAAACACATTGGTGGGATGCACTCAGGGATAATTTATTTAGATGACACAAAATAAGAGTTGTTTTCTTAACAATGTTTTATAGGAATAATATCCCTTTTCAGATACCAGGGTACAATGGGAAGATGCCCCCACATGCTCACATACGAGCTTGTGAAAGGAATTGGCTTCAATATTATGACACATCATCCCCATCATTATGGGTTCAGAAGTTCTATTATAAACTACATGGATGCACACATAGATGGTACATACATGCGAAGTTGAAGTGAGAAACAACAAATTGACATAACTTAACCCTAGGTATCGTACATACGTTCGATTATTTTTCAACCAAACCCCCTATAAATGAATCCCTATAGATAATAAATCACATCACTCTAGACTACAACACAATGGAAAAAGAGCTTGTAACTCTGTTATAAGGTGAGAATCCTCTGACTGATTGTGTGAATGCTTGCAAATGGATGACTTATGATGAGAAAATCACGGGGCATGCCTAGAAGGAAAAGGAAAAATGAAAGCTCGTCTACCTCATTGATGATGAAGAGGTCAAGGATCTAAACATAGAACATGTTGAAGGTGAGCACAAGGTATTAGACACCGTAGATGAAGAAGCGCATGCCTACCATGTACCAATAAAGACACAAAAGGTAATCATTAGGACTGATGATGCACCAAAGGAAGAAGTCGTTAGTGACTAATGGTTTGAGGCAGAAACTGTAAACATTATCAAACTATTGCATGGCTTCCAAGATCTATTTTTTATGTAGTCACATCAAGGATCATCACCTTCTCAACAAGAGTATTAGAATAATTACTTTCCTATTAGTCCAATCTTGTAATTACACCTTGTTCTCAATACCATGAAAAAAATAAAAACTTACAAAATAGTCATATATGCTCAATTCAATGCATTTAATGGCTCAAGAATTTCATTCATTCAAATCCTTGGAAGTTATAGAATTTATCATCTCGCCCTCTTTTACAAACATTACCATTTTGGGCTTCTTGACAACACAGTCAAAGGAATGATGTTGGAGAGAACAAAAAACAAGGTTCCTAAAGAAATTATTAATGAATTTGAGCTATTATTATAGAGTTTGAGGTGTGTAACAAATGGATTGATCTATCTCTGAGTGCAAATGCCTATCCCTTCACAATTTCATCTACTAGGCTAACTGCACCTACCGGGCCTGTTATACTACAAATTTCAATACAACTTTCTCTTGTAGGATTGTTTTCATTATTTGAGAGTCCAATAAAACATATCTTTGAGCCTATATTTTGTTGAAAAAGTTTTATTACCTCTTCCTTTGGGAGAAATGACACACTTTCCTACTTTTAATCCTCAAATTGGCCTATTCTTCTCTGCTACAGTACACCACAGTTAACTGTCATAGATTTTAAATTTTAGGGAAATATTTTGGATTAATCCTTTAATAACATCTCTCCTTAACTACTTACAATAGTTATTACTAAGTTTAAAATAAGGAGGACTCAAATTAGGCTAGATACAACAAATATTCTAAATACCCTAACAAAACCTCATAATTTGCTCGAGCAAGCTTATATTTGCACCGTTTGTCTTGGAGGATTTTTCAAAGCTTCAAATCACTTAAAAAAAGTTGGACACCCTTTAAGAAGGTAATAGACTTACCATTAAATCTTGTTTATACCTTCACTACTCGTGATTACACCAATTCTCACTTTATTTTGCTTCTGAGACAAGTCGTAGGCTACTTTTGTTTTTATCTCAATACATTGTCAAATTAGGCGTGACATTCTTCTTTGAGGCCTTGCTATCGTTCTATGAAGGGGGGAAATTTTCCTTTATCCATAGAAGCCTTTCCTGAGCATTTTTTGAGTTTGGGTTAAACTTTACCCAAGTTAACTGTGAGAGTATATCAAGAATTCCAACTTTAAATTCATTTACCATAAACAATGTCTTACAGAAAACCACTAATTTGTTAATTTATGGATGTCTTCACACTGTTGGATTCAAGAAAAGTACTAAAATATCTACTCAAACTCAATCTAAATTACCATTCACACACTTTAGGATCCTTCATGAGACTGTACATATACAATTTGAACAAAAAATACTATCTTGGAGCTCCAAATTGATTGTATTAATTGATCAATAATTGAATTAGTTACAAGATAGTGACTTATACCTCTACAAGTCAAATGGTTTCTCATAACTATTTTTCTAGGTCTCATATGACCAAGTCACATGTGGAGTCTTCATAAAAAAATCTTAAGTAACAACTTGAGACTAACATGACCAATCCAACTTCAATATAAGCTCTCCAAGAAACTCATAAAGCTCAAATTAAGCTAACAACATGCTAAAATTGCTAACTAGACCCCTACACCTAATGAGAAATCCAAAAATTGGCTTTAGAATTCAAAATTTTCAAATATTAAAAAATGGAGGGAAATCCTCTATTTCAATTTTTTGAACTTCTAAAGCCTAAATGACACCAAAATTGACTCAAAGACATATCTATAGACCTTAGCAAATTTTTTTTTCCTAATATAAGCCTAAACTAGCCCTGGTGATGATGCCCCCTGCATCAGTTTCCAAGGGTGATACCATGAGTTAAAGGGTGTTCATCCATCACTAGGAGAGATGAAGATAAAGCTCAAAGATGGTGCATAACCATTTGAAAGAGGGCATTATCAAATGAACTCCAACTTGCATGTCAAGGTGAAGGATGAAATTGATAAAATGATGAAAGTAGGTATTATTGAGCCTATTGAAGAATTAGAATGGACTAGTCTAATGGTCATAAACACCAAAAAGGATGGAAGGATAAGAATTTGTGTCAATTGTAAAATTTTAAATGCTTCATGTGTCATTGATCCTTTTCCCATGCCATTAACTGAAGAGATACTAGAGGGTGTTGAAGGGTGTGAGATATGTTCTTTCACTAATGGTTTTTCAAGCTATCACCAAGTCAGAATCACGCGCAAAGATCAAGCAAAGACCACCTTTGCAATAGAGCATGTCAACTTTACATACAAATTCATGCCTTTTGGGTTGAAGAATGTGCCAGTAGTGTTCTTGCACATCATTGTACATGCATTTCAAGACTTCATCCATGTTGGAACATAATGATTAAGTGGTATGACCAACCCTTAATTAATATGGGTCTATCTCTATTATATAGGTTAAATATTTAATAATATGAAATACTTTTCTATTATTAAATATTCATACCTAGGTAATATACATTAGGCAAGTATTTATAATGTGAATCATTTATGTTTATATTTATTAAATATACTCACCTAGGTATATTTGTCAACTATTTAGGTTGAAAAGGTGGGTCAGAAGACATACCCGATCACCTTATATAAAAAGGACTTTAGGTCCTCATTTGATATATTTCAGGAAATATATCAAATGTGTGCAATTCAAGTGATTTGGTTTTACCCTTGGTAAATAGGGTTTTAAGGAGGAGATGATCTTACTGGATGTAAAATAAGTTCTTTGAAGTAAAAAGTTATTTTCAAAGTGGTTTTTACCCTTTTAGGGTTTTCCACTATAAATACTGTCACATGTGTTATTTATTTCTTATAAGTATTTTTTTATTTACATATGTTATGATGTAATGTTTTTTTTTAAAATATTTATTGTAACATTATATAATATTTAAGTTGATTAAATCCGTATTTATTAGAATCCTCAAATTCTAACATGGTAACAGAGTAAGGTAAATTATATAAATTAAGAACAAATGTTTTATATTTTATTTATTTAATTTGTATGGGTTTTTTCAACCAACCCGAAAGGGTATTTAAAATAAGTGCAACCTAAAAGTTTTACTTTGTGAAGAATCAAGGTGAATTCATAGGTGAAAAATTTGGAAACTTCTTACCTTCTGTGAAAACTTGTGTAGAGGTAAGGGTAAAATATTTAAAATATATTTTTTTTCTATAGTTTTAATATGTGCAAGTTGAATTTTGTCAATGGTAAATGAAGGAGGAGATAAAGCTCCATCAAAATATGATTTGAATTTTTTCCATTGGATGTGTGAAAAATGTTGTCTCCTTTGTAAATTCTAAGGTTTATGTAGAATTTAAAATTATAAGGCCTGGTAAATGTTTTAAATCTTTTTTTCATGAGGGGCCCCGTAATAAGGGTTATATATGTTTATTTAAAAAAAAAGAAGATATATACTATAGTTTATAATTTTTTATAGACTATATGTTGTTTTTTATTTACATTATATAAACTATATACCTCTTTTTTAAAGTGAATATATTTTTACATTATAAATTATAATAGGTTAATATAATGTATTAAAATATACAAGGTTAATATAATGTATTAAAATATAACCTCCTTAATATTATATAGAAAAAGAAATTCTAGAAATACATAGCAAGTTTTGACTCCATTAAATTTGACGGTCAAATGATCGTCATGACAGACCAAACATAAGGCAGTATGACGGTCATTTAGAAGTCAAATTTAAGCTGGCTGGATATTTGTCTACATTATTTTTTTTCCAGAAATTTAAAGTTATTATGCATTCTTAAGGGTTTCTTCTCCACTTATATATAGTTAGAATATATATATATATACATATATACATATATATATATATACATATATACATATATACATATATACATACATACATACATACATACATACATACATATATATATATATATATATATATATATATATATATATAAGTCTGGGGTATAATTCAAAGCCCTTTATATTGCGGGTTATTATTTTGATCATGGGAGGTTAATTAATATGCATTGCAATGATAAAATTAATTATGATTAAATATTTTATGTAGATCTATAAAATTTTAGATCTATTTCTATTAAAAGTGTTTCTTTTTTTGATAAAAAATGTATCTAACTTTGTGGTACATTGTATATTATAATGCGGTGTGTTTTATAGGTTCAGGAAAGCAATGGCGTCCAACTATTTCTGTCTTGACAAAACTCAAATCCTAAATGGGACTAACTACAACATTTGGAAGATCATGGTCAAATCAGAACTTATGGCGAGGAAACTCTAGACAATTGTTTTTGGATTTGAGGTTGCTCCCACCGGTCATCAAACAATTGTAGATAACATGAATGCATTCTCGCAACAAATTTAGGAGGCTCTTTCTGTGATTTTGTGCAATGTGAACGATGAGTACCTTCTACACATTGGTAATATCGAACATCCGAAAGAGGTATGGACACAACTAGAATCCATGCATGAAGGTACGTGTTTATCTAAAATTATTAAATTAGTTTTAGAATTGCTTACAACTCCTATGCAAGGAGATAAAAAATTAGTTAATTTCTTAGCCAAAATTAAAAATATTAAAGCACAATTAGATGGATGCAATTGTGATTTAATTGGTGAAAAATTAATCTACTTTATTGTTCAGTTAAATATACATTAAAGATTTAGGAATTTTATTTCTATCTTGAACTCTAAATATTAAAATGAAAATGATCTACCTGATTCAAATACCTTGAGTTCACTTTTGATACAGGAAGAGCAAGTGATGATGAACTTTAACTCTAAGGAGAATGCCTCTCAGGCGCTTATTGTTTAGAATTCAAAGTTCAAACCTCACAAGCCCTTCTCAGATCAAAAATTTAGATCTAAATATTCTTTTTTTGATAAGAAAAGTTTTTCTTATGATCAATTGCATGTTAGATTTAGTGGTAAATGTCAAAAATGTGGTAAATTTGGACATAAAAAGGAAGATTTCAAAACTAAGAAACCTATCCATAGTAAAAAAAAATTGTTTCTTCAAAATACAATTTAAGGAAAAATGATAGCAATAATGATATTCCTAAAATGATTGCATTATATGCTGCATTGTATTCTTCCTCTAATTCTGAATGGATTCTAGATTTAGGTGCATCAAACTATATGAATCATCTTTAGTGCATCATGTTTTGTTTCTCAAAGTTTGAATAATTCAAAAACTATAGCATGAAAGATTAGGACATGTTAATTATAGAATTTTATATGAAATGGTTAGATCTAATCTTGTTAAAGTTTTTCCTATGTTGTCTTCTTCTCATGATGTGTGTGAAGGGTGTTTACGCTTAAAACAAAGTGCTAAACCCTTTCACTCACATCTTGAAGAGAGTTCGTCTTCCCCACTAGAACTTATTCATAGTGATGTTAGATGACCTCTTGAAGTAGCTTCATTAAATAGTTCTTTATTTGCTGTGAATTTTATTGATGATTTCACCAGGATGATTTGGTCATATTTTCTTAAAAATAAATCTGATGTACTAGGGAAATTTAAGGAATTTAAAACATATGTTGAAAACTCTTCAAATTATAAAATTAAGAGGCTTAAAACAGATAATGAAGGTGAATATGTTAGCAAAGCATTTGAATTTTTTTCATTGGATATGGTATTAACACTGCAGGTATAAGGATTTACAACCCTATAAAAAGGGAAGTAACTGAAAACCGCAATGTGGTAGTTTTGGAAAAATATTTTTCGTTCATCTGATAATGGTAAAGATGTTCCTAACTATGTCAATATTTCTAATAATGGTTATAATTATGATATTAAGAATGTAGTAAATGGTCATGATGATGTTTGTTGTGTTGATACTATAGATGCTTCTGAATCTCCTAACTCCTTAGTTAAGAAACCAAAATGGGCTCAATTTGTGTTAAAGAGTTCTAATCCTATTGATCTTAGGAAAATGACAAGAAGCCATCATACATACCATGTATTAATGAACTTGTATGAACTTGAGCCGTAAAGTTTTGAAGAAGCTTCTCAAGATGAGAAGTGGATCAATGTAATGTAAGCTAAATATAATACCCTAATTCAAAAATTAAACCTGGGAGTTGGTTCCACCTCCAGAGAAAAGAAGTATTATAGGGTCTAGGTGGTTATACAAAGTAAAATATAATACAGATGATAGTATTGAAAAACATAAATCTAGACTTGTTGCTAGAGGTTTCACTCAGAAACCTGGTATTGATTATGTTGAGACATTTTCCCCTGTAGCTAAAATGAGTACTGTTAGGACCTTATTTGCAATTGCCACTCAATTTGGGTGGGAAATCCACCAAATGGATGTGAAAAATACCTTTTTGAATGGTGATTTAAAATAAATTTACATGTCTCAACCTAAAGGATTTGAAGAAACTGGTAAAGAAAACTATGTTTGTAAATTGAAAAAAATCCTTATATGGTTTAAAGCAAGTTCCTAGAGCTTGGTATATGAAAATTAATTTGTTTTTTAAACAGTTAGGATTTGCGAATTATTTTTCTGACAATGATCTATTCATTAAGAAAGAAGGATAACATATTATCATTGTTTGTATATATGTTTATGATTTGCTTATGACTAGTGATAATCCTAATTTAATTTGTAGAATTAAAGAAAAATTGAAATAGTACTTTGAAATGAATGATTTAGGTCTCTTACATCATTTTCTTGGCATGGCTGTATTTCAAGATAAACATTCTATTGTTGTTTCTCAAGCACAATATGTAACCAATGTACTGAAAAAGTTTAACATGATTGATTGTAAACCAATTTCTACTCCTATGGAAGTTGGACTAAAAATTGATCATAAACATGCATATGAAAAATTTGATCCTACTTTATATAGGTAGTTAGTTGGTAGTTTGATATATCTCACTATCACCAGACTAGATATTTCTTATGCAGTAGGAATTACTTATAGGTTTATTTAAGAACCTTATAGAGATCATTGGAATCTTGTAAAAAACGATTCTTAGATATATTAAAGGTACAATCAATTACGGGTTATATTATACTAAGAATGAAAATGTTAACTTATATAGATTTTGTGATTCTGATCATGCTGGTGATGTATAGGATGGAAAATCTACTTCTGGTTATGTGTTTAAATTTGGTGCAGGTGCCATTACTTTGGTGAAAAAAAATCAACCAACTATTTCTATCTCTTCAACAGAAGCTTAGTATAGAAGTGTAATGAAAGCTGCAAAAGAGGCTCTATGGCTAAAGAGGTTGTTTGTTGAGATAAAGATGAAGGATCCACGTAGTGTTCCTTTGTTCTGCGATAACCAAAGCACCATAGCTCTTGCACATAATCCATTACAACATCAGAGGATGAAGCACATTGAGATATATATACACTTCATCTGTGAGAATGTGCTAAGTGGTGAGATAGATCTCAAGTTCGTGCCGATTGAAGAGCAGGTTGCTGATATCTTCACAAAGCCCTTGAGTGCTGTAAAGTTTTATCACTTCCGTGAAAATCTTGGATTGTCAGAGTTTCCATTGAGGGGGAGTGTGTATGAAAATGTCACCTCCTAATGGAACTTGGTTTTTGTAATAAATAACTTCAGGAAATTTTAAAAAGACCTTTGGGCATGTATACCTCCTCGGCTTCTTTTTTAGAAAGAAGTGTAGAAAGATCTTAAAGATAGTCTCCAGTAAACTCTTTAGTGCTATTGAGTTTACTGGTAAACATCCATTACAAGCATATTATTAAGGAGGTCCTTGGTTATAAAAGGCTCATATATGGTTGGGTTCAATAACCTTTTATGAAAACTTGTGAGAATATGTAAAACTCACAAATCATACTTAGCCATTAATCATGGGATGATCTTTGGGATTCCAAATCCTTTTGTACCAAAAGGTAACTTGAGTATGATGAAGGTGTTATAATTCCTTCACTTGATATGCTAGCCTAAAACCTTTATGGTTTAAGGATTATAAATCCTGTAGTGTACCACGGGTAGATAATCTATTGGCATATGTTATTCCACTTAACATTAAGGGGGAGTGTTGGAACATAATGATTAAGTGGTCTGGATAACCCTTAATTAATATGGGTCCATCACTATTATATAGGTTAAATATTTGATAATATGAAATACTTTTCTATTATTAAATATTCATACTTAGGCAATATATATTAGGTAAGTATTTAATAATGTGAATCATTTATGTTTATATTTATTAAATACACTCACCTAGGTATATGTGTCAACCATTTAGGTTGAAAAGGTAGGTCGGGAGACATACTCGATTGCCTAATATAAAAAGAACTTTAGGTCATCATTTGATATATTTCAGGAAATATACCAAAGGTGTGCAAATCAAGTGATTTGGTTTTACCCTTGGTAAATAGAGTTTTAAGGAGGATGTGATCTTACTGGATGTAAAATAAGTTCTCTGAAGTAAAAGGTTATTTTCAAAGTGTTTTTATTCTTTTGGGGTTTTCCACTATAAATACTATGTTACATGTGTTATTTATTTCATGTAAGTATTTATTTATTTACTTATGTTATGATGTAATGTTTATTTAAATATTTATTGTAACACTATATTATATTTAAGTTGATTAAATCTGTATTTATTATAATCCTCAAATTCTAACAATCCATAAGTTTCATCAAGTATACATAGATGACTGGACCATATATGGGATGGTCAAGGATCACTATGATTGTCTAAGACTGATGTTTGAATGATGTATGCAACTTAATATATCACTAAACATTAAGAAATGCATTTTGTGACACCTTTTATGTAATGAAATTACTTGTATAATTCAGATCATGAGCAGAAATATAACACCCAATAACACAATATTCCAGAATAATGATCTCAATATGCAATAATAATAGCTACGCCACTTCGAGGGGGCAACCTCCAAACCATACAATAATACTCAAATGCTCCAATGATGATCAAATACTACCTAATAACCTCTATATATACTATTCCTATGTTATGGCCAACACCAAGGCCGACCCACTAATGAAAATATAACATTTATGAAAGAAATACATAATGATAAGAAGTTATGATAGCCACAAGTCGGCTATATACATCCAATATAAGATATATGATTAAGGGCGTAGCATGCCCCTCCCCTTCAAAGCAACATTGTCCCTAATGTTGAGAAGATCTGGATGCTGCTGCAGGAAATTTGCATCCTCCCAAGTTGCGTCTTCATTGTCTAGATTTTTCCACTTGATCAAATACTCAGTGATGACCCTTGTCCTCAACCTCTTAGTGCGTGTTTGAAGGATGCATTCTGGTTCCAGGATGATTCTACCCTCTTCATCAAGCTCTGGTAACACTGTCTGGGTTGATATTGTCTGTCCAATTACCTTCTTTAGGCAAGATACATGGAATACTAGATGAATTCGAGTAGTTGGAGGAAGTTCCAGTTTGTATGCTACATTTCCAATCTTCTGTAACACTTGATAAGGACCATAATATTTAGGTGAAAGCTTGTTATCCTTTTTGTGTTGTTTTAAGGACATTTGCTTATATGGTTGTAAACGCACAAAAACCCAATCACCGACTTCAAAATGTCTTTCACTGCGATGTTGGTCTGCCTGCTACTTCATGCGGTTTTGTGACATGGACAAATTATCCCTGAGACTACAAAGCACCTCTTGTTGGTGTTGAATATGTTCTTCAACTGCTCGAACCTTTGGCTGGACTCTCAAAGATGAAGTGATAGATGGTGGATGATACCCATATAATGCCAAGAAAGGAGACATTTTAGATGAAGTATGAAAGGAGGTGTTATACCACCATTCTGCCAGCGGCAACCATTGGACCCAGCTCGCTTGCTTATCTGATGTAAAACAACGAAGATATCCCTCCAAGCACTTGTTTACCACCTCTGTTTGCCCATCAGACTGGGGATGATAAGAGGAACTACGAGCTAGTTGTGTGCCCAAGCATGAGAACAAGTCAGTCCAAAAATTACTAGTAAAGATAGGGTCTCGTTCACTTACTATAATCTTTGGTGTCCCATGTAGCTTCTGAATTGTATCCCTGAAGGCCGTTGCTACTGTACTTGCAACAAATGGATGTGATAAAGCACAAAAATGGGCATATTTGGTGAGTCTATCCACCGCCACCATGATTACATTTTTACCTTCTGATTTAGGAAATCCTGTGATGAAGTCCATAGACACCTCTTCCCACCTCTGGCTAGGAATAGATAGAGGTTGTAAAAGACCTGGGGACTTAATTGTTTCGCCCTTATTTTGCTGACAAACCATGCATTCTGCCACAAAATTTTGTACATCTCCTTTTAACCCTTCCCAGAAAAAATCATGCTTGATACGATGATAAGTCTTTAAGAAGCCAGAATGACCCCCTACTGGAGAAGCATGGAGCTCAGATAGAACCCTATTTTTAAGGATTGAATTCTTACATAGATATAATCTATCTTTATACCATAAAACATCTCCTTTCCATAAAAATTTTTCTGACGTGTTTGGATCTTGTTGGAGATTTTGAATGAGATTTTGTGTACCTGGGTCATTTTTCCATTCAGACCTTGCATCCTCTATCCAATCCTCCTGTAATACAGATATGGCATATAACAATGCCTGGGCAGATTCATCCTTCCGAGATAAAGCATCAGCAACTACATTCTCTTTCCCTTTCTTGTATATTATCTCAAAATCATACCCCAACATTTTTGAGACCCATTTCTGTTGTTCTTCTGATGATAAGCGTTGCTCTAAGAAGTATTTCAAACTATCATGATCTGTCTTTACTTTGAAATGTCGTCCCATTAGATATGGTCTCCATTGTTTCACTGCATGAAGTATCGCTAACATTTCTTTCTCATAAACTGGTTTAGAGATATTCTTACCTTTGAATTGACGGCTCTCGAAAGCAATGGGTTGCCCTTCTTGCATGAGTACTGCCCCCATCCCATACCCTGAAGCATCACATTCAACAATGAATGTTTTTGAAAAATCTGGGGTGGCTAGAACTGGAGTGGTGCACATGGCCTCCTTCAACTTCTCAAAGGCCATAGTAGCTTGCTCATTCCAATGGAAGGAGTCCTTCTTCAATAAAGCTGTGAGTGGTGCTGCGATGCTGCCATAATTCCTTACAAATCTACGATAATAACCTGTAAGCCCCAAAAATCCTCGGAGATTTTTTAGGGTTTTGGGAATCTTCCATTCAAGCATGGCTTTTATCTTGTTAGGATCCACTTTAACACCTTCATAAGAGACAATATGACCCAGATATTCAACCTCCTTGACACCAAAAGAACACTTAGAAGGATTTGCATAAAGTTGATGTTGTTCAAGAGTTTCCAACACTTTATTTACATGATGCAGGTGTTCCTCCCATGTTTTACTATAGATTAATATATCATCAAAGAACACTAAAACAAAATTTCAAAGAAATGGCTTAAATATTGAATTCATCAAGCTTTGAAATGTAGAGGGTGCATTTGTTAGTCCAAAAGGCATTACCAAGAACTCATAGTGTCCTTCATGTGTCCTGAAGGCTGTTTTATGAATATCTTCATCCTTGATTCTAATCTGATAATATCCAGAACGAAGATCAAGTTTTGTAAAGTAAATAGAACCATGTAACTCATCTAGCAAATCATAAATTATAGGAATAGGAAACTTATCTTTAACTGTGTACTTATTGAGTTCCCTGTAATCTGGACACATGCGCCAATTGTCATCTTTTTTCCATACCATCACTACAGGAGAAGAGTAAGCACTTTGACTATGACGAATAAGTCCTGCATCTAACATCTCTTGAACTATCTTCTCAATCTCACTCTTTTGCATATAGGGGTACCTATAAGGTCTGATGTTGGGTGGTTGACTCCTTAGTACTAGCTGGATGGCATGGTCATGGTCTCTTTTCGGAGGCAAACCCTTGGGCATTTCTCCAAAAACCCCTGAGTGCTCATCTATAATTGCTTGCATATCTGCGGGTATAAATGTATTGGAATGATGTGCTTCCAATGAAAATAGTTGTGCCACAAACCCTTCTGCACCCTTTCTAAGCAATTTTTGCATCTGATGAGAACTTACCATCTGCGGGGATTTTGCTCTTAGTCCTTTTAGTTTAAAATTCCTCCCTTCTGACTGAAATTGCATGAACAACTCTTGGAAATTCATTTCAATGGTTCCCAAGGTGGTAAGTCATTGAACTCCTAACACAATGTCTGCTCCTCCCATGGCAATGGCATACATATTGCTAGTTAGCAAGTAATCTCCCATGGTGAGATTAATGTTATGGCATTTTCCTGAACAACTAACAGTTTTCCCATCAGCAATCATGACTTGACATTCTGGAGCTGGATAAACAAAGCAGTTCAAGCGTACCGCTAACTTATGATTGATGAAATTATGAGTACTTCCTGAATCAATCAATACTGTTACCCTCTGTTTTTTTAAGAATCCAACTACTTTGAGAGTTTGGGGAGTACTAATACCAGAAATTGCATGGCATGATATTGTTGGTTGGGAATCTCCTAATTCCTCTTCTGGCTCTACCTCTTCATCTTTTTCATTTTCTTCTTCTTCAGTAGGTCCCTCAATGTAGAACAACTTCTTTTCTGCACACTTATGTCCTGGTCCAAATTTGTTGTCACAATTAAAACATAACCCTTTGGCTCTCTTTTCTTCAATTTGTTGAGGTGTCAGTCTCACTGGCCGAGGGAATGATGGTGGAAGGGTGCTACGATCTCTGATAGTACTGACAGTTTGTTTCCGACTTGAAAGAAATTTTTCCTCTGCCCTACGTGCCATGATCATAGAGTCTAAAACCTTATGAGGATTAAACATACGCACCTCAGTCTCAATTTGTTCTTTAAGACCCCCAAGAAATAAGTCATTCAAATTATCTTTCAGGAATATTTTCCACCCGTAAGGAAAGGTTTTGGAATTGATGGATGTAATCTTTGACTGTTCCTGTTTGTCTGAGCTTTGATAATTGGCTAAAATAATTCTCTGACACACTAGAACTATAGTGCAATTGCAACTCTTCAGTGAATACTGTCCATGTAACATTGAAGCCACTCTTTTTCCTTTGAGCACATAACCATCGATACCAAATGAATTGGTCAGGTTCCAGATACAATGATGCCATGGTAACCTTTTGTCCCAATGGAATCTGATGAAGATCAAAGAAATTCTCCATCTGGTTAATCCAATTGAGTGGATCCTTTCCATCAAACTTACGCATTTCCACTTTTGGAAGCATGTGACGGCCTTGTAAAGTGTTTGTATTGGGATTGGTCATGTTTGCAGATCCACCATGGTTAGTGTGAGTATGATTGAGTTGTGGCTCATTAGGAATGCTATGATGACCCATGATATTGTAGCTAAATTGTTGAATGAAATCCTCCAATCTTTGTCCAATCTTTTCTACATCTTTTTTGCTGGCCACTCTACTTTCAAGGTTTCGCAACTCTAACTCAAGATAGCTGACCTTATGGTCAGTTGAAGTAAACCCTAACCCTGAGGACTCTGTAGCTACCCCTTCTGACTCTAACTCCTCAACTATTATCTCATCCTTATCAGGGGTTTTACCCGGAGTGATGGAATTCTTTTTTCCTCTTGTCGAAGGCCCAACCATGATGCCCCAAAATAGTAAGATTTAAGGATCAAGGTCGAAATTTAGGGTTTCAGATTTCAATAGGAATTAGGCCAAATTTTATAAAACTCAAAGAACGAACTCAAACTGATTTTTAATCTTCTTTCTGCAAATCTAAATAACTTTGAAAAATTCCACAAATTGCACCCTATGTAGCCGAATTATGAAAAAACATAAAACCGCTATAACTTTTGCAAAAAAAGTCAAAAAGTATTAAAATTTTGAGGGAAGCTTACTTGACTGATTTCACCACACCAAAAAAATTTTGCAAAAAAATTCGCTACTGATGTTGAGATATGGATGAACCTTCAAAATTAGGGTTTGACACAGTGTTGGCCGAGTTCAAGCTCTGATACCACTTGTAATGAAATTACTTGTATAATTCAGATCATGAGCAGAAATATAACACCCAATAACACAATATTCCAAAATAATGATCTCAATATGCAATAATAATAGCTACGCCACTTCGAGGGGGCAACCTCCAAACCATACAATAATACTCAAATGCTCCAATGATGATCAAATACTACCTAATAACCTCTATATATACTATTCCTATGTTATGGCCAACACCAAGGCCGACCCACTAATGAAAATATAACATTTATGAAAGAAATACATAATGATAAGAAGTTATGATAGCCACAAGTCGGCTATATACATCCAATATAAGATATATGATTAAGGGCGTAGCATTTTAGAACTATGTTGGGACACATCATATTTAAGGAAGGCTTGTTGGTAGATCCAAAAAATATTTTGGTCAGCTTGGGGTTGTAGGAGCCAACTAATCAAAGAAAAATGTGTGGATTTATTGGGCATATCAGATACTACCAAAATTTTACTAAGGGCTATGCAAAAATTTCTGCACCATTGGAGGAGCTGCTGAAGGAAAAGGGAAAATTCTATTAGTGAGATGTGTAACAATACACATTTGAAACATTAAAAGAGAGACTAACAAAAACACAAATTTTCTTCTACAATGATCATATGACACTTAAGCATCTAGTAAACAAGCCAGTATTGCAAGGGCACATATGTCTTTAGATACTTTTATATCAGGAATTTGAGTTTATAGTCATATTTAATCCTGGAATTGTTTTTGGGACCAGACCAATTTTCATGAATAAACTCTAGAAAGGATGCACAAAGCATAGATGAAACTATTCCAAATGCCCAATTATTCATATTGCAATGTGAACTAGATGAATTGGAAGACATTTCCATATTATTGTGCATGTGTGTTGCGCCTGAAAGAATATAAACATTAAAGAAGAAAAAAAATTCCATTTGCACTGCACCATATTAGCTGGTAGGAGGTAACTTGTACAAGATGGGCCATGATGACGTATTACCTATGTGTGTCTTGGATCATAATAACAAAACCATCATGGAAGAAGTGCATGGAAGGATTGTTAGAGGCCATTATGTAGGAGAAGCTACAACGCACAAGATTTTACTTGTAGGATTATGGTGGGAGACAATGTACAAGGATACCAAGGATTTTGTCCAAGTTTGTGATCATTATCAACGAATGAGAAAACAAAGACAATGTGATGAAATGCCACTGTGACCTACAACAAGTGTAAAGCATTTTGAGAAGTGGGAAATTGATTTTTTTTTCCCAATTACACTGGTGGTACAAAGAACAAGTGCGTTATACATCATAACATTCACATATTACTTGACAAGGTGGGTAGAAGTAATGCCCAAAAAGAATTACATTCCAACTATAGAAGTAATATTTTTTTATGGGATTACATTATTAGTAGGCATGGTTGTCCACTGAGCCTTACCAGTGATAAGGGAACTCATTTTTGAATGAAATAATTAGAATATTGTTAGCAAATTTTATGGTAGTTTATCATAAGACTACCCCTATCACCCACAAACCAATGGTATTGCAAAAGCTTTCAACAAGATATTGGGACACACTTTGAGAAAGATATGTGATGTTAGAAAAAATATTGGGATGATAAAGTATTAGCTGTACTATGGGTGTTCAGGACTACTTACAAGAGGTTGAATAAAACAATTTTTTTTTCAGCTAGTGTTGTTAGTGTGAGTTATCCTATGTGTCCTCCTCTCATGTTGGAGGGTCATCTCACATGGGTTAGGTTTAGGGTTTCAAGTGTGTCATGCACTATGGTTGCTCAACACCCTATATGTACCCCTTTTCTATTCATTTATGAACATGCCAAGACACTTCGCTATCTTTCCTCCATGCAAGCTTTGTTTTTGTTGAGAAAGTTCTTCCATTACTGATCAATTTTCCTTGCTATCGCTAGAGCTATCATGATTCCGTTGGAGTGAAACTACTTTGTGGTGCCTCATTTCCGATTCGATTCTCGTAAACTATTTTCATGGTATCAGAGCTACACAACTTATCGTCACACCAAAAGCTCGAACTGATGGTGGAGAGGGATTTCATCATGTTAATCAGCTGCTACACCAATACCCTCCCGCATGATGGAGCCGAGTATACACCCAATTAGGCCCAACGACATATTAAGAGGAAGTGACACCAGGAATTTCCCGAGAGGTCACCCATCCTAGCACTACTCTGGGGCTGGTGCGCTTAACTGCTTGGTATCAGAGATGCACGACTTGCCGTCACACCAAAAGCTCTAACTAATGGTGGAGAGGGAGATCATCGTGTTAAATAGTTGCTACACCAATACCCTCCTACACGATGGATCTGGGTATACACCCAATTAGGGTCAACAACATTAGGAGGAAGTGACACCGGGAAATTCTCGGGAGGTCACCCATCCCAGAACTACTCTGGGGGCGGTGCGCTTAACTGCCTGACTCTGATACCAAACGATTTACGTTTTTTTCCACAGATGTATTGCACATTTCTTGGTAAGTCTTTTTTTTATTTTTTTACCTCCCTTTCTAAATACCAAAACCATACATTTTCAAAAAATCCAAAATCCAAATCCTTGTTAAACAAACCTGCGCCTTTTTGCATCTGCGTGGTAAAGTTTTTATGGTAAGTGTTCTTTGATACAATTTTTTAAAAACATACTTTATTCAGAAGAGGTAACGTATTCAGAAGAGGTAATACGTTTTTTTTTTTTGCATCATACGCCTTTAAAAAATCCTTTCACTTTTCAAACATACGCTTTTAAAAACATACGCTTTTTAAAACATGTTCACTTTTCAAAAAGATAATTTCTAAATTTTTTTAAATTCAATATGCTTTTCTTAAGTTTCTAAATTTTTTAAAGTTTTCAAATTTGCTTTTTAAAATTTTTAACCTTTTAAATTCATAAGCTTTTTAACAATAGAAACTTTTTAAATTCGTAAGCCTTTTAATAATAGATTTTTTTTTTCTGTTAATCAAAACTTATGATAAGTTTTTTAAACAAATCATTTTCTCTTAATAAGATCTAAATTAAATTAAATAGGTCTTATTTAAATACTTAATTAGGATTTAATTTTTTTTAGATCTTAATTCATTTTTGTAATTAATTAGATTTAATTTAATTAAATCTATTTTTTTAATTAATTGTAATTTAATTTGATTCTATCTTATTTTACGATCTGGTAATTTAAAAATCATCCTTCCATCACATTTTTTATCGTCTTTTTACAAACTCCAATAACTCTCAAAATAGTAAAATTGAGCATTTTCAAACGGTAAAATTTAGGGTTATTGTCAATTTTTTTTCACTAATTGTGCGCTCAAGTGTGTAGTGGCACTTCGTGCACCTCTTTTCCTTCCAAGCTCTTTTTCAGCATTTTGAAGACTATCCAAACTCCTTGCATTCCCAAACCTTGTGTTTCACCCTTATTATTGCTTGCGACTAGTGAGCGCGTCCGCCACAGTCTGCAGTAAGGGGGTTTTCTTTTATGACGTGAGACGCTTTTTCTCACCACCAGGGTTGGCTTTCGCCTCCTTTTTGTTTTTTGCTTATTCTTGTTTACGATGTCCTTTTTTGTTGCGCTACACGAAATACTGTTGTGGTCTCCTCTCTTGAGCGTTATTACGCTAATTGCAAGATGAGTTACCAAGTGTTTCAAACCACATGTATGGACCCGATTGTAATTAACACACTAAACTATAAAGTGCTGAAAGCAGGGGGGTTGTTATTGTCCTAGGTGGTTGTGTTTCTTTTCTGCATTTCTTTTTCTCTCTCTCACTATGGATGCAATTTCAATTCCTTTGCTTACGCCATTTAAATTTTTCAAATGGAGATGGAAAATAATAATGAAACTAAGGGGTAAAAGGTTATTCCGCATCACCATGAGAACTGAGACTGAACCAGACGACGAACCTGAAAAATCTAAGTGGTTAAACCGTAGTGATGAAGTTGTAGGTCTTCTTTACATGTCCGTTTCTTCTGACTTGGTCTTCCACATTGAGGTGTACGAAACACCTAAATCTACATGGAAAACACTAGATGCAATGTTTGGACAACTAGATGACATGAGAGTGCATGAGTTAGAAAACAAACTACTAGGATTAAATCCTAGTGACTTTGAAAACCTACAAGCTTTCTTCTCAAAATTTATCCAAATTAGATTATTGTTAAAAGGATGTCAAGTAGAAAAGAAATATTCTCAACTAATCTTGTCGATTCTTTCTAAGCTAGGTCCCAAATATTTTGTCTTCGTGTTAACTTTCTACGCTACAAAATTTACTTTGGGTGATACTTGGACTATGCCCTCCTTTGACTATTTTTCGTCCCAACTCATTTGAGAACATGACAAACTCATTCAAATGGGGTCTCTCAAGTCCAAATCACATGCACTTGTAGCAAGTAATAGCAAGGGAAAGAAGACTGAAAAGAAGAAAGAAACAAAGGATCAACCTAAGAAAGAAACCAAGACCAAACCTAAAAATGACACAAACACTTCAACTTCTTAGTCTAAGGCACAAAAAAGCAAGTATTTGTGTTCCTATTGCAAGAAGTCTGGTCATGATGAGTAACATTGTTTTAAGAAACATATTGATCACTTATCTCATTTACTTGAGAAGAATAAAATAAGTGTTCCTGAATCCATAAAACAAAGTGCTTCGAAGGCTGAGTCTTCTACTGCAAAAGGTGCTAAAAATGATAAGAAGAAAGGAAAAACCCTTGTAGCCAGAGTTGTTCCTTCATCGACATGGATTATAGATTTTGGTGCCTCGCACCACATGGGTTCTTCGCATGTTGAGTTTTCCAACATCGAACCTTGTGGAATGTCCCAAATCACGATGGGTAATGACACAACAGTGTCAGTTTTTGGTAGTGGATTGGTAGAGATGGATGGGGGAACATTTAACTAAGTGTTGAGTGTTCCTGATCTCTCTACCAATCTCCTACGGGTTTACCAAATTAATTACCTTGGTGAAGGAATGCGAGTGGAATTTGGTCCTAACTCGGTGATTATTCGTGAGCTTAACAATGACACTACAGTGGCTGAGGGAAAGATAGATCACCGTTCACGGTTGTACACCTTCTCCCACTTTACTTCTGATTCTATGCCCACTGCCTTGTTCACTCATGCAAATGAGGTTAGTAAGCTATGGCATGATCATTTTGGACATCTAAATTATCACTACCTTGAACATTGAGCCAAAACGAAATGGTCAACGGGTTTCCTCATGTCAAGTTTTCTAAGGGTCTTTGTGAGGGTTATACGCTTGGAAAGCATCCTAAAAAGAAATTTGACAAAGGAAAATACTAGAGAGCCACTCGTCCTTTGGATCTTGTTCACAGCAATGTTTCTGGTCCATTTCCTTCTCCTTCGTTTACTAGAGCTCTTTATGTGCTAACCTTCATTGATGAGTATTCGTGATATACTTGGGTATATTTTCTTAAGCTTAAGTCTAAAGTCTTTGAACATTTTCAGGACTTTAAGGCTCTTGCTGAGAAACGGGTGGAATGGTCTATCAAGGTTCTTCGAACTGAAAATGGAGGTGAATATGTAAACAATAGGTTCATAGATTTCTATACTTCTGAAGGGATCTCTTTGCAGCATATAGTTGCTTATAGCCCTTCGCAGAATAGAGTCGCGGAAAGAAAGAACCATACTCTGAAGGAGATGGCCACTTGTATGATTCACTTGAAGTCTCTTCCTCCGCAGTATTGGGTTGAAGCAGTGAATTGTGAAAATTACATTCAGAACCATGTTCCACACAAGGCAATAAGAGGGATGACACCCTTTGAAGTCTGGTTTGGATGAAAGCCTAATGTTGAGCACTTTTGAGTCTTCGAATCCAAGGCTATGGCTTAGATCCCCAAGAAGAAACACAAATCCTTAGAACCACAATCCAAACCTCGTATCTTTGTAGGGTATCCTGATTGCGTGGAGGGATATCGATTGATGAATCCTACCTCTCATGAGCTGTATATCGAGAGAAGTGTTAAGTTCGATGAGTCTTCTTTGACTTCTACTTCTCCACCTATTGAGGTTCTTCAGCTCACTGATTCAGATTCTAACTCATCAGATGATGATATTGTTGAGCGTGCCCCTCTTTCGGATCCTCCCGACCATCAGACCTTTGAGTCTTCTGATTCTGACAGTAGTGATGATTAGGACTATGTCCCTTCTCACTCAAGTGAAGAATCTTCTAACTCTGAGCCTGATCCTCCCGGTCCCCTTTGGGCCAGGAAAACTTTGCAAAGTGTTGGAGATTTAGTTGGAGATACTTCGGATATGAGACGTACTCGCTCAGATTTCATTGGACCCCACTCTTTCTTCACCTCTGCTTTTGATCCACAGTATTTCCGAGAGTATTATTGTATTCCTGAGTGGGATTCTACCATGGATGAAGAGTATTCCTCTCTCATGAAGAACTATACTTGGGATCTCACCACTCTTCCAAAAGGAAGAAAAATCATTTGGTGTAAGTGGGTGTTCCGAACAAAGTATGGAGTAGATGGAGACGTCAAAAAGTTTAAAGCACGATTAGTAGCTAAGGGTTTCTCCCAGATAGCTGGGGTCGATTATACAGAAACTTTTTCTCCAGTTATAAAGATGACTTCTATTCGACTGACCCTAGCCATTTCCACAATGAACAGATGGAAATGCCATCAAATGGGCGTTAAGAGTACCTTCCTTCATGTTGACCTAGAGGAAGAGATCTTTATGGAACAACCTTCGGGTTATGTCCAAGATCGCTCCCTCTTTTATAAGTTAAATAAATCTCTTTATGGCCTTAAACAAGCCCCTCAGACTTGGTATGCCAAGATGGAATCCTTTTTACTTACATCAAGGTTTACCAGGTGTCACTCTGATCCAAATGTTTATATTTTATGGCAAGATGACTCCATACTCATTCTTATTCTATATGTTGATGACTTGTTGATCACATACAGCTCTTCCTCTATTATTGATTCTGTGAAGATCACCTTAGCCAACAAGTTTTCCATGACTGGCTTAGGTATGCTTCATTACTTCTTTGGGATCCAGATTTCACAATCTGACTCGGGAATCTTGATTTCGCAACCTAAGTATGCTCTTGATTTTCTAGCTCGTTTTCAAATGTCTGATTGCAAGTCTTCTCCTACTCCTTTTATTTCTGGGGTGAAGTTGGTTTCAGATTGCTCTACTCCCTTGGTTGATGGTACTCTTTATTGATAGTTGGTGGGGAGCTTGATTTACTTGACTCACACTCGACTGAATTTATCATATGATGTTGGGATCATGTCCAGATTCATGCAGGAGCCACTTGAGCTACATTGGAAAGTAGCTAAATTGATCCTTCATTATGTTTGTGGTACTTATGCTGATGGAATTCACTATTATGGAGGGGTTGATATTGACTTGATTGGATTCACAGATTCTGATTGGGCCAGTGACTTAGATAATTGAAAATATACTTCTGGCTATAGTTTCTCTCTTGGTTCGGGTCCTATTATTAGTCTAGCAAGAAGTATAGTGCAATTGCAATATCATCTACAAAGGTAGAATACAAAGGAGCAGTTAACGTTGCCACAGAAGCTATTTGGCTATAGGGTATTCTGATAGAGTTTGGCATCCACTTTTGGTGGCCTACCATTATCTACTGTGATAACACGAGCACAATCTCTATCTATAGAAATCCAATTTAGCATCAGTGGACGAAGCACATTGAGATCCATATGCACTTCATACGGGAGCTTATTCATGATGGTATCATCGAAATTCAGTACATTCATACAGCTGATCAGATTGTATATTTATTCACAAAGCCCTTCACTGAGATGAAGTTTCTTCACTTATGGTCTCTTCTTGGGGTGAGGTCTTCTGCAGCTGCTCATCTCCTTTGGGCTATGTAGTCCTTTTCTTCTTCTTCTTCTAGAAAGATTGTCATTGTATATGGGCACCTTATCAGGCCTTTAGTTACCGGGCCCCATTGACACATCTTTCTTAATTGTTTAGGAGTTCTTCCTCTTGTGTTTGACTCATCACAGCCGCTACCCCAGCTTCGATGAAGGGGGGGGTGTTAGTGTGAGTTATCCTATGTGTCCTCCTCTCATGTTGGAGGTTTATCTCACATGGGTTAGGTTTAGGGTTTCATGTGTGTCATGCACTAGGGTTACTTAGCACTATACATGTACCCCTTTTCTATTCATTTATGAGCATGCCAAGACACTCCACTATCTTTCCTCTATGTAAGATTTGTTTCTATTGAGAAAGTTTTTCTATTACTGATCAATTTTTCCTTGCTATCGCTGGAGCTATCATGATTCCGTTGGAGTGCAACTACTTCGTGGTGCCTTGTTTCCGATTCAATTCTCACAAACTCTTTTCAAGTGTTTGGTGTAGAGGTTGTTTTTCCTGTAGAATTCATGCCACCCTCCTTGTGTATTACATGCATAAAAGGACTTGTTGATTAGAAATCAATAATGGATTGCATTAAAAATTCAATGTAATTACATGTAAGGTGTACAATTGTGTTATGAAGATAGATGACTGAAAGCGTGCAACAAAAGACTTGACATGACATGTATATAAAAAGTAAGTCTTTTATAGTTAGGAATATGGTGCTTTTGTATTACTCAAAATTTACACACCGCCTAAGGAATATCAAAGTAAATTGGTTGGGACCATTTAAAGTAACCAAGATTTTGGAATTAGGTGAATGCCAATTACATGCGCTAAATAATACACTATTTCCTAGTTACTTTAATGGGAGTAGTGAAGCCCTACTATAAATAAGATTTATTCATTATATTTGTAATAAGGTAGTATTTCCATTTAGATTAGGTTTTCCATTCCATTTTTTATTTTTTATTTTTATTTTTTTGTAATTAGTATGTTGGTGCACAAGAGTTGCTGATCTTCATTCTAGATTGATGCACAAAGGACCGTGCATGCTTCTAGTGTGGGGTATAAGGAAAGGAAAATGTGCACAAGGATTAAATTAGAGTACCATATAAAAATATTAGTGCATAGGTTTATGTTCTTTCTCAGGATTGGATATAAAAATATTGAGGGTGTGCGTAATGGTGAACTTGATTAAAAATGTGAAGAATGCTTAGTTGCGTGAAGGAAAGATGGTAGAGCATGCAACATAACATGAGGGAGGTGACAAAGTAAGGAAAACTACTTGTAAAGTAACACAGACAAAGAATGTGTACAACACAAGAGGATGAACGTAAGAGTGTCTGTATCCTAGGAAGTAGTAGCACAAAAAAAGGTTATGGAATTCTACGTGCGAAAGATATTTATGGAAAAAGGTGGGAAAATACAAGAAAACACAAGAATCACATTTAATGCTAAAAGCGGTGGTAGGTGGAGTGAGACGAAAAAGTGTTAAAATGGAAAGCTATAAAGGAGAAGAGAAAAGTCATTCCCTCATGTTGTGAATTGAGAATTGAGAAGCTTTTACAATTTCATGTGAACCAGAGCTTGTGTAAACTAGAGTGATTATTTGTGAAGGAAGTAACAAGGACATATGAGAAACCAACAACCAATGCTAAAACCAAATCTCCTTATAATTTGGGAAGGTGACATCCATTTTACAAAGTGGAAGATGAGGTAGGGTTGATAAAGTTTAAGTTAGGATTATAGGGTCACATTGAAAACAATTTACAGAGCCAAGAAACTAAAAGGAAATGAGAATATTTAAAAAATATTAAATCACAATATTATTCACACACAATATTGGCATACATAGAGCTGGCTATTATATAGCCAAAACTACAAAAAAAAGATCCTAAATAATAGGATCATAAAAATAAAAGAGAAAAATAAAAAAACCTATGAGGGGTTAAGCGGGTATAAAAATGTGAGAAATAATATTTTTCCTAACATTTCCCCCTTAGTGAAAACACGGGGAAACCTATCTTTTTACTTGCATCTGCTTTCATGATTAGGTGTTTTTTACTGTAGGATTATCACAAACCCGTCATATGGTTTTCAAAAGATTAACCACAAACCAAAAATGGTGGTTTTCAATTGGAGTACCATACACCAAAAATGAAGGTTTTCAAGTGGTTTACCTACAAGCACATAATAATGTGCAAAGTACTATTATCAACTCTAATCACATTTCAATGTAGGGAATAACATAGGAAAAAATTCTCACACAAACTTAAAACTAGAAATGGAACATTGGATCATGCTCCCCCTCCATGTGAAATTTCCACTTATTAAAAACAATAACATTGCAAACCGTAACACACCATATACAATTGGAAGAAAAAACAATAAAATGTGCCACCAAACCTTGATGCAACCCCATCGTAGGTGACTAACGAGAGGTTGTTGATTGACCTCCTACCTCCAATGCCTCCTACCTCTGGTATCATGTTGCTTAGAACAAAAGATAATTAGAAATATAGCCACATTCCTCATTCATGGGTTCTTCTTCACTATCCAATTCTTCTTCTATGGTTATATTGGCTTAATTTTCTTGAAATTTTCTTTTTAGCAAATCTTTAGCTCAAATTATACAATATGAAGATATATTTCCCTTTTTCTTGTAGTAGAAACATTCAATTTCCTCTTTGTTTTTAGATTATTTTGTGTTTCTTTTTCACGCACATTACAGTTTCCTCTTTGAAATATTCTTTGGTCCTTTTTTCTTCAGCTAGAAGGATGATGTCATATCTTTCAATGAGTTGGAAGGCATATGACCAAGTGTTAAAACAACATTACTGTATTTAAGAGGTAAACTATTCAACATAATAGCTTTTGCATCCTCATCTTCTACTGGAGCTTTGGATTTTTCCAGTTGTCGGAGGAGAGAAAATAAATCATTAATATGACTGGACATTGTAGCTCCTTCACCCATTTTTAACTTGAATAACTGTATTTTGAAGAAAATTTTGTGTTCACTCCTTTAGTACCAAAGTTTTTGTTCAGGTTTTCCCGCATTTCATGAGATGATTTCTTGAGATCAACATAATGTAGCTCAAAATCTAAAAGATCCAAACCAATAATGGCTTTGTATTTATCATCCCTAATCTGCCATTCTACCAACTTTGCTAGATATGGTGGAGCCATTTCTTGACCATTCACAATTCTCCGCATATTTTTGTTCATCAATTACATTTGGATTGTCACTTTCCAAGTGTGGAAATTGAGACCAATGATTTTTTCTAATGGTACTTCCATTGTTAAATACCAATAATATGATGTTGGTTTCAATTGAGAATGCATCCTTTTTAACAAACTCGACCTACGACAACTTTGACAATATATATATATATTTCGAATCTTCACAACATTAACATAAAATTTCTATATGAAAAAGAGAGACTCACATATTTGTGACATGATCATGAAGTAAAATACACATAATGAAATTTGAAGAAATGATTGACTTATATTTGCACAAATGGAATGCAAATTGGGCTATGGTGCTTGGAGGATTGCATGAAAACACAACCATGAGTTGCTGAGTTGTCACCAATGTGCATTCCCATGACACTAAAAGCCATGCAAAATGAAAATGAATTTGACAACACTCAGAAATACAGACCAGTCAGATGTATTTGACTCACCTTTGAATCTCATACAAACAATATTGCCACTTGGTATTAAATGATAGGAAATGATAATTACTTAGAGCCAAGATAAAAAACTCTCTAGCTGAATGCAAATTAGAACAAAAAGTATGTAAGTCTAGTTGGCCACATAAAGCAATAGAAATTGATGTGCACAGAAGATGGTGATGAGAATTGTGTTAAAATCTATGCTGATCCATGATCAATTATAATAGAATTTTGATTGCACAGCTAGTAGGCACAACATCTACACTGAATGAACATTCAATCCAAGAAAAAACATGAGAGGAGACATTATTATGATCCTGGAGAGCCAAATTTATAATAGACATTGATAATGATCCATGTGTGGCATTAGATCTGTCACATAAAGAAATGATTAAATCTCCAACATGTCACAAAATAGATTTAGAAAAAGAATGAAATCAATGTGTTGGCTTGCAAAGGATGCGTTGCTCCATAGATGTCACTCTAATGCCAAATAAAAGGCAATGAGAAGATTTAATCAATAGTAAATAAAAATATTATTCACTCATAATTTTGGCATACATAGAGTTGGCTATTATATAGCCAAAACTACAAAAACTAAGATTCTAAATAATAAGATCATAACAATAATAGAGAAAAATGAAAAAACCCGTGAGTGGTTAGACTAGTATACAAATGTGAGCAATAATAATTTTTCCTAATAGAAATGCTGAGTGAAGATCAAAGAGTAAAGAAAGGTAAGTTCTTGAGGATGATAAATAGGAAGAATTACACATACGACACAAAATATTAGAGATTCAAAGTTTATAATTGAAAACTTACACTATGAAACAAAGAAAGAGAGAAATAAAGGGTAAGAAGATACCATAGGAAGCACTGGACAATTGATTTTCAGAAATTTAGTATCGACAAGAAGTGATTGTGGGAATGGACATCACAACTCTGGAAGTGAAAAATAAGTGAATATAATCACCGTGTTCAAGGCCATAAGACAAATATTAAGAATGATGTGTTGAAGGAGATGATTTAGTGGACTCCGGGAGGATATATAGTCTTTGTTGATAAGGTGGTCAAGACCTTGGAAAGTGCTGGGGTATTGTAGTTATATGAGTTAACCTTTTTTGGTAAACCTATGTGACAATAACAATAAATGATGTGGCACATCCATGAGGAATAATTCTACTTTATGGGAAGAAGGATGCGCCTAACTAAAAAGTTGATCGGAAGAGTGACAAGTTTGTAAGATAGTGGTGAGGATATAACACTTGAATTGCATGATGAGGAAGTAGTGGATGATACAACCACTAAAATTTGGTATCAAAGGGGAAGCCACACCTTCAATTTCATAAACATTACCCCAGTACCAGAGTGATTAAATGGTTAGTGAACTACAAATTAGGAGCCTCTGAAAGGTGGTTAGAAGTCAATAAGAAGTTTTTACATATTTCATATAAGATGGTCCAAGCGACCCAATAGAATATTTTCCTTTTCATAGTAGAGAGCATCATAAATGAAGCAAGGACCTAAAATGAGAAAGATGAAAAAATGACATGGGCGTTTCACCTTAAAGTAATGTGATAAAATAGATAAAGGTAATGGGCGTATGAGGAATACTTATGAATACTCAGGATAAGGTTATGCACATTGTTGAATTTGATTAGAGTGAATGCGAGAGATTCCTTTTGGCTAGGAGGAACTACCTGTAAAGCACAACAAGACCATAAGAGAGATATAAATCGTATATGGCAGTGGACTACCTAGCAAATGCTAGTTCCGGGAAGTATGATACTTCCTAGATGGAAATCAATCCACTATTTTCTCAAATTAATGAAAATAAATGCGAGAAGTAATGGTCCTATTGTTAACACTTTGATTTATGTGTCTCAAAACGTTATCAATACACTAGATTAAGCGGAGTATTAAAAATACAAACTAATCTAGTATTAGGAAAGGTGTTGTTCTAGTTGGGAAAGGTCACTGAGGTGTTAGGCAAGGTTTTGGGAGATTCTGAGATGCTTGATAAAGTTATGATCTCATTGTTATAGGTAAAATTGATAGTCACAGAGACCAGTATTAGTTAGGCAAGCGATACTGGTATTTGAAAATGACCAACGCTGGTTGGGTGACTGGTGCCGGTAGGGGAAATATTAAAAATGGGTGTTTTGGGTCTCTCTGTGATTTTACAAAGAGTTGAGGGGGTTTGGGAATGATGATACAATTTTTGTTTCAGCTCAACAAGGATGGTAGAGGTGCTAGGATGGGTGAAATAGTTCAAGTTGATGGAATAGGTAGTAAGCAGGTGAAAGGTGGTATTTGGGATAGAGAAGGATCAGATGGAAGACATAAATGAAAGACTTAAAGATAAAAACAAAAGCTTAAAAAATAAGAATGAATTACTTATTTGGTTACTATACGCACCCAAAATTACATGTGCTACATTGTCAGAAAACGGCTACAAAATTCCCCAATGATGATTTAGTTCCTTCCAAGAAGGCATTCGAGCTCCAATTCCCATTCACAGTGTATATTTGTTGCTTAGACATCTTTATTAGCCTTCCCGTGCTTTCTTTTGACTTCCCACTCTTTCTGCACATGTTTTGGCCTTCAGTTCCAGGACTGCCACCCTGCCTGAGCGGTGGTTTTGAAACCGCCACCCAAGACAAGGAGGTGGTCTCAAAACTGAAGGCCAAAACATGTGCAAAAAGAGTGGGAAGCGAAAAGAAATCATGGGAAGGCTAAGTAAAGATGTCTAGGAAACAAATATACACTGTGAATGGGAATTGGAGCTCGAAAGCCTTGTTAAAAGGAACTAAATCATCATTGGGGACTTTTGTAACCACTTTTTGCACATGTTTTGGCCTTCAGTTCCAGGACCGCTGCCCTGCCTGGGTGGCGATTCGAAAACTGCCTCCCAAGACAGGGAGGCGGTCCTGAAATCACCTCCCTATGCAGGGTGGTAGTCCTACTCACTTTTTCTAGATTCTTCACATGTGTTTTAAACATGTGACAGTTCACTTAATTTTTCTTTTTGCATGCATCCGTGAGATGAATTGTCTAAAATTAGCTTTGATTGCTTGGCTCTCCTTCCTCCTATTTCTTAATAGATTTAATTGGTTGGAACTACTCCTTCTTACCTTGTGCATGAAGGCACCTCCCATCCTCAATTCCTATATATTCCATGCTTGTATTCAAGAAAATGGCTTGAGAATTTTGTGTATCTTGCATTGTATTGCGGTTACGATCCTACTAGGAATTTCATAACCAAGCTTTGATCTCTTGTGTTATCTCTCTTCTACCTTCATTGCATGTAGAATGCCATTAAGTTACCATTGCTCAAACACCATCCTCCTACTACTATTCTTGCATTCCCAATCTCTTGGAATCACACGAACACTAAGAGAAAGAAAGGAACAAACTGAGGGGACATACTACTGCACAACTGGATTTACTTTTGTTCTATGAATTCCAAGTTGGATGCGTTGTTTGATTTCCTTCATTCATATAATTTATCATTATTATATCATATCAAATAGAGTAGAAATCAATTTCCTTTCATTTGCAAGTAATTAGTTAATTTCTAAGAGGGTTTAAATATTTCATAGCAACTCCCGGTGACAGATCCTCTTCTTCCCATCCCTGTGGATTTGGAGGATAGAATATCTACAGGAGGTTGTCTACAAATCATAAATCATGTGGAAAAGTGTGTGTTTTAAGTTATTTTAGTTTCAATACACTCAGCATAGGTGAATAATCACACCGGGTTATCTCACTTGTTTATTTTTAGTGTAGAAATATTTTTAATTATTTAGAATAGAAGCAAATTGTCATTTGTGATTGCAATATTTCAGTTATGTGATTTGTTTAGATTAGTTTCCCTTTACCAGTAACATAGATTGTTAATTTTGTTTAGTTTACATGGACACTTCAAACTAGTTTAGCACTTAGATCCAAGTTAGGTAAACAAACCATTAGGAATTTATGCTACCCATTCATAGCTTCTAAATCTCCCCTTTATCAACCCAGATACCAGGAGATCACACTACTAGATCTTAGTCACTGATCCTCCTATAGTTAGCCACACACATTATACATCAGTTGCTCCGACACGACGTCAGGGGGTTGAGTGTGGTTAAAGGTTGCATGTCAATTTTCTTCCGTACAGTAACTTATAGATCTGAAGGTGGTTGTTGATTGATGAGAGTTTTTGGGAGATAAGGGAATGTGTCTAATGCCACATAAATAGAGCTTGTGTGATCTTCTGTGATGATCTGAAGCTGTGGATGAGATGACTGGATGCTGGTGAAGATATGATGGGATTTGGTTCATTGTCAGGTATCTTGAGTGATCGAGAGTTAGAATGCCAACGCTTCTGTGAATGAATGAATTGAACAACCTATGTAAAGTGTTAGAAAATATTATTTAAGGGTCACCAATGATGGTTAGGGAACCGACACCGACCAAGGGATAACTAGCGTCAGTTAAGGAGAATTGGTCTAACTTGCCAAAAATAGGATTTTTCTCCCAAATTTGGTGTGGTCTTTGGCTTTGTCCAGTTCTGAAGTGTTGAATGGCATAAATTAGAGTGTGGAATTAGTTAGAGGTTTAATAGGTCATGAATAGTTAGGGTTGGAAAGAGTCCTAGTTGGTTAGTATAAGTGGGGACTTGGTCTAAGGCAATTAATAGGTTTAGAATGGGTCTAGGGTGAGGTGGAAAGGGTGAGTTAGATAAGTGAGGTGGGTAGGTGAGTTAGATAATTAACTTAATTATGATAATTAAATTAATTAAAATGTGTGCAAGTGGGCATGGTGGGGGAATAATATTAAATTAATTAATCGAAGGTGGTTTAGAGGATTGCGACCTGTTGTCGCCCTCAAAATTCCCCTCTTTTGAAGTCAAGGTTTGAAAATTTTGAGTATGTACCTTGGAGCATTGGATCATGTCAAGCCTGGCATTGTTTGCAGTTTTCCCATTCACGGAGAACAATTTGAAAGTTGGGCATAATCGTGAAGTTTATTCCCTTCTTTTTATTTTCTTCCCGTAGTCAGGAATGACAGGCATATCTTCCCTGTTAATTTTTTCCCTAGAATCCATGCGTAGTATGTGGGCATCTCTGATTGGATGTGGATAGTGGAAGCCTCCACGCATCCAAATGGCGTAATTCTAGGGGTAGGGCCCAAGGGACAATCCTCAAATAAGCACAGGAATTCTGTGTGTCCCAGGTTAAAAATGAAGGTAAAATAAACTCAAATCGGCTAAGTATGGAAGGTTCAGTAGATGGTGCCACGTGCTTCATCAGCACAACTTCAAGAGTCAAAGCCAGGGGTAGTTCTCAAACTTGCACCAATCCACGTGTCCTGGATCCAAAAAAGAGAAAGAGCGGATCGTTAAAAATCGAATTAGTATGGGTGGGTTGGTGGAAGTCTCCACATGCCTTAACGACACAATTTCGGAAGTGAAATCAAAGGGTCAATCTCCAAATGAGTGCCAACTCACCACGTGGTTAAAGACAATGGAGAGATAGAGTTGGCCGTTGAAAAGTCCAAAACCAGTGGAAGGAGCCATGCGTCAGCTCGACGTAATTTCAGGAGGCGTTTCCAAAGTAGAAACTCAAATGAGCATTAGCTCTCCACGTGTCTAGGGATCAACATAATTCAAGCAGGAAATTGGCCCAAATTGGCTAAGTATAAAGGAACCAGTGGAGCTCCCCACGTGTCATCCTTACACAACTTCAAAGGCAAAAAATGCAAAAGGCATCCACAGGCCCACTCCAATATATTTCTTCCACGTGGGTGGCCCAACTTTGAAGTTATAAAAGCAAATCAAATGGCCCATGTTTTAAACTGGTGAAATAATGAAATGGCCGTGTATTACAAATTAAGAATTCAAGAGGGCACAAATGATTGGAATAAGTTGTAACTGTTTCTTTCTTGCTTGAGGAAGTTGTAACCATCTCTTATGAGCTATATCATGGGCTTTCAAATTCATTGTATGGGGTTGGGAATTTTGATATTCTAAAACTATAATTTCTAATTGGAAGAAATCAATACAAGAGTTTTATCCTTTTTTCTCTGTTTTCTCTTTCCTTCTTTCTCTGATCTGTGAATCATTTAATCCTTGCATGCTTAGAAATTGTGTTTTAGTTTATACAATCTCAAGAACTTTGAGTCTTTGGATTATTCTTGTTATAAACGTGAATGGTTCTAATCTATATCTCATTTTCTCAATACATATAAGGGTTTTCTCTGCCATCTCTTTTCCCTGAAAGTATTTTCTTATTTTTCCTCCCTCCTCTCTTCAAGTCTTCTATCTTCATGTATTGATAAATTTCCAAGAATAAAACACATTTCAAGATATCAGGAAACCACCATTGAATGAAAGATTGTGTATTTGTACATAGGTTTTGCCCCTGCTTTCAATAAGGGAACATCTCCCATTAAAGAGGAGGGACTTGCTTGTCCCCTGACTGTGGTTTTATTTCAAGTGCAAATCTGAAACCCAACACGAACCAATTTTGGGTGTCTACATTTGCCCCTTTTTTTCACATAGCTTGTATTGATAAGTGACGCTACAAAAAATAGGAGTGGTTGGCCCAGGTATGTGTTGATGTGATCCCCCTCAAACTCATATCTGATGAAGGAGTAGGATGAATAGGTGATGAGTTTGATAAAATGGTAGGTGAAGAAGAAAAATAAGGTAAGGTTCGGGCACATGAAAGGGTTATTTTGGGTACAGGTAATAGGCAGGGGCATTCAAACACACAGACACATATAGAATGTGACAAGGCACTAGGATGAAGAAATAAAAAACTCTACATTGTCAAAGGTCAATAGTTTATCCAAACAAGGTTGATGTGATCTAGGTATCCAAGGTATAGCATATGGTCCTAAAACACAACTAGGCTAGGTGTAGGAATGGGCATTGAGTGGGTTCCATAACACTAATAGGTTTGGGCTGGTCAAGATAAATATCATGAAATTAGGTAAAGAAAGGTTGGTAGGATAAAAAATACTAGTAACATCATCGTAAGGTATAGCGAGTAAGCAAATTTGAGTTTCAAATGGGTGAGATCAGGTTGGGATGATAGGTAAGGCTATAGGTAAGGCCATGAGCTAGGTTTTTGTATAGGAATTTTTTTTCCCCAATTGAAATGAAGGTTGTAGGTTAGGTAATAAGGTGATAGGGTGAGCCACAAGAGATTTGATAAGGGCGGGGTAGCAAGAAAACTACATTAGGAAATGAAATGTGATGAAATGTGGCATAGTGGGCTTAAGAAGGGAAAATGCTATTGGACAAAGGTAAACTGATACCAGTTAAGAGAAACTGACGCTAGTCAACTAGGGTTCCTCACCAACGTTGGTAAGGAAAATTTGGTAATAAAACTCAAAACCCACATTTGGAATAATTTATTTGGACTTTACTATATTTGGAAAATGATAGAGAGGATGGATTTGGGATTTTGACGTGGGAGAAAATGACATGGCTATTTGCCAGGATGAGTTAAAGTTTCTTTGAGTAGACCCAAGAGATCTTTATGAGTGAGTGGATTGGATGATAGTTGAGAGAGTGAGTTGAACTATGGTAGAGGTAGGAGAAGGTGTAGGAGGACCTCTAGTGTAGAGACTAGACATCCCACTGAGGAGATGACGTGGAGTAGAGGTAGGATTCAATCCTGATGTGTGGTTTTGAAGTAAAACCAAAGTAGAAAATTGAAAGATTTAGGTGTTATATTTGATTTTGAATTTTGCAAAAATAATGATATTGGGTATGGGGAGGGCCAAATGTAGGTTAAATAGGCTGGCAAATGAATGTGGGTGGGATTTAGAGGGTTTTGGGTAGGTTTTTAGGTAGTTTTGTCAAGTTTTTGAAATGTGGGGATGTGGGGGTTTGGCTTTGGATCTGAGCTAGTGACCGACACCAGTTAGGCATCAGATGATTTTGGTAGGCTTTCGAACATCGGTGGGGTAAAAGGGTGACTGGTGTTAGTCGTTTTAAAAGTGACCAAGTCCTAAAAATAAATGTTTATATGGAAAAAATAGAGAAGGATGGAAGGGTAGGATAGATGGTGAAGAGGGAGGTAGCGGTAGATAGAGTAGGTGTATAAAATGATATTTTTAGGTGGGGTTTAGGGTGAATGTAGGTATGAATGGTCAGGTTTTAGGTGCAAGTCATGCCAAATCGTTGAAGGAAGGAAAATAGTAAACAAGAATATGTGAAAGTTTTTAAGCAAGATAGGATATAGGGTAGGCAAGTGAATTAGGTAGAAAATAGATAGGATAGGAAAAGTGTGTGTGGGATGGAACTAGGTAGGCAAAAATAAATGAGTAAAAATAGGTAAGTGCTTGAAAATTTTAATTGGTAATGTTGCAGGAACATCACCAGTTGACTATGCGAGACATGGTGTAACCATTTGTTAGTACAGATGTGAGGTAGCGTCACTGAGGACGAGTGGGAGCATATGAGAGATGTTGGGACTTTTCAGTGTGAGGTGATACCGATGCATCATATGAGATCATAGTTTGATGGTCACTCTCATCGATAGATGGGACTCAGTGACCAATACCTTCAATCTACCCACCGAGTGAGATGACTATCACATTGGAGGATGTGTACAAGATTTTATGGCTACTAATTATGGGGGAGATGGTATACTAGATTTCATTAGATGAGGCAATTGAGCCTATGGTCGCAGTATTTGGGGAGGTTGTGGGTGACCTGACTAGGTAGAGTTCCAACATCAACTATGGAGCTATGTACATTACACATCCACAAGGAGACCAGGTTGGTAGTATTGGTGATGGTGGCGGTGGGATGTTATGCACTCCCAGATTCAGAGGGTGGAAAATTTCCCCAAGTACTGATGGGGGTTTTAAAGGACATGATTGAGGAGCAGGTTTGTTTTGCATGGGCACTGGCATATTTAGTACACATGTATAGGGAGCTATGGGCCTATCAGGGGATGTAATAGTATGGTATCTGTTGTACTTATCTACTAAGACAAGATTGACATCAGGATGTCATGAGAGCTAGTTACAGGAGATAGGTGCCAGTAGCGACTCATCTGTGGGTAGAGGAGTTGTCACAGGATGTGATGTATTACAAATGGATGCTAGAGGGGTTATATGCTATATATATTGTATGCATCCATATGTGGATTTCTAATCATATGGAGGTATGGAAAAGGAGCTGAGGGGCCTATTGTTGGTCAGATGGATACATGGGAGGCATTCCAGTGAGCATATTTGAGCAGGATGTGCCTCCACCATTTCCACAGTATCATCGTGACAATGTAGAGAGACCCTTGCTTCCACCACATCTAGTGGATCCTATAAGGCATGAGGAGAAGGTAGCTGATAGGTATATCGATGACGTGGGAACCATAGATCCATACATGCATTGGTGGGTATCCCAACTATAGGTGACATCTCCTAGACTAGGGAAACTAGACTTGGCTATGGTGAGAGTGCAAAGGGATCAATTGCAGGGTCAGGTGATAGCTTTACAACTAGAACTTAATCAGGAACATGCACATGTGACCACCCTCTAGGGATATGTGATAGGGTTATAGGAACATGTAGCCATGTTATAGGACCAACCTCCAGTATAGGCTCTCGTAGGGGATGGGGGATAGGTAGTAACTTTGTAGGCACAGGTGACAAGGTTATAAGAACAAATAGACACATTACAGGGGAAATTAGTAACACCATAGGCACAAGTAGCTACACAAGAATCAACATAGGCACGAACAATGGGGAAGGGTTCCATTATATGGGCACAAGCACCAGGATAGGGTCCTATATTATAGATGATAGGGCATGGACCACTGGTACCAACACAGGGTCTACAAGTAGGTGCCAGATCTATGACACCACACCAGGTGATTTCTATGGTCAACTATAAAGATGCTTTGGAAAATGTGGTATATTGCTAGGATAAGATTTTAGATGGTGTTCTTCAGGTGATGACATATGCCAAGCATAGGGCCCAACATATAGCCAACGAGAAGACTCACAATACTAGTATGATAGGTAGTCACCGATCTCATGGGCATGGATAGAGGGAGGTGACTAATTCATGGAGGCCAAGGCCAGACAAGGGTGCTGGAGAGATGATGAGAGGGTGGAGACCCAGACCATATGAGGGTACTTGAGATGGCAGCAGAGGTGGAAGTCCCTCACATGGGTGAGAAAAGGATGATATCTGACATTATATTTTGATTTTTGACATATATAGTGGCTTGTGTGTTGAAGATGCAAGATTTTATAGGAAAGTTTTTGAGATACTTGTATTTATATCTGTATATTCAGTGTATTGATATATAGACCTTTTATGCATAGATGGATGATGATATTTATATATGATGCACTTGGTTTATTTCCATTGTATTATTTCATGGAAACTAGATGTGTAGGCATGAATTTATAATGATGTATGGTTGGTTTCATTTCCATTATATTGATGTAATGGAAAGTAGACATATGAATGGTTGAGTTCACGTTTTATCTGGTTGAATGAGTTAATTTCCATTGTTATGATGTTATGGGAACTAGATGTTTATGCATGGTTGAGTCAAATGTAGGCATGGTGGAGTTAGATGTAGGCATGGTAGTGTCAGATGTAGGCATGGTGGAGTCAGTATGGATTGTCATTGTATTAACATCATGAAAAATAGATGGTTTAGGAATGGTTGAGTTGAAAATTTCCAAGTTATTATTTTTATGGAAATTAGATGATTTAGGAATGATTTTGTTGATGCCATGATGTATGGTTTGTTGTACGTGAATTTCCAAGTGTTTATGTATATGGAAACTAACTAAGTGGGTTGGTTGAGGGGGAGAAAATGGTTAGATAAAAGAGTGGCTGAACTAACCTCCAAGGGCCCCATGCTCTCAGAGTGCTACCTATATAGCCACAATGAAAGGGGCCTCAGGCTGATGTAGTTCTCCCATAAACCAAGAAATAATGAGAGCTAGTTAGGTCAGATGAATAGGTAATTTGGATTGATAGGTTGGTTGGGAAAGGTATGTATTAAAAAAAGCTAAAGTCGAATATTGAATAGTTAATAGGCAAGGTAAATCAGGGGCAGGTATAGATGAAGGTATATAATTGTTTTGGTTTTGATGATTGAGTTGGTTAGAATAAACAACAAGGTAGGTAGAGATGAACTGAAAATAAGTAGAATGCACCAAGTTGGCAAAGACCATAAATTTTGTATCCTTGGACATATTGAGTGTAAGTCCCTAGATAATTTGCATGATGTGATAGGTCTATAGGTGAAAGAAGTTGCGTGATCACTACATGTGAATTGCATGCATCACCCCTTGAATATTTAGAAGAGAATAAAAAATTGGTAAGGTGGAGGATTGTGTTTAGTGTATCCTTGTTGTGAGACAACATGCCTCATTTTCAAGATACCCAAAAAAAGAATAGGCAAGTCCATGACAAAAAGTTTGTATTTTTCTTAATTTTTGTTGTTTTCTTGTATAGAATAATCAATGTGGGAAGTATATAATGGGATAAAGAGGTTCTCCTTGAGGTCTTTGTGAAACTGATCGATGCAGGAAGCTTCAAGATAATTTTTTATTTTTATTTTTCAGAAATAGTCATCTTTTTGGATAGAATTTGTACAATATAGCGAAATTTTTATAGCTGTCCTTTGAGGGAGCAATCTACTTATAGTAGAAAGAAAGAGAGGTAGGCATCCTTTTGAGGGATTCATCTATTTGCAAGAATTTTGACTCAAGGATTTGAGTTTTTTGTTATCCCATGTATTTTTTTTCTTTTTATCTTTAAACTTGAAGTATAAGTCTCTTGTATGAAGGAAAAACCATAGCACAAGAGAGGTTAGATATGCAAGAGGGGTTTTCAAGTGAAAAAAAACCACGGGTTTCCATCCTAAGAAGCATGAAAAGTATCCATGAGAATCATGCCATAAGTAGAGATGTGAAACTCATATTAAAGATAAGGCTAAATGGTGACGAATAATCACATGATTCTGTTTGATTCGTTGGACCTTGAGATAGGTAGATGGAAGGAGAGGTTTACTCAAGGGATGAGCATGTAAGTGACATAAAGTGATGTAGTACTTTATTCAACAATAGAATGGTCGAAGATGCAAGGTATTAAGGGGCTCAGGTTTAGGTTTACCTTCAAGAGAAGATAAATGATAAGCACCTGATCCATGGGTATGTGTGACAATGTAGGGTCCAAGCCAATTAGGAGTAAAACTTTCCTTGTTTAATTTTCTTATCTTTAGTTACATATTGATTTTATTTTAGGATAAGATCTCTGACCTTGAAAGTTTGTTCATGAACACGTTTTTCATAGGCACGTTTGATACATTTTTGGTAGATTTAAAGGTGGTCAAGAGTTTTTAAATGAAGTTCATCTAATAACTCAAGCTATGTGCCAAATGGTCTTGGAGAAAGTCATCATCATTGAGCATATCTTTAAGTGAGATATGAAGAGATGGAATTTTTAAATTCGAGAGGACAGGATGACCTCTATACCATAGACCAAAGAGAAAGGTGTGGTGATGGTTGAGGTGTGGATGCTGGTGTGATAAGCCCATAAGGTGAAAGGAATGTGCATATGCCAATCCTTACCAGTATCATCGACAAATTTCATGAGAATTTTGTTGAGGGTTTTGTTAGTTGATTTGGCTTGACCATTGGTTTGAGGATAATATGGTGAAGAAAAATTGAGTTGAATACTAAAGGTATCACAAAGTTTATGTAGGGTCTTGTTTTTGAATTGTTTACCATTGTCAGTGATGAGGCGATGAGGAACACCAAAATGAAAAATGATGTGATGGTTAATGAATTCACATAATTTTCTTAGATTTGGTAGAAATGAGGAGGGAAAAACTCCACCCATTTAGTGTAGTATTCGGTTGCTATGATGATCCATTGATGATGTTGAGAATAATGAGGGTTAATCTCTCTGACAAGATCTAAACCCCATTGGGAGAAAGGCCAAAAGTCCCCTTGGTGACTTGCAAGGCATGACTTTGGGTATGGTGAAGGTTAGCATGCTACTGATAACTTCACACAACATTTGACATAGTCACAACAATCTTGGTTAAGGGTGGGTCAGTAATAGCCGAAGGCAAAGAATGCATTTGGCAACAACGTGTCCACTAAAATGTCCACCACAAATTGCATCATGGATTTCTTTAATGGTGTATGTAATTTTAGAACTAGTGAGGCACCGTAAGAGGATACCATCAAATCCACACTTGTAGAGAAGAACCCCCATGATGACCTAATGAGATACCTTTTAGGGGAAGGCTCGCTTACCATTGTGAGTGATATATAGAGGTAGAATTGATTGGGAAAGGTAATCAACGTACTGTTTATACCAAATGTCACGTGGTTTGGTTTCAATTCTTCCCACAAAATTTAAATCATGGATGAGATAAGAAGGTGATTGCAATCATTGTACTGTGACAAATATTTTAGAGTCTAAAGGTGAGGTAGGTATTTGTGAGGTGAGGCAAGCCATGGTATCCACAAATTTGTTAGTGGATCATGAAACAATTTGAATGTTGTAATTATCAAAGGTAGTCAAAAGCATGTCGACATGATGCTTATACTTTTGAAGTATTTCATTACAACACTGGTATAAACCATTGAACTTGGTTGATGACTAGTTGAGAATTGTCAAAGATATTAATGGTCTTAACATCTAGGGAAATGGTAGTTTGGAGACCTAATATGAGTTGCTTTTTTATTCAGCCACATTATTGGTAAAATTGAAGTCAATTTTGAAAGATAAAGGCATAGGCTCACCATTAAGAGGAATGAGGATAACCCCTGCGCCACCCCCATGTTGACATTTAGAATCGTCAAAGAATAGGGTCATCTGATAAATGGTGTCATCAAGGGAGAGGGTAACAATGGATTCATCAGGAAAATTGAAGTTCAAAGATTGAGTTCCAGAAAGAGGTGCATATGTAAGTTGATCATGTAATGGTTTGTCCGCTGACTAACTTTTGATGGATGAATTCAAGGTCTAGATATGTAAGGATAATTAGCCAATGTGACACGTTGGTGTTGGTAAGGTTTAGCATACATGTAATGGGGGGTCAGTGTTGGTGATGACGAAGGTTTTGTGGTTGAGTAGGTAATGAAAAAGTTTAGTGGTGACAAAGACTAGGGATAAGCAAATTTTTTTCGGCGTGAGTATATCTAGTCTCATAGTCTAAAAGAGTATGACTTATATAATAAACCACTTGCTCCCTATGTTACTCATCATGATGAGTGAAGACATGGCACCCAAGGAATGATTAGTGGAAGAAATGTAGAGGTAAAAGGGTTTGTCATCCTTTGGGTTGATGAAAACAGGTGGTTAAAGAAGGTATTCCTTCAATTCTTCAAAGGTTTTGTGGCACTCGTCATCCTAATTGAAAGGAAACATCATTTTTAAGAAGATGATGAAAAGGGTGACATCAGTCAAAAAGTTGGGAAATAAAACGTGTCAAATAGATTGCAACTTGCCTTGCAAACTACGAAGTTGTCGAAGGTTAGTAGGTGGAGGCATCTCAAGAATATCCTTGATTTTAGTAGGATCAAATTCGATACCACGTAAAGAGATGATGAAACCAAGGATTTTTCCAGAGAGAATAAAAAAGATGCACATTTATTCAGTTGAAGGAAAACATAATATTTGATGAGACAATCAAAGATGATTTTGAGAACTGGGAGGTGTTTGACATGACTTTTAGACTTGGCGAGAAGGTCATTGACATAATCTTTCCAATATGTGATGCATGATGTCATGGAAGATATAGGTCATAACACACTTGATATGTGGCACCAATGTTTTTAAGGCCAAAGGGTATTACATGCTAAAAAAAATTTCCCCGAAGGGGTGATGAAGGAGGTTTTGTGTTGATCTTATGACGTGAGTAATATTTGATTATAACCCAAGAATCCATCCATGAGTGATAGCATCTCATGACCGGATGTAAGATCAATAAGTTGGTCGATACTAGGTAAAGGAAAATCATCCTTAGGGTAGGCAAGGTTAAGGTTGTATAAATCCATGAAGATGTGGAGTCCCCATGTCACTTTGGTGATAGGAACAATGTTAGAAATCCATTGGGGATAATCAATAGGTAGAATGAAAAAAACAGAAAGGAAGGCACTGGAGTTCTTCTTTGACAAGAAGGGACATGTGGGGATGTATTTTTCACAGCTTATGTTTCACAGATTTAGCATCAAGAATAGTAATGATATTGTGGACCACAATATTTGGGTCAATACCGAGCATATCGGCATAAGACCAAGCAAAAGCGTTGCTATGATCTTGAAGGAAAGAGGTGAAGGATTCCTATTCAGTGGGATCTAAAGATTGGCCTATATTTAGAATTCAAGAGTCATCCTGAGTGTGAATGTTGATCTCTATGGTTGATTCATTCAGCATGGTTTGTGTCTCAGAAGGTAACAACCGGTGAATGTAAGAATCCTCCACACCTAGATAGGTGAGAATAGAATCACCATCCTGACATTGAACAACATTTATAGAAGGTGTATCATCATTGATCATGTCAGGATATATGAAGGGAAGGGAAGAAGGAGCCTCACCATTGCATGTTGATAGGTTAGAGGTCCCAAGAAAATGGTTTTTACAAAAAAAAAGTTAGGAGGGATGGATTCTAGATCCATGGACTCTGTGGGGGAAGGCAGTGTAGTAGGTGAGTGAGGTGGGGAAGGTGTATCCTCCTCTACGAGGTCGATACCAGCTTTCTTATAATAAGGTTCCTAAAAAAATATAAGACCGCTATGGTCTTTGTTTTTTTGAGTGGTGCAAGGTATGACTATGTGAAGATCCTATTCATAAAGACCAAAGACAAATCCTTTCCAAGCACATCAATGAAGGAAAATTTTAGTGAAGTGGTGATTGGTGAGGTATTGAAAAGTAAATGAGAATGGACAAGTTTAGGTAGCTGGTTCAAGAGTATATGAAGAGTCATTTAGTCCCCCATATGTCAAGTTGGTGTGAAGGTAGGGTAGAACATATGGAAATACCACACCTATATGATGGTTATAATGTGGGTGTTGATGGAGGATTACATACTCTTGTAGACTATGAAAGGTGTTGATGTTGTAGAGGTGATAATCCACTAAGGTAAGGCATTGAAAAACACCTACCAAAGGATCAGAAGTTGGTATTTAGTTAGCGGGAATGGGGAGAATCACTAAAATCCTGAAAAGGGGAAGTCTCATGTGTTTGTGAAGTAGATGGGTTGGTTGATGGGCCAATTGTGAAAGTTGCTGCACCAGTGGGAATAGAGGAGTTGGGTATGGAAGGTGTAGCACCATAAGTGGTGGATGAGGTAGTGAATGAAGAAGAAGCAGTAGTGGTGGTAGATGCCTTAACTGGTATAAGGACATCATTAGGTAAATAGAGCATATTATAGGTTTTGAATGGTGTAGGATCTACCAGAATGGTGTAGTTGTGCCCTTAATGGTAAAATTTTAAACAAAAATGTAAGGTTGAAGGTACACAACCCATGACATGAATCTAGGTTAATCCAAGTAGCATGTTGTATTAGAATTCCCCCTTTAGGACATAGAATAATTGAATAATGGTATGGGGGCCCACAGGAATGTGGAGAATGATGGTGCTGAGTGTGGAAGTTATGGCATCATTCAATGAACAAAACATAATTGGGTTATTATGCATGCAATTGGCAGGGATGCACATTTTCTTATACACATGGGAAGAAATGATATTGATACTGACGCCTCCATCAATCATAATGTGTCTAATGTGTTTGTTATCAATGTAGGTGGAAATGAATAGGGCAGGGTTAGGATCATCTGATTGGAGAGGGACAATCTCTTCGTCAGAGAAACTAACATCAGCAGACTTGGATGAAAGGTAATGAGAGTAGAAGATGAAGGATGGAGTAGTGAGGGTGGCCACATGATGTGGGGTAATGATGGCAGTAATGGGTGTGAGGTCATTAGGTGGAACTTTAATAGATTGTAAGACCTCAATGAGGGTCTAACAATGAGACTTAGAGGTTTGGATGAGGTCGTACAAAGATATTTTGAGGGGGGGATTGGTGAAATTGTTTGATCATGGTATGATGTGTGACTCCATAGGAAATGGGATATGCTAGTCCATAGATGGCTACCTTAGGTTCAGGTGCAAATGGAATGTTGGGTAAAGGTGTAGTGGATGGGTTTCCTATTTTCTCTTTTCCTTTTTCTTTCTATGCTCTAGTGGACACTCGAACCATATCGATCTAAGGAAAAGAGGGAGATGTGTTGTGAAAGGTATAACAGAAGGAGGGATAGAAACCTAGTGTGGGATAAGCGCCTTGTGAAATGAGTATGGCATATTAGCATCTTGGAGGGGGTTGGGCTAGGTCCCTAATCCAAACCATATTGATCTCAAAGGTTGGAGGAGGAAAAGAGGTCTATGGAGGTGGAGGTGAAGGTTGCTAAATAGATATGGGGGCGGGGTTATGTGGAGACATGTGAAGGTGTAATGAGATATTCATCCAAACGGTCATATTCTTTAAAGAGCTCTTTAGGAGAACATAGTTGAAGAAGAATATTTTTAAGGGCCTTAAATTTTCAACATCATTCCTTGACACACGATAATAGGTGAAAATACTTGTATCATTAAACCCTTCTGGTTTAGGTTTGAGTGGGTTGTAAGGCCTAAGAGGTGGTAATGTAATGACAGAAGTTTCTAACAACCAAGTAAGGATGTTAGCATAAGACCCTACCAAGGGATTGCAATGAGAAGTGAGAGTAGGTTTAGATGGAGGTTTGGGTGAATTTTGTGGAATAAGTGTTGTTGGAGGTGGAGTTGGTTTGGAAGGAGGTGTGGGTGGCTTCTATGGAAGAGGTTCTATGGAGTTAGAGGTTGCAGTAGGTTTAACTACCTTGATGGTAGGTAATGAGTTAACAGGATCCTGGTTGCATCTTCCTGGGATACACATCAGTAACAGTAGTGTGTGAAGAAGAAGGGAATATGAAGAGGTAAGTGGACTAGTCATCCAAGGTGGAGTCGAGTAATGGGTGAAGATAGTGGTAGGTAGGCAATAGGTTGAAGGGAAGGTTGGGTAGTAGGTAGTCATAGGGAATGTAGAAGGATGGGTGGAGATGCAGGTCCAATAAGGATGTATGTAGATTCATTTTAATTTTACATTGGATAGGTGGCCTCCTTGACCAAGGTTGGGTGGATGTGGGGTAATCTCTACGGTAGATGAAAGTGGTAGGTGACAGTAGATAAGTGGGGAAATGAGGGTAAAAAACCTAAGAGGTAGGGTCATTCCTCTTAGGTGGGTAGAAGAGTAGGTTTGAGTGAAAAATCCTCTATGGGTAAGAGGACTAGGATATTTACAATAGGATAGACTAGACTTGGAGTTGGCACAACCCCCAATGTAGAGTAGGTTTGGGCAGGAGTGAAGGTATGGGTGTAGGTACGAAGGAGGTTCGTTGGGGTAATAGACTTGGGTGTAGGTAGGATGATGCAAAGAGGCAATTAAGCTGTGAAGAAAAATTTAATTGTGGTACGGTATTGAATCATTGAAGTGTGGACTGTAGATGAACATTTTCATTGGAGTTGATACAGTCAGAGTAGTCTCACATACTCCAACTAATCAAACAAATGGTAATGGCATAAAAAGTGAGGGGGATGATGATGATTTGGTAGTAATCCCTGTAAAGAAATTTTATGTTATGAGATAAGAAAATGGTGGAATGGGTAGAGGTTGATTAAATAATCAACATGGTCTTTAAAAGCCATTGGGGAGTTTTCACCAAAAGGGTATACTTCAAGTTGATCCTTTATTGTCATTTTGGATGGTTGTAGAATATTTGATTGGTGAATTGGGTAGGAAGGGTAGAAGCTGAGTCCATTGGGTTATCTAGACAGGTACCAAGTAGGGTTGCCTCTGTAGATGGATAGATGAGGTGGGCTTTGGTAGATGAAATGATAGATAAGGTTGACTCCTCCATAGGTAGAGGAGAGGATGAGGTGGAATCCTCTTTGGGTGAAAAAACTTTGTGCAAGGATGTCCTCTAACTGATGTGGATGATAGTTAAATTGAGTAGAAGGGGCTAGTATGGTATCAAAAATGATACGCACCTCTTGAATGTAGGTATCATTGGATTGGAGGTTTCACTGGCCAATATTGGCTAGATTGATCGAGTGGAATTTGGTGATATGTGGAGATCCTATTGGTTTGGATTGGGGTTATCCAAGAATTTGGGATCCAACGTTTCCTAAAGGAATATTTTTAAAATGTTCTGCTAATGGGGGTATATCTTCTGACACCCATACATGCACAGGATAGGAAGGGTAAAAACTAGACTTGGTTTGATGTTGGAAGAGTTCTGAACCCTGTGTTTAATGAATAGGAGGAATAATTTTATCCTATGGGAGTATATCATCATTATTCATGCATGTTTGAAAGTTATAAACATGCATAAAGAGTAGAAGATGGTTTTGGTTGGTTGGATGGATGAATATGGGCCAAAATATTTGAAGACCACTGCTTTGATGGATCCCTTTGCTTTAGGTTTCGAGTATTTTTGTGGTTTAGAAGAGGAAGAAGAGTCATTTGATTTGAACGGATCTCTCTTGTTAACAATTAGTTTATTCTCTTCATTAAAACTTGGTTTTTGTTCCTCCTTATGTTAGGCCCTGCAGGATGATAGCCTATTCTTAGGCTTATCTATAACTAAATAATATGAATTTATAACTTCTGAGCCATGAGTGAATGCCTCGTCACAATGTTTAAAAGGATTGAAATTGGAGAGTTGAAGAGTTCCTAACATAAGCCCTAGATGAACAAGTCTTCAGCTTGAGTTTGATGGACAGTTGAAAGGTCAAATGATTTGTAAGGCTCCACCAAAGTGTGGAGTAGATTCATCTTTGTACATCGAATACTCAGTCATGACAACCTAGTGATCAAAATGATCAAGAAAGGCCTGGGGTAATTGATTGAATGAGAAGATAAAGTGCACTAAAAGTTCTAATGCAGATCAAGGACATTGGGAAATGAAGCATGATTTATGAGAAATTAGATAACATCCATGTTTAAAAGATCAAAAATGATTTGTGTCCTCCTTGAGATAAATCAGTTAAAATGGTTGGCATTTAGAGGGGATCAGATTCATATGGGTATGGACAGATGAATGGGATCAATAAAATTGCAACATGGTCTTTCTACATATTGTCCATCATCTTGATGGGTCAGATTAGATTGAGGTGCACCTCTTAATATAAGGAGGTGGAAGAATGAGTAGGACGTAGAAGGTATGCCAATACATGGAGGTGTTGAGTAAGTAAACTATTATTGTGGTAGATGATGAAGACATATATCCTGAATGGTAAGAGTGGTGATAGGTGTTGGATGAACAAGGTATAGGTGGGTGGGACCTTGTGTAGAGATAACAATATGGGTAAGTAATAGGTCTAGACATGACTCTGAAAAGGGGGTCGATGCAACTAAGGGTACATTGGGAAATGAGTGTGGGAATGAGAGGTAAATGTGGTGAGGTGGATGTCGATACGATAGACTGTAGGTGTGACATATATCAAATATGTGGGGGGTGATATCAGAAATGATAGGAAGTAAGGTAAGTATGTAACTCTACACTAGTAGATGATACAAGTGGGGATGAGATGAGGTTGCAGACAAAAATATCATATAAGGGCTGGATCCTGACTGAGTCAAGAGTAGGAATGAAATAATACTGTAAAGCTACAAGATTATGAAGGAGTTTTAGGAACTCCTCCACCTACAAATATAGAGATAGATGAAGTGGGGATGGGTGAAGAAATAGAAGGTGGTTAATGAATAGGAGGTAGTTGGTTGATGGCGAGGATGAAAGGCTCACTGCAATTGAATTCATCATGTAAGTCAAAACCATGTGAATACGTGATAGGAAAGGTGAGTAGATGATCTCCAGGGCTGCAGAAACATATGAAAAGAAGATACAGTCAAAAAAATGAAAACACAGAGACCGATTTCTTGGCTAACCGATGGTGGTAGAAAGGGGTATCCAATGCTAGTTGAGGTTGGATCGATGCCGGTTATTGGCTAGGAAGATTTATGATGGAGTGAATAGTGTAAATCAGGTGGACACACTCCATTGATGGTAACAGAGACTCAAACATGTGATAAAGGAAAAAAATAGGTCACAAAAAATAATTGGATGTTAGTACTGTGGGAAAAATAATCAAAAAATAGGGTGCCAGATAGTTAACCAAGCTGGTATGAAGAGGTAAATATGTTGGTCACAAGATGGATTTCCGGTTAGTGTGAAATCTGAGAAGATGATTAAAATTTGAATTTTAGGTGATTAAGTCAATTCAACTCAGGAATTGAGTATGGTAGTGATGAGTCATAACACACCCATAATGTATCAGAATACACAGTTATGATGGTGGGGTGTGAAGGATAAGAAAAATAAGAATAAATGACCTCACTCCTCAAAACACAATTTTAACAGTCAAAAGCTAATAAAACACATCAATCCTATGCTTAAGATTTTAGTGTTATGTGGCCTTATGCCATTTAAAATTGACTATGAGTAGAATAGAGTTTTTGGTCAACGAGGGTACCCTATAAGCAGCTCTATGGTTGGTTTTAGGTGATCTTTTGGATAAAGGGATCTTGATTAAAAACTTCACAATATGTGAGGTCCAACTCTGATATGATGACTGACCAGAAAACTAGTTGGATCCATCACCAATCCGATTGTTAATCATTGATGACAATTGCTGGGAAGGAAGATGTTTAAGAAGTGAGAAAATTGTCCAAGTGATTTGGATAGGGGTGTGTGCACACAAAGTGTGAACTACAATTAATTATCACCAATCATCAACTAGTCATGACCTCCAATATATATATATATATAAATATTACAAATAAATTTAGGTGATCTAATGCAACATACAAAGGATGAAATGCAAAGATTTTAAAGCCCAAATTGAAAAAGTAAAATTGGATTGAACAAGTAGAGAATAGGTCAAGAGGATGATCTTTCACTAAATATAGGTGCAAAATAAAGTAAGAAGAATTATTTTTAAACACCAAATCACACATTTCCTTTAGACAAGTAGAAAAAGAGAATTTTGACCAGAGGGAAACTTAATGTGAATTTCTTCAGAAAAGAAAGAAACACATAGTTCCATATATGAAGAAAATGTAAATAACCCACAAGAAGGGGTCCCAACGGGCGTGCCAAAATATTTCACCTCAAATTAATGTGAGAAAAAATATAAAGGTAATGGGTGTAGGAGGAATACTTATGAATAGTCGGGAGAAGGTTGAGCACATTGTTGAATTTGATAAGACTGAATGCGAGAGCTTCCTTTTGGCTAAGAGGAACTACCTGTAAAGCACAACAAGATCACAAGAGAAATTTAAACGATATATGATAGTGGAATTCCTAGAAAATTCTAGTTCTGAGAAGTATGATACTTCCTAGATGGTTGTGAATCCACCGTTTTATCAAATTAATGAAAATAAATGCTAGAAGTAAAGGTCACATTGTTAACACTTTGATTTAGGTGTCTCAAAACATTATCAATACATTATACTAATGAAATTACTAAAAACACAAACTAATCTAGTTGGGAAAGGTCACTGAGGTGTTAGGAAAGGTTTGGGTAAGGTTTTGGGTGATTCTGGGCTGTTTAATGAAAGTTATGGGCTTGCTGTTCTAGGTAAAATTGATAGTCACAAAGACCGGTATCTGTTAGGCAACCGATATCGGTTTTGGAAAATGACCAATGTAGGTTGGGTGACTAGTGCCGGTAGGGTAAATATAGTGAAAACATTAAAAATGGGTATTTTGGGTCTCTCTGTGATTGCACAAAGAGTTAAGGGGGTTTGGGAGGGATGATATGTTTTTTGTTAAGGCTCAGAAAGGATGGTAGAGGTGCTAGGACTGGTGAAATGGTTTAGGTTGATGGAATAGGTGGTAAATAGGTGAAAGGTGGTATTTGAGACAGAGGAGGATCATATGGAAGACGTAAATGAAAAACTTAAGATCAAAACAAAAGCTTAACAAATAAGAATGAATTACTTCTTTAGTAACCTGTAGATTTGAAGGTGGTTTTTGATTGACAAGTGTTCATGGGAGCTAAGGGAATATGTACAATGCCATAGAAATGGATCCTATGTGCTCTGTTGTGATGATCTAAAGCTGTGGATGAGATGACTGGATGCTGGTGAAGATCTGATGGGATTTGGTTCATCATCGGGTATCTTGAGTGATCGAGAGTTAGAATGCTAATGCTTATGTGAATGAGTGAATTGAAAAACCCATGCAAAGTGTTAGAAAATATTATTTAAGGGTCACCAAAAATGGTTAGGGAACCAACACCAACCGAGGGATAATCGGCGTTGGTTAAGGATAATTGGTCTAACTTGCCAAAAATAGGATTTTTTTCCCAAATTTGGCGTGGTCTTTGGCTTAGTCTAATTCTGAAGTGTTGAATGGTGTAAATTAGAGTGTGGAATTAGTTGGAGGTTTAATAGGTCACGAATAGTTAGGGTTGGAAAGAGTCCTAGTTGGTTAGGATAAGTGGGGACTTGGTCTAAGGCAATTAATAGGTTTAGAATGGGTCTAGGGTGAGGTGGAAAGGGTGAGTTGGATAAGTGAGATGGCTAGGTGAATTAGATAATTAAATTAATTGTGATGATTAAATTAATTAAAATGTGTGCAAGTAGGCATTTTGGGGGAATAATATTAAATTAATTAATCTAAGGTGGTGTATAAGGTTGCGAACTAATTTTGGGTGTCTACAATGGGGGTAAATTCTGTTGTTAATAGTGTTTTAGGAGATAGGGGTTTTGGATGGTATGGTAGATAAAAAATGGGATCATCATATTGAGAAGAAATATCTAGTTCATTGGTTCTTTAAGTACACGTGTGATGGTGTAATTTCCAATCTCTAAAAGGAACGCCTAGAAAAATGGTACAAGAGGATGTGTGGCACATTCGAGAATGAATGACGCATACCTAGGGAGATGTTAACAATATTGGAAGGGCAAGAAGATTTTTATATTATGAAACACTTATACCTTGAAAGTTTTTTATTGAAAAATGGAGAAATGGGGCTGTGGTGCAAACTACTATTTACATTCACTAGAAAACAGTTCAAGAGCGTGATGAATACAATTACAAATTTACAACCTATAAATTCAATACATATAGGTTAGATGCTAGCTATCACACATTGCACAAGACATATGGGTATGATACTAAGGTACCCTATGTAGAAACACTAGAATATGATATGATGGATCTCCATCCTATCATAACACTTACAGTGGGGAAAGAGGTGTGCCAGGTATACACACAGACACACACACAGAAACACACACACACACTTGAAGCATAATATTTAGGATGGAAAGGTGGTTAAGGTGTCCGATACCACCATTACACCACCACAATCTAAGAAGACAAGTGTGAGGATACCCAAGAGCAGGCGCAAGTCCACTACTCTAGAAAAATAAAGAGAAGAAGAGATGGATGGAGCGCTAGATCACAACACACAAAAATTGATCCAATGGGTCCATTAGGAGGCAAGAAATTCACACACTCCTTAAATATATCCAAATAAGGAATCTAATAGAGGAAGAGAAACCTCACATTATCCACGATATAAATGAGGAGGAATATTTAGAACAAACTATGCATGAAGAATAAAAACAATGTGAAGAGCTTGAACAAGAAGAGGAAGTCCAAGATGAAGAGTAAGCACATGAAGAGAAATGTGAGGAATATAATGAAGAAATATGTGAGGGATAACATGAATATGTGCGTAATGAAGAGGAGAAGCAAGAGTAAGGACTTAGGGAGGAGAAAGGTGCAGGAGAGGAAACAAGTCATGCACAACATGATATTACACATGAGACACCATGAAAATGGTGCATAGGAGGAAGAATGACAAGGCAACCACCAAAATAACCTCCTTAGATGCCACACATATATGACACAACTAAGCTCCTTAGGGAAATATTTTAGAGCTCACTACCCACAAAAAATAGTTTTCTTGGGACATGTTTGATAAGTTCAAGGCCCATCCATATATGCATAAGATGATCTCCTAAGCAATGATGACTCATATGGAGGAACCAAACTTTGCAGTGAAGAGAGATTAAATTTTAGAATCAAAGTTGAAAAGGGAACTAGGGATGGTATTCCCAATAATAGGATCCACATGACTCTCGAATGAGCAAAAAAGAAATGTTCTCATAAAAATGGCTAACGAGGTAGGAAGGAGAAATAGTGATAAGAGTTATGTAGTAAGAAGAGTGTAAAAGGATATGGAAAGAAATGATATGAATAATCAAATACCAATTGAGGAGATGAGCGATATAAAAAAAATAATGATAGATTTATATAATAAAATTACTGACTTAATAAATAATTTTACGCATGCGTGTCCATATATTGTGATATAGGCCATAACAGACCATACCAAAAAGATGGATTATTTAGAATAAATGATATAAATACTATTGGAAAAGGTAAATAATGGGAAAATGATTATAGCAGAAGAGCAGGCTAGTGTTAATAATGCTAAGATGGAGAAAAAACAAGAAGAATATACAACACTTGGAAATGAACTTAAGGAAGTCACGTGAAAGGAAGAAAATATTTTTGTAAACTTCAGGATACTTTGGAAATCCTAAACACACACATTGTAGAGGATGAGGTAGAATTGAATAAATTATAGGCCTCACTATTGAAAAATAGGGATGATTGCAAGAAGGTGTTATAGGAAGTCAGTGAGAAGAAAAAATAAATAAAGGCTAAGCATGACAGGATAGAAGACAGGATTGGCGAAGTCCAAATATTTATAATACACAGGGTATATGGTTTTGAGGGACTCACCATAGAATGATATGTCATACTAAAAGAGCTGTAGAATAAGGACGAGGAATTTAATCTGGAAAATATTCCAAATATCATTGAGAAAAATCTAGACAAGTTATCTAGTGAGCTTGAAGAGTACAAGTAGCTGAAGAAGGGGATTAACCTAGAGTTCCCAAAAATTATACCATCTCCATAGCCTAATTTTGATGTGCATAGAGGGAAATTATTTATTATTTGATCTTATTGGGGTATTTCCCGCATTCTTTCAAATATTATTTTATTCTTGTATGTTTGAGTATAGATAATATCCCTAGTATGGGATAATGTTGGACTCAGGAAAGTGGCTAAGTATGAGCTATGCGTAAAGGTGTTCGTGACATCAAGAGGGAAGAATATTACAAGTAAAAGATGGTGCATGTAGAAGTAAGAAGAAGAGGACATGTGAAGGGTTACGCGCATGAATGGTTAGAACATCAAATATCCACAAAATAGAGGATAAATAATAATAGGAAAAGTATGGGTTGGAGTAATAAGTAAAAAAATCTACAAATGGATAAAAAACTGCCAAAGAGTAAAGAACATCTAGGAGGGACACATATTATGCATGAAAAAGCAAGCTACTTATATTACAAGGATTGAGATACCAAAGGATAATCATAGGATGGAGTTCAAAGTGTGAGTTAAAGTAACATGCAATCTATGTTTAGGATTATCTATTGTTAGAGTTAAAGCACGTAAGGGTGTAGGAAAGGTTCCTAACACTATATATGCATGCATCATATCCATTATAAAGATGAGAGTGAGTATTATGTGGTGCATGTAATATAAGTATGTGAATTGTTTCCGGGTACACGTCTATACTATTCTATTAGAACTAAATATGTGTTCGTAATGGGTATCTTAGTATGGATTGCCAAGGTTAGGAGAGAAGAATGAGGTGTCATACGAATTGATATTATGACATTAATTATATATGTTAGGGAATGAATGATCAAATATCATTTTTATTATCTCTGTCATGATTTTTATTATATTATCTTCCATTCTATACTGCGCAATGTGCTATGCTGACTACACATCTTACATGATATTAAAAAAGAGGTACATGGTAGGTTACACATTCTTTAGGTGAGCACTTGGACACAATTCTGAGTGATGTGCCAACATAATTGACTAAGTGGTGCTAAAATTTAAGACAACAAAAAATTTGAAATAATGCCACATGTTACTTTAGGGAGCTCGATGAGAACAAGTTGAATCAGGTGAGGGAAGGGGAGTTTCCGCTGAGGCAAGTAATGAGGGATGATAATCTTAAAGGGGTTGGATGGTGGATCTTGGTTCCAAATCAAGTATATAAATATTAATAAAGATAATTAATTAAATAGGGTTTGTAAGTTGTTTGGAATTAAGGGAAAGACAAGTATTATAATTAGAATGACATTGTGCATGTAGATATGTGCAGATAATAACATTGAATTTTTGATCAAAATTTCTCGCTCCTGTTTTAGATTATTGAAATGGTAACAAAGAAAATAAGTAACTTCAATAATGAGAGGGTTTAAGGCTACCTCTATATGAGAAGATGATATATATGGGTGAAAAATATCCTCCTCATAGCGAGGTTGATTACCTACATAACAAATAGAAACTCAACACGGAAATGGATTAGTAGATATGATGGCGGGTTACCCGAAAATGTCAGTCCTGAGAAGTGAAAAATTATTAGTATGGATGTCAACCCTCTCTAATAAAATATAGATAAAAATGATGATGGATAAACGATAAGATGCACAAGAATCTGAATTGAAATAGAGAATCTGACATGAATTATATAAGAGAAAATGCATATCTGATAGCAAAAAATGTTGAAAATTGAACCAAACCTGATTGGGTTGACAAAAACCCAAGACTATTAGGAATAGTCAATGATGATTGGAATAAAGTAAGCCAAAAATAAACACAGAAAAAATAGTTCTATAGTGTTGTTCTAAAGCTGATCTAGGAATGATGATGATGATGAGATGATGCAAATGACATGGACTTGATGAGAACATAAAGGATGTAAGAAAAATGATAGATATAATGATATAATGATAATTGTAGGTTGATTTGATGGTGACTAAGATGGGTTGATGATGATTGGGAATGATGAGGATGAGATTTGAAGCAATAAGTGTGTAGGATTTTTTTTGGAAGATCTAAGGCATTGTGAAGATGGAGAATAGATAACTGATAAGACCGATGAAAAAAAATTTAGATGTGGCTCAAGTCGATGACAAATGAGTCGGGTCGATGGTGACCGAGAGGGGATATAGGGTTTGGTGACATAAAAATATGTGGAAAAATAAAGGATGGGGAAATGAAAATGGATGATGGAAGGGTAGAGCTCCGAGATGGATGATAAACCTACAAGGCTGATGCAAAATGATGGTGAGATAGAAATAGAGACTCCAATTAAGAAAAGGTGTGATACCAAGCAAGAAGAGAACTTCAAATCTATAAAGGTGATGTGAATATCTCCAAAGTAGATATAAGGTAATAGTAACAACTACAAAGAAGACTAAGAAACGAAGCGAAAGTTATAAGAAATCCTGAAGTCTCAAAAATTACATCCTTAAGAGAGGAGGGGTGTGGGCATATTTATAGGGTCGACGATGACCTAGATGGGTTTCCAATGACTACGATAGACCATCTATTTGGGAGGTGGAGATATTATTGGATTGATGCAAAAAGACCTTATGAGGTGAAATTAGGGTTTCAGGTGGTTAATATAGGTTAAGGTTGCCTAGCGAGGATAAAAAGTGGTTAGGGGATAGGAATGCATTGAATGAGGGTAGATGGGAACCTAGGGATGATAAAAATGATGTTTAGGGAGGATAAAAGGATTAGATGAGGACTTAAGGATAATAAGTGGGATGTGATTAGGATAATAAATATGATTATGGATTAATTAAATAGGATTAAGGGTAAATTAGGGAAATAAAATAAAAGATGGGGTGAGATAGAAAATTGGGAAATTCAAATAAGTGGGATTTAGGAGGGAAAAGGGGAATTCATATGGGAAAAGAGATATGTATAGAAAATATGGTGAAGGAGATAAAAAGTGGGGTGAGGGATAAGGGATACCAAAATTTGGTGTCTACATGAATATTTCAATGATAATTTCTGAATCTACATGACTTGTTGATCTACCAACCCAGACATTGAGATGCCAAACATAGATCTAGATAGCTGAAGATAAATACAAGCAATCAAATTTTCTGAATGTATGAGATGAGGAAACACTCACCGATGAATCTCAACTCCTATTATCTTGGTTTACAATGAAACACCATAACACACATATCAAATTATTGCTAAATGGATTTGGATGTGCTAATAATTAAACTCGATCCAACTATAATATCTAAAAAAAACTACATTATTCACTCTTAATTTTTTTCTCACAAATCATTTCTCTTATTTAGAGGGGTAATATAATAGAGTATTCCCCGATGCTGCTCATTAATCCATTAAAGGGCCAGACCACAAAATTTTTATGCCCAATGCAAGTTTGGTTCAAATTGTAAAATCTAAACACAAAAATATTTATATTGAACACATAATAACACTCAATAAAATAATTCTTCACCTATCACATTCTTGTGTGAGAGACATTAAATTTATAGGACCATATATCCACTTATGAAGGAGATCACTTTTGTAACTGAAATTCATACCTTTTCCAAATCATGGATTCAAAATTTCAATAAAACAATGAGAGAGACCTTGAAGGCATGGGTTTAATAAAGGTTTATTCTTCGATGATAGGGTTATATCCTTTTACTCCAGTGTGCTGCAAATACACTAATAAAATTCTCTTATAACACTATCTAATTCCTAAAATAAGAATCCATGGGGACATGGTTGAGAGAAATAAAACTAAAAATAAAAGGGGGTGGTGATTCACTAAACTAAAAAATGGATCAATTTATCTCTAAGAGACATATATGTGAACACACAAGTAAAGATCTAAAATTTGCACACAAATTTATAGGAGAATATCTAGACAAGAATGAAGGCATACAAGAGGACATATGTGTTCACATTAAACACAAAGCATTTAGAAGAATGAAGCAACACGTACATTAATATAAAATATTAACTAATTACAGACACAAATCCAAGGTAAGAAATCTCCACAGGTGAGTTAGAGAGGTCACGAGTAAGAGTTTGTAATATCAAAAGAGTAGAGCTCCAAATTCAATAAAAAAGAATCTAGATTATGTGCCAAAGCACTTGAATTTATATAATTTGAAAGAGGGGGAGAAGAGAACGATCACATCTAATTATTAATGAAATCAACCACCTACCAACACCAAGGAACAATAATCATAGATTTCACAGGTTAGATATAGGTACCTGACATCACTCCTATTGCACGCCATCAGATTTTTAGTGTAAGAGGATGAAACTGCTCAAAATTAAATTCAGGTTGGTGGAGTGTTTGAGCACTTGGTTCAAAACAAGAACACATTTTTTCATGCCTCACAAAACTTAGACGATTCTACTTTGATCTACAAATTTTTCCTTTGTTTAGTAACTTTTCATGCTCCACGGATCTATTTCTCTTGATGACGCATGACCTTTAAACTTATACATCCTTTGCTTTTCACTTTAATTTCCTTCTCCGCATACCAAGGTATTCCTCTTCTTTTCATTGTAACTTCTAGACCTATGAAAACACCCCTTCGTTATTTGAGAACCCGTGGAACACGTAATTCTTGTTCCACATATTTAACCTTAGTTGTATTCAAAATTATTTATTTTTTCCTCACGACATCTCAAGAAACTTTTTCTTACATCGTGGCTTCTTCTGAGTGGAATTCATTCTTGTTGAACATAATTAATCAACTCTATAGAATTCCATACTTTTCAAGTTCATGTAATACTATATTTCTCATTCTACAAAACACTAAACTTTAAACACATGTCACAGAAGACTACCCTTTGACCTCTTTTATTCCACAATTCTTCAATCTGGATCCGCCCAATTCTAAAACTTGGACAAGTTATTCAAAATAACATGGGGGTGCTATTTTGGATAACAATCACATTATCCCTCCAATCTTACTCAATCATTATTCTCACCTAAAGACTATTATTAGTGATATTACAACAACTCTTGCAACATCCACTATTAATATCTACTATTTCAGAGACATACTATTTCTAACTATGAGTTGTTACTAACAACCAGAGTTTATTACCTAGGAAATATCCTAGTATTTTCATTTATATTAATGTAATAAAAATTGATGTAATCAAATTTAATATACCAGTAGACATTAGGGGTAAAATGGTTTAATTTACTAATATTTTGAACTAGGTATTGGGGGTAGGTTAGAGAGGTGGGCCAAAGGAGATGTAAGGTTAATTTTAATATAAAAATAAAATATTTGAACCGTAGTTTTTAAAAATAAATACCTTAACATTGCAAAAGGAGTTTGGTCATAAGGTTAAGTTATAATATATTTTTGAATAATAAAATATTAGTTAAAATATTCTTAACCAAGAAATAACACTTGATTATAGAAAACTAGGATTAAGTATGTTTTTCAACACAAAGATATCATTTCACTCTCTTAATTATTTGATTAACTATTGTTAAATGATTAAATATTAACATTAAGGTAATTGGCAATATGTATTTAATGGATTCAAAATATATTTCTAGAGTAAAGGTGTATTAAGAAAATAATAATTGAATGGGAAACATGGTAATTTTATGTTTGATGTATTAAGGTAAAAATAAAAAAGGGTAAATAAAATTGTAATGGAAAATTGGGTAAGGTACATAAAAAAAATAGGGGGTATTTTCATTATAATAATATAATTGGATGGGGTATTATCAATTGAATAATTGGAGGAAAAAATTAAAATAAAGGGTATTCTTTAATACCATTCAAATGAATGTGCTATACCATACTTTTACTGAGTGAACCCCCCATGCTAACAACCCATTAGAATATTCTTCAAACATGCAACTATTTTAATAATTAAATCACTTTCATGTGAGTACAATTAATGTAATTTTATTAATAGGAGGACCAAAAATAGATCTATGATGGAAATGATGTAGTAGTTTGGACCATGTGGATCATGCATACACAAAGTCTCCTCCACCACCACTTGTAAATAGGTAACCTTGCAAATGTATAAAGCCCTCACATTATTGTTCCTACCCTCCATGCCTACCAAATCCTTTTGTGAATGCATCTCAACTTCATGGTTCATCAATATTGTTGTTCCGACCAAGAACAAGTCATTGTTGGGAAAAAATCCATATACTTATTGAATGAAATGTTTGCATTTGAATTCATCCACCTACCATATCAATGGTGAAAATTAATCAATTAAAAAATCAAATGTAAAAATTAACACCCCATTCAGTGGACCAAATCATTATGAAGGTAATCCAGATGTTGTGGTTCAATCCTCTTTTTGTATGTGAAGTATTCACTAAAAGTTCCAACAGTATAATAAACCCTTTGACGTAATTACTGCTCAAGGTAGCATATAATCAAATAATTTTAATTTATCATCCAATCAAGTACTTAATGTATATTACTTAAAACATATAATTTTGACATTTAAAAATAAAAGGAATATTGTTGGGATCTTACTATAGAATATTTCTTTTCTATCATGTCAAAAATTTATAATATAAATTCATAGCTAAATTAATATAATGAAAATATTAACTAACTAAATTCGTACCAATAACTAATATATACACATATACACTAGTACATAGCTATAATATAAACACACAAATAAAATCATACCATATACATTAATTAGGCCGCATACTTTAATAATTAATTAATAGCAAACACAATACAAATAAATATACTGATACTATAAATTAATCCCATAAAATTCAATTAGGCCTAGTCCCATAATAATATAATTTTCCCAATAGAGTTTCTTATAATGAGATTGCCTTTAGTTAAGGTTTAATTTTACCAATATTTTCTTGACATATATGTGATACAATCATTGTCTGATTATAATTTATTTACAACCACTTTCTGAATAAAGTTTAATTTCAATTACTTATAGATATTATTAATATAATTAGTTGAATCTTACATTCTACATTCACTATAGGTGAATTTTTTTTAATAAAATTATTGTATACCCAATCATATCCTATCTTCCTAAGGCATCATTTTGGGGCTAATAGTTTATATGCATTCTCAATTATAGTTTTAATTTGTGTGAGAAACAATATTATAAATTAAAAAATATAGTTATTCAATATTAGAATTCATAAGTTATGTGTTTTGTAAATAGAATAATTATTAGTCGTATCCCCTGCCTAAAACGTACTAATACAATCGATATTTATTATTTTGTGATTAATATCATCACCTTATTGCTAGTCAAAATTCATATTTATTTAATTTTTTAATTCCGCAATTAGTTATTCATTATCAATTTACAGTTTACTTGATAAATTAAATGTAGAAAATGATTTTAATGGAGCATTGATTGGTTAAAAATCCTTGAGATCTTAATCTTGGCTTCACTTCATTCAAGGAAGTTGAAACTGACATACCAAATGATATTCCCACCTAGTCATATCTATTAAAAGTTCAAACTAGTCAACTATGTGATAAGTTAGAAACATGATAACTAAAATTAGATTTTTGATATTATAATTTAAAATTTAACGAAGAAGCTAGAATAAAATATATTTCTTATTTTTGGTATCATAATAATTGTTAAACACATATATGATATGTCACATTCTAGGTGTCCACAAGAGATACATAATAATAATATGTATTATTAGCATTTTTAATATATATTTATACACATCAATATAATATGTATACAAATCCATATAAAAATTACATTGACATTTTTTTACCATATGAAATAAACATATATCAAAAACCACCAAATTTTAAACTTGATCTATATAAAATATTGTGAACATATCACATCAATGTTATTACCTACAATTCAATAATTCACATATTTACAATATAAAATAGGGGACTAGTTGTTACTATTAGAAACAAGCTTCTTATTACTTAGATGAGTGAGCTGTTTAGTGTTGTAGTTTGTTTACATATGTTTGAGTATTGTTATGTGAGTTATAACAACTCACATATCAATAGTAATAGTTGAGCTATCATTGCACTTGATGCCTTATCTTAAGGAGATGTGTACTTATATATTTTGTATCAAGTTTAAGAGAGAGGATTATTGTGTGATTTAGTTGCCACATCTCATAATAAATTCAATTTGGTATCAGAGTGATTGTTTCAATCTATGATGAAATAAGAAGTTGTTGGTTGGGAAAATTATAAAAGCTTTGATTGTCCTGATTTATGAGAGGATCAAATAATTTGATTGAGTTATATTTATGGTTTCATGAGTCTAGTGGCTATGAATTTACTCTTTTTGATCAGTAGGATCTTTCATAGTTTCTACATACAACAAATAAATTCTATGCCATTATTCCTATAAATTATATTGAAGATATAGGCTGACTTGTGGCTTATATAATCTATTTTTGGCATATGTTATTCATTTATGCTTTCATATGTTTAGTAGGTCAACTTTGGTATTGACCATAACATAGGATTGATATATATATATATATATATATATATAGGTGGTAGTAAGGAGTAGTTAATCATCATAATGAGCATTTTAGTCTTATTGTATGGTTTAGATGTTACCCCCTCAAAGTGGCTAAGTTATTATACTTGCATATTGTGATAATTTATCTACAATATTGTGCTATTTGCTGTTCTATTGTTGCTGAGATTCAAATTTATACAAGTAATTTCGATATAAGTAGTATTAGAGCTTGATCTCGGCCAGAGCAGTGTCAAAACCCTAATTGTGAAGGTTTGGCTATATCTCAAAATTGTTAGCTAATTTTTCTACATTTTTTTGTGGTGTGGAAAAATCAGTCAAGTAAGATCCTCTCCAAATTTTAAAAAAATTGGAATTTTTTGTAAAAATTATAGCAATTTTATGTTTTTTCATAAATCAGCTACCTAAGTTCCAATTTTTGTAATTTTTCTAAGTTTCTTATATTTTTGAAAATATTTTAAAAAATTAGCTAGGGTTTCTTCTCTATGATTTCCTCTTTTCGGTCTGTAATTTTACAAAAACCCAAACCCTAAAATTTTACTGTATTCCTTCAACCCCATGATCCAAACCCTAAATCTTAACTGATAGATCAACTCAAGGTTAAGGGAAAGACCAAGAAACTCTAAGAGTGGCCCCAAATAAAAATATATGGATTCAGAATCCTCTAGTTTGGGAGTATTTGAGATAGTTAACCAACTTTAAGAAAGGGTAAATAATATGGTGAGGAAAAATGAACTCAATCTGAAAGGTAGCCTTAGAGGGGAAATGCACATGGATTTTAAATCATTAAAGTAGGATATGTTGTTGACTCTGTAAAAAATGAATCCCCACTCTAATAATATGGGTTCCTTTAACAATACACACACAAGTCCAAATCACTCTAACCAAGGAGGATCCTTTACACATTCAGGTGAATCTCCTCACCAATGGCGTGGAATTATTCCAAAAGTGGAAATGTGTTAATTTTATGGAAATGATCAACTCAATTAGATTAACCAAATGGATAATTTCTTTAATCTTCATCAGATCCCATCGAGACAAAAGGTGACAATGGAATCCTTATATCTAGAACCTGACGAATTCCTCTGGTATCATTAGTTATGTACTCAAAGGCATAATAATGGTCTCAGTGTCACATGAAATTTTTTCAATAAAGAGATTCAATTACACTATAGTTCTAGTATGTTGGAAAATTACTTTAGCTAATTATCAAAGTTAAGATAAACAAATGCAGTAAATGAGTATGTTCATCAATTCAAAAATATTTCCTTACATATGGAGGATATTACAGAAGATTATTTGAATGACCTATTTCTTGGGGGTCTTAATAACCACATTGAACATGAGGTACGTGTGTTTAATCTACTCAAGGTTTCTAATTCTATTATCATGGCGCATAGGGAAAAGGAAAAATTTATTTCTAGCAGAAGGTAGACCTTGATTAACATAAAATACTGTAACACCTTGCCACCATCGTACCCTTGGTTAGCTCGACTAACACTTAAACAAACTGAAGAAAAAAGAACAAAAGGGTTATGTTTTAATTGTGATAGCAAATATGGACAAGGTCATAAATATGCTGAGAAGAAATTAGTTTACATTGAAGGGACATGTGAGGAGGAAGAAGATGAGGAAACATCCAATGAGGAAGTGGAAAAATTAGAGGAATACTCTCAAGAGCCCCAACCCACTATTTCACACCATGTTCTATCAGTTATTAGTACTCCACAAAACCTTCAGGTCATGGGCTACCTTAAGAATTAGAAGGTGATGGTATTGATTGATTCGAGGAACACATATATTTTCATCAATAACAAGTTGGAAGTAAGGATAAATTATTTCATCTACTTATTAAATTTGGTCACATTCTATGCCAGAGAGACGAATGAACACTATATAAAAGTAATATATTAATAATACTATAGATAAAATTACATAGGCTATTATATAACCATATCAATAGGAAAAAAATTCCTATTGGAAGAAATAATAACAAACTATAAACTATAACCCATTCAAATGAGTTACGGGTATAACCAAACAACTAATAATACAAGTTGTTTTTACAAATCAAAGGCGGGGATGGCCATCAAACTTGACATGCATAAATCTTTTGACAGAGTCTCCTGGAGATTCATGGATGAGGTCCTATCCAAATTTGGTTTTCAAAGCAAATTCAGAAAAATCATTCACTCTTGCATGTCTACCTCTAGATTCTCTGTGGTTGTTAATGGGGAATCTGTGGGTTTTTTGCCAGTAATAGAGGTATACGGCAAGGTGACCCAATCTCCCCTCTTTTATTCATTATTATGGCTGACAGTTTAACCAGATCTATTTCCAAAGCTATTGACATTGGCATGATAAAAGGCTTCCCTCCAACTACTGGTAATCAGATTTATTCTCATCAGCAGTTTGCTGATGACACTTTGCTGCTACTAATGGCTTCTATTATTGAGGCAAAGGCCATTAAAACTATCCTTAGATTTTATGAGGAAGCCTCGGGACAAAAAGTTAATTTTGACAAAAGCTCTATTTATTTCTTTAATACTCCTGAGGAGAGGCAAAGAAAGATTGCTAATATTCTAGGATGCACTATTAATTCTCTACCAGCTACTTACTTAGGGTTACCTTTAAGTACTGGTAAGATTTCAGTGGAGGTATGGAATGATCTTATTAAGATATTTCAAAGAAAGTTGGCTGGATGGAAAGGAGCCGTTCTTTCAAGTGCAGGTAAGTGTCTTTTGGTTAAAAGCATGCTTCAAAAATTTCCTATTTACATACTGTCAATGTTCAGCATGCCTACAGCTGTGATGAACAGTATTGAGAAGATTCGAAAACACTTTCTATGGCACGGTACTGAGGATAGATTCAGATATCATCTTGTGGCTTGGGAACAGGTTTGTAAACCTAAGAGACTAGGGGGGTTAGACATCAAAGATATCAAACATATGAGTACTGCCCTTACTACAAAATTAGGATGGAGGCTTATAAAAGAGCACAGACCTTGGAAAGAGCTGATTAAGATCAAATATCTTTCAAATCAAAACAAGATTTCTTCATTTATGATCAGTCCCTTTCGAGTGGTTCTATTTTCTGGAACAACCTTTTGCGCAACAGATTCATTCTCTCTCAAGGGTGCAGCTGGAAGCTTGGAGATGGGAAAAACATAAACTTTTGTACTGATAAGTGGACAGATTCTAACTAGATTTCTGCTTATGATCATATTAAAGACAAATTAATTGCAAAGTATGGACACAAAATCCAGGGATACATTGAGAGGGATGAAAACAAAAGAAAATGGAAGCAGCTAAAAGTGGAGAATGATAATATTCAGGTGGATATTATATCTCTCCAGAATCAACTTTCCCTAATCCATATAAGTAATCAAAATCTTAAGGATGATCTCATCTAGAAAGATTCTTTTGATGGGGAATACACTGTTAAATCAGGATATAATTCTTTCTTTGCATCCATGGAAAGCGAAATTAAGTGGCACAAGTTGCGGATGCCGGAGCTAACCGCTAGAGTGAACTTCTTTTGGTGGCTAATTATTAATGGCAAGATCCTAACTAATGACAAACTCATCAAGAAGGGATTCATCATACCGAATAGATGTTGCATGTGTCAGCAAGAGGCTGAAGATATAAAGTATTTATTCCTTCATTTTGAGATTGCTTCCAAAATTTGGCAGCTTGTTTTTGCAAAATTTAATCTGAGATGGATTTTTCCCCTTACCTACCTTCAGGCTTGGGAGCAATGGAGCTCTCTGTTTAAACATTACATGGTGAAAATACTATGGCAACTGGTTCTGCCCCACACTATGTGGAGAATCTGGAAGGCCTGTAATGATAGTATTTTCAGAAACAATATACAGGCTTGTAACAAAGTATATAAGGAAATTATCATTGTTGTGCAAGATAATATTGCTAGATTTAAACCCCCTAAAAATAGACTCTACCCACAGAATGAAAAATGCATTATGACTGAATGGAATATTGCCACTGTCAATAGAAAAAACAATGGTACTAACAGAAACACATTCCGATGGATTAAACCCCCCACTGATTGGCACAAGTTAAATTTTGATGGGGCCTCTAAGGGAAATCCGGGTGACTCTGGAGGAGGGGGAATCATCAGGGATCAAAGAGGCTGTTATATTGCTACTTTTTCTGGGAGAATGGGCAGACAGACTAATCATTATTTCAAAGCCATGGCGGCTCTTTGGGGTATTAGACTTGTCAGAGATTGTAATATTCCAAATATCATAATTGAAGGTGATTCTCTAAATATTATCAATCTTCTGAATAAAAAGCAATACCCTAGCTGGTCTATCAGGGATTATATTGAGGAAGCTATTGATATATGCAAAATATTTGAAAAGGTCCAAATCACCCACACCTACCGAGAAGGAAATAGGGTCACTGACAGTTTGGATAACTTCGGTGTTAATAAACCCTTTCAAACTTGGATTGGGGGGGACGTTCTGCCTGCTCATGTCAATAAAGCCATTATCATTGATCTACATGGCAGTGAAAATCATAACTAACGGCTGTATTTTAGACGCTAATGTGCAGATCCCCAAGTACATGATGATGACATCACAAAAGATTTGGATGATTGCTGTGATCTGTGCGGGCTGGACTGTCATCATTTCTTGGCATAGGAGGAAAGCCGAGGAGCGGGACAATAATAACAAGTGTAGCATAATAAATAAATCGGCTTTCATGGGAAGGAAAGATTCAAATACCAAAATCAAAGTTTGGCCTATCCCACACATTAGTAGCTATTTTACCATTGAGAACAAGAAAAGTAGCAGAGGAAACATGGGGGGGGCCACCATGCAAAACCGAACCGACCCACAATCCTGAGTGGAAAGAGAACACAGAGCTTTGGGATTACCTGCAAATTGGGGGCCTGTCTAATTTCATTGAAAGGATGCAAGGCTTCAACCAAGACATCTCTATCAAATTCACCCAGGGTTGGAAGAATAGAATAGTTAAATATAGTAACATGAAAATGGAAATCACGGAAGAGCTCATAGCTCAGATCACGGGCCTTAGCCTGGAAGGCACAAAATTATTCAATAAGAAGGTAGACAGGGAGGTGGAAACCAAGAAATTTCTAGAAGAGGGGGAGAATCTTGAGTTCGTGACTGCTGGCCTTAAGGTGGTGTTAATCCCTGAACCTTTTGATGAACTAGCCAAAATGGTGGTAAGGTATGTTACCCTTGAAGGAAGATATGTGACTATACCTCAAAAGCATTTGATTTTTCTGAATCATTTTCATAGAAATAACATTATCAACTTTCCTCACTATCTGATTAACACTCTGGAGAAATCTATAAGGGAAGTTCAAAGCCACTCTAGGGCTGTCCCTTTGCACCAGGGCCTTATCCTCTTAATTCATTGCCATTTCTCCAGCTGCCCTCCCGTGAATCCTATCCCACCTCCCTCCTCCATACCTCCACCTACCCACACTGCTCCCACTCCCCCTGCTAAAAAGAAAGAATGAAGAAGCTGTCTCCAGCAAGAAAAGCAAGAGCCTCAAAGCTAAAATCGCTGCTTCCCAACGGGTCCTAAGGAGCCACAAAGACTTGGACCTAGCTGAAAACCTCCTGCATATTAGTAAGCCGGTGGAGGATCCCAAAGAGGAGGAATTGCTAGATAGGGTGGATAGATTAGAAAAGGAGATACAAGAGCTCAAAGGGGCTATAAAAAACATGGAAAGAGCTAAGGGTAAAAGGATCCTTCAAAGTGAGGAGGAAGAGGGGGTTATTGGGGAAGTATTCAAGAAACTACAATCCTTAGATGGCAGATTGGGGAATGCTAAAAGCTGAAATGACTGCATATTGTCTGCCTTCGAAAGCATTTATAATTTCATTGAACAACATGTCCAAAGTGTTTGCAGTTTTAGTGGGATTAATGAGGACATATGGGGCCCTAAAGAGAAAAGGGACATTGCAATTGCCCAAGAAGATTTGCAAGACTCCTCTCAGGCCACTGCCATTGCCTTCTTCATGTCACTGCAGGCTATCAAGACCAAAATTGACAGAGCCATCAATTAACGGGTTGTTGTGATGTTGTTTTTTGGCTGTGATGTGGTTGTCATCAGGTGGTTCTGGAGCTATTTTTTAGTGGAGCTCTTCATGTTGTTTCTCTTTTGGTTTCTTTTTGATCTTGCCTTCTTTTTTCTGGATCTTTGTACGTTTAGATCCTTTTTTCTCCTATATTGTAATATTTGGCTGTTGAGCCTTCCTTGGTTGACGGTTTTGCCCTTCTCTGGGCTGCTTCTCTCATCTTTACTATCTGCCTTTTGAGCCCTTTTGTATATAGGGTATAGTCCCTTCAAAACTATTTTCCCTTAATAAAAAAAAATATAACCATAAATATTATTTCAGCCATAGTAAACATTAATTTCCTAACATTCCCCCCTTGATGTTTACATGGTAGTAAAATAACTTTCACACTTCCTCTGTAGCTTGCCGACCGTGCTTGCTCATGATCTTGGTACAACACTCAAACTGAAGGTAGAAGAAGGAATACATCAACTTATTATAAACCATGCATTGTCGATAACACATATGACTGATGAGGATGGGAACACACTCATGAATCATCTTATTATCAACCATTCACTCTAGGGGACAAATGTGACCCAGTAGTGTGGGAACTCAAGTAGGAACACATCTGAGAATCCTTTAATGGTTTTCCAGAGGCTAACCACAAACCTAGGTATGAATAGGAATGCATCTAACTATTCAACCTCTTCAAGAATCATAATGCTACATTTATCTGTGTTATTTGTTGTTCACTATGTTATTACACTGGGGAATTATGTAGGAATAATCACATACACAAGTGAACATGAATGAACCTTTGTTCTTATTTCTCACACCAAATTGGAAATATAAAAAACACAATTGAAAATATAAAATCCACACTAAATAACTAAATCTGGAACACTGTACAACTGAACATCAAATACACTACATGCTAAAATACTCACACACGTGCCACCAAGTTAGTGAACGACCCTGTCATTGGTGATTGACGAGAGATCACTGGTTGTTCTCCAGCCTTCAATGCCTCTGTCCTCAATTGTAAGAAGCTACTTACTCTACTGATGTAGGTGTGAAGATCATATTTTTCCACATTGTTTATTATATAGTATCCCTCCCGTAATGTGAAACAACTTATTTTCCAGATGTCGGGTAACACCGAAAATGCATCCGTGAGACAATTGTTTTTTACAACTTTTGACTCCACAAGACATTAGTGACAATGAAATTAATATGACAAAATGAATCAAAATTATAATGACCTCTTTTTCGAGACACTGATACAATTTTGGTATTTTGAAATAGACACTTAAAAATATATACATACACTATACTAAATTGTGGAGACACCCGAAAAACACGCAACTTTTGAATTTTGACGAAAAGATGATATATATAAATGAATCTGACTAATTTATATTTGACATGGAAAAAATATATTTTATTTGGACAGTAATAATCTTGAGATTATTATATGAATCAACCCACTTTTATATGGACATGTAGCCATACGATAACATGAATATAATGAATATTCTAAAACATAGTAAAATCAATATTTTTTTTGATAGATAATAATTGGAAAAAGGCTCCAAGGGCCTATTACATAAGAGATATTACAATAAGGATCCACTATAACAAAAAGTATCTATAAAAAAACCCACAAAATCGACAAGATTAAAAAAGATATTGACCCAAATAGAGCCCAACAGAAACAAAAAACAACAACAATGAAAACACTACACTAGTAAGCAAAAAGTCAACAATCTAGCCTTAAAAACACTTTTCCCTAGTCTACAATCTGGGACCAACACCATTCACATGGAAATCATCCTTATCATAAAAATTGATATCCAACTGCCTCTTTTTACCTTTATCTCTAGAAACCATCCCCTAGAGGGTCTCTACCTTGTTCTCTAAAACTTTCACCTTAGCATTTGTCCTCTACAAACCTTGTAATAAATTCCAATTATGAGCTTTAACCCGAATAACCGTGTCCTTGAGGGATTCAATCTTACTAGAAAGGAAGTTATAAACTTTGTTTCCTTCCACCAGACTGTCCTTAGGCATGTAATCTTCAGCTTCCCTAGTAAGATTTTGTAAAGCAGGCACCGCATCCACCTCCTTCACTTCTCTCTCCTTTATTTTCTTAAGCCTAAGCCTATCGGCTAGAGAAATATGGTCTTCCCATTCATCCTCGAAATTAATACTAGCCCCCTATTCTGTAAATTTGGATTACTAGATTTAACCAGCAACATAATTAAAACTTGATGAAGGACATTCGTTTTTTCCTCTTGATAATTTTTAACCAACAATTACAGAGAGTTAAACAAATAAAAAGACCTCCTACCTCTACAAAAATGATTCAAGAGCATTAAATACTGAGAATACAGCTTCTAGTACTTACCATCTAAGGTAATATACTTCTTGATGTAGAAATAGACTTCAGCCAACCTCCCTGGCAGAGATTTTCAAGCAATACCATCCTCCATGAAACATATCTTCTCATCACTATCCAGGAAAATATGCACTTCCTCTTGAAGCCGAGACCTATCCTTGAAAACTTTACATCCACCACAGTCCATCTTGGTCACATTACCAATGAAATCCTAAGAAACTAGGAAACTCACACCCCTCACAGAAACAAACCCATTATCCCAAGCCATAGAAAATGCCCTCAAGATAATTTCATTAGCCCCCCTTAAACTCTGAATAAAAAATGAAATACCACCATCCTTAAAAATATCCAAAAGAAAAGAATCCCTTTCTAAGCTTGTCAAAGAAGAAGGCTCAACCCTAACCCTATCCCCACCCATCTCAATTCGACTACTGAAACGAACTTAAAAAACCTAAGTAAAAATTTAAACCAAACCTTTAAATAATTACTCCAAACCAATACATACAATGTAATGATTTTGATAATAAATCTCACCCATGGTGAATTTATTACTAGAATGTCACATTATTTCACCATTTTCTATATGTTATTGAGATGAAATAGATAGGGGTAAGGGCCAAGGAGGAATACATGTTTATGTTGGTTGGTTGATGGTTGTTACACACATTCTGACCTCTCAATCCAATCCTAACTGTGAGAGATTCCTTTTGGATGGGAGGAACTACCTGAAATAGAAAACAAGACCAAAAAAGAATAGTTAAATAATATATGACACTGAACTGCCTAACAGGTGTTAGATCTGGGAAGTGTGATACTCCCTAGATGGCTGTCAATTCACTATTTAAAACAACTTAATGTGAGAAATAGACAAATTCCTACTATAGTTGATATGATTTAGGTATTTCATTCAAGCACAATAAGAAAATATAACATAACAGGCTAGGCTATAGTCATATCTGAAGGGTAGGTAGGTGTCAGGATACTGGGACTAGTTAAGGTCAGGTTTTGGGTTGTTTAGGTCACTTGGTAGAAGGTTATTTGGTTCAGTTATTGGAAAAATGTATGAAACATAGAGATCGATGTTGGTCGGGTATAACCGACGATAGTTTAGAAGGGACCGATGATGGTTGTGGATAACCGACATCTGTAGGGTTGGGGTGAAAGGAACTTAATAAGATCTAATTGTGGGGGTTGAACTGGAGTTAAAAAGAGATGAAAGGGTGGATGGGGAGGTCTATGAAAGTCTCAGGTATACTCAAAGGTAGGTAGTAGGTGATAATGGGTGATTTGGTGGTGTGGGTAGAGAAATGAATGAATCTACGAGTAGGTAGGAGATGTGAAATGTACATGCAAAGTATAAACTGACAATAGAAGCAATAAGACTATTATACTAAAATGGACCATGTTGGTAGAAGGTATAATTACTGTGATACATGTTTTGATGGCTGAATGGTCATGGCAGTTGATCAGAAATATGGTGTTTAGTGCCACAGTAATGCTTCTTGGAATACTTCTTTGAGTGCAATATCTCTAGATCTGTCCTGGTGCTAGCTATGGATGTCCGGGTGCGTGAAAAGAATATGGTTCTACTTGCATGCAACTCTCTTCTTGTTCCATTGATCTCAGAATGTACCAACCCAAAAACAAGATTACTAAGGTAAATAAATGGTAACCAACGATAGTTCCTGGTTTACCGGTGTTGGTGTAAGGATGACCAACACTGGTTAAGGTGGGATTCCCTGGGTTTGCTAAAAATGGTAGAGCTTTCCTATTTCTTGGGATAGGTTGGTTTATTCTCATGGATTAGAACGGAAGCTTCCCTTCTAATGTGCGGGAATGTGGTTAGAGATATATTAGGCATGTGCTTTTAGGGTTAGACACAATCTTAGCTCATTAAGGAAAGTAAGATCATGTCTTAGTTAGTTATGGAAATATGCCAAGAATAGGTCTAGGGTGAGGTGGCTAGGTGAGGTGGAAATTTAGCTTAATTAAAATAATTAAGTAATGAATGTTTTGAGGATGGGTATTAATTTAATTAAGTTAATTAAATTAATATTAACGTGCGGTGGAAGGGGTCATGGTTAGGTAAATATGTTTGAGTTGGTTACTCGACGGGGAGCTAAGGGGAGTGTGACTTAATTTTGGTGTCTACATTTTCCCCCTTTTTGTTACGTAGCTTGTATTGGTAAGCAACGCTGAAAAAAACAAGATGTGGTTGCCCCATGTGTGGGTGAAGGTAACCCCCCTCAAACTAGGAACCAATGAGGTGAGAGAAGGAAGCAACGAGTGGTTTGATAAAATGAGGAGGTGGGTGGTTTGAGAAAATAGGGTTAGGTGTGAAAGAAGGTGATGGTGAAAGGTATGGTGATTGTAAGAGGTAGGGTGGGTGATTAGGTAGAGCATTCAGACATACACACACATTGGGAAATTCCATGAGATATCAGGGTTGCTCAACATAACAAATGTACATTAGCTAGGGTCGTAAAGGTCATCCAAATAAGGGTTGTTGAGGTCCGGTATCTAGGGTAAAGGATACGGTCGGGAACTCAATGAGGTAAGATGTAGGAACATGTAGGTGTGGTTCTAGTACATCCAAAAGGTCAAAAGTTCAAGGTTTGTTTGGATAAGGGTCATGGCCATAGGCAAGGTAAGGCTATTAGGCTTGAGAAAAATAGGTACCATCATCGCAAGACACGAACGGGTGAGGACATGGGGATATCCACTTAATCAACAGTTAGGTAGGTAGGTAGGTGTGGGTAGGGTAGGTGGAGGTAAAAATGGGTAATGGGGTAAAGGTCAAATTAGGAAAACAGGGAAATGGGCCAGGGTCAAAGGTAGTGATAGTTGAACGTACGCACACGTATAAACTGTGGCATGGTACTAGAGTGAAAAGCTTTCAAACTCTACATCGGTCCAAGGTCGATAGGTCTATCCAAATAGGGTTGAAGTGATTTCTGGTATCCAAGGTATAGGATATGGTGCAGAAACACAACAGAGGTCAGGTGCAGGAATGTTTAGGTATGTTCTGGTACACCAAAGGTTGGGTCAGGATAAACAACATGAAATAGGAAAGGTAAGGATAGTAGGCAAAACAAAAAGGGTAACAGTTCCACAAGGTATAGTGAACACATGGGTTCAAAGGTCACGAACAATGTTCTGGGTCAAGGCATATAAGTCACGGTATGGGTATGACTGAGGTACGGGTAAAAACAACAGGTCCCTAAACACAATTTAGGATGGGTGTAGGTAAGATGGTGATGAGGTAGGTGGAAATAAGGGTGAGTAAGGTCAAGAAGGTGGTGGGAAGGGTAAAATTTTGGTCAGAAATGGGTAAAAGGTATTAATAGGAGTATGACAAGGTAACCGATGCTAGTTATGTAATGACTGACGCTGGTTAGGTAGGGCACGAATTGACCGATGTCGGTCATGTCAATTTGGGTATAAAAAAGAAGAATCCATATAATATGGAATCATTTGTACGTTTTGACTTGTGGGAAAAAGGAAAGAGCGTTGAACGAGTTGTGATTTGTCGAGAAAAAAGTACAAGGTATGAGACCCTACTGAGATGGAGAGATCTGGTTGGTTAGAGGAGCCAGGTAGATGGGTCCATGAGATCGGGTGGAGTGAGGTGATTGGTGGAGATATTGGAGGTATATTGTGGCATGGAAGAGGTAGGAGAGGGTTTGGGTGGACCACCGACATAGTGGCCAGATGTGCCACCATTTCCGACGACACTAGGATGAGGTAGGTTTTCAAACCTTTCTTTGTATGGAAATAGAAAAGGGTGATATGGGTATGGGTTTTTGGGTAGGGAAATATAATTAAATTTGTGGGTAAAATTGGTGAAATGAGGGAGGGGGAGGTCCGAGGTTGGGTAAATAGGGGTGGGGAGGGGTTGAGGTTAGCTTTGGGTAGGGTAGGATTGGTGATTAGGCTAGTTTGTAAAAGTTTTGGAAAAATGGGGGGGTTTGAATGGATTCAGCTACGCGATAAGTGACCGATTCCAGTCAAGGGTTGGCCGACGTCGGTTGGAAACTTATCGGCATGGGTTATGTAGAAGGTGACTGATGTCAATCACAAGGGACTGATGTTGGTCATAAGGAACCGATGTCAGTTGGGTTTAGAGGAAAATAGATCAATAGGTAGAAAAGGATGGGAAAAGAAGGGTAAGGGATGGGAGATAGAAGTAAGGGGAGTGATAATGGTAAGGGTAATATGTTTACAAAGGGTAATGAGTAGGGAATATGTATAAGGTGCATGAAAAGATTGGTTTAGCAAGGGAAAATCAGTAGAGTGGGTACAATAAGTAATAAGGGTTGGGGACAAGGTTTATTGGGTACAATATGTGTTTGGTATGGGAAGGTTTTGACAATAGTGTTATTTTATTGGGTGTAGGTGAGGGACCAGCTACGGATGCGGGATAGGGTACCTCCCTTATTATAAGACATACGAGGGGACGTGATCGATGAGGAGTGGAGGCACATGACCAAGGTGGGTTTGATTAGGATTCAGACGTTATAGGCGTATATCTCGTGATCTAAGTTTGATGGTCACCCTCATCGATAAATGGGATTCCACAACCAACATGTTCCATTTTCTGACAGGTGAGATGACATGTCACCTTGGAGGATGTTTATAGGATTTTGTGGCTACCGATAGTAGGGGCGTAGGTGTATTCTATTTATCTCAGAGGCATAAGAGGAGTTGATGTTGACAATATTTGGAGAGGGGATGGTGGAGATGAGGTTTCATAGCACCAACCTGAGCTATGGAGAGATGTACACGACTCATCCTAAGGAGATGAGGCTAGTGGTCTTGATTATGGAGGCAGTGTGTTATTTTGCATTGCTAGATGCATAAGGTGGGAGATTCCCATGATCCCTGATGGGAGTCCTTCATGATATGATGGAGGAGAGGACCTTCTTTTCTTGGGCACCTGCCTACTTGGTACAACTATACAGGGAGTTATGGGCCTATGGGAGACTACAGAGGTTCAACTTATGTTGCACCTTTCTTCTTCACTGTTGGGCATATGAGCACATTTTGTGTGTTTGTCTGATTGGGTTGCCCTAGCTAGATGCATTTGAGCCAGGTATGGTCCGGGTTAGTTACATGTGATGGGTGCCAGTTGGTGGGGTGCACCGGGGGGCTAGGGCTACACATGATGTAGCCCACTACATGTGGATACTAGAGGGGTTGTCTAGGGTAGACATCATTTGGAGGCCATATGTGGGTTTCCCATCATACATGTAGATGGCCAAGGAGTGAGACGAGCTATATTTGCTCTAATGGATAGAGGGGTGTCATGCAAGAGAGCACGAGATGATACCTATTGACAGGGTCAGATGACAGTTTGGGTTACCACAGGATGTACCCCCACCATTCCCATAGTACAGGAGGGATGACGTGGAGAGGCCTTATGCCTCTACCACATCTGATAGTGCCTAAAGGGTAGGAGGAGTAGGTGGTCGATTAACGAATTGATGATGCTAGAGTTACAGATGAGTACAAATAGTGGTGGGCAGCACAATTGTAGCCAGTATCGTACCATCCGAGGCTGGCTGGACTTTGCCACCATCATAGTGCAGAGAGACACCCTCCAGGGGTAGGTGGCGACCCTAGTTACATAGTTAGGGATAGTGAAAGGGTAGTTGACAGGTTCAGAGGCACATGTTGCCACTTTACAGGCACATATGGACACTCTACAGGCCTAGGTAGTGCAGGGACAAGAACCCATACAGGGTGGAGATGAGAATGGGGTATAGGTAGCTGTCCCTATAGGTGCAGATTACAGGTTTTCAGGGCTAGTTGGCCACTACACAGGCACATGTTGTGGCCCTTCAAGCCTAGATACAGGAAGGGTCCCTCAGTATAGGAACAGGTGCAGGGACAAGGTCATGAGAGACAGGTACAGGGGCTGAGACTGATGGCTTCACCACAGATAGTACCTATGGCTAGAGTTAGAGATGTATTAGGATAGTCATGATATTATCAGGATCACCTGATGGCTCTCAGGGATAGATGTCCCATCACTATGAGAGTACAGAGCACAACAGGCCTCGAGTGAGAGGACCAGGTCTCATACGTATAGTGTGGAGAGTATAGGGGGTCGGTGAGTCCCGTGACAGGGTCAAGGCGAGGCTACTAGTGTATAGAGGCTAGCTCTAGGTGAGGTACTAGCAGAGATCTAGCCAGGAATGATGGTGGGTGGTGAGATGTTAGCTAGACGCCGTACGGGGGCAGAGGAGGAGGAGGAGATAGGTGAGACAGATATGGAGGATATCCAGTGAGGGGATAGCTGATAGCTATATGTACCTCCATTTTAGTGTAGTTGTGTTTTTTTTGATATATACCAGCATGCGTGCTGAAGAGAGTGAGGATGTATACGAGAGTTTTGTAATTTTTGATCATATACAGGCCTGCATGCTGAAGGTGGTGAGGTTGTATATGAGAGGTTTTTGAGATACTGGTATTTATTTATATCCATGTACACATGTATGTATACACAGACTTTCTAATTTATAGCTGATGGTATTTATAGCATGGATGGGGTTATTCATTTTAATTTCTATTATTATGTGTGTATGTGATGGAAATTATGTGGATTAGGCATGATGGAGTCAGGTTGGTTTAGGCATGATTGAGTAAGGTTGGTTTAGATATGATTGAGTCAGGTTGATGTAAGCATGGTGGAGTTATTGGTTTAGGCATGATTGAGTCAGGTTGGTTTAGGTATGATTGAGTCAGGTTGATGTAGGCATGGTGGAGTTAGGTCAGTTTAGGTATGATTGAGTCAAGTTGATGTACACATGGTTGAGTCCGGTCGGTTTAGGTATGATTGAGTCAGGTTGATTTAGACATGGTGGAGTCAGTTCGGTTTAGGTATGAATGAGTCAGGTTGATTTAGGCATGGTGGAGTCTGGTTGGTTAGGAATGGTTGAGTCAAGTTTTATTTAGGCATGGTGGAGTTAGGTTTTATTTAGGCATGGTGGAGTCAGGTTGGTTAGGCATGGTTGAGTCAGATTGATGTAGGCGTGGTGGAGTTAGGTCGGTTTAGGCATGATTGATTCATGTTGGTTTAGGTATGATTAATTCAGGTTGATGTAGGCAGGTGGAGTCAGGTTGGTTAGGAATGGTTGAGTCAGGTTTTATTTAGGCATGGTGGAGTCAGGTTGGTTAGGTATGGTTGAGTAAGGTTTTATGGTTGATTGAATTTCTAATTCATTAGTTTGTGTAATTAATGATGGTATGGATAGTGTTAAGATACTTTGTAGGAAAATGTATGATTATGGTAAAGAAATGGTAGACATGATGAAAAGAATGTATGATTTATGATGGTAAAGATGTTTAGCAATTGTTTCTTGTTTGGTTTAATTTCCAGTTATTGATATAGAAAGGAAAAACTAGGGTTAGGGTAGAATAGGAAAGTGAAAAGGGAATTGGTTAGGGTAAAGAGTTGCTGAGCTAACCTCTAAGGGCCCCATGCCCTTGAAGTGTCTGCCTACATAGTCCCAGCGAAAAGGGACCTCAGGTAGATGTAGTTCTCCCATAAGCTAGGGAATATTATGATGAAGTAGAGGAATGGGTTGGTAGGTGTTAGGCATGGGTGAATGTAGGTCATAGGCATGGTTGAGTTTCAGGTCATAGGCATGATTGAGTTATTTTAAATATAGGTGTTGATGAGTCTGGTCCTATTATAGGAGAATCAATAGGTGACGAAGAAGGTAGATATGGTAAGAGGTGGTAAAAGAACCGCTTAATTGATAAGAACCCTAATGAGTCTACCATACCCTAAGATGGGCTTATGAATGTAAGACCCTAAATGCATTACATAATGGACTATTCTAAGGGTGAAGAAAAGTCACATGATCATGAAATGTCACAGTTATGGTGAATCCCTTGAGTAGAGAAGGAAATTAGGATAAGAAGGTAAATAGGTGAGAATGGGTGGTTTAGCGTAACTTAGTGTATGATAACGTGTTTTTTGGAACAAGAAACCTAGGATTAAAAATAGGAAAGTCCATGACAAAAATTTCATCTTTTTCTTCATTTGTTTGTTTTTTAATAGACTGATCGATGCGAGAAGTCTATATGGGATGAGTATATTATCTCCGTGAGGTCTTCGTGAAGCTGATCATGTTGGAATCTTTTGGATATTTTTATTAGATTTGTGAAATAACTTGATATAGTTGTCCTTAAAGGGAGCAGTCTATTTATAGTGGTGGAATTAGAGTGAAGAGATGTCCCTTTTGAGGGAGTCATCTTTTGCTGGAAGTTTGAATCAAGGAGTTGTATCCCTTTTTTTTTTTTGGATGTTTAAGTCATGGACAAGACTATAGAGGAAATATTAGGTTCTTGTTTAGAAGACAAGAACATATCACATAGAGATTAAATATGAAAGAAGGTGGTTTTGAGTGATGAATGACCATGGGATTCCATCTTGAAGAAGATGAAAGAGTATCGATGAGAATCATGCTATGAGTAGAACCATGGTACTCATATTGAAGATAAGGCTGAAAGGTGACGGGTAATCACATGATTCTTGTTGAGTCATGGATCCTCAAAATGGGTAATATGGAAGGTGAACATTGCTCAAGGGATGAGAAATCAACTGACAGAAAGTGGTATAAAACTTTATGTCATCAATAAAATGGTCAAAGATGCAAGGCATTAAGGGGCACATGTTTAGGTTTACCTTTGAGTGAAGATAAATGATAAGCACCTGATCTATAGGCATGGGTAATGATATAGGGTCTGAGCCAATTAGTAGAAAATTTTCCCCGTTTACTTTTCTCCTCTTTGGTTACATGTTGATTTTCCTTTAGGATGAGGTTTCTGACCTCAAAAGTTTGTTGGTGAACATTTTTCATAGGCACTTTTGATACATTTTTGGTAGATTTGGAGATGGTCAAGAGCATTGAGATGAATTTCATCTAATAACTCAAGTTGTGCCAAACGATCTTGGTGAAAGTCATCATTGTTGAGCATGTCTTGTAGTGAGATGTGGAGAGATGGAATCTAGAATTTGAGAGGTAAGACAACCTCGGTACCGTAGACCAGAGAAAAGGGTGTGGCAGCTCGAAGTGTGAATACTAGTGCGATAAGCCCACATGGTGAAAGGAATGTACGTATGCCAATCTTTCCCAATATCTTGACTACCATCATAAGAATTTTGTTCAAGGTTTTATTGGTTGATTTGGCTTGACCATTGGTTTGTGGGTAATAAGGTGATGAGAAACTGAGTTGAATGCCAAAAGCGTCACATAGTTTACGTAGGGTTTTGTTTTTGAATTGCTTTCCATTATCAGTGATGAGGTGGTGAGGAACACCAAAGTGAAAAATGATGTGATGGTTGATGAATTCACATATCTTCTCAACTTTTGTAGAAATGAGGGGAATGGCCTCTACCCATTTAGTGTAATATTCAGTAGTGGTTATGATCCATTAGTGGCATTGTGAAGAATGGGGTTGATCTCACCAACAAGATCTAAACCCCATTGAGAGAAAGGCCAAAGGTCTCGTGTGACTTGCAAGGCATGACTAGGTGTGTGATGGAGATTAGCATGTTGTTGACATTTCACACAATGTTTGACATACTCACAACAGTCACAGTTTAGGGTTGGCCAATAATAGCCTAGGGGAAGAATGCATTTTGCAACAGCTAAACCACTAAAGTGACCTCCACAAATTCCATCGTGGACTTCCTTAATGGTGTAGGGAATTTCAGAACTTGTAAGGCATCATAAGAGAATGTCATCGAAATTACGCTTGTAAAGAATACCACCCATGATGACATAACAGGAGACACTTTTAAGAAAGGCAGGTTGTCCATTACGAGTGAGATCAATGCGGTAGAATGGAAAGGGAAAGATAGTCTACATATTACTTATACTAAAGGTCACGTAGGGTCAGGGACAATGGTTTTGATGGAGTAGACCTCACAAGGTAAATAAGAGGGTGATTGTAGCCTTTGTATTGTGACAAATATTTTAGAGTTAGTGGGTGAAGCAGGTATCTGAGAAGCCAAGAAGGCCATGGTATCTGTAAATTTATTGGTAGATCATGGGGTGGTTTGAAGTGCGTAATGGTCAAAGGTGGTCAAAAGTATGTCTACATGATGCTTATAATTTTGAAGTATCTCATTATGACACTGGTATATACCATTGACTTGGTTTATGACCAACTGAGAATCAACCAAATATTGATACTTAACATCTAAGGCATAAGCAGCCTGGAGACCCAATACGAGTGCTTCATATTCAACAATATTGTTTGTACAATCAAAATAAAGTTTGAAAGACAAAGGCATAGGTTCACCATCAAGAGGAATGAGAATAACACCAGCCCCACCCCCACGCTGACACTTGGAGCCATTGAAGAAGAGTGTCATTTGGTAAGCAGGTTCATCCAGGGAAAGGGTAGCTATAGACTCATCTAGGAAATCAAAGTTAGATGGTTGATTCCTGGAAATAGGTGCTTCGGCCAGTTGGTGAGTGATAGCCTAGCCCTTGATGGAATTTTGATGAATGAATTCAGGTCAAGGTCGGAAAGAAGCATAAGCCAACGTGCGACACATTGATGTTGATAAGGTTTGGTATACATATAGTGTAATGGGTCAGTATTAGTAATGATGAAGGTTTTGTGATTGAGTAGGTAATGGCAGAGTTTGGTGGTGACAAAAAATAAGGCTAAGCAGAGTTTTTCGACATGGGTATATCTAGTTTTGTAGTCCAGAAGGGTACAAATTATGTAATAAACACTTGCTCGAGGTGTTGGTTGTCACGATGAGAAAGCATGACACCTAAAGAATGGTCAGTGGCAGAAATATATAGGTAAAAGGATTGGTCATCCTTAGGAGGAATGAGCACTGGTGGTTGAAGGAGGTATTGTTTTAAGGCTTCGAAGGCTTTATGACATTCATCATCCCATTTGAATGACACATCTTTCTTGAGAAGATGATGGAATGGTTGATAGCGGTCGAAAAGATGCAAGATAAAATTATGAATAGATTCTAATTTTCCTTGTAGGCTTCGAAGTTGATGGAGATTAGTAGGTGGAGGAATTTCTAGAATAGCCTTGACTTTAGCAGGATTGAATTCTATGCCACGCAAAGAAACAATGAAACCTAGGAGTTTTCCGGAAAGTACCTCAAAGATGCACTTCTTTGGTTGAAGACACACACAATACTTGATGAGATGGTCAAAGATGACCTTAAGGATAGACAAGTGTTTGGTTTGATGTTTATATTTGGCCAAAATATCATCTATGCAATCTTCCAATATGAGATGCATGATGTCATGGAAGATGTAAGTCATGGCTCGCTGATATGTAGCACCAACGTTTTTAAGATGAAAAGGCATGACTCGATAGTAGAAAGTCCCCCAAGGGGTGATGAAGGTAGTCTTGTGTTGATCCTATGGAGCTAGTAATATTTGATTGTATCCTAAGAAACTGTCCATGAGTGATAAAATTTCATGGCTAGTGGTGAGATCAACTAGTTGGTCAATGCCTGGTAGGGGGAAATCATCTTTGGACAAGCTAGGTTGAGGTCACAAAAGTCCACGCAAATGTGGAGTCCCCCTGTCACCTTTGTGACATGAACAATGTTAGAAATCCATTGGGGATAGTCAATGGGTAGGATGAAGGAAACTGAGAGAAGGAGCTGAAGCTCTTCTTTGACTAGAAGAGCAATGTGAGGATGCATTTTCTACATCTTTTGTTTGATGGGTTTGGCATCAGGAATGGTTACAATATTGTGGACCATGATTTTTGGGTCAATACCAGGCATATCGGCATAAGACCAGGAAAGCACATTGCTATGGTCCTAAAGGAAAGAGGTGAAGGCTTCCTGTTCAGTAGTGTCTAAGGATTGGCCTATCTTTAGAATATGTGGGTCATCTTGAGTGTTTATGTTGATTTCAATGCTCGATTCATTCAACATGGTTTGTGTCTCAGAAGGTAACAACTAATGAATATAAGAATCTTCCACACTAAGGTAAGTGAGGATGGATTCATCATCATGACATTGAACGGTGTTAATAAAAGATGTATCATCATTGATCATGTTAGGATACAGGAATGGGAGAGAAGAGGGAGCTTTGCCATCACGTTGATAGGTCAAAGGTCCTAGGGAAATGGTGTTCACAATTTTTTTTAGGAGGAATAGATTCAGAATCTATGGACTCCATGGGTGAAGATGGTAATGTGGGTGAATGAGGTGGGGAAGGTTTTCCATCCTGGATGAGGTCGAAGCAAACCTTCTTGGAAGGTGGTGCATCAAAACCAATGCCATTATGGTCATTATGTTTATGAGAGGTATAGGAAATGATAGTATGGCTGCCCTGTTCGTAAAAGACAAAGCCACATCCTTTCCACGTGTACTAGTGGAGGAAAGTGTGAGAGAAGTGGTCGTTAGTGAGAGAGTTTAGGTCAGATGAAAATGGTTTGGTTTGGGATAGAGGTTTGGGTATATATGTGGCCATATCAAGTCCCCCATATGTTAGATTAGTGTGAAGGTGGGGGGGGGGATAAGGAAAAACGTCATTGATGTGGATGTCATAACTAGGGTGTTGATGTAGGTTCCCATACTCTTGTGGTGTGAGGAACATGTTTATATTGTACAGGTGGTATTACCCTAGAGTGAGGTGTTGAAAAACACCTTCTAAGTGATCAATAGTAGATATGTGAGTAATGGGGATGGATGACTCGTTACAAGATGGGGAAATAGGTGATTCAGTGGTAGAGGCCGCAACGGTAGTAGGGATAACAAGGTTAGATGTGTAAGAGGCAGTGATAGTTTTGGTGGATGGGTTTGTAGGTGAAGGTGAAGTAGGGATAGTGGCAGATGCCTTGACTGGTACAAGCACATAATTGGGCTAGTATAGCATGTTACAGGTCTAGAAAGGTGATAGCTGGGCAGGGATGGTGTAATTATGTCCCTCGTGTTCAAATTTGAGGTAACGGTGTAAATTCAAAGGGACCCATGAAACAAATCCAAGGTCAGCCGAGAAAAAATTTATATTGGAACTCCACTTCTAGGACATAGAAAAGTTCTAGGATAGTGTGGGGACCTACGTGGACATGGAGAATGATGGTACCCAGGGTAGAGGTCATGGTATCATTGAAGGAGCACAACATAACCGGGTTACCATGCATGTAATTGGCAAGTATTCACATTTGGTCGTATGCATGGGAGGAGATGATGTTAATACTTGCACCACCATCGATCATAATGCGTCGTATGTGTATATTATCGATGAAGACAAAGATGAAAAGAGCAGGGTCAGGGTCATTGAATTGGAAGGGAGTGATCTCTTCATCTGAAAAGTTGAGGGCATCCACTTGGTGAGTAGGTGGAGGCATATAGGAAGGTGATGACCTTATGAGAGAGGCTAAGTGGTGAGGGGTAGTGATGGAGGCTACAGGCATGGGATCATTTGGTAAAACCTCAATAGATTGAAGGACCTCCATGAGGGCTTGACGATGTGACTCAGAGGTTTGGATGAGGTCATATAAAGACATTTTGAGGGGGGATTGGTGTAGTTGTTTTAGAATTTTGTGATGTGTGACCCCATCAGAAATAGGATATGTAGGACCTTGAATGGTGACTTTGGGTATGACTGTGGATGGTATGTTGGGTACGGGGCTGTTGATGGGACACTTACCTTTTCCTTGTGTAGACACCTATAATTACGCCCAAGCAATTTAAATATTTAAATTGTGCTAATTATCCCCTTTCTCGCAAATCAACGATGTATCGTCAAAGGCACTCATTTTCCCTCATATCATCATTAATTAATTACACTAAGCTAATTAATTAAGCTGTGTATCCAACAAATACCCTAATTAATGACCTTCCGTTAATAAATCACCCCTTCTACCTAGACTAATTAATTATTATTAATTAATTAGCTTTCCCTTCCATTTAACCAATAAATCAATATTTAATTGATTTAATCCCCTTATAATAGCCTAAATCACACTAATATTCCTCTAATTGGCTTCTATAAGCTTACACCTACCTATTAATTAGTCACCTTTGATTAATTAAAATACCCCCAAACTCCCATGACTTGTTAAACATGTATTAAACCCTTCTAAAGTAAGGTTACCTTTAATAAAGCAACCTTATCCATTCCTAATCATGTTTTACCTTTATCCCACATTCATGAGAATGTGTTGAATCCTTTATCCTTTGGGCTATATAAAGAGCCCTCCACCTACCTTTTTACTTACACCTAAACTTTCTAAGAGAGCAAATGCAAAGCATATAGCAAAGAGACTAAGAGCTTGCACCTTGCCCTTTTGAGAGTTCATCATCTTGAAGAGTTAAGCCTCTTTCTTAAAGTGCTTGGGTCATATGGGAGGTGTCAAAAGGGTCTTGTAGCCCAACTTTGATTAGCCCCCATTCCTAGGTTCTTGGAGCATTAAGGACAACTATTTTGATAGCCATGGAGCTTACTTAGGTCAATTCATTTATTTTTTGTTAGAGAATAGAGGAGTTTAGATATTTAGCATTGTTAGTTTCAAAGTTTGTATTGATGAATGCTAGCATCTAACCCTTGTTTAATTCTTATCATGATGGTGTTTATGCTTTGTTTTAGCTAAATTGTAGAACTATTTTAGGTGGTAGTTCTTGCTTCATTTGATTTAGCATTAAGCAAAGTATACATGCACACACCTTGCCTTTGTCTTTCTGGGCATGAGTGACAATGTTGATCATGTTGATCTCAAACCTCGGGGGTGGATCAAAAATTTGTGGGGGTGTAGATATTGGTCACTAAGTAGGTAATGGAAGGAGATCTAGGGAAATTGGTGGAGGTGAAATGGTGTCCTCATTAAGAAGATCGTCATCATAAAAATTTTCTTCAGGAGGACATAATTAGACACAGGTAGTTTTTAAAGCCTTATAGTTCTCTAAATCGTGTCTTGACACATGATGGTAGGCAAAAATTTTAGTTTCATCAAACCCTTTTGGTTTGGGTTTGAGTAGGTCATAAGGTTTAAGAGGTGGTAATGTGATGAAATAAGTTTCAAGGAGATTGGTTAAGATTTTGGCGTAGGACCCTGCTAGTGGATCGTAATGAGAGGTGACTGTAGGTTTGGGTATATATATGACTAATTATGGGGGAAGAGGCTCTACAGGAGGGGGAATGGGTTGGTCCACTAGTTTGGTGTGTGGAGTGGTCTTAGGTCTTGGTTACATCTACTTGAGTATGAGCATGGTAGAAGAGCTGACGATAAAAGGTTTGGTTGGTTTAACTACATTATTGGAGGGTAGTGGATTCTTAACTTTAGGTTGTACCTTTTTGGGCAAAGGTGACATAGGTGTATGCAACGTAGAGGGAAAAGTAGATGGTGGAAGAGGACGAGTGACCTATGGGGGTAATCGAGGTGCTGTGGAGGTGGGTGGTTGAAGTTGGATTAAAGGTGTGAGTGGGAGAGATGCGAGTGTCATGGGTAGTGAATAAGTTATGGAAGGTAGTGGTGGTATGGGTGTTAAGAAGGGTATGGGTGGCGACAGAGGTTGTGTGGGTAACTTGTGTATATTAGAGGTTTGTGATGAGGAGGTGGGCTACTGCATTATTGGTTTAGTGGTGGAAGGAGATTGCTTGGACAGGGTTGATGGGTGAGGTCCTAGGATGGATGGAAGAGGTGAAGGTGATAATGGTGTGGTGGGTGAGGTTTGAGTATTAGGCCTAACATGTTGGGTCTTAATTTTAGGCATGGGAATGAGTCTAGTATTGGTTTGGGAAGATTTTGCTAAATCTAATTTAATATGTGGGTGAGTAAGGCTAGTTGTCGGTATGACCCCTAAGGTATTGATAGGTTTAGGTAAGGGATATGATATAAGCATGGGTAGGTGTTTAGGTATAGGTGTGCATTGGGTTATAGGTAGAGGTGTGTGTCAGGATATGGTTGATGACATGGAAGGTGTTGCAATAGTCATGGTTGTGTTTTTTTTGTCACTTGAAACATTTTTGGGTAGATAGTGGAGGTGTCGGTGAGTGACAACTGCATTTGGGTTGAAAGAGGAAGTAGAAGACGTCCCCTAAGTAAGGATATATCAACATAGTCTAGGTGATTGGCTAAGCATGAAAATGGTACTACCACAGGAGGAGTTGATGTGGATCAAGTAGCAATCCCCATAAAATGTGTTTGAGAAATAGGGAAATGGCTAGCTTCTGACTCTATGGGTAAGAGAGCCAAAAGTGGATTGGCAGGATCTTGGAGGTCTAATACAGGGTGGTTATCTAAAGGAAGTGGTGTGTTTACAGTCTCCTCTATGGGTAGAGGAGAGGATGGGTCAGACGAGGTGGACTCTCCTTGTGATGGTGTGGGTTGTGGACATGTATCTCCTATGAGTAGGAGAGTTTCCACTGACAAATGCTTGGTAATTTACGGGGCAAACGATGGCGTGCTAATTATAGGCTCTTTCACGGGTGAAGGAGAAAAGTAAGGGGGATCCTCTGAGGGTGGAGGAGTAGATGAAATAGGTTCCTGTGTAGGTAGGGGAGCTTGGGATATGATTTTGTCTATAAAAGGAATGTGAGGCAATTGGGAAGCAACATGTATGTCATTGAAAATAGCGTGAACCTCACGAATATTGCTATCATTATTTGAAGTGTCACCAGTTTGGTTGGAAGATAGGGCATGATAAGGGAATGGATTCTTGAATATATGTAGGTTTTGGTTAGCAAGTGAATTCAGGTTATCCAAGACTAGATCTCCATTGTCTAACATTTCTTGGATGATATTCTTAAAGGTGATGCAATTATCATCTCTATGACCTTTGACACGATGATAGTTTCAAAAGTCATGTTCTTTATACCATGTAGGCATGGGGTGATCAAGGAAAAACCAGTGTGTGGTTTTATAGGTGGAAGGGTAATGGCACCAACCTTAGTAAGATTTTCCAAAACAAAAGAATAAGGTTCTCCTATTGGAGTGTACTTTCGGTGTTCTTGTTTGAACTAGAAAGCTTGGACAAGAGAGAGATTAGAAGAAGGCTTGGCTTGGTTTGATGGGTGAGAGGGTCCAACCTCGAGAACTATGAAATTGGCCAATCCTTTGGGTTTTGAATAGGTGTTCTGGGGTTTTGAAGATGAATAAGTATCATTTTATTTAAACGCAATGTTCTTGTTATGTAGATGAATTTTCTTCTCTTCGATAGCATGAATTTCCAATTTTCGTGCCATGGTGAATGCCTTGTCAAAAGTTCAAAATGTTTGCAACCGTAGGGTTAGTGAAGTGTGTTTAGTGCAAGCCAGAGTAAACAACTCTATGAGTTTAGTTTGAGGTAATTGAAATGTGAGTTGATTAATTAGGCTGCGCCAGTGAGTGACAAAGTCAACGATTGACTCATTGTCATACTGCCGTGTGGAATAAAGATCAGTCATGGTGAATTTCTTAACAATGTTGATTGAGAAGTGATCTAAAAAGGCTTGGGTTACTTGATTAAATGAGTAGATGGAGTTTCTAGGTATTCCACTGTACCAGTCCAATGCAGGTCCTATCAAGGACATCGGGAAGGTTCATACTAGTAAAGCGTCATCATGGGCGATTATGTAATACCCATGGTTGAAAGACTGCAAATGCTGCTGCGGGTCTTTTGTACTATTGAAATAGTTAAAATTTGGCATTTCCCAATATACAGGGTATGGATGAATAGGGATGGATAGATGAATGGGATCATTACATATTTCATCATAGGTGAGAGAATTGCATGAGCCAGAAACTGATGCTTCTAGTGTCTGCATTCTTTCCATCATCAATTTGATGAGGTCATTGGTAGGTTGTGATGGAAGGGAACCTCCTATGGTGTAAGGGGGCTCATATTGAACATGTGATGTGGGCAACATTCCAGTGTATGGTGATGTCAAATAGGGAGGTTGAGAATAGGGGACTGATATAGAGGGCATATATCCAGAATGGGTAATAGATGAGATAGGGGGTTGTTGATGTATGTGTATATAGGTGGGAGACGGTTGCAATGAATCTAGTAGTGATTGGGGACAAAGATTACGGGATGGAAAAGAAAATATTCTAGAATGGAGTATTTGTCACTGACATAACAGACGGTTGTGTTGAAATTGGTATTTGTGAGACAATGGATGCGGATGAGGTTATAGTTTGGGTGGTTGATGAGGGGACAACAGATACTAAAGGTATGACTGATACTGCAGATGCAACGGTCATAGTGGGTACGTGGCCTAGCTGTGAAACTACTGGGGGTAAATTAGGTGAAGGTAATGCCACATTAGTAAGGGATAATGTAGAAGTGGGAATAAGGGTAGGAGAGATGGATATAGGCATGCCATATATTAACTAACTTGAGGAGTCTCGGGTGGAAGATTGGGAAAGGTAGAACCGTAAGGCCATGAGATTATGATCAAGGAGTTGATTAAATTCCTCGTCACTTGTGGCAATGGTGGTAGGTAGGTCTAGATCCATGGGTGACAGGACAAAGGGTGGTGAAGGACTAGGCGCGAGTGGTTGATGACTTGCATGGAATATAAGAGAATTAGATTGATTGTGAGTCAACACCATGTGAATGGATGTATATCAAGTGATTCTGTACACTGTAGATGACACAAAGAACAATGGGAATGAAGAAAATATGTGTTTATAGGTGGATTTGGGTAATGTATCAGCTGAGATTTAGCACAGGGTAACCGAAAACAATTAAGGATGACTGATACCAGTTCAGGGGTAGCCGATGTCGGTTATTGTAAGACATGAAAATTTTTACCAAATGAAGCAAAGACTAGTGATAGTCATATAAACAAGTTCTATGATGACTGTTTATCAAAGCATAGAGAGTACAGAGACTCATAAGAACTCTGACAACAAAGAAAATGAAATCAATGTTCTCTGGGCAATTTAACCCAAAAGAACAGAAAACTGATGCCGGTTAAGCGACAAATGATATCGGTCAGGGGGGACCAACGCCGGTGGATAAACTGATGCCGGTAACTGTGAAAATTGGAAAATTTTAGAAAAATGGATTATTGTGAATTTAAGTTAGATAAATAATCAACCTAGAGGTCTGGAGATGATGTAATGAAGTCCTGACACAATCAGAAGAAGTTAGAATACTCCAATCGTGATTGTGGAGTGTGTAAGGTGAAAGAATGGAAAAATGGAGAAACGTATCATCACACCTGAAAATGCACATCAATCAAATGATAAAAACATGTATCTAATAAGTGATTTTTAATGTGTTGAGCTTATGCTATTTAGAAGACTGACTCATGAATTTAGAGTAGAGTCTTTGGTGAGGAAGGATTTCTATGAAGAAGGATATCTAAAATGAGAGGTTTTAGGTTATGTTTTGGCGGGGGTGGGCCATTCTCTGAGGTAATGACTCAATAGAAGTAATGAGTTGGGGATTACCTTTCAATCCTCTGATTGTGTGCTTGCTGACAGGCATTCCCAGGTAAGATAATGTTTAAGAAAGATGTGTATATTTCAATTTTGTGCAGCTTGGTAAGACAGAGAGAGAGAGAATGTGCTTTTTATGATTCTTTGTGTTAACCATCAGCTGGACATGATTTCCAGCATATAGGTTGCCCTCATTTTAATGTGAGCTACATGAGGAAAATTAGAATGTAATGCAACAAATTTTAAGCCCAAATAGAAAAAATTATGTTCAATGAAGCAAATGATGAATAGGAGAGGGTATGCTTTTTCACTAAATGTAGAAAACAAGAAAGAAGAATGATTCTTTTTAAATGCACCAAGAGAAATGTTTATTTTAGAGAAATTAGAGAGAAGATAAGATTACCAGAGAAGAAGATTAATGTGTAATCCTTTTAAAGGGAAAAAAACACACAAATTTGCCTAGGAATGAAGAAAATACAATAAAGCCCCTAATGAGTCCCACCAGACGTGCCAAAATGTTTCACCATTTTATTTACGTTATTGAGATGAAACAGATAGGGGTAAGGGCCAAGGAGGAATACCTATTTATGCTGGTTGGTTGATGGTTGTTGTGTGTGTTCTGACCTCTCAATTCAATGCTGACTGTGAGATCTTCCTTTTGGCTGGGAGGAACTACCTGAAATAGAAAACATGACCACAAAAGAATAGTTAAATAATATATGACAGTGGAATGCCTAGCGGGTGCTAGATCCAGGAAGTGTGATACTCCTTAGATGGCTATCAATCCACTATTGAAAAAAACTTGATGTGATAAATAAAAAAATTCCTATGTAGTTGATATGATTTAGGTATTTCATTCAAGCATAATAAGAAAATCTAACATAACATGCTAGGCTATAGTCAGATCTAAAGGGTAGATATGTGTCAGGGTACTAGGACTGGTCAAGGTTAGGTTCTGAGTTGTTTAGATCACTTGGTAGAAGGTTATTTGATTTGGTTATTGGAAAAAGGTATGAAACACAGAGATCGATGTCGGTTGGGTATAAACGACGACGGTTTAGAAGGGACCGATGAAAGTCATGGATAACTGACGTAGGTAGGGTCAAGGTGAAAGGAAATTAATAAGATATGATAGTGGGGGTTAAAATAGAGTTAAACAAAGATGGAAGGGTGGACAGGGAGGTCTGTGAAAGTATCAGGTATACTTAGAGGTAGGTAGCAAGCAATAATGGGTGATTTGGTGGTGTGGGTAGAGAAATGGCTGAATCTATGAGTAGGTAGGAGATGGGAAATGTACATGCAAGTATAAACTGACAATAGAAGTAACAAGACTATTATACTAAAATGGAATATGCTGGTAGAAGGTATACTTATTGTCATACGGGTTTTGATGGCTGAATGGTCATGGTAGTTGATCACAAAGATGGTGTTTGGTGCCACAATAGTGTTTCCTGGAATACTTCCATAAGTGCAATACCTCTGGATCTATCTTGGTGTTGGCTGTGGATGTCTGGGTGTGTGAAAAGACTTTGGTTATGCTTGCATGTAGCTATCTTCTTGTTCCCTTGATCTTAGAATGTGCCAAACCAAAAACAAGATTGCTAAGGTGAATAAATGGAAGCTGGTGGTGGTTCCTGTTGAACGACATCGATGTAGGGATGACCAACATCAGTTAAGGCGGGATTCCTTAGGTTTACTAAAACTGGAAGAGATTTTTGATTTCTTGGGCTAGGTTGGTTTATTCTCGCGGATCAGAATGTAATATTATCTTATAATGAGAGGGAATGTGGTTAGAGAAATCTTAGGAATGTGCTTTTAGGGTTAGAACAAATCTTAGCTCATTAAGGCAAGTAAGATCATGTCTTAGTTAGTTATGGAAACATGCCAAGAATAATTCTAGGGTGAGGTGGCTAGGTGAGGTGGAGGGCTAAGGTGGAAATTTAGCTTAATTAAAATAATTAAGTAATGAATGTTGTGAGGATGGGTATTAATTTAATTAAGTTAATTAAATTAATATTAATGTGGGGTGGAAGGGGCCATGGTTAGGTAAATATGTTTGAGTTGGTTATTTGACATGGGGCTAAGGGGAGTGCAACCCAATTTCGGTGTCTACACACATATCCGTTTCTCATGCCTAAATATGTCTTTCTGCATTAAGCATGGCCTTGGTACTTTGGGGAAACTCCACCTCATCCTGCCACCACCTTCTATGATGAAATTGACCTCCAATATTAGCCAGCATGTCAGCACACATATTAAATTCCCAAAACATGTGATTAAAAAGAATATTATCAAAATTTATAAGCATAGTATTTACATCTCTTATAATAGAATCTATATTAATATGATGCTTAGAAAGACCTTTCATCAAATTAATAATGTATAAGGAATCTCTCTCCACCTAAATTTTCTTAATTTGAAAAGAATTAGCCCATTGTAACCCAATTAAAAGAGCATAAGCCTCAACGTAGTTATTTGAATTATTTCCAATAGGTTTAGCATAAGCTAAAACCCAGGCACCCACTTCATCTCTAATAATACCACCAAATGCAACTAAACCAATACTTCCTTTTGATGCTCCGTAAAAATTCAATTTCATCCATCATTCAGTAGGAATTTCCCATTTAGCACTTCTTCTACCCATATCCTTCAATAGAGGAGCTTGTTTTACAGACTTAGTGAATCCTTAGGCTTGATCCCCTGGTCATGTATAGGAAAACCACTTTTCTCTTTAATCTTCATAATATAAATATTATTTCTCATAGCACCTAATATACAACTCCCCACCCTTAAAGATTTTTTCTATTTATCTCTAAAAATTTGACCATTCCTTTCAATCCAAATCCCCCATAAAAAGTGAGGTACCACAAAAATCCAAGCCTTAGAAAGACTTAAAGAAATAAAAGGTCTTGTCCATTGCCCATATTAGTTAGAAAAAGTATCTGGAAAGACCCACAAAGTCTATAAGACTTTCATAATATGAAACATAACGCTTCTATAAAAAGGAAAATGAAGAAAGAGGTGCTGAACCAATTCACTATCATTTTTGCAGAAAACACACTAGTTAGGGATCATCATTCCTTTCACCTGTAAATTATCAATGGCTAAAATTTTATTCTAGACAAAATACCACAGAAACAAATTGACCTTTGAAGTGAGATTCTTATCCCATAAATTTTTCCAAAATAGGTGAGAAGGAGGATAATTTCTTACTATAACATACCTAGTTTTAACTGAATACATACCATCCTTTGTCAAAGACCATATCAACTCATCCTCTTTCTAGAAAACAGGTATATGTAATCCTATAAGATTATAATTTAGAATTCTAATTCTTTCCTAAAATTCTCCACCCCCCTTACTAGTCCAATTATTTCCAAACCTAGCCCTAATTAGATATCTCCCAATAATCTCTAACCCAATTTCCCATAGCCAATTAAAAGTGACCCGCCACCTCTATCCAGTGAACTTGATTAACTAAAGGATCCTTAGATAACCACCAGTCTTCCCAAAATATAATTTTTGTACCATTTCCAATTAACCATTTACTACCTTTCAACAAAATATCCCTTCATTTTCCCAAACCATTCCAAAAAAAGGATCCATCCAGAAGAGCACCATTAGAGACAAAAGAGGCTTGATCAACATATAAATACTTATCTTTTAGAATTCTAACCCATAATCCATCTTCATGCTCTAAACGCTAACCAATTTCAGCCATAAGGGATAAGTTCATACTTTTGATATCTTTCAATCCAAACCCACCAACATACTTTGGATGGGTAAATTTTTCCCATGCCACCAAAAAAATTCTATCTTTAGAATCTGAGTAATAATTTTTCTAATTTTAGCTAGCATTTTAAATAGGGACATCAAATACACCACCATACTATGAAGACAACTTTGAAGTAATTGGAGTTTACCTCTCTGAGATAACAAAGTTCCTTTCCAGGTTGCAATTTTTTTTGAAACCTCATAATCAATGGGTTCCAACCTTCCAAATCCATCATTACTTTAAACAAAGGCATTCCATGATAAGAACATGGAAACACCTAAATAGGACACTCCAAAACCGCAACAATTCTGTTTTGAATTTCAACATCTACATTAAAAAAGAGAGTAGAGGTTTTTCTAAAGTTAATGAGCTGACATGTAACCTCCTCAAAATATTGTAAGACCTCCTTAGAAAACACAGCTTCCACTTGATTTGCCTTACCCAAAAGGAAAGTATCATCCAAAAATTGTTGCAAAGCTATAGGATTTAGACCATTAGAAATAACTAACCCATGCAACTTATTTTTCAATTTACAGTCACCACAAAGTCTACCTAAAGTATCTTCCATAATGATGTAAATAAAGGGAGAAAGAGGATGCCTTTTCCTTAACCCCTTTACAGATGAGAAAAAACCTTCAGATTTCCTATTGACCAGAATCGAGTACTTCGGAGTAGAGATACACTCCATTATCAAATCAATAAAATGATAATGGAAACCCAAATTTCCAAGAATTATTTTAATAAATCTCCATGATACTCTATCATAGGCTTTATTCATATCTATTTTAAGCATCATGGAATCCCTTTTTGAAACATCCACTGAATGAAAAACTTCATGAATAGTTATCAGACTATCCAAAATTTATCTACCTTCTGCAAAATCTCCCTGATTTGATGAAATATAAATGTTCCAACAAACCTTTAATTCTTAAATAGATAATCTTAGTTATTATCTTATAGACTGTGTTACACAGACTTATTGGTCTAAAATCAGTCACTTTTTCAACCCTAGGAACCTTAGGAACAAGAACAATAAAAGTACTATTAACTTCCTTCAAAAGCTTACCATACTTGAAGATCTTGCATATCCTTATGAATGATTTCCCAGAAGGATTGAAAAAACAAAGATGGAAATCCATCAGGGCCAGGGGATTTATCCCCTTTCAAATCAAAAATTACAGTAGATATCTCCTCAACAGATGGGATTTTAATCAATTCAACATTATCCTGATGAGAAATAATAGATTGAAAAATATTTGCAATATCACATTCCTTACCCATATCAGGTTCCATTCTTGTAGCTAATAACTGAGAGAAAAAACTAACAAATTTCTATGAAATATCACGCTAATTATTTAATCTAACTCCTCTTCCATCTTCTAATTCTAGAATAGTGTTACCACTCTTATGCATATATGCAATAAGATGGAAAAACTTCATATTCCTGTCACCCTCCTTTAACCACAAAATAAGAGAATTTTGTTTCCAATAAGCCTCCTCTTTAGCTTCTAAATTATGATATTCTGGCAAAAGGAATTTCTCCTTATCTCTCGACTCTTTTTTCAAACCTTTGTTTTCAATATCATCCTCCACCTTCTTTAAAGCTTCACTAATCTCAGTTTTCTAAGCAAAAATATTCCTAAACATTTCTTTGTTCCAAACTTTTAACAATGTTTTAACATTATTTAACTTTGCCACAACCTTGAACATAGGTTTACCTTTAACATCAACTTGCCAACTCGACCTAATCTCCTCCTTGATACTAGGATGCTACAACCACATCTTAAAAAATCTAAACTTCTTGCTTCTTACACCATTAATTACACCATTTTGAAGGAAAATGGGACTATGATCAGATCCAATTTTTGGTAAAGCCACCAAAGACACATCCAAATAGTGTAACTAAGATAAATTAATGAGAATCCTGTCCAATTTAATTTGAATAATATTTTCCCCCAATCTTGTATTCAACCAAGTGAAAGGAGATCCTTTCAACTCAACATCCACCAAATTACAATTTCTAATCAATTCAGCAAAGTCCCCCCATACTATCACTGTAGACACCTAAACCACCTTTTTATCATCCATACACAATGGAGTATTAAAATCACATCCAACTAACTAATTTAACTCTTTAAATTGGCTACGAAATTGGCCAATATCCATCTAAAGTTTTCTTCTTTCAACAGCCAAATTGGGAGCATAAATATTTAAACAAATCCACACAGACCCATCCTACTTCTCTCTAAGCAAGATAGCACCATGATAGTGAGACTTGAAAATCAAACTCCCTTCTTTATCATTATGATTCCAAAAAGTAACCAAAACCCTAGATGCACCCATTGAAGATACACTCTGTAGCTCAGATATAAAATGAACTTTATTATGTACCTCACTCATTTTTTCTTTAGACATATTAATTTCTTGAATCGATACAATATCAAGTTTATTCCTTTTCGTGAAAGAGGATAAAATAATATGTTTATTACGGTTATTTAAACCCCTTATATTCCAAGAAATAACCTTCATCTCAATTTATTTGGTGAAATGCTCTCCTCAATGGAGTGTTGTCTTCCTGAATCTATTTCTTTAGCTGCTGTTTTCTCCCTTTTATCCCTATTTGACATATTTCCTTTTCTTACAGGAGATTTCCCACAATATGCTTTAAATTTGTCTTACTTCTAAGCACTTATCATGTTTACCCTCTTTTCTTCCAACACCTCCTTAATCCTATCTAAATTTAGAGAACAAGGAACTTCCTCAACTAGAGACAACTCCTTCTCATCCTTTAAAAAAGATTCATTCTATTTTGGTAGATCCAAAAAATTTGGATCTAAACCTTCCTGCCTAGGTTGTTGATCCTCCACACCCAAACCTTCCACATTCAACTCCACCTTTTGGTTTTGAGACCAAATTCCTTCAAACTCCTAATCTGCACCATCCATAACCTTACATGCTTTAATATGAGAATCCATTTTTAGTTCCATATTTTCTTGAGCTACAACTTCCTCCAAATCCTCTACTTGTAGCAAATGAAACTTGTTTGAAGAAAAATTATTTAAAGGTAACGTACTAGTTCCTTCTTCTCTCATTGATTCCTTTTCCTTTCTTTCCCAAGTCTGCTTACCTTTCTTACCCTCCTTACACTATCTCTGATCATGTCCCATCTGCCTACATTTCTGGAAGAAAAAAGGAGAATCTTCATACTCTATCTTCTGAAACCATTTCACCAAACTTTAATTTAATTTCTATTTCCTTTCTCAACAAATTACCCACAGGAATAATAACAAAGAAATGGGCATACATTAACCTCATTCTTTCCCTAGTAATTGGATCAAACACCACCAAATATCCTATGAAATTTGCAATGGATGTTAAGACCTCTTCTTCCCAAAATTCCATTGGTAACCTAAGAAGTTTTACCCATACAGGGAACTCATCTGGTTTCTCCTTAAATGGATCAAAACTTGGGCTCCATTTTTGGATAAGAAGGCTTGATTTTTCCCATAAACCAAGGACCTCCAACTAAGATGTTTTTACAGTCCTCTGAATTCGAAAGATTACTGATAAAAAACCCATTCACATAGGAATCAATTTCCATTGATCCCTTTGGGTTCCAATTCTATTTTTCCCATTCCTAAAACCATTCCACATTTGGTCTTGATCCATAAAATTTTCCAACCAAAACATATTCCATTCGAGATCTAGCTTTTTCTACTAACCCATTAGGGATAGAAATACTTAAAAGTGCATCTTTTTCCACAATCATAATGTTTGAATCAAATGGATGATTCAAAAATTATGTTCTACGGCCCAAAATCCTATCAGCCCATGAGGTAGAAAGAGAAGTCTTACCTATTTCTTGTACCATATGTGGGCCCCCTTCTTACACCACCTTGATCCAAGGGTCCCTTGTGTCCTATGACAGTTTCTACTCATTTGGTTTTTTAAAACCTTGATCCTCATGCTCCTGCTCCCACTCCATCCAAAATAACTAAATAATGTTTTTCATATGGAGTTCTTACCTTACCAATTTGAAGTAATTTTCCTTAACCCATAATAAAAACAATATAATCACAATTTTAAATTTGACGTAGAAGACACAAATTATTTTAATTTAAAAACCTATCGATTATAACAAAAACATTACTAAACAATCATACTATACTAATTACATGCACTAGTATATTGAATTGGATGAATTACATGAATACATGACAAGGCTTGGTTCACTAATCTGATGTAAAAATAAAAACCACGTAATTTCTCCAATTATTAACTGGGAATCAAACTACGTCCTGGAAATTGCTTGAGGAGACCAATGAAGCCTTACTACAACTCAAATATAGATGAATCAGGGAGCTCGAAAGGCATGCAAACCCCTAAATCCAATATAGCACAATAATTGCATGAATATGAATAGAATGCAACATGCAACAATAGATGGAATTCCTTGAATAATTTGGGACGTATTTGGATTTTCTATAAGTAATTGCAGCTTTGTGGGAACTACAAGACGTTGGGTCTATTGAATATCGACTCAAAGATCTACTTATAGATAGACTATCCATGAGGATCGTTAAACCACCACTCAAAATCAGGCACATAAATGACTGCCAAACTGAAAATCAAACCGACAAAATGAAGATCAAATCGTTGAGTTCCATATGAGCATATAGATCATTGACCAACAAATAAGTTCGGTGCACGAATGATACCATGGAAAATCTACGTAGATTTAGAAGGCACTCAACCAAAAAAAATTTTCTGTGGAAATAAATCTATCCAAGCAAGGATTTTGATCTATGTTGAAATAAATAATAAGTAGACCGAGATGGAGATACACATTAATACAATATGAGTGTAAAATCATCGGTATTCTTCCTTGTAAGCGTAATTTTTATTAATGTAATTGGATCATGACCAATATGAGTGCATGTGGACTTGTACAAATAATCTCTAAAGCTACAGGTAGGATCTAGATCAAGCATGACATTGATTGAGGCATGGAATGGATAGGATGAGGATATGAAGGCACATAGATCATGTTATAAGGAGTCAATGTAGATCATACAAATCATACATTACTATAAATTAATTAATGGATATCATAACATGGTACAATAAAGGTGTACCCCTATAAAGAAATCAATACTCCATCAAACGAACCTCTTACATTGAAAATCCCTGCTCTACTACCAAATATTAAATTTGGTCAGAGTCTATGCCAGAGAGCCGAATGGACGCAATATAAAAAGTAATATATTTAGAATACTATAGATAACATTAAATAGGCTATTATATAGCCATATCAATAGGAAAACAACTTCATGTAAAATAGGTAGGAATAATAACAAACTATAAAATATAACCTGTTCAAATGAGTTACGAGTATAACCAAACAACTAATAATACAAGTTGTTATTACAACTCAATATAACCATAAATATTATTTCAACCATAGTAAACATTAATTTTCTAACACTACTCAACACCTAAATTTAAAGTAATATTGCAGATAGTGACATAGTACAATGTTTAGGGAAATGCCATAAAATCATACTTATGATGGGTGACTCCATAATGGAATTTACTATGTTTGTTATCCCTATGGGAGGGAGATAAATATTGTATCAAGTGTTTAGTGGATCACAACTTTGGGCACCATAGAGCTAATTTTTTAGGATTCGTTCATGTGCTTTATTTCTAAGGCTAAAACAATTTGAACTTCAAGGACTAAAGGAAAAAATTACTCAGGTGGGTAGTTCTCACCAAATGTAGAAGATTCTTAAAAAGGGGACTGAAGGATTTGTAGCATGATTATTCTCCATGGAAGTTCAACCACCAACTATGATAGTGCATCCTGATCTTTAGAAGGTTATTGATCAACATGCAGTTGTCTTCAAGGATCCTAGAGAATTGCCTCCAAGAAGAGATCATGGTCATACCATTCGATTAATTCCAGGATGCCAACCTCCTAACATAAGGCCTTATAGATACCCAAAGAGTGAGATAGAGAATATGGTTGACAAAATGTTTGAAATGGGAATTATTTATCATAGTCATAGTGCTTATTGTGCTCGAGTGATGATGGTACACCACAAGGATGGAAGATGGCACATGTTTCTAGACTAAAAAGAACTTAACAAGTACACTATCAAAAATAATTTTTCCTATTCCTGTCATTGATAATTTTTTTCTATTTATACCTAGGGAGAAGGCCCTAGCCTATAAAAAATACATTGTCAGTCCATGATAGTAACATTCATCGATGGAATCTCAAAAAAATGTAAAGCACCTTATCATATGAAATACTTACAAAAATGGTGGGAAGAGCTGATCTCAGCCTCTAACCCACCAAAACTATCCTTTTCATCACTATATACATAATCCTTCCTAAATAAGGATACATTTGAAATCCTTAAAAAAACCTATCATCCATTTAAAAACATATACCCAAAAATTATATACTTGCTTCTTGTGAAAAAAGCATCACCTACTTCCCCTTATAGCTGCCAGGAGAAACTTCTACAATGATTATCACCTCTAAATTTTCCATTCTTTGAGTGAAAGAAGAGATATGTATCATACAATAATAGGACATGTCCACCTTTGCATGATTAAAAAGAGAACCCCTAGATTCATAGCCAGAGCTCCTGACCACGAGCCACCTCATGAATAACCTTGGTAAGAGCATGCACATGGAATAGTAGGCTCATTATTAATTCCTCCAAGCATGCATGATCCATTTGGAGGATGAATTGACCAGAGGAATTCAAAATAATGTTGGTGGAAATCAGATCCTGAGCCATGTCGAAGACAGTGCACCTTCCTATTGACTAGTTGAGATCCAACATCAATCTTGTAATGCAATCAAAAATGTTAGCATCCTTAACCTCTTTGAATTCCTCAACATCTGACTAAGCTTTCTCTAACCACCCTCTCATTGATACATTTTTTATTTTAGTGTCCATCCAAAAGGTGAAAGATTCACCAGCTTCTTCACTTGTAAGAGCCCAATTTATTTTCTTGCTCAGCCCCACATCAAAGCCCATGTAATTATTCATTGCAAAAAGGAAAAAAGGCAACCCATAAATTAACCCAAGTGCTAACCCAACACAACTCCAAGTCACAAATGCAAATGCAATTAAATTACCACACTAGAGAAATGTGCTAAATAGACCCATGACATGCCTCACACAAGGGAAGGAACATGTTTCCAGTACCAAAGATCATTATAAAATTATCACATGCATTACCATAATGACACAAAACCATGGTAATAAATTCCCCAGCAGCCTATATAATTAATCTTTCACATGGATTTCGACCAACCTTGCATCATTTGAGGAAGGATAAATAATGTCACTAGGAAAGTTCTCTTTTGATACTTGACATTTTTATAGAATTATTCCCATAGCTCAACCCCTTTGTTCGAAAATTAACCAGTCACTTAATTCCTAGATATTTTAACATAGGAAATTTGAAATGTAGAGAAAAAAGAAAGAATAGTCTTAATCTGTTGACATATCAGTTCCAACAACCAAGCCTTGGGATGCTTACCCAAAACAAATTCAATAATGATTTTATAATCTCCCTCTATCCATAGACATTTCAATTTCTGATTTTTTACTTCCAAGATACCGAAGAGGAGAGCCATGACTTCTACCACATTATTAGAGGAAACACCACAATCCACTACTAAGGCTATCATAAGTTGGAACCTTAAATCTATGAAAATTCAATCATAACCCACTCTACCCAAATTTCCTCTTGAAGCACCATAAAAATTTAATTTAATCCATCCATCCCCAGGAGGCCACTACAAAATTTTTTGATCTTCCCTACTCCCATTATTAGGAGGTGCATGAGTATACTTTTGGGGAATTAAAGGGAATTTACTGCATAAATCTATACCACAATATTTCTACAATCCAAATCTTTTCTCCAGAACTTAATCAATTTAGATAATATACCTTATATCCTATTCCATACTTGTCGAAAGGAGAGATTGGTACCTCGATAAATTCTTCTATTTTGTTCAAGCTAGATACTCCAAATAACAACTACTAGAGTGAGGTTCCAGAGAAGTTCTGGCCCCTTATGAGAAACTTTCCAATTCCACTAGGAGATCAAATAAAAAATTGAGCAAGGAAGGACCCAATTTAAATTCCATTATTGCTGTAGACACCTCTAGTTTGATCAAAGCACTATTATCTCTAATATTGTACTAACTATTCTCTTCCTTGCAAATTGACGACACATTGTCAGTTAGATCTATCTAACTCCCCTTTTATGACACTCTTCTGGTCTTATATCTCTTATAAGTCAATTAAATAGGCTATTATAGCCTCTTATTGGTGAGAATCCTCTTCTACACCGCCTTTATTAGCTTCGTGGACTATAAATCCATTTCATTGGATTGATTAGGCCTTTTAGAACCCTCCTAGAGCCCTAATTTCTCTCTAAACAAGATTAGTTAGTCTAACCTATGTTGATTTCCCTAAATCATGATCAACCTCTTCTAAACTTAGTCAAATCTTACTTTGACTTGCTAATTAACTTGTTGAATCCCTTTTAGTCCCACATGCACCAAAAAGCCTTCTATTTCCAAAATGAAAAAATATAAATAGCCCACTACCCCCCTCTCATTTTCAAGAAAACTTCTTCCCTCTAACATAAACTATAGTATTATTACTAGGATTAAGAGTTTTATTTCATCTTATTGAGCTATCTTGCTTTGTCTTTTTCATTTCACCACACAACATGGAGTAAATGGGAAGAAAAATTGGCCTTGAAGCCTTTAATGGTGAGATCCCATTCTATTAAAGCATAAATTGATTGCTTAGATCCTTATTAGGCTCATTTAATTAAGCTTTCAAGAATATAGGTTAATTACATCTGTTAAGTTTGCTTGTTTTCTTTAAACTAATGCATACAAAGTAGGAATCCTTGTTTATTTCTTAACTAATGGTCCATTGATCGGTTTTGCACAAAGATTTAGGATTTTTGAGTGTTCTTACCCCATTCTATATCTTTTGTAACCTTTCTTTGAACACATTTGGCACACCCGATGGGACACTTATGTCCATCCTCCATTAATGGAGGTCTTTTAAGTTTTTCAAAGTTCACTTATAGGTTTTTTAGAGGAAACAATTTGTTATTTGATTATTTCCATTTCTAAAGCTAGTTAAATCACCCTTGTTTGCATATATTTTATGGGTTTAAAATAGAAATAAGCTTTTTTGACTAACAAATAACCTGTTTTCTTTTGAAAATTTCAAAATCCATGATTTTTTTAGGTTTTTCAATGGGTACATGTAGGTGTCTTGATAGGGCGTGTCTCTGTCAAAACCCTAACACTCGTGTTGAGTTGGCGACACACCCTTATGAGCATATTACACAATTGACAAGCTCATTTTAGAACGGGCTCACATCTCCATTAGTTGCTTGATCGTACCTATCACTCTAGACGTGTTGGTGTATACTGTTTTTTACTGTGTAAACTTTGTCGTTTTTACTTGGCCATGTCTCCGTTGAAACATCAGTGTCTCCATTGACCATTTTGAGCATCTCTGTGTCTTTGGACGCGTTGGTGTCTGCTGCCATAATGTGTTTTCTGACATTTTTTTACTACGCAAGCGTACACATTGAACAGAGAAGTGTACATGTGTTGAAACCCTAGCATACCTATGTGACATGGCCCACATAGGTGTTATACCCCTCTGTCAATTTTTTTTCCTGCCACGTGCATCTGCGTCTGTTAGGGCGCATATCCATCGGCTAGGGAACACTAGTGTCATTCTGGGCATGCATGCTTCTGTGTTAAAATCTGAAAAATCTTTCTCCAATATGTAAAACTCATTTTTCTAAGCATTTATAAGGTTTTTTAAAGAATAAAAAAGTAGATGCAGGGTTTTTTTTTTTGTTATTTCAACTTGCATAGCTTAAGTGTCTTCATTTCTTAGCTTGCATGGAGTTTGTAAAGTGTGTATGCTCTCTCCTCGTGCCTTCTAGGTGATCCCGAAGATCAAAATAACTTGTACAACTTTATGTCACACTTTAAAAACACTTGTTCTATGATTCTAAAGAGTAAAATAATTTCCATATATGATTTGTCTTAGTAGAATTTTCACATTGCATGTATGCTCTTCCTTTGCACCTTTTGGTGATCTTAGGAATTTAAAGCAAGGTGTCGATTCTCTTTCTTGATATCAATTTGTGAAATGGAAAATTACTAAACTCGTTGTCTACAGGACCTAACACTTGTTAAAGAAAGGCATCGAAACAAAACACAAAACTTCTAATGCACATGTTTACATGCATATTACCAAATGGTGTGATACTTGAAACCACATTTAAGTTAAAAAGATAAAAAAACACACCATTCCCCTTCACACTGTATTGTCAAGTTTTGGAAAAGGGTACGTCCCTATCCACTCAATTGGAACATAACCCCTTTGGCATAACACATCTAAGCTACAACAATCGGGGTGTGGTTCCAGGAACCCTAAAGTAATCCACCACTAAGTAACCTCGTGGATGAAACAGGAAGCAATCCGCTTACCCACTTGACTAGTATGCCATTTGTGAGTTAGAGTCACAAGTTGTCCGTATCGTGACCCTGGTAAGAGTACACAATGGACAGCATTTATTTCCCACTGTACTTGAAGGGGGAAAAAGCTGAGATACTCCAAGAATTAGTCAGTATGGAACTTTTCTTGGTAAATCATGTCCAATCTTAAACAAACTTGTGACACCTAGTTGAGAGAACTTATTAAGGAGGCCATTTTATCTTATAGCCCACTTTGTCTAGTCCGTTGTCGTGTTGAGCCATCACGAAGTTATGACTCACTTTGTAATCTGAACCTTGTTCCTTGAACAATGAAAATATTCCACTTAAGCTTGAGCTAAGTGTCTTATAATCACGAAAATTAAACAATGTCCCACTTAGCTTATCTTCTTTTTCTCTCTTCGAATGAGGTGAAGCTCAGCCCAAGTGGTCGCTTGGTCTATTTTTCCATATTTTTGATCTATACACATTACATTCTTGATTTTCTATTTTTGGGAGTGAGAATGGGGCATACCTCAAGTGTTTTTATCATATATAGTACTCACCACTTTTTTTGTCTATTTACGCCCATCTATTTTTACGGCTAGGTTGTTAAACGTCTTATAGTGTGTAGTTACATTGTTTCATATCTTTGATAAAGTCCTTCGATCTTGATTTCAAGATCATCTTCACTATTGCAAGTTTGGTTAATCATTTGTCTCTTCTTGAGTTGATATTTTTTCTCACATTCTAGTAGCCCAATCTTGGTACTTACATCATGTTTTCATTTTTTTTTTTAGAACGTGATATAATTCCCTTTTATTGTGTGGTTATGTTTACTCACACAATTAAAAACTCCTTGTATCATACTTATTACTTGGTTTCAGTTTTTACGTCATCTGAGTCTTTTTAAAAGTGTCGATGTCACCTCATATATATTGCAATGATGTTGTCTTGATACTAGACACCTTTTTTTCTCGGTTAATGTATCAAGATAGTGTTGTTACGCTATTTCTCTATTCGTAACTTCCATTTTTCATAATACTTAGATTTCATCAGACATTCAAACTACTTTTAAGTACACCTCGTCAGGAGGACTGTGTCCATACCACTTTGATATTTAGGTCTTGTTAGAATTCTAACTTGACCTACGCATTGATACGATATTGTCACTATTCATTTTAGGGTATAGGCTCAATAGTAACGACAAAATTGAGTTATCATTGCATTTAGGTGTGCATATGAGTGTTCTTTGAATAAAAAAAAACTACATAGCATTGCATCTAGGACACACTGTGGCATATTTCAAACATCACCTTGAACTAAATTACAAAATCACAAACTTAGGAGACCACGCTAACTTCATACAAACTGTCGTCTAGTAATGCCTAAAATCACGAAGATGGAAACCAAATCAAACATGAGCGTGACTTAGGAGAAAACCCTTTCAAAACCTTCCCATTTAGTGGACAAAAATTTAGCATCTCTGTTTTCTCAAGTCAATGATAAGGAGCCATTAATTGACCATAGTGGAGAAGATTCAAACTCTTCTCGGAGAACAACAGAGATTAGACCTAGGCAGATTTGATGAACTCCTATATTATAATAGAGATCAGGTACTCGCAAGAGTCTTAGAATTAGGAGCTAAACATTACGCATGAACACAAAGTAGAAACCAAATTCATTAATCACAAAGCAGGATAATGAGTATCGCTCTTAGACATAAATAACCCCTTTGAGATAGGGTACACTTCTACTTTTTGGTAACATCATGCCACTGTCAAAGGAGACCCATCACCGTGGCCTCACTACAAAGCTTCACGGAAAGTGAAGATTGAGCGTAAAGCTTCACCTCTTCCCAAATTTTATGAAGAAGAGGACCCTCTAGTTGAAGAGAAGATCCTTCAAAAATAGATCTTGAAATTAAGGCTAGAAATGAGCAAACCTAGGCTCTTCAAGCAACTAACATATACAAAGGCAAAGACAAAATGAAATCTAGTGAATTATCACTTTGATCCATACACTGACATTACCTTTAAGGCGGCTCAAGCACAAAAGACCAATGTCGCCTACTAAAGAAAAACTCATTCACAAAGAGTTATAATCAATGAAAGATACGCTTACTACACTACCAGGAAGGTAAACGTATGCCAGAATAGGAAATATTCATATGAAGAACTATGCCCTTATCCTTTCAATAAGGACATGTTACGACAACCCCTCCCAAAACACTTTACCATTCCCAAGTTTGATAAATATAAGTGCAAGAGTGATCCTCATGATCATATAAAATACTTTTACATGGATTTGCCAAGAGGTCGCATATAGTGATAACTTCTTAATAAGACTTTTTCCTCACAACCTAGGAGCACTAGGATTGGAATGGTTTTATAGTATTCCGAAGGGCTCCATTACAACGTGGCCTGCATTAGCAGAAAAATTCATACGAAATTATTCCTATAACATGGAAAATGATATCACAATGAATGATCTATGCAAATATGAAATAGAAACCCAATGAGACCTTTGCCAGGCTTTTTACAATGATGGCGAGGGTTAGCAAGTCGTTTCCCTTGTGCATTATCTGGAAAAACAACTAGTGAGCATATTTGTTCCTAACATAAACCTAGAAACAACCTTCTATTTACAAATGCATTGTGGCTTAAACTTCGAAGAGGTCATAGAGAAAGGTGGTCAAATTGAGAAAGCCCTCATTACGTGAAGGGGAATGCTTAAGTCTGTCATTAAAGACAAACACAAAGCCAAATCCGTAGACAGACCAAAAAATTTTCAATAAAAACAAACATGTTGTTGGTGATGGCAGTACAGACTCCAAGAGATTCCAAGCCGTGCAGATGGGTCCCACTTTTAAAGCTTTCACAAGGACCTCATCCCAAGGTTCCCACTAAACATGCACGTTCAAGCCGTTAACAGAATCCCTATCTATCATACTAAAGTAGTTAGATAATGTAAAAATGGTGGAATATCTAACTACAACAGTACCATATCCTAGAAGATTATCCAAAACCTGGTTGGTTCAAAGACCATGAGTACTATGAATTCCACCATGTTAAAGGACACAAGACAGATAAGTGGTTTAAGACTAAGTCCTTACATACAAGACCTCATTCAAGAGGGTAAGATCGCCGTAGATTCTCCCCATGACTCAGGACAAGGTCCAAAAGAGAAAATGGGTATCTACAAAGATCCTTTTCCTAATCATGCAGATAAAAAGAAAAAGAAGCCAGATCATGGACAAACCTCCAACGATTATAGGACTGTCTGCTTATATATACCCCACTAATGATAGTCCCTTTGATTCTCTCACAGGATGTATTCACTCATCTGATGAACAAGTCAACACTATCTAGAATCTTATAAAAGAGTTACATGGTAGGGATGAGACATGCTCGTTTAATCATACTGAGATCCCATGCCTATCCCTCAGGAAGGTCAGTACAAATTTGATAGACTAGTTAGAGAAAATTCCTGCTAGAATATCCATTCTCGATCTCCTCAAAATATCTACTTCCCATAAGAACATATTGTATAAAATATTGCAAAATTCAGGAGTCTCTACAGATGAAGATATCACGCGCACTCCAAGCCATGATGGCACACCTCAACTCCAATGATCATATTACTTTTGATCACACCGTAATCTTGTGTAACAACCCAGAATAAAAATTACCCTTATACTTAGAAGTGGTGGTTACTCATCGACAAAATCAAGAGGGTACTTGTGGATGGTGGATCTGGTCTAAAAATTTGCACTTTCAAGTTGGTTAAGTAGCTAGGCCATTTAGTAAAAGATCTGGGAGCTAATGACTATTACGATCACAACTTATGACAATGAAGAATGAGAATCAGTAGGTACTATAGTAGTTCCCATGGAAGTAGGCCCAACTTGTCATGACACGACATTTCATGTCCTTGACTTAGACCTTCCATATAACATGCTCTTGGGATGCCCATGGATTCATGCCATGTAGGCCATTCCATCAAATTTCCATCAGTGTATCAAGCTCTGTCATGAAGGACAAGTGGTTACCATTCTGGGTGACCCAGAACCATTCACACATTGTAGGGCATTACACAGTTTTTCTTGTGCAGCTTATGAGTTTCCTTTGGCAGATGTTGTTAGTCCCCCTACAAATGGAAGCTATTAAGAAATGGGTAGATACAGAATCACTCACACCTTATAATCAATATTTTCCTTCGTTAGTTAACCCATTCTCTTCATGGGAGGAAACGTCAGACAAAATATGGCCTAGGTGAGCCATTCACTCTTTGAACAAGTATTTGATAATATCAGATTTATCAGTATCTCCCAGAACACGGGGTAAGCCTTATTTTTAGTTCAAGAGCACTCGGGAGCAGTGTCCTAAACCATTGGAAAAGTTTTCCATAGTGGTCTCCTATCTAAGGAGAAGATGTTAGAAGATCCTACTAGTAGAGTGCCAGAAGGTACCATGGCTTCATGCCATCAAGCACCCCAGTACATCAAAGGTCACCGCATGATGTTTGTCATGGGCTATAGTGGATTTGGATGTGGAATAAATGCACAAGGATTGGCTAGAGCCTATTCCCATCCCATATTTCAAGTCTGATAAGCATGGCCTGGGGATAAGGCCTCATAACACTCTACCCTAATATTGACACCACCTCTTCTGAACATGAGGATGTTTCATCTCATTCTGATAGCAACGCAAGATTCCCAATGTAGCCTCTACGAGGATCTTGCTTCCACTAACCTATTCCCAGATTCAGTGGTCCTTACCTTATCTGAATCCAACCCCCTAACCAATTATCAAATAAGCCCTTGTGTATCCTAAACTTATAGATTGGGATCAACAACTTCACGTGCCACTAGACTTCTTTGAAAATGATGAGGCATTTGCAGAGTTCATGGGACTCAAGGATTCTATTCCATCTGGGGATCACAAGAAAGGATTTGCAATTCAACTAGACACCCTGTGCATACTTTAGAGAAGAGGTAGAGATGTTTGGATGTTTGAATAAGAAGGTGTAAACAAGAGTACAAATACTTCAGATAAACCTTGCATAAATGATAAACGGAAGTCTCACAGTGAAAAACTCTTTGAAAACACTCGTAGATAAACATAACGAAGAGTCTAAGGATGAAGTGGTTTATCCATTTAAAGATGATAAGGAGCTTCCACAGGCAGTTGATCTTACTCTTCTTCCTAATCCTACACCGATGAAAGATGCCTCCAAGATGCTTGTTGAAGAAACAATAAATGTCAACATTTGTTTAGAAGAGCAACCAAGACTGGTAAAATTGGGAGCTTCACTCTCAGCTCAGGAACAAAAAATCTATGTAGAGATCTTAAGGAGAATATGCAGATATATTGGTATGGACATATGCAGATATGCCTTGTTTGGACCCGGAGTTATTTGTGCACAACCTCGTTATGCACACCCAAATGCCAAACCCATCAAGAAAAAATTAAGAAAGATGCATCCTAAGGCAATGCTCCTTGTTAAAGAAGAATTAGAAAAAATGTTAGCTACTGATTTTATCAAACCCATTGACTATTCAGAGTGGATATCTAACATAGTCCCTATATAGAAAAAGCCTAGTCGGCATAAGGATTTGTACTGATTTCAATGACATCAATAAGGTATTTCCTAAAGATAACTTCCCCCTACCTAAAATTGACATGATAGTTGATTCCACTGGTGGTTATGAAATTTTGTCCTTAATGAATGAGATTTTCAGGTTATAACCAGATATGGGTTGTGGAGGAAGATCAACATAAAACATCCTTCATCACCCCTTGGGGGACATTTTGTTACAAACTCATGCCTTTCGGACTCAAGAATTCTCGGAGCTATTTATCAGCGGGCCATGACTATTATCTTCCATGATATGATGAATGACATCAAGGAAGATTATGTTGATGACATCCTAGCAAAATCCAAGAGCATGAGGAGAACACCCTGAAGTGCTAAGGCGTATTTTTCAGCGTCTATGAGACTATAAGGTTCACTTGAACCCTAAGTAATTTGTCTTTGGTGTGTTATCAGGAAAGCTCCTAGGATTCATTATTTTACAAAGAGGGATTGAAGTGGACCTTACAAAGGTTACGACTATCACAGAAATGCCACCACCTACCACTCTCAAGCAATTAAGGAGTCCTACAAGGGAAAATTCAGATCAATCCATCACTTTATTTCACAATTTGTGGATAAGTGACAACCCTTTACCCATTTAATAAATAAATATGTGGTATTCATTTGGGGACCAGATTGTCCAAAAGGCCATTTGCACTACTAAAATAGTACATGGTCAGCCCACCTGTGCTCATGCCACCTACCCCAGGTGAACCTCTCCTCTTATACATTTCTGCTACTTCGGTTTTCTATTGGTTCACTACTTTCCCAATATGACTTAGACCATAAAGAGAGAGCAGTTTACTATCTCAGTCACACCTTGATTGCATATGATTTGAATTACCCCCAAATAAAAAATTCATGCTTAGCCAGTTTCTCTTTACCTTCCAAAAGCTTCGCCATTATCTCTTGAACAATAAAACCAAACTCATATCCAAATTTTACCCTCTGAAGTACCTTTTATCCAAACCCTCCCTCACAGGTCGAAATGGCTAATTGGATCATTCTCTTAAGTGAATTTTTTATCGAATTCGTCAATCAGAAGTCTTTGAAAGGATAGGTATTGGTTGATCAAGTCAGTAGAAGCTCCTCTCCTAGGAATGGAACCTTTGTGCCTAGATCTGCTCAGATGCATCTATGATGTATATTGAAGAATTTATAGAATGGAAGGTCCATTTTGATAGATCTTTCACCTTCCATGGATCCGGAGCAGGAGTGGCACTTATCACTCCCACAGGCGATGTCATACCAAGATCATTCCAGTTGGTATTCCCATGTACTAACAATATTGCATAGAGTATGAGACACTCATCACTGGCCTCAAGCTAGCTATTACTTGGAACATCAGACAACTACGAGTCATTAGAGACTCTCAACTTATCATTAAACAAGTCAATGATGAGTACAAAGGTTAAAGATGAGAAGCTCATTCCATATAAGAAATATGGTTGAAACCCTGAAGGAGTACTTCACACAGATCATATTTGAGCAAAATCCAAGGTTTCATAATAGATCCATAGATGCTATGGCTACTAGTTGGGTCTCTGTTATGTATACCACCTCAGGAAAGTAAGATGCATTTCTTTGTAGAGCATTTAAAAGTGTCCCACATATGATATGTCATAGTCGTGTTTGGCATATGAAGTTGTTGGTCCTTTATCCCCTTGGTATGACCCTATCTTTCAATACCTACAAGATGGCACTTTTCCACTAGACATCACCTATTCTAAGAAGAAATCCCTTATCCACCGCATAGCCCGTTATACCCTCCTATGAGGCACCCTTTATCGTCATGGCTATGAAGGGAATCTGCTTCGATGTTTAGATGTTGCTGACTCGATCCATGCCATTAAGGAGGTACTTGGTGGTATTTGTAGAGCACACACTAGCAGCATGGTCTTAGCTAAGAAGCTATTCAGAGTAGGCTATTATTGGCCTACCATGGAATATGGTTATTGTAACTTTGTAAATAAATGTGAGCTATACAAGAAATATGGAAACCTAATACATGCACTAGCATAGGCTTTTCAGCCTATTGCAACACCTTGGCCATTCCCTAAATGAGGCTTGGATCTCATAGGGAAGCTCCATCCTTCTTCTTCAGATGGTCATACTCACATCATCACTGCCACCCGATTATTTTACTAGATGGGTAGAGGTTATGCCTCTTTCTTATGTCACCAGTGCACAAATTTCTAAATTCATCATGAACCATCTCATCTACTGGAACGGTATCCCTTCAGCCATTGTCACTGATAATGGTAAATCCTTCAAAAATAAAATGGTAAAGACATTGTGTCAACATTTCCATATCCAACTCAAATGGTCTACACCCTATTACCCCCAAGGTAATGGACAAGTAGAGGCCACTAATAAAACCCTTGTATGTATTATGGAGAAAATTGTAAGTAAGACTAGTCGTAATTGGCACTTACAAATACATCCCACCCTTTGGGCCTATCGAACTTCCATCTGCAATCCTAAGAAGAAAGCCCTTATCCACCGCATAGCCTGTTATATCCTAGGAGGCACACTTTATCGTTGTGGCTATGACGGGAATCTGCTTCATTGTTTGGATGTTTTTGACTCGATCCACGCCATTAAGGAGGTACATGGTGGTATTTGTAGAGCACACACTAGCGGCATGGTCTTAGCTAAGAAGCTATTCAAAGTAGGATATTATTGGCCTACCATGGAATTTGATTGTTGTAAATTTGTAAATAAATGTGAGCTATACAAGAAATATGGAAACCTAATACATGCACCAGTATAGGCTTTGTAGCCTATTGCAACACCTTGGCCATTCCCTAAATGGGGCTTGGATCTCATAGGGAAGCTCCATCCTTCTTCTTTAGATGGTCATACTCACATCATCACTGCCACTAATTATTTTACCAGATGGGTAGAGGTTGTTGCCTCTTACTTATGTCACCAGTGCAAGAAAATCTCTAAATTCATCATGAACCATCTCATCTGCCATGGTACAGTATCCCTTTAGCCATTGTCATTGATAATGGTAAATCCTTCAAAAATAAAATGGTAAAGACATTGTGTCAACATTTCCATATCCAACTCAAATGGTCTATACCCTATTAACCCCAAGGTAATGGACAAGCAAGAGGCCACTAATAAAACCATTGTACAGATTATGGAGAAAATGGTAAGTAAGACTGGTCGTAATTGGCACTTACAGATACATCCCACCCTTTGGGCCTATCGAACTTCCATCTATAATCCTACTGGTGCGACCGCATATTCACTTCTCTATGGAACTGAAGCCATCATACCTTTGGAAGTAGATCTTATTTCCCTGAGAATATCTCTCAAGAGACTATCTTGACAAAGACAAGGATTACAGAGTTGCTCAACTGGTAGAGTTAGAGCTATTAGATGAAAAGCGTATCAGAGCGTTGAATCACTTAAAATTCTATCAGAACAAAGTGTCCACGAGGATATAAAAAATGCATCATTCATTGGTAATTTGATGTCAGGTGACCTAGTCCTAAAAATAAAATCAGAAGAACACCACCAAAGATAGAGAAAAGAAAGGTAAGTTTGAAGCTAACTGGCTAGGCCCTTATGTGGTCATTGCTAGGTATGGATCAAGAGCTTATAAACTTGCATACTCAGATGAGTGAGGAGATTCCAGAACCTATGAACACCATGCACCTCAAGTGGTTCTACCCTTAAGCATGGTGAGAATATCAAATAAGAACTAAAAAAATAGAAAAACAAAGAAAAAACAAGCAAAAAAATGGAAAAATTTGAGAAAACAGTAAAGAAAAAGCAGGTCATCCACATGTAAAAACCACACAATTGTGGTGCAGTGAGCATGTCTTTGGGTGAAAACCAATTTTTGGCATTGCTAAAGGAAGATTCACCAAATGCAATTCACCCCTACAGCAAGACGGGTAACCCTCAACTGCTTTCTATGGTATAGTTTCCCTTGCTAGGTCTAGGAACCCTACTAAAGTCCACCTTCAGTCGAATCATGATCTGAGCTTATTTTCTCTTATATCTATATGAATGACATTACCTTTGTATACTCCCATGTAATGATGGGGGAACCTTCACATTTTCACCTTCTCGTACATACATGCATGGGGCATTATGCCTTTAGTATAATCCCACATCATGCTGGGGGCATCCATGTTTCTTTATTCTTGTACATTGCTTTCAGAACAATGACCTTAGAAAATGCAAAAACACTCAGAAAATGATACACAAAAAAACCTAAACATTCAGAAAATCTCCCTTTTAGGGATGAAGCTATAACAACTCGCACAACATTGTCTTAGAAAAGTTTGAGAACAATGTGAATAGTAGCCTTGAAAAAAACTTATCTTTTTAGGTAAAGCAAAAAAACATTAGTAAAATGTGTCAATATTGTCCTGCATAAAAGCAAGGTAATAATTTACTTGATTTTAGTTGTTGGTTTGTATAGTTTTTATTGTGAATACCTTTTCATGTTATTTTTTGTTTTATTTTGCTTAACATGGTTTGGATCTTGTTTGATTGAATTATCGTATGGCGTTAGGTTCATTTGTAACATTGTATGCATCTATTAGGGTTCATTTTACTTACTTAGATTAAATGTCAATTTGATCTCCTTTAGTATATTTTAGTCAAAATCATGTAGTTTGCATCATAAGTTGTGTTGTGTTGTATAGGTACATTTGTATTAGTCTTTGTTAACTTTTGTTTGTGTTTTTGTCTCTTGCACAGTTGTTTGTTATCACATCTATCATCTACCATTCATCACATATAAAACATCATCTACTACATCATATATACAAAATGCTAAGTATTACATCATGCATGTATGCTAAGCTAATCATCACATATCATATCATCAATGGGGGCAAGAGGGGTTGCGCATAATCACAAATCTATCCCCCCTGCACCAATATCATCTAGTATCATCCCAAGTGCTATAATAAGAAATTAGAAACATTCGCATATATCCAAAACATGTGAATACTTTCTATAGGTATATCATCAATATGAAAACATGACATACATGCACATCTCTAAATCATACAGGTCATGATACACATACATAGAGGAAAGAGAAATCATACATCATAATCAATAATCATACAAAGGCATAATCACAGTATAACATGACAAAAATCATCATCAAATGTCCATATAATACATGTGTAACTATCCGTGTCAAAATGCTCAAAATGTACATCATCGATACAATATGCCATCTAAAAAGGGCGTGCATCAAAAGAATCGAGCCTTCATCAAGATGCGTAATCAAAACAATGGTACATATAACCTATACATCAAAATCAGCATTCATAAGAGGCATATATGCACTACATCTGTACAAAATGAGAAGTAACGATCTCAACCACATCTATCAAACCCTTACCAAGGCTCCCGGGTCCATGACCTGGTAGATGGAAGAGTGGTGGTTGTGATGGAACAGTACCAGGAGGTACCACCCTACTGTCTAGTCTGGCTGACTGTTGTCTAGTACCGGCTACTCTACAATGGGATGCCAGAACTAATCTAACTAAACGACTTGATTGTCGTGAACCTATTGATCCCATCACACTTGCATCTGACTGCTCAAAATGTGCTACCCACTCGTTGCTCTACCCGGAACTGACCCTATGAAATAAGCAGTCCTATAATATAAAGCCTTGCCACCGGTCCTCATAGCATTATGTATTAAATTGAAATCTCCAAAAGTAGAAGCTACCTACATAGTGGCATCTCACTTGCCTATCAATCTACCCCTATCAGCATGAGCATGTATACTTGTAGTGGCCTCTCGGTCTCTATTTGTAGCAATATTCTACACCTGTGCTCATGCTTGATCTCTCTTGATGATATAACCTTGTGACTATGCCTGGGCATAGTTCCTTTTTTTGACAACCATTTTCACATGGGTTTGAGACTGATGTAATAGGATCAATATTTGAGCCCCCTGTTTAGCCATCTCACTAATCTGGCTCTACCATGAGGTAATATCCCTGTCCTAAGTGGCATGTACTCTGACCTGATCCCTCTTAACTATCAAAATCTGTACCTGAGAACATGCCTGATCCTGCTCTACTGTAAGGGCATGTACTTGTGCCCTGGACACATCTCTGTCTCCAACCACCTATACTTGAATGAAAATTGCCACCTGTAATTACTACTAAAGAGTAGCCAACTTCCCACCATCACCACCACCCCTTGGAGCATGAGGTTGTAGGCCCTGCTCTAGATATACTTGCTAAAGAGGGGCATATATCCCTACTGGAATGCCTACTAAAAAAACTATGTCTTGTGCCCTAGGTGCCTGTCTCTGCCTGAGTCAGGGTCCCTATCTAGGAGCCTGCTATAATGTAGGAACTTGTCCCCTAACCCTAGCATAACATTGCACATCAGGACCACAACCACCACCACCACCACCATCATCACTATCATCGTAACCGCCGGCTCCACCCTCATCACCACTAGGAGGAACCACTGGGGGAGCTCTCAGATTGGCATTATAAGCCACCCTAGAAATAGTCAAAATGGTGTGGAAGAACACCATGGTACCATGGTACATACTTGGGTGTGGTATCGGGATCTATGATCTATCTCAGTGGAACCCACATAGTAGGTACCACATGTCAGAAGTTAGCCAGTGCTCTATCCTGGGAAAAATGTGGACCCATATCACTGTACTCTCGGGCCCTCTGAGCATACCATATATCTGGCCCAAGAAAATCCTAGGTAATGCCAAACTATCTCTGGCACTGATCTACTCTATACATCTCCCACATATAACTACGGCTTCCAAACATGAAGTGCTTAACTGTGGCAGTGCTGATCTCTAAACTGTTCTCAAGCCACTAGAAATGTCTGTAAGGCCTCAATACTATGGCGGCTTGCCATATCTCATCAAGCTTGTGGTGGTACTGATACACATATCCCATGTATGGCTGCACATCATCCCTGATCGGGACCCAACCCATAGTAGAATGCTCCTCTGGAGTCCACACTCTCAAAAAACCTATGGGGTGACCAATAGCAATATGGTTCCATGCCCAAATCTGTAGTAGCCTGGCTGGTCCTACCATCTTTTGATGGTAGTAGGTAATCAAATGTAAGTCCCAGTATAGGTGTGTAAGAATGCATTGACCCCAGCAGTAGGTCTCTCCATCTATCAACCAGATGTTAGGAATTAGAGAAAAAATATGTGGAAACAATTCCTCAAATCACAGTAGTAGGAATCTATATGGCAGAACTATACATGCAAAAATATAACAACATAAATAAATAATGCACAAAAGAAGACAAGACAAGATTTAACATGGTTCACCCAATGTGGGCTACATACACCAATAACTTTCTCATATTTTATTATCAATAAGAGTAAAACAACTCTCATAGTCTTCTCTCAGTTATGAACTCACAACAAAATTCCAAAGATGCTAAACCACATCTAAACCACAATTGACACCCAATTTCTTAACCTTGATCACCTCTTCATCACTAAGAATCAAGACCTCTTGAACACACAAGATATCTTCAAGATACCCTAACACCTCTATTTATAGAATTATAATCCTTTAAGAATTCCAAAATCCAACCCTAGAAATTTGAAAGTTATGAACTTTCATACTCCCACGGCTGGAAAAGAAACTATCATGACCTTTCATCTTCCTATGGCTGGAAAATAAATGGTCATGACATTTCATCTTCCCAATTTGAACTCCACACTTCAATATTGATTTGAGAAGACCAAAAATAGGCTCCACACCTCAACAATCTCCCACTTGAAGATTGTTCATACTGAGAAAAGTTCTCAACCCTTCATTATCAACCATGAAGGCTAACCAAAGTTGAACACAACTTCAACTTATCCTTTGTGACTACCTTGGTCATCATATCCACAGGATTTTGATTGTTATGAATCTTTTCTTAGCTTCAACTTATCTTCTTCCAAAACTTCCTTGATGAAATGATATCTCAGCTGAATGTGCTTTGTCCTAGAGTGAAAAGTGGAGTTCTTCACTAAATTAATAATGCTTTGACTGTCACTATGTAGTCTCCCAAATTCCTTCTTATGACCCAACTCATCAAGAAACTACTGTAGAAAAATCATCTCCTTGATTGCCTCTATGGCAGCAACATACTTAGCCTCTGTGGTTGAAAAAGCCACAACATTTTTGTAACCATAAAATCCAACTCACTGCTATATCACCAACTGTAAACACATAACCTATCATGATCCTCCTACTTTCCAAATCTCCTGCCATGTTCAAATCTACATAACCACATAATGTATTGTATGATCCACTGAAACATAATGATGCTCCCATGGTCCCTCTCAAATACCAAAGGGTCCACTTCACTGTGTGCTAGTGCTCTCTACTTGGATCACTCATAAACATGCTCACTGCTCCCATTACATTGGAAATGTCAGGCCTAGTGTATACCATATCATACATCAAACTACCAACCACTGATGAGTATGGTACCCTAGACATTTGGATTTTATCCTCCTCAATCTTGGGACTCCGCTCCTTTGATAATTTAAAGTGACATGCCAAAGGGGTACTAACTGGTTTAGCATCTTGCATACTAAACCTCTCCAATACCTTATTTATGTACTCTTCTTGAAATAACACCATCTTCCTCTCTTTCTTGTTCCAAGTTATTCTCATACCAAGGATTTGTTTTACTGCCCCCAAATCCTTCATAGCAAAGGAGTCACTTAGCTGCTTCTTGAGTACCTTTTTTTCCTACATGTTCTTCCCCGAAACAAGCATATCATCCACATACTGGCACATAATAATGTAACTACCATCAAGAAACTTCTTAATGTACATGCAATGGTCTGAGTAACACTTGGAGTAACCCTGCTGCTGCATAAAACTATTAAACTTCTTGTAGCAGTGCCGTGGAGATTGTTTCAGGCCATACAATCTCTTCTTCAATTTACACACTAACCTCTCCTTCCCTTTGACCTCATAACCCCTATGGCTGCTACATGTATACAGTTCCTCCTCCAACTCACCATGAAGGAATGTAGTCTACACATCCAACTGTTCTAAGTGCAGGGTCTTCTGCTGCAACTAAACCAAGGAACAGTCCTAATAGAAGTCATTTTAACAAAAAGAGAAAAAAATTCATCAAAATATATACCTTTCTTCTGTGTAAATCCTTTGACCACCAACCGGTCCTTGTATATGTTTCCTACCTCCATCTTCCTCTTTGATTCTATACACCCACTTGTTCTGAAATGCTCTCTTTCCCTCAGGTAGCTCCACCAAATCCCAAGTTTGGTTTTTTATAAGATATCTATGCTCTTCATCCATGGCCTGCTACCACTTCTTCTTGGCATCCACCTGCACTGCTTCCTTAAAGTCACTTTGGCTCTCCACAATGTCAGTGAGAAATAAATAATTCAAAGATGGAGTAAAACATGTTCAAGGTTCCCTTATTACCCTAGAAAACCTTCTCACCTCAAGAGTTTGGGGTTCCTGATGAATAAGTACCTAAAGTGGCTATGCCAGAACATGTTGTACCTGAACCGGCCCCTTAGACACCTTGATTGTCCACAATGTTCTCTAACACTGTGTATTATTTCTTTGATTCCTCTTTCTATTCCTGCAACTGATATTTATACATGAATTTTTTCATTAAAGACAATATCTCTAGACCAAAATATTTTCTTATCTTTAAGACTCCAAACATGGAAACCAAAGTCATCTTCACCATATCCAACAAAGGTGCATTTCTCATACTTAGCCTCTAACTTGGTCCTATCATCTTTATCAATGTGAACAAATACCTCACATCCAAATACTCTAAGAAATGAGTAATCAATTTTCTTACCAGGACCAAGCCTCCTCATGTATACCTCCATCCAAGGCCATAGAGGGTCCTCTGTTAATTAGATAAACATATATGTACTTACCGCTTCCTACCCAAAACATGAGTGGCAGCACCTGCATGTAACCTCATACACCTAGCATGCTCCATGATTTTCCTGTTCATCCTCTCTGAGACTCTATTTTCCTGTGGAGTATTTGGAACCGTTATTTGCCTGCAGAACCCCATTTACCGAATAGTAATCAAGAAATTCATTGCTGCAATATTCCCCTCCATTATCTGACCTAAGACATTTCAGCTTGATACCTATTTCATTCTCAACCAATGCTTTCCATCTTTTGAAAGCTTCAAACACATCAGATTTCTTTCTAATGCAATATACCCAAACTTTTCTAGTTGCATCATCAATGAAATTGACGTAATAACATGAACCACCAATAGAGTTTACCTTAGCTAGCCCCCATACATATGTATCTACTAATTCTAACTTACCCTCCTTCCTGGTAGGTCTAACCTTGAGGAATCTCACCCGCTTCTATTTCCCATAAACACAGTCCTCACAGAAGTCCAAATCTAACTCCTTTAATCCATGGGCAACCTGTCCTTTATAATCTGCATGCCCTTATGACTCATATGACTGAGTCTCTGGTGCCAAAAAGTTGTATCTCCATCTACAGCAACTAAATTGCAATAATCAAACACCACTGGTTAAATACAAAGTACCATTTTTCTTACCTCTCGCAACCACAAGAGCCCCCTTGGTAACCTTCTAAGAATCCGCTGTAAAACTAACCATACAACCATCACTACCAAGATGTCCCACTGATATCAAGTTCCACCTCAACTTAGGCACATGCACTGATGTCCTTAAGTAGCCACCATGTGTTCCCATTCTACATTTTCATCCTGAACACAACATTTCCCTATTATGCTGCATGGTTCGTCATCACCAAGATATAGATGTCCAAAATCACCTTGAAAAAAATCAGTAAAGTAATGTCTATGTGGGGTGGCATGGAAAGAAGCCCTTGAATCTAACACCCAACAAGATTCAAAAATATTATCTAAATAAAGAATTAAGGCATCTTGACAAACATCACCTACTGCCCACATTTACCTTTTTAGTTTTCCTCCTTATTGTTCTTCTTATCCCAAAGATCCTAGCAATATTTCTTAGCACATGACCAACCTTCCCATAGTGCCAACATTCTAACTTACTCTTAGACTTTGACCTTCCACGATCATTCAATTTCCCATGGTTACCTTTCCCTCTATTCTTTTGTCTCCCTCTGCTCTCCACCATCAAAGCGTTTCCAAAAGTAGAAGAATCTCTTGTGTTCTTCCTTCACATTTCCTCGCTTAGGATCACACCTATTGCATCCTCAAACTTCAGCTTTGAGTTATTAGAGACTAAATTACTTACAACCATAACCAAGCTATCCCAGCTATCTAGCAAGGAGCACAAAGTCAACAAAGCCCTGACCTCATCATCAAAGTCAATTTTTATTGAGTTTTAACATACTCGCAACCGTATTAAAATCATTCAAATGATCAGCAACAAAACCATTCTTAGACATATTCATATTAAATAACTTTTTCATCAAAAATATTTTATTAGAGGCAGAGGGTTTTTCATATAACTTCCCCAACACACTCATGAGACCTTTCGTGGTCTTCTCCTGTGATATGTTGAAAGCAACCAAAGATGCAAAGCATAACCATGAGTTTCCTCTGAGAACCTTTCTATCTAGGAGCTCCCAATCCTCATCCGACATGGTTGTAGGTTTCTTTGATCCTTTCCAGCCAAAGGAACATGGAGGTCCTTTTGATATAAGTAATCGTCCATTTGCATCTTCCACAGACCAAAGTTCTTCCCATTGAACTTCTCAACCCTCGATCTACCCTCATCTACCATAGCTCCCACTTAAGCTTAACTTTACCTGTGATTTACAACTTTAGAAAAAAACCACCAAAGCTCTGATACCAATTGTTAGGAATTAGAGAACAAATATGTAGAAACAATTCCTCAAACCACAGCAGTAGGAAACTATATAGTAGAATTATACTTGCAGAAAATATAACAACATAAATGAATAATACACAAAAAGAAGACAAGACAAGATTTAATGTGGTTCACCCAATGTGGGCTATGTCCACCAAGAACTTACTCAGATTTTATTATCAACAAGAGTAAAACAACTCTCACAGTCTTCTCTCAGTTATGAACTCATAACAGAATTCCAAAGACGCTAAACCACATCTAAACCACAATTGACACCCAATTGCTTAACCTTGATCACTCTTTATCACCTCTTGATCACTAAGACTCGTGACCTCTTGAACACGCAAGATATATTCAAGATACCCCAAAACATCTATTTATTGGATTACAATCCTTTAATAAGTCCAGAAAGCTGGGCCCTAGAAGTTTGAAAGTTATGACCTTTCATCTTCCCACGAATGTAAAAGAAATTGTTATGAAATTTCATCTTCCCATGGCTGGAAAATAAATGGTCACGATCTTTCATCTTCCCAATTAAAACTCCACACTTCAATATTGATTTGAGAAGACCAAAAATAGGCTCCGCACCCTAACACCCGTGTATCACTCCAAGGAGGCCAAGTGGAAATGAAGCACTGGTCTTGTCAGGGAGTAGAACTCCACTGACAAAGGCCATAATATAAACCACCACTCGGTCTAGCTCTGGATCCTCAATACACCGCAACGACTTAATAGTCATCCCACATCATGGTATCATCGGGACACCAAATAAATCTAATATACACTGCTGAATATCAGGTTAGTGACTCTTAGATTGGGTGAGATGACCCTGAATCGGGACCCACATAATGTGCCACACATCCTTGAGAGTAATCGTGATCTCCCCAGTCAGAAACTAGAAGCACTGACTCTCACTGTGTCATCTCTCCTCTACAACTATCAAAAAGCCATGATCTATTATGATCTAAGGCATATCAGCCACGTAGGCCAATCCCATGACATATATGAGGCTATCCAATATCGCCCTATCATCCTCAATCAAACTGTTCCTCTATCACCGCTAGCCAACCATATCACTCACGTGTATGGAGAATGGGTAATATACGCTGAAAAAAAATAAAAACACATGTATTAGGAAAATTTATATCTACTTCTATCTAATTTTCCAATAAAATCCTTCATTATTCCATCTCATTTCCTAAAGTTTCACTTTCTTTTCTCCTTGGCTATTTTTCCAGAAGGGTGTTCTTCTCCCCCTTCCCTGATGCATGCGCACCTTCCTTGATGCATGCACACCTTCCCCAATGCATACGTCCCTTTACTTTGACTTGTTATTTCAGTGTGTACATGCCCCCTGCATTTTTATACCTTTTTTTTTCGACCACATACGACGCATATGTGCCTAGTGTGATGCCTACATGCCTGTTTCAATGTATGCACATATGCATCCATGTTTCCCCTACCTAGGATGCATGCATGCCCTCTTTGACACACACACGTGTGCATCCATGTCTTTTACCTCTAATGGCTATGCGTACACGTGAAATTTTTTGTCAATAGATACACGTATACGTACCCACCAAATTTGACGCATGCGCGTACGCGTATACATCAAGACGACACATGCGCGTACGCGCATACGTCAAAATTTCTCTAATGTAGCCTGAAATTACCTAAAAATGACATTAAATTTGTAATTCACAAGGAAGGATAGACCACTCACTTAGGGTCCATCTGATGGGTCTTGCATGAACTCTCAGATGTAATCTACTCAACTCCTCCTGCTTGGTAGCCTTTCCATCTCACTCCACGGCTATCACTCTCATTCGTGGTAAAAATTTGCAAGATCTCTGGTATAAATGAACCGGTCATGGTTGATTTACCCCCCCGGGTGGGTATATTAGGCTTCCGCAATGCCCTTGGGGCATGTTTTCTCTGCCATGATCATTCTAACCCTTCTTCTATCCATCGAGGTAATTATTATTTTTATTAAAATAGTTATTTTTACTCCTTTTTTCATGCTGGGTTACTTAGTGCCACCCTACGGTCACTTATTCATTGCACTGGAATAATTTGTGCATATTCTAAGTGCCATTTCCTATCATTTTCTTCTATTTTACCTCTCTTTCACCTATCGTGATGATTATTTTTATTAAATAATTATTTTTGGCTTGTAATTCTTCTCACCAAGGCATTTTATGTGCTGACTGATGCCTTTGCCTTTGTCTTTAGGTAGTTGTGCATGTTTTTAGGAGATATTTGATCTGTTATACAAATTATTCTGACCAATAAAAAAATTTAAAAAATTGTAAAACTATTTAAAAAAGTGAAAAACATCGAAATATTTCGAAAACGAACTAAAAATTGGTAAAAGGCTCATTTACAGCTGACATTTGTATCTCTTGCATGGCACTCATCTCATATCTTGCTGAAATTTTCAAAGTTTTTAAAACAATGACTCATGGATCATCTAAATCTTCAATCATCTACAAAATATGCGCTTCTTACTTCATCTGTACTCTAGGGCACTATCAGTTGCCTAGTACTATTTTTTTCATGCACGTCACTTTTTCATTGGACCCAAGTGTCCTCCATATTTTCCCTTACATATACAAATTTCTCGGTGCATCATTTTTAACCCTTGTCATTTATCGGAACATTTTGGACTACATCTCGATAACAAAATATTTGTGCAACTATCTTGAATGTTGTTGGTTTGAGTGTGTGTGATTGTACTCATTTTTCTATTAGAAGAGTTTGTTTATTTCTCGTATTGCATTGCATGTTTGTATGTTGCATGGAGTTGTTATTTTATCAATGGATAGTTGCTTGTATCATGGTTTTTTCATGTCATTTTACACTTTTTCGTATGCTTGCATGTTAATAAGGCCCGATGATGAGGATTCTAAGAAAAATGATGATTTAAAGTTGTTGGCACTGGTTTACAGATGGCTCAATATCCCCTTTTCTTGTTATTTTCCTCATCTCCTCTTTACACTTTCTCTTCCTTATGTTCTCTTTTCAATCATTGATCAAGTTCTTCTATCACCCCATCAACACTTGAGGGGGCATCCTTCATCCTATTAATTTTTCTTCTACCCCTTCAAAAATTTTCTACTCGTTTATACTTTTCTACTTTCTTTGAAGTGATGTAGCTTATGTCACCCCAAAGAGGGGAAAATGTAGAGACCTGTAGTTTGATCAAAGCACTATTATCTCTAATATTGCAGTAACTATTCTCTTCCTCACAAATTGACGACACATCATCAGTTAGATCTATCTAACTCCCATTTTACAACACTCTTTTGGTCTTATTCCTCTTATAAGTCAATTAAATAGGATATTATATCCTTTTATTGGCTAGAATCCTCTTCTTCACCACCTATATTAGCTTTGTGGACTATCAATCCATTTCATTGGATTGATTAGGCCTTTCAGAACCCTCCCAGAACCCTAATTTCTCTCTAAACAAGATTAGCTAGTCTAACCTAGGTTAATTTCCCTAAATCATGATAAACCTCTTCTAAACTTAGTCAAATATTACTTTGACTTGCTAATTAACTTATTGAATCCCTTTTAGTCACACATGCACCAAAAATCCTTCTATATCCCAAATGAAAAATATAAATAGCCCACTACACCCCTCTCATTTTTAAGAACACTTCTTCCCTCTAACATAAACTCTAGTATTATTGCTAGGATTAGGAGTTTTATTTCATCTTATTGATATATCTTGCTTTGTATTTTGCATTTCACCACACAACATGGAGTAAATGGGAAGAACCATTGGCCTTGAATCCATTAATGGTGAGATCCCATTCTCTTAAAGCATAAACTGATTGCTTAGATCCTTATTAGGCTCATTTAATTAACCTTTCAAGAATAGAGGTTAATTACATTTGTTAAGTTTGTTTGTTTGCTTTAAAATAATGCATGCGAAGTAGGAATCATTGTTTATTTCTTAATTGATGGTCCATTGATTGGTTTTGCACAACTATTTGTGGTTCTTGAGTGTTCTTACCCCATTCCATAGCTTTTGCAACCTTTATTTGAACACATTTGCCACACCATTATCCAAATTTGATAGAAAAAGGGGATATGAATAAACAAATGATTTATATATTCTTCCCATTCTTCATAAAGAAAACAAAAGACACGCCCATAGAAACCTATTTTCATCAATTTTTCATAAGGAAATTACCTAAGGCTACAAGCCAGAGAAAAATATTGGCTTTAGGAAATCCCTCCTTTTGCTAAACAATTTTCATTATGAAGGAAATTTTCTGTCCTCTTCCCCTATCCCTGCTACAAACCCTGTGATAAATTGATTTAACTGTTACTTTCCCAAAGCTCAAATATTTTGAGATTATCCTATTTTATAGATCTTCTCTAGGATAGGGGGTGAGACCTAGGAACCTAGAGAGAGACACAACCCCTGTATGATTCTCAAAATCCTCACAGGAGAAGTTGATCCATCCTCTAACCCCATCTTCAACATAAGTATACTTTTCTACTAGGGGACCACATTTATTAATAGATTTATATTTGAAGGATCCCAAAATCTGATCCATAACTAAGGGACCTATTGAATGCCAGTTATCCTCCCAAAAAATTGACTTTGTTTCCAATATGAAATTTCCATTTCAGACAAAGTAGCACAATATTTCTACAACCTTTGATAAAATTTGATATTGTTGAACCTATAGGGAGATCTTGCTGTAAAAAAATAAGTTCTGGATCTAGAACATATAAATATTTGAATCTTATAATTTTGCTTCTCAAATGATCACGATCCTTATAGACTCACCAAAGGAGCTTGTAGTCAAGAGATTTATTCATCAATTAAAAATTTCTGAAACCTGATCCACCAATTTTTTTGGGGTGAAAAACATCCTCCTAGGCCACCAAATTGAATTTATTTTTGTCTTCAAATACAATCCACAAAAAAATCCTTTGCAATCCCTTAATGCATCTTGGCACTACCTCTGGAAGCTTAAAAAGAGACATGAAATATAACAGGATTGTTTGAAGAGAAGAGTGAATTAACTCAACCCTTATATCTAAAGTCAGCCACTTGCTTTTCCAATAGGCCAATTTCTTTTGAATTTGATCCACCATAGGATTTCAAAGATATTTCCCAACTACTGATCAAATCAAGGGCATTCCTAGATTTGAACTGGGAAGAGAAGCAATTGAAAATATGAAGATGCTCGTAATCCTACGTTGTATCTTGGGATCCACATTTAAGAAATAAATTATACAATTTGGAACACTTACCTTTTTACCAACAGCCTTTTCATACCTCTCCAAAATCTCCTAAAACTTCTTATCCTTAGCTACACATGGCTCCCCAAATAGAGTAGCATCATCAACAAATATTAAAGTTGTCACCTGTTCAATCACGTAGGAAATTTTTAGCCATTTTAATTATTTCCTATTCACAATAATTTGAATCACCCTAGAAAAACCTTCAACCATTATAATAAAGAGAGAAGGATTAATCAAATCACCTTTCTTGAGACCCTTGGAAGTCTTAAAATTCCTATTCAGGAGCCCATTTATGAGGACTGAGAATTTCGGGGATGAGAATCATTTTTTAATCATTTGAATCCATTTAAGAGGGAAGCCAAAATTGATAAGAGTGGATTCCAAAAACCTCTAGTTCACTTTATCATACGCCTTGATCATATCTAACTTAATTATCATACTTGGGTTGTTTTAAATACACAAGGAGTGAATGGATACATGAGCAACCACACTCACATATATAATTTTTTAACCTTCCACAAACCTACTTTGACTATCTGAAATAATGGAACCTTGAAAATCCTTCAACCTAGAAGTAAACACTTTGGAAATTATTTGGTAAATTCCATTGCATAAAGCAATCAGGTGAAATGCATCAAAATACTAAGCATATTCTTTTTTAGGGATTAAGGCCAAAAAATTTGAGTTCCATTCCTTCAAAATTTCCTTCTTCTTCATGTACTCTTAAACTTCAGCCCACACATCTTTCGTAACTATATGCCAAAATATTTGGAAGAATCCAAATTGGAAATTATCCAAACCCATGGATTTTTCTACCCGAAGACTAAAGACTGCTCATCTGACATCCTCTTAAGAGATGGGGAGCATCAAATTATTTGTGTCTCATTACTTTACGATCTTAGGGATACTATAAAGTAAGGAATATTCCTCATCTTTCCACAAAACTTCATCAACAATGAGAAAATTCTTGGGAAAAGAAACCCCCTCAAACTTGATATCTTCCATGTTTAGAACCACTTCCCTCAAAGGGAGAGTAATTTTTTTCACATTCCTTTTGACATTAGTTGAAATATGGAAGAATTTTGTGTTCCAATCTCCCTCTTTCAACCACTTAGCTCTTGATTTTTCTTCTAAAATACTTCTTCCATTCACATAATCTTCCATCCCTTCCTTTTCTTATATAAGTAAATGATCACAAGCTCTTGATTTCATAATTTATTCTTGAATTAACTCCAAGTCTAAATAAAATTAATTCTTCTTATGGAACAAATTACCAAAGTTTTGATTGTTCCACTTTTGAGATTCTACTTTCACATGCTTCAAATTTATCATTAAGTTATACCTCTTACTCCCTTCCACCTTTACCCCCCAATAGATCTCAAGTTTTATTCAAAAGAGGGATCTAAAAACCACATAAATTCCATTTTGAAATGGATCCCTACTGGATGATTCTCAGAAGACATTATCAAACAAATGGGAGAGTGATTAGATCCTACCACCTTTAGAATATCAGAGGAGAATTGGAAAATTTCTAATCCCCACTCTGAGTTAATCAAGAATCTATCCAATATTTCTAATATATCCTCCAAGCCTATTCTTCTATTATTCCAAGAGAAACATCCATAATTTTTATTAACATAAATTAAAGATAACTTGCTACATAATTCTCTGAAACCTTGAGAGCTCTGTGAAAGGAAATTGTTCCCTCCTTTCTTTTCTTTTAATTTTAGAATTGCATTAAAATCTCCATCTATAGTTTTTTTGGAGTCTACACTCCCCATAAGATTACCCAAAGATAAAAAACAATATTTTTATCCTCTACACTGATGGGCCCTTAAAAATTTAGTAACATGAACCTATAATTTGAAAGAAAATATAAAAATTCCATAGCAAAGAACCACTTAATTTTTGTAAACATTTGACCACTAACTCGGCTAGCGTTCCACATTGTTGCTAGTCCTCTTGAGATACCGATGCATGCACATATTCAAATTCACCATTGAGCCAAAAAATTCACCTAGTTCCATCAATATCCTCTTTTAGCATCTTTGTCTCCTACACCATAAAGATATCAGGGTTTTCACTTTCTCTAGCCGCTTAACAAAGTAGAGTTTGTCAGAGGATTTTAGTCCTTTGACATTCCAACTTAAGATTTTCATTGACCTTGGGTGGAAGGTGAATTCCTTCCACTAGATATAAAATCCTCTAACTTACTTTGATTACTTATATAAATATTTATCTTAGCCTCTAATTGAGTTTTAAAAGCATTCAATCTTCTGTCAACAGATTTTGAGATGCCCATATCTGGCTGCAGTTTAAGATGATAACAGGTCAGCCTTTCTAATTTTCTCAAAGGATTTAAATTCAGTTTCTTGTTTATGTCCACTTCTTTCAGAACCTCTTCTAAACATTTATTTAGAACCTCTATTCTTTCCTTATTTTATTTATTGGATCCTGATTTTTGGCAATTCCCAACCCGATCCTTCTGAATCTTCTTTGGAAAATCCTCCCTATTGCAGTTCCCTAGAACATTGAAGGCTTCCAATAGAATTTCTAAATCCCATTGATCCAGGGGGATTTTCTGATGAGACACCTTATTTTCTTGATCAAATACCTCATTAATATCAGGAGAACCTTCTCTTTTCTTTGGAATATCTAGAGGAAGAGGGCCTTTATCTTGATTCAAAGAGTCTGAAAATACTTTTGATTACACTTCCTGAGACAAAATTGTAGCCTACTTATCATTATTCAACTTTCCATCTTCTTTATTAGGGCTCAAAACACCTAATTTTTTTATTTCCTTCCAAATTTCTGTGGGAGCAGCTTTTTCCTTTGGCATATTGAATTTTATTTTTTCATACAACATAGACTTATTCATTTTGTGCCCTACCTCCCAAAATTTAAAAAAATTCAATGAAAGACACTCATAATCTATCGCCTGGAACTATACGCCAATGCGAGTGTTAAGTCTTATGGCTTGGATCAAAGGTTTGGTAGAATTGAATTTAACACAAATCCTTGCATATGAAGATAAATTTTCAACTTGCTCTCTTTCCCTATTCCAACGGGATCACCCAAAGCTTCTACAATGGTCCTCAGAGTTTTCTGACCCCAAAATTATAGGGGTAATTTATATAGTCTCATCCACAAAGGAAATTTTTTGACAAGTTCTTCTTCATGGTTGAAGAGTGACGTTTATGGTTGAAGGTATAGAGAAACAAATTTAAAAAAAAAAGGCCATCTAAAAAATCCATATCCCTGTCTTCCGCATTACCAAAGCTAACCTGGAAAAATCCTTTGGATAAAAACTAGAGACCTAGACAATCCTTGCACACCCAATTCTTTTCAATCTAGTTCTATAACTCGTCCTTTGAAGGATAAAATCTAATGAATTGATAAATCAATGCTCTTTGACCCATTCGATAAAAATTTTATTCCAAAGCCAGAGATCCAACATCTACAACCTTAATTTTTTTGGAAACTTTAATCTCCTATTCACCTATACTCAAATAACCAAGGGAATCCTCTGGAACCTCTTTTGGTTCTACCTTATCCTCTTCCATAGAGATCTCTTTCTAATTCAAATCATATCCAAAGTCACCATTTTTCAGAAAAAACCACATGCCCAACTCTTCTTCATTTTCATCCACCATACCATCATTCTCCTGAGGCTCACCAGATTGATTACTATCCCTCTAAGCTTATCCTCCACCCTAATGCTATCATTTTCTCCAGACAGTGGATTACTAAATCACCTAATTTTTTTAGGAATAGCCCCCCTCAGACACTCAACATCTGAACTACCATAGGTCCTCTGATCCCTTGTCTAGATGTTATGGCCTCTTTATTAACTCTTCTAGGATCCTCGAGCCCCTTTTACTTCCTTTCCAAACCTTACTCCTTCGCCCTCACCAAAATCATTTTCACACTTTTCTCTTGCAAAACCAAATACATCTTCACATTTATTCATCATGTGAGTGATTCAACTGATGTTATTTTTTATTTATGATTTGTTAAATGAGTTGTATGGTGTAATTTATTTTACAAAACTAGATATACATTTTGGGTATCACCAAATTAGAGTAAAGAAAGAGGATATTCATAAGACAACCTTTAAAACTCATCAAGGGAATTATGAATTTCTAGTGATTGGTTTTGGTCTTACTAATTCACCATCCACATTTTTAGAGTTTGATGAATCCAATATTTAAACCATTCTTACAGAAGTTTGTGTTGTTTTTTGATGATATCCTCATCTAAAAAATATCCTGTGAGAAACATTTACAACATGTAAATATAATCTTATAAGCCCTAGAGAAACATCAACTGTATGCTAAGCCTTCGTAGTGTTATTTTAGGGTACATGAAGTCGAATACTTGGGCCATATTTTCTCTCATGAAGGTGTTAAGGTGGACCCTCATAAGATCCAGAAAAGGGTGGAATGGGAAGTCCCAAGAACCCTCAAGAATTTACAAGGTTTCTTAGTTCTCATAGGGTACTATCGCAGATTTATACTATGGCATTATAACATCACCACTCTCAAAATTATTAAAGAAAGAATATTTTCATTGGAATGAGGAAGCTTATAGGGAATTTGAAAAATTAAAGGTGTAAATGTGCACCACTTCAGTCTTAACAACCCCATATTTCTCTAAGACCTTCATAGTTAAATACGATGTTTCAGGAAATGGGATCGGGACAATAATCATGCAAGAAGGACATCCCATAAAATTTAAGAGCTAAAAAATAAAAGGAAATAATTTTTTGAAGTCCACATATAAGGAAATTATGACAATATTACATGCAGTCAAATAATGGAGACCATACTTTATGGGTAGAAACTTCAAGGTAAAAAATCGATCATGATAGTTTGAAATACTTCTTAGAGAAACAAATATCTTCATAAGAGCACAAAAAAGGGGTCACAAATATGTCAAATTATGACTTTGAGATCATTTATAAGTAAGGGAAGAAAAATGTGGTCACCGATACACTATCTAGGGGGGATGAGTCCACATAAGCATTATAAATACCATATATATACTAAAGGCACATTGGGAATATCAAGTAAGGGAAGAATGACATAAATAAACAATGACCTAGAATCTCATTTAGAATCTCCAGAAAGATCCAATCATATGTGACCAATTAATATGTAATGGGGATACATTGTGGTACAAATAAAATTTGTATTTTTGTAATAACTTAACTTAAACACCATGATATTTTTGAACTCCGTTCTTCTCCAATAGGTGGCCATTTTGGGTTCTTGAAAACTTACAATTGAGTTAAGAATTTTTTTTGAGGGGTTGAAAGGATATGTTCAAAAATTTGTGGCAGAATGTTTGGTGTGTTAACGTAGTAAGGGTCAAAACATTAAGACACCAGGTTTCCTCCAACCCTTATCTATTCCTAGTAAGAGATGTGAAGAGGTACCGATGGATTTCATTACAAAATTGCCTAAATAGGAAGGGAAAAACATCATCATTCATGGTGGATAAAATTACCAAGTATGCTCATTTTTTTCCCTGGCTCATCCTTTCACAGCAATTACAATTATCATCTCATTTATGGACATAATTTAAAATCTCCATGATACGCCCAAAATTATAGTAAGTTATCATGATTTGATATTTACAAGTAATTTATGGATTGATTTGTTCTCTTGTTTGGGTACCCAATTGACCCAAAGTTTATATTATCATCCTCAATCAGATGGGAAAGCTAAGGTGGTAAATAAATTTTTGGAGGTATATCTTTACTTTTTTACTTCATATAAACAAGAGCACTGGGTACAATGGTTACCACTTGCAAAATAGTGGTATAATACTTCATTTCATACCTCATCCAAAATGCCTCCATTTCTGGCACTTTACGGGTACCATACTCCATCACTCATTCATAACTTGAAGGTAAAACAAAAGTTGAGAGAAATCAAAGATCACATTCAACACCAAAACGAGGTACTCTCTAGTATTAGAGAGAATTTTGCAATGGCAAAAAACCACATAAAGAAATATGATGAGCAACAATGTAGTGAGTGAAACTATGAAGAAGGTGAATTTATATTTGTATGATTGTATCCATATAAAAAATTATATTTAAAACAACAAAAAATGATAATACACTTGCACCTAAATACTATGGTCCTTATCGAGTGTTGTATAAAATTAGTAGTGTGGCATATAAGATGGAACTCCATCCAAGAAGTAAAATACACCCATTATTTCATATTTCTTACTTTAAGAAAGTTATTGGGTAGCACATTTCAACCCAGTCAGTTCTTCTTGAACTAGATGATAAAGGGAGGATTGTCTTAGAACCTGATGATATTATTTAGACACAAACCAAAAAACTAAGGACCAAATTCATTACCGAGTATCTAATCAAGTGGAAGAATATGAATATTGAGGATGCATTATGGGAAGATGAAGGATTTTCGTAGAAACATCCATGGCTTACCAACATTGGGGACAATGTTGCTTTGAAGGGGAGGGGAATGCTATACCCTTAGTCTAATAGCTTATATTGGATATCTAGGCCAACTTGTGGCTTACATAATCTCTCTTCTTGTAATATGTTATTCATTTATGCTTTCACATGTTTAGTATGTCAGATTTGGTTTTGGTCATATCATAGGCTTGTTATATATAGGTGGTAGTGAGGAGCAGTTAATCATCATATTGAGAATTTCAGTCTTATTGTATGGTTTGGAGGTTTCCCCCTCAAAGTGGCTAAGCTATTATACTTACATATTGTGATAATTTATCTATAATAAATTTTTATTTGGTGTTAAGTTGCTTCTGATATTTAGATTTATACAAGTAAATTCATTACACTAAATTACTCAATAACATTCTCTCTTGATTATTTAGTAATAAAACATTATAAAAAATATATATCCACACACATCTCCTTAAGATAAGGAGTCAGGTGTAATAATAACTCAACCATTTTTTAATGTGAGTCCTTATAACTCACATAACAATACTCAAACATATGTAAAAAATACAACCATAAAAAAATCATCCATGTGAGTGATAACAAGCTTATTTCTAACATCCCCCCCTATTATGAACACGGGGGAAAGTACCCACCTTTAACTAAGAAACATACAACTCCATCACTTGTACATGGTCTTGATACTCACATCAATTGTGGGAACTAAATCTACCATGAATAGGGGACCCATCAACCCATTCTTTAGAATACATTAATTAGGGACCCATCGACCAATTAACATCAACTAAACTAGTCAAGATATAAAGAACAATTCCCACTTCAATATATTTGGTCTAGATATTTGCATCATCATCACAACTGAGATCTATAGAAGCCATACTATACACATTAAAATGAATGATCTCTTATGATATTATTCTTAATCACACATAAAATAAACTAAAATGTGTCATTATAGTAGAATACTACCCTTTAGGTAGTGATGAACTCGAGTACGTTGATTACCCTCAAATATGTTGTTTCTTACTCATTTGATGAATAATTGATGCTCATTTTTTTCCACATTGTAATTTAATTTTATCTCCCCATACAATGTAAATCACATATTTTTAGGACTCTAGGTTTTGCCAAAAATGCATCTGTAAGGTAATTTTTAAAAATAATTTTTGAAACTTTACTTTAAATAATTATATTTTGAAAATAATTACAATATAATTACTTTTGATGACTTACAATTGGCACAAAAATATAGTTAAATAGACAAATTTGATGATGTTTTCTATTGCACAATTGGTGGATACAAAAAACCATATGTTATTGGATTTAAAAATAGACTCTACCAAGAAACTTTGATGATACTAATCTTAAATAAAATAAACTTCTAACTATACTATAACACTTAAAAATTTCTTAACTATACTATATAAACCTTGGATAATCATTTATGACCACAAGAATTTTAGACCAAACTAGTTAACTTAAACAATTTATATTTTGAAAAATTATAACAATAAACATATTAAAAACTAATACATCAATTTACAAACATAATTTATCAAATTCTAAATAATAATTGAGAATCCTATGATGCCATTTAAAAACTTACTAGCTATTGACTATTATTAAACCATGATAACTTCTAAACTCAACAATGTAAAGGCTAAATGTAGTCAACAAACACAATTATTGCTAAGACACCATAATAAATAAATTCTTGACTCAAAAATATCTTAACCAATGACTTCACTACATAGTTCACAATTTCAGCATTGGAATTGCACATATAATATAACAATGTTGCTAGAGTGAGCATTCAAGTGTATGCATGAATAATGACGTGCAATACTTAAAGCTGAGCTGAAATTAATGATAAGTTGAAGATACATAATCTAATGTAATGTTGGTTGTGGAGGAATTTTGATGTGGATATGTTTACACCCTTAATTATATAATTTAAAATCTAAGAATTAGTGAATTAAGTACACTAAAGGATGTAAGGGGAGCTACAAGAGGTTATTCTAATTAATTAACTTCCAATGTTAATTAAGTAATATCAAAACAACACAATAATACTTGTATCTAATGTATAGAAAATATATAAAATTAAAAACATAAGATAATGAATGAACTTAGCTATTTACAAATGGATTTAGGAAGTTCTGGGTATGCACACTACTGGAAAAAGGAGATATGAGACTAATGATGTTTTGTGTTGGGAATTGTGATTGGAAACTGACCAAGTAGGAATATAAAATTCTTCCAAGACCGTATATATGGTCTTGACCCTATTGTATGGTATTAGACCTTCTAAATTTCTAGGTTTGTAACTTCTTGAGATAGTTACCTACTTAGAAATATTTTTTTTCTATCAAACCCTAGTTGTTAGTCATGTTTTGAAGCTCTCTGAACATTTTGAACAAGATCTAAAACCCTAATCATAGATGGAAAACCTTAAAAAACATTATTTGGGTTGTGGGAACCCCAATGCACCATTGACATTGGTATTACTCCAAAGAGGCCTCAAATTGCATGACGTTCTCCACATAGTATGTGATATCTGAATGAATGCAACTAGATTTGGAAACTTCTTTGACAATACTTTCAAGTTAAGTTTGGATCTTACTAAATTACTTGGAGATGGGATGTTTGAGTAATTGTAGATGAGAGAGACTAGTGTCTTGATTAGGTAAGAATCTTCATACTTGTAGATATTGTTGTTCTAATTACATTGGATGTTCCTTAGTGAGATTTAGGGAGTCTTGGGTGCCTTTTGTAAGTGTTGTGAGTGTATCAATGTAGTTCCATAGGATTTATAGGTTAGTAAATGAGGTAGTTTTATCTTAGTTATATAGGGTTCCAAATATGAATTATCAAAGAAAGGATGATCTAGAGGGAGTAAAGGAACTTTCAAATAATTTGGAATTGCAAGCAAAGATGGAGGATATGCTAGTGTAAAATCATATATAGGTTAAAAATGGATATAAATTCTTGACCAAACTATAAATAATTGACTAGGGATGGAAAAAATGTCAAATGAAGTTTGCATCCTATTATGGTGACTTATTATATGGATTTTATACATTGTACTCTCAAAAATTTGTCAATATATTAGTTTGTACGAATAAAAAATCTAGAAAAGAGGCCTAAAAATATACTAAGTAGGACTAGAAAGGTTGTGTTTATCTTAACAAGAGTGCATTGTCAAAATGAGCTCTTTAATCTATTTGGAATATTAATGCTCAACAGGGTGCTTCCTCCCCTCCCCAACATTGATACATCTCTTGTTCAGTAGATTCCTCCTACTATTGGTTGGCATAAGCTTAACTTTGATGGAGCCTCTAAAGGTAACCCCAGGGTAGAAGGTGGTGGTTGCCTTATCAAAAATCATAAGGGCCATCTCATTGTTTCCTATGTTAGTCCCATGGGTAAATAGTCCTTATCACTACTCAAAAGCATTAACAAATCTCTGGGGAATAAGAATTGCTAGAGCTCTTAATGTGGATTAACTAATTGTGGAAGGGGAATATATGAACATTATCAACAACCTCTCTAAAACCCAATCTCAGAGTAGATTCCATAAGAGAATTTACCAATGAAGCCTTCCACATTTGCAATGGTCTAAACATTATGTTCCAATATGTTTATAGGGAAGGTAATAAATATGTGGATGCATTATCTAATGTTGGGGGTGTCAATTACTAATTATAAAGAGTGGTATGATAGAAAGGACATTCCCCTGCCAGGTACATCCCATAATTTTTAATGAGGCTAATGCACACTTTACTGACACTCATTAATTGGTGGCTCTGGTACGTGTGAGATCCTATGCTTATATTTTTCAAGAAAATCGATTTTAATTGATTTTATTCTACACACACCTTGAGTTTTGAGTTCCTTTTTCATTTCAAGTAGGGTGATAAAGAGGTGTTAGTTTTCACCACTATTTGTACCAGGCTCCTTTGTTGTTGGGTTACTTCCTGAAAGTTGAATTTCTACTATACTCCAGCTCAAGTATAATCTTCCCATTTGATTCTTTCATTATGGGAGGTGTGCCCTACATAGTTGAGCCAATTTTTTGATCTGCAGTGGCAAGAGAATGTGGAACTTTGGGAAACCCTCAATATTGGGGGGTTTCACTGATTTCATCTAGAGAATTAAAGGCTATAATCAACATATCTCCCTTTAGTTCATGGAGAATTGGAAGAAAAGGAATGCCAATTTTAGTGGAAGGGTTTTCAGTAATATCGAGGATTTCATTTCATTTATCACGAGGCTTACCCTAGATGGAATAAATTTTTTTATAAATAAATTTGACAAAGATGATGAAGAAAAAATATTTCTCAACGATGGGGAAAGCATGGAAACAAAAAAGGGAATTATCTGTGCTAATATCTCACAACATTTTGATGAAGTGGCTCGAATCATGGTTAGCTACATTACCCTCGAGGGCATATTTTAATCTCTTCCTCTTCATCACTTGGTACTCCTCAAGCATTTCAGACATGAAATTAAGGTAAACCTTCCTTACTATATCCTACAATATTTAGAGAATTCTATCTTGGAGGTCCAAATTTATAGGAGGGTTGTTCCTTTGCACCTAGGGGTTACTTTTCTAATTCATCAATACATTCTGAGCATTGTAGCCAATGACCCTAGCCCTCCTCTTACTCCCTCTCCTCCTCAGCATACCCGTATCCATTCCAAAAATCCCCTCATCCATGATTCTATTCTTGAACCCTCCCAAAATAGATTATGAGAAGTTTCAAAAAAGAAAAAGGGCCACTAGTTGTAGATAATCCAATTGTCGGTAGCCCTATTGGCCTTTGTGTTGAAATCCCCCCTATTATGGAAAAATTCAACCACCAAGATGAGACCCTGAAGTCTATTCAGGACAACATTGAATACCTCCTCAAGTTTAGCACCAAGAATGCTGATAGAGATTCCACTTCTACTCTCAAAGAGGATGTCAACTCTCTCACCACTCAGCTCAAATCTATGGAGGAAAATCACAACAATCATATGGACATCCACAGAGTTATCCTACATCTTCTCCAAGTCCACATTCATCAAATATGCGACACCAGTGGTATTCCAACCTCTACATGGAAAAATGGAAGGATTACTAAGAAGTTCACTTCTTCTAACTAGGATCCTGATATGGGCATATCTTTGAATGTCTACAGGTCTCTCAGGATTTCTCTTAAGGTCTATCACAATTCTGTTAATTAGTGTCTCAAGCTCTTTGTTCTTGGTGCAGCTATTTTGGTATGGTTGTTGACTTGTAGTTTTACTATAGATTTTCTGTTGCTAGGATTATGTAGGCAGATAGCCCCTCCCTTTTTTTTCTATACTTTTTTCCTTTGGTTGGGGTGAGGACCCCACTGATAAAAAAACCTCACTAATACTTCCTGTATATGTTGGTTGTTGATCCTTTTTGATGTACTTCTGAGTAAGGTCCCTCCAAACCTTTTATCCTTAATAATAATAAAAATGAGCACTTTCAAAGAGTGCATTACCAAATTTAAATGTCTATAAGATCAAAACCAAACATGGAATATAAATAAATCACAACAAACACAATAAATTTGATGCAAATGAATAATCCAAAAATCATCACATTCAGTCTAATGTAAATCAAGTGATGTCAATGTTATGTTGAGTCCTAAGTAACTTTATGAGTCAAGCTTGAGTGTTGTTATGTTCAAAATATGAATAAAATATGACCATGTCAAATGGAAACCAAATTTAAAATACAATATTCAATACAACTCATAGGTGTAAAGAAGAGATCTCAACTAATAATACTGATACACGAGTCTGTATGCATGATCAGATTCGTGATTATAAATGAAGTGAACTACTATTGGATCTATTAATTCCATATATCATATGCCCACGTTGAATTAAAAAATGAACATGTGTGCATCATATAGATCATTAGGATTTTGAGAAAAACTCACACTCACATGATACCTATTTACCATCTTCCTTATGACAATATGACACATGTAACCCTATCAAATTTGGTGTAAATTTCTTGGAAACAATATTTATTTTTTACTTTAAAAGTAATTTTATGAGTGATTATATTAGTTGGGAAGTAATTTCCTCACCATAAAACCTTTTTTCCAATTAATAAAATAGGTATTTTTTCTTTTCCCAATAAGAATAGGTGAAATATTTTATAATATATATCAATTTTAACAATAGCCGATCATAAATTTAGAAAACGTAAATGAAAAATTTACAATCCTATAGGCTTCTTTTGGCCTCATAGACATTTATTTATATAATTGGAGAGAGTTGTTTTTTCATTACTTTGGGTGTGTACTAGTTCATTTAATACTCCCTTAAGATTTTTTTATATTGAATTTTGTAAATTTCTATGAGTAATGATGTGATAATTGTTTGTAAAAAATATCTCAATTCCCACATCATGTCATTTTAAGGATAAAACTTTTGAACATTAAAAATTAATGGCTAATAGGTACTAAGATGTTAAAATATACATCACTGTTAGTAATGTTCAGAAATTCCACACTCAATAGTGAAGACACTTATATGTTTCATCATTAATGTAGGAAGGTAATAAGTAATGCTAAGGTCTTTTAGTTATATATTTTTCTCCCAACTCCTGAAGGCCTTTGCTTCTTACGAAAATAACACATAAATAAATCAACCAAAAAAAAAACTCCATCTGATGAAGAACTAAAAGAAAAAGTAGAAAATAGTGACAATATCAATTAAATTTGAAGTCCAAACATAATAAACACAGGATCAACCTTAGGAGATGGTATGAAAATTCCATCAAAATATATTTATTAATTATGCTTTCCCTATCTTTTGTTCAATTCATATCCCTTTATTAATTAAATCCCACTTTGAAACCCCTATAAATCCACTAATTTTCCTCTAAATTTCCTCTAAGTAGATTCTATATGCTAATCTTGGCCTATTAATTAATCCCAAGTGATTACTTAAGCCTCCATTAATTCCCATGGATAATTAATCTTAATTAATTACTCCTAATCATTCTTATTCAGTTCTAATCATACATCTGCATTATCCCACATTCACTAATAGTTGTGTATTGCCCAAAGAGGAAAGCTATAAAAGTGATCTAGTACACCCTCCCTAAAACACACCTGATCCTACTTTCTCATTCTAAGCTATTGAAAAAGAGATTAAACCAAAGATTATGAAAACCTCCCTTATCTGGAGTAGTAAGAGAAGAATCAAACATGGATTTTGCCATTTTAAGAGATTGGCTTACACTTATTTCACAAGGATATCCACACTTCAATCCGCAATGAAATAAATTCTTCATGGGAAAGGTTTGATATTTTTGTGTTAAATGATTAGCTATTTTATTCTTCTTTATATGATAGTCAATCTTGATGTATTATAAATGTTTAGGAAGTATTTTTAATTAAGAATGAACTTTTAGATGTAAGTTATATTTATGAAACTACATGCTCCTAGCTTTAGCTTGCATACACCTATCACTATTGAAACTATTTTTTATTAGTTGAAGTGAGAAAAAAATACTTGTGAGTTGTGTACTCATTAGACTATCTATTGATTTATTCCATATCTTGTCTCCATTACTTGTTGTGGAATCAAGGAAGGTGGAGATTGAGGTTTAAAAAAGGTTATTTATCTCTATTATTTTTGTTTTTTTAAATTTAAGTAGGCCTTTATTTGGTCTTTATTGCATGATAGTTTTTTTCATTTATGGGTATGGTTGTGTGATTTGTGGATGAAAGTTGTCAATTGTTTGGTCTTGTGGATTACTCATGTGAATATGTGTAAACCCTATAACATTATTTGTTGGAGTGGCACATGAAATTGCTAATTTTCATTGCACTCCAAGATGATTCTTATATATAACAATTTTTTAGCTTTAAGAGTGCATAATTGAGGATGAGAGAGAAAGTTTATAAACCCATGCCACTACGATTTCCTAAATTTTGAAGATATGTGTATGAACCATTATTGAAACTTTATCTGACACTATACTTTAAACATGGCCATTCTACTATATGTGAATTAACATTTGATCCTTGAACTTCACGACTATCATCTCAATGGAAAAATGTTATTTAGTTATGATTTTAAATCAAAAAAGTTACTTCAATCCTATATACAACATATGGCTTAATTCGTTAAGTTTGATCACTTGTTAGCATTTCACAAGTACCTTAAACATAGTCCATGATAGTTTTTAAATACTCTTGAAGTTATTTTTAACATCGGGATTAACTCAGTCATGGGCATGTAGAGTAATTAGTCATATCTTTCATCATACAATAGTATTTAATTTGTGGTTATATAATCCCCAAGCATTGTGAATTCTTTATATAATTTGGCACAACCTTACAATTTATAATCCATTAAGACATTAATTTGCGGTTAATAACATCCAAAACTATACTCAAATACACATTTTACAACCTATATTTCATATCTTAAAATGTTGAAAATAATTTTTCTCAGGAACAATATAAGATTTATTAGAGGCTTTGTTTCTCATAAGGACATTTATTTATATGTAAAAATTTTCTATAAATCAAATATAATCATTCAAAAAAAACTAGACCTTAGTCACACAACTCAATATTTGTCTTCTTGAAAATAGAATACAATACATTTTCAAGATTTAGCTCATGAAAATTTATACATGGACTTAGTTATCACTATCATCTCACATGTATACATGATACACTCAACTAAGGTCTCAGATGTAATATTTTCATAAGTTTTACACTCAAACCAAGCCTCAAATAATGATTTATAGAATTTAGTATGATATTATTGGGATAAAAAATTAATATTTATTAGAGAGTATGAGATAATTTTTTTTATTTTCATTTGAAATAGTGGAGACTCAGTGATAATTATTACATTAGTGCTCCTCAAGTACTTATCTTTTTGCATGGATTAAGTGGTCCACACCGCAATCCTTTTAATACTTAATGGGTTTTCACTATCATTGATATCACCCCAAGTAATGAGGAGTGCCATTTTATATATTTTCACATTAGTTGTAATATATTTTCACATGATCTAGCTGTATGCTTTCACTACTAAGTATCATCCTAATATTTACTTTTGGATATTTTACTCACACTTTTGGTGGTATATGTGTAGCATAACATTGCAAGTGTATAATGAATTATAAGCTCCACAAATATTTAAAGTTTCCATACCATAAAATAATAAATAAAGACACCAAATTCAATGTACACAAACAAGTGCATTAAATGAAAAATTTTTCATACTAAAGGATTACTTTTCAAATTGAAATATATTAAATTCATTTTACAATCAATTCATTTCTTCCAAGTACTACATTTGCACTGCATTATCCTTTGGATTAGGTCATTTTTGAATTAGAGAAGTTCTTCTCAGAATTTGATTGGGCCTTCTTGATATTTTTTTAACCCACCGAGATTGATTTAATCCTTAATATCAAATTAATTTTCCTACATTCCTTGAAAAATGTAAAGCTAATCTAATTATAAGTTTTCTTGAATAGTACAAGTATTAAAGTAAATTGATTTTATGATCTATATTGATTTTGCATTTATTATTTTGGAATACAACCATTGAATTTTTAATATTCGTTATGTTTCAAAAATTTATTTTATTTTGGATAAGTATATTACTATTTTATGATTTGTTTCCAAATGGTATTTATATAGAACTAACTTAATCAATAAGATATCCACAACTTATTTTTTTTTCTTTGCCCATTAAATTTATTTTAAAAACCTTTATATATTTGTTGAGATTAAAATAATTATAATTCTCTCTTATACTATCCAATGTTCATTTATTGTTTTGTTATCACTTCCTAAAATGCATCAACTTTAGTAAGATTCTTCATGTCATGGACCTATTTCTAATGTAAAAAATATAGTTATTCAATATTAGAATTCATATGTTATTATGTTTTGTAGATATAATAATTATTTATTTCTATGTCACTAGAAATTTATGTGCATGATAGCTTCACGAGGTCTATGTTATATAGATTCTAGTATTTAAATCTTAGATTATATATTTTTGTGGAATTTTTTTACTTTTTAAAAAATTTAGTAGTAAGAAGAATCATGAATGGAACTCAACACTTTGGGATTCTCATCCTCTAGCTTCTTTTACCATTGGAAAAACTTTGATGAGTGTAGTGCCTAATATATTACCCTTTTCTTATAATTATTACCAATGCGAGATTAATCAAATTAGAACCCACCCATGTATTTTATGTCAAAATATTCTAAAAAATATAACCCAATTTAATTCTTCTTAAATTTATGTCTTGCAAAACAACCTTACATAACTTTAAATTCATATTATATTTTTACCCACATTACCCACACATACATATACATGCGCGCGCGCACACACACACACACACACACAGAGATATAGATACATATACATAAATACATGTGTATATATACATATATGTACATAAAATAAATATATAAATGTATATATACACACATATAATGTAACTCAAATTTGGCAATTTAAACTTTGACACTGTTGGTTGTGACAATGTTGCTTTACCAAGACAAATATCCACATTCTATCCCGACTTAGTACATCCTACTATCTCTCCCTCTCCCTCTCCCCCAACTTAATTATTTATACACATTGATGTAATGTCACATTCTGAATATAAATGCATAAAACTAGTATCCAACTTCTGCTTATCATGATACATATTTCAGATTACGTGCACTATCACCCTGTCCAAAGCAATATGGTATGGTTACAATGTAATATCTGGTCTTGGAAAATGTGTATGGTATTATACCAACACATCCTCTAACTTTGATTCTAATGTTATTATATTTTTTGGATCATTTTATCCTCCTGGGTTAGCCTTATCATGACAAATTACTTTTTATATCCTATATAAGCAATTTAATATCACTTTATTTACTCACTTAATAGTACCATAAGTTATAATTACAAATAATAACACAAAAGGAACTCAAGGATCCCTAAATATTCCCAAAGATGATGAACATTGATTAGGGTAATCACAAAAATAGTTTTGAAGCAGTTAAATAGATAAATGAGTTTATCTTCCCTCAATTTGAAGCATCTAAAGGTCTTAATCCAATGTCTTAATAAGAGAAAAAGCATCCCAAACATTTTCAAGTGGTTCAAGTTGCCAAAATATTTACATCCATATAGATAACACATGCTAGGTAGAGAAATACATGTGGATTGAGGTATCTTTAGAGTAGTGTTGATGTAGATTGTGCATGGATTATACTTCTGTTAGAAATATCATAGTGCTCTCATTATTATATATTGTAATATTATTAATATGAGAAATATTATAACTTGTTATTAATAATATAGTTTTGTTATATTGTTTCAACAATATATTTTTGTTATACTCGTAATGATATTAATGGGTTGTTTTGTTGTGTGACTTCTTGGTTTGTAGGAGGCCAGTTTTCTATTTCCATGGCTATTTATTAGCCTCAATATTATTTGTAATCATGTTGAATACAATATCAATTAGTTATTTCTTGTGAAAAGTCCGCTGAACAAACATTTGGTACCAGAGCGACTATTATGGGTAACCTGTGTGAGCTAATGGAATTTCAAATGAAAGTCTAGAGGATCATGTCAAATATATGAGTCCTTAGGATTACGTTTGAGCATATATTTGGTGTGTGACAATTTTACAGCTGGTACGTCTGCATTTGGGGTTCCCACATTTTTTCTACATATCTATGGGTAAACCATTCCGTTAACTTCATCCTCTTTAGTTGGAATGGGCTTTGTTTTATCTGGCCTTATTCAAAGCTGATCAACATAGAAATTGGATTTAATTGCTGTGCATGCAGTCTTAAATCGATTACTTACTTTAGTATAGAATCATTTCATAATGTCACTATGTATTGAATAATTTATCAGCCGGTTTTGCATCCAAATACATAGTATAAGCTAGTAGACTTAAGTTTTTTCGATCCACCTTGCTCATTTATAAATATTATCTTTTCCTTACACAACCAACATCCCAGTACAAATAAAGAATATCAACGTCTCAGGGAAATACGTGTGCAATGTCTGGGGTTGTTTTTTGTGTATGTTCAGTTTTCTGTAACCACCACAGATTCAATTTTCTATTGAAAAGAATAGTTTTGAATACTTGAGCATGTGAATCTCTTCTCCCATTAGATCCAAGCAAGCTATTCAAATGCCATATTACTCTTATGTTGGGCTCACTCTACAGGATGTCTGTGGATATATGCAAGCATGATATTTACTACAGTCAATACAGAGGTTCAAGCAATATTCTCAACATTAAAATGCGTGGTCACTATTAGCACATGCCTGAATAAATAAATTTTGGTTAGGAGATTTGTATTTTAAAGCCCATAATTCCAAAATCTACTAGCTTATATCAATGAGTCAGTTATCTGCCAAGTTTTGATATATTTCCTTTATTAAAATCAAGTATCTCTGCCAGTATAAAGATTTTATTATTGTCTGGTTCAAGTTTCCCAATTTTGTGGAGTTTCAAAATGAAAAAGATAAATGTAATTTAAATATTTGATGGTAAAGGATTCCACACGTGGCAAGTACAAACCCAATTACAATTGATTGATAAAGACTTATGGGACATTGTCGAAGGAAAAATAAAAAAACTGAATGATGCAAATGAAGCAGCGAAATGGGAAAGTAAGGATCGGAAAGCAATAGCAGTTATCGGCCTTGGTCTTTCTGATGCATATTTGCATCATATTGATCTAACCAAGTCATCTAATAACATTTGGGTGACATTGAACAAGTTATTTGGATCTCAAGCAGGTAGTTTCGATCCATTTTAAATCAATTAGCAGGAATAAAAGTAGAGGTAGATGGAGAAGATGCTAAAGCAATCTTACTAAATAGTTTTCCAAAAGAATATTCAAGTATTGTTTTTACTCTTAGTAAGATCAATCCCAGCTTGGAAAATTTAATTTCCTCGTTGCTTGATGAGGAAGAAAAAATCAAAAGGTGTGTGCCAGAACAAGAAACTGTCATGGTTGCAAACAATAAATCATCATTCCAGGAAGGTAAAAAAAATTGCATCATCAAAGAAACATCTTTTGTGTCATTACCGTAAACAACCAGGACATGGTTTTGTGAATTGTAAGAAAAGAGCTCAAGATCTCTTAGATGATAATTTGGAACAAAAGGCTTTTGCTATTGAAGAAGATTGGGATGACTATTCTAATCCTACAAGTGACAATGAACCTATTAATTATTCAAGTGATGAAGATTATTTATTTTGAGCATTGATCCTCATATTGGAGGATGGAGGCAATGGAGGCAGGAGGAAAATCAGTATCCTCAATTTCATCACTACCTCAGAGGTCACAAACTGCTTTAGTGACATATTTGTGTCTTGTGTGATGAATAAGAACAGATGAGCATCCTTATTCATGTGTGCAGTGCAATGCTTGTGTGTCCCCCGTGATGATAATGATTTGTACCATTGATACTATTGCAGGAAGTGTTCTTGATCAGATTGATTTGATGGTTGATGTGAATTGGTTGAATGGTCCCAGTTCATGTATTCATCTAATAGGTTGAACGGTCCTTGGATGATGTAGTTCCCACAGTCAGATTTGATATCAAGACCATGTGCAGGCTACGGAGCGGCATGCTGCTTGGTTGAAGATGGTTTTTTCCCCATGTTCATACTATGGGGGGAATGTTAGAAATATCATAGTGCTCTCATTATCATATATTGTAATATTATTAATATGAGTTATATTATAACTCATTATTAATAATATAGTTTTGTTATATTGTTTCAACAATATATTTTTGTTATACCCGTAATGATATTAATGGGTTGTTTTGTTGTGTGACTTCTTGGTTTGTAGGAGGTCAGTTTTCTATTTCCATGGCTATTTATTAGCCTTAGTATTATTTGTAATCATGTCGAATACAATATCAATTAATTATTTCTTGTGAAAATTCTGCTGAACAAACAACTTCAACCCAAACACTAACCTTTTTACAAGGTCCTCCAACATGGTTAGAGTTTGTGTTTGGTTTAGATTATTTATAGGGTTTCAAAATTGTGCAACACTTGTGGTTTGAAAGAGACATGCATTTCTAGACAAGAAAAGGGAACATGAAGCTATAAATAAAAACTTTAAATAGGTCTAAAACTATACATAAGGTCCAAGGCTATACAAATATTCTTGATAGAGCTATATAGTTCCAGAATAGGGTATTTTCTAGTTATAGTCTAAATAACGAAGCATCTTCAGGTTTAATACTCCAAGTTATCTAGTTTGTGAACCTAAATATATCTATTTTCACTCTTTACAACTAAGTATATATCTCCTCTTATGTTTGAGAGATCACAACATATCATTATCACTAGCTACAACTTAATTTAACAAAAAATAAATCTTAGTCAGAGGAATAAGATCAAATGAATATAATAGTAACAAGAAAGATTGATCATGCAAGTATAAAAAACATTGAAATATGAGTGACTTAGCTTGTATTAGACATATGGGATGATACTAGGAAGGAAATCGAGTGAAACATGATGGATATGTACTGAGTAAACTTCATCTTGAAAACTAAAATTTGAAACTTCTATGGATAGGATGCCTAGATAAGGATAGGACCACCTTGGTACTAGTTTCTAAGTTGAGTGCTAGTGTCCTAGGAATAGATTTAGATCTGGTCTTCTCAAGGTCTAAACTTGTTTTCCTCTTTTTACTCTTTTTCATATCCACTTCACTATAGGTATCCTATGTCGCAGATGAAATTGTAAAATAAACCCTATTTACCTACACAAGGGTCAAACAAACATTAGATGAAATAAATAATGCACATGTTTGAGTTTGATTGACCTCAATTGTCACCCCAATGTGATTGTCACTAAACACTAGACTACATTTCAAACTCTATATCATTCTAGTGTGTGTGTGCATGCGTGCATGCGTGCGTGCGTGCGTGCGTGTGTGTGTGTGTGTGTGTGTGTGAGAGAGAGAGAGAGAGAGAGAGAGAGAGAGAGAGAGAGAGAGAGAGAGAGAGAGAGAGAGAGAATTATGTCCCTTGAAGTTAGGTTTACCTTGTTCCAGTTGTACCAAGACAAAATTATATAACTAATTTTCCTCCAATATGAATGTGAGAGATGGAATTTAGAAATAACCCCTCCTGTGTAGTGGATAATACATCCAAAATGAATTCCATGACTGTTATTTTTTTCCCAAGTAGTAGACAATAAGTAATAGCCCAAATTTTCCATCCCTTAATAATAGTGAGTAATTCATGCATATATATGATTCCATTGTTTGAATTTTGTCATAAACCACCAAAAAGTCCAACCCAAAGTGATAAGAAAGTTTTTATAAAAGACAACAACTAATGTGACATTTTAAATTTGAGAAAAGAAGAGAAAATGATAGAAGCACCAAAAGGGGACGGTAGTGCATATGCGCTTGTATCCCTAATGGGTGGTAGTGTCTAGGATGCTCAAAAGATAAAACCAAAAATACAGAGCTATGTCACACACTATCCAATGTTCATAAGTAAAGTGGTCATTCTAGAAAAGTAAATAATAGAAGCACAGAAAGAATACAACAATGTAAAAGTGAAATAAGTGTTGATAATGCCTAGTTTTCTTGATTAGAAATAATGCATATATTGACATACTTAGAGGCATGATGTAAATATAAAGTGAATTATTTTTTGTGTACAATTACCCCCACTTTATTCTGGTGAATGAATATTTGGGAGTTGTAACCAATAGTGTGAAAAATGAGGATTATACTTGATATTGTGTTGGATGGAGATTATAGAATGTGTATCTTGGAATATAAAATAGGATAAGTATCCTAGGGTTTACCTTGTGCGCATAATAGAAATAATGTCTACATTTGTATTTTGAATATTACCTTTTCTTGAGCATTTTGTGTTTGAGATTACTCCATTTTCTATTTGTGTGTTTCCCTTTTGCCAAAGTAAGGTTGGACCTTTAAAATAAGATAAGTATAGTAAATTGTCATGATAATTGAAATTTATATTTAACTTAGTAAGCGTGAAAATAAAACTTCATAATGAAAGACAAGTGTATTAAGGATAGACTACACTTGAATTCCGTGAGAGAAGAGATAAAATTGTTCTTGTATGTTTGTTGCCTTGGAGATGGTTGGAATAATACTAAGTAGCATCATATCACTATAATAAGGTTTTAGGAATCATGTCTCTAAGGGAAGAGTGTTGAGAGAGCTGTAGGATTTAAACTTCAACTGTTAACAATTACCCATGGATATGTACCACAAAATATGGTCATAAACTTAATAAAAACTAGTCACGGATCACACATCATTATAGTAATATCATTGTCTTACATATTCCCTAGTTTTCATTCCTTATTTAATCCTAGGAAAGCATGGTAATTAGTTCCATTTACAAAAATATGTAACTTGCCACTAATTTAGTTACTATTATACCTAATAGTAATATGTAACTAAGTACATGTTGCCAGATTTTTGAGAAACTTATACTAGAATACTATTGATATTATATTGTACCTTTTTCTACCCCTAGGATATAACAACCCTGGTGAGACACTAATGCCCACCGTTCCTGTCTGTATTGGGAGCTTATGTATTTGCTGTGATTTTATCCCAATTTTGATTCTAAATCTTTTTTAGCTCTTATTTATTTTGATTCTACTATGTACCAATTTTTTTCTAGAATCCAAAATAATGAGAGGGTAAAATAATCAATTGATGATTTCCCCCACTCATTTTTAGTGCATAAGATTAATCGAGGTGAGCGTGGCCCAAATGAGGAAAGTTGAAACTAATGTGTGCATCTAAAATATATCTCTTACAGGGAAACAAGAAATGCACATGGTAACTACCATGGTGTTGGAAGATCAATAAAATAAGTGGGGGGATGAATTAGTCCTTAAAAATTTAATCAATTTAAGATTACTTTCTCAAACCATAAGCTAATGAACCATTCATTAATGTGTTCACAACATTACACAACATAAATCCAAATAACCATGAGAAAGAGAGAGAAGTCCACAATATAATATTTAAGTGGGAAAACCTAAATGATAAGAAAACCCACTAAAAACTTTGCTAATATTACTCGCAACAAAGAATCAATTGAATATTTCACATAACAAGATATTTCTTTAGTGAGGCACTAACCCCACAAGGAGCACCAACCCCTAAATCCTTGTTGATAGTACTCACAACAAGAGAATTGCATGAATATTAATCATCACACAATATTTTTATAAGAATATCACTAATGAAATGCTGAAACAACTTAGCTGATGATGATCACAATATTCAGCTCCAAACTTCTTCAAACCCTTGCTCAAACCCTCATTCACTTAGCTCACTTTTTCTCTTCCCTTCTTCAATTGTCTTGGCCTCAAACACATGCACAAAAACTTTAAAAAATTATGTATCCTTTCATGCACTCTATAATCTCTCAAAAAATTCCTTCAAAATTGTTAGAATCTCTCTCTTGGGTCACACTTTTTCCCTCTTGAAGAACTAGTTCAAATTTGAACTTTATCATCACGTTTATATGCTTCTCGTCATTCAAAAATAATAAAGGTAACTTACCTCTTTTGGTTATAAAAATGAAACTTAAAAAAATTCTAATTTAATCATTAAAACATTCACAAATGACCCATATAGGTCGGCCATGCCCAAAACCACTCAACTTGCACCAAACAAGATCAAAACCCCATCACTAGGATGAGATGAAACCACTAATTCTATAACCATGATTAGTAAAGCCCAAATATTCATAAAAAATGTGTAATATAGCATAAAAAATCATCCATGGTCATTAATTACCTTGGACCAATAAAAAAAATTCATAACACAACTCAAAAGGATCAAAATATTAACCAAACAGTTGTTTCCAACATCCTATCTTCACCTTTAGGCATCAAAACCACTCTTAAACAACTAACCTATGGCATGTAACCAATATATGGAATCCTCAAGAACTTTAGAAAACATCCATGCAATTTATACCTCTTGAAACATACATGTGTTCAAAACATAACAAATTTTCTCTTCACAAATTCATGCTTCATAGAAATTAGTTTTACAAATTCAACTAGTTTGCACCCTTTATGTGATATCCAATACATCCAAAGGCCTTAAATAGGAACAAAATTTATCTTTATTCACATTCCAAGTGATATAAATTATAAAATCATCCATCTTGTTCCTCATTCACTTCATTCTTTCAGCCTAAGAAATATTATCTTAGAAAACCAACAATATTATTCCTCACAAACTAACTTGGATGAACCATAAAATATCACCATAATGAGAAAAAATTTATACCAATAGATATACCTTTGAATCCTTTTTCCATAAAATATTGGAAATCCTACCAAATCCAAGTGGAAGGGCTTCAACCAAGCCCATCTCTGCAAACTGTGTGAAACTGCCTTTTGACCAGTCTCCACAAATAAGGAAATTTTTTCTCTTTAGAAGCTTCCCCATGACCGGAAATCATGATTAAAATAAAAAAATCATGTACTAAAAACAATGTCCATTAATTTTTCAACTCCTTTGGACAACCTTGTCCAAAATTAAACTTCTTCATAAACATATCTCTTTGAGTAGGGAAATAGGTCTGTTTGAGTGGGGTCCACTCATCACCACATAAAATACCATACCTTTCTATAATCCTAGAGGAGTCATATATATCATAAAATAATCATACTTGCACTAGAAATTAATTATGGGCACTTAGGATCAATATCTCTCCTATAACTTTTGAGCTAGGGTTTCAAATACACAAAAAACTGTTTACCTTCTTAACATTCGTTCATAAAATATGACTATGAATTGAGCTCATTATTTTTTACAACCTTCTAGACTCAATTTAAAAACATACTTGATAGCCACAAGATCACATAAAAATATCATAATTTAGGGTGAGCATTAGAAGGTGTAATTTGAGATGGAAATGACCTTCTACTTGATCCAGTCTCTCTCAAATTGACATGTATCACAAAATTCATATATTCGCATCCTAAATTTTTTCCCACAACATCATGACACATCCTAATAACATATCAAATCATCATCATGCCACAAATAGGTCTAAAAATTCTCAAGTTATGTCATTTTCAAGACTAGCCCTTGGGGTTTTGCATGGTTTAGACTAGGGTCAGCTGAAACAACATCATGAAAAATATCCAAAAGGTCATAACATACCTAAAACACCATGTATGACACCCATACATGCTTCTATGAGCTCATAAGGCTCTACATCTCATCCTCATTCTTCCAAGCACCTAGACGTAGTCTACATGAACACCTGAATCATGGGCTTCAACCTATACATGTATGTTGAAGCTCATGTGAGTTCCTAAAAACTCATCAAAAATGTTCTCCATGACTCTACCATGCTCCTCAAGCCACCAAGAAGCTTCAACCTGTTAGAATGTGAGGATTCTAATAAATACATATTTAATCAAATTACATGTTAAATATTAACATATTATGTAATGTTACAATGAATAATTAAATAAATATTATATCACTTAACTATATAACAAATAAATAAAAATAATACTTACAGAAAGAAAATAACACAAGACACATGATTTTACAGTGGAAAACCCGAAGGTAAAAAACTATTGTAAAAAAGTAACCTTTTATTATAGAGAACCCTTTTACATCCAGTAAATCACCTCCTCCTTTACTAACCTTAATCAAAAGGGTAAAATACTTCAATATATATGTTTTCAATATATCAAATGAGGACCCAGAGTCCTATTTATATGGGGTGATTGGGTATGTCTCCCGTATCACCTTTTCAACCATGTCGGTTAACACATATACAAAGGTTTAGAATATTTAATAATAGAAATATACCTATTTCTTATTATTAAATATTTAACCTAAACTATATTCCTAGGTTTGAATATTTGATAATAGAAATATAAATATGTCTTATTATTAAATATTTAACCTATAGTATAATGTTAGACCCATATTTAATTAAGGGGTGGCCAACCCACTTAACCATTATGTTCTAACACTTCCCCTTAATGTTAAGTGGGATACCATATGCAAATAGATTACCTACTTGTGGTACACTACATGATTTACAATCCTTAAACCATAAAGGTTTTAGGCTATCATATAGGTTAAAGGAATTATAACACCTTTATCATACTCCAGTTACCTTTTACTATAAAAGGATTTGGAATCCCAAAGATCATCCCATGATTAGTGGCTAAGCATGATCTGTGAGTTTTACATGTTCTCACAAGTTCTCATAAAAGGTTACTTGAAACCAAGCATATATGATCCTTTTATAACCAAGGACCTCCTTAACAATATGCTTACATTTGATGTTTACTAGTAAACTGAATAGCACTAAAGAGTTTACTGAGGACCGCCTTTAGGGTCTTTCTACAATTCTTTCTAAAAAAGAAGATGAGGAGGTATACACATTCCCAAAGGTATTTTACAATATATTTTTTTTATTTTACAAATAGCAAGTTCCATTAGGAGGTGACATTGTCATGCAAAATCCCCCTCAATGGAAACTTTGACAATCCATATTTTTCACGAAAGTGACAAAACTTTGCAGCACTCAGGGGATTTGTGAAGATGTTAGCAATATGTTCTTCAGTCGGCATAAACTTGAGATCTATCTCACCACTTAGAAACTTCTCACAGATGAAGTGTATATGTATCTCAATGTGCTTTGTCCTATGACGTTGTACTAGATTATGTGCAAGAGCTATGATTCTCTGGTTGTCATGAAAAAAAGGAATACTACTTTGATCCTTCATCTTTATCTCGTCCAACAACCTCTTTAACCATAGTGCCTCTTTTGCAACTTCCATTGTACTTCTATACTTAGCTTCAGTTAAAGAGATAGAAATAGTTGGTTTCTTTTTACTGCACCAAGTAATGACACCTGCACCAAATTTGAACATATAATCAAAAGTAGATTTTATATCTAATACATCACCAACATGATCAGAATCACAAAATCCATACAAGGTAGCATTTTCATCCTTAGTATAATGCAACTGATAATTGATTGTACCTTTAATATATCTAATAATTTTTTTTTCAAGATTCCAATGATCTCTATAAGGTTCCTACATAAACCTAGAAATAATTCCTACTGTATAGGAAATATCTGGTCTAGTTATAGTTAGATAAATCAAACTACTAACTAATTTCCTATATAAAGTAGGATCTACTTTTTCACATGCAGGTTTATGATCAAGTTTTATTCCAACTTCCACAAGTTTAGAAATTGGTTTACAATCAATCATATTAAATTTTTTCAGTACATTGGTTACATATTGTTTTTAAGAAACAACAATACAATGTTTATCTTGAAATATAGCCATGCCAATAAAATGATGTAAGAGACCTAAATAAATCATTTCAAATTACTATTTCAATTTTTCTTTAATCCTATTAATTAAAGAAGGACTATCAATAGTCATAAGAAAATCATCAACATATATACATACAGTGATAATGTTATAACCTTCTTATCTAATGAAGATATCATTGTTAGAAGAAAAATTAACAAAACCTAATATGTCCAAATCATCTTGGTGAAATCATAAATAAAAGTCACAACATATATAAAGAACCATTTAATGAAGATACTTCAAGAGGTCCTCTAATATCACTATGAAAAAAATCTAGTGGTGAAACAAATCGAGTTTGTCCATCAATATAATGTTCATAATCAACTCTTTTAATCGAACCACTCAATTGAGAAATCAATCGAGGGCCGATAAGATATATATAGGGAGGGGAGCCCCCCCTCCAGATATATCCCTACCCGAAACTATCTATGGGCTATGGGGGGTCAGGGGAGCGCCCATATCTATCTAGGGAGACCTCCGGTAACTATAGCTATGTATGGCGGGTGCCTATTTTGAGTCTTGTGTGTCTACCATTTCACCATCAAGGCATCCATTTTTTTGCATGCATAGAGGAACTCTCCTCAAGATGTAAGTGAAAGGGTTTAGCAGTTTGTTTCAAGCGTAAACACCCTTCACAAGCATTGTGAGATGAAGACAAAAAATGCAAACCTTTAACTAGATTACATATAAACATTTCATATAAGTTTTGATCTTTGACATGTCCTAACCTTTCATGCCATAGTTTTGAGTTATTTAAATTTTGAGATACAAAATAATATGTATAAGAAAAAACATAAAAAATATACAGACCATTATTTTGAATCCATTCAACAATTATATTATTGTTACTATCCTTGATGTACCAAGTATCCTTCAAAATTTGAATAGACAAACCATCATGATTTAGTTGTGAAGATGACAAAATATTATTTTTAAGTTTAGGAACAAATAAAACATTATTCAAAATACCATTTGCAAATTTTACTTTTCCTTTCTCTATTGCTTCTAAAGATGAGTTATCACCAAGATACACACGTTGATTGATTTTCATAACATCAAATAAAGAATTGAAAATACTGGTCATATGATTTGAAGCACCTGAATCTAGAATCCATTCAGAATTAGAGGAAGAGTCTAATGCAACATATAATGCAACAAATTTAGGAGCATCATTAGAACTATCCTTTTTCCTTAAGTTATATTTAGATTAGACAGTCTATTTTTTTAGTTTTATGGATAGGATTCTTATATTTACAATCTTCCTTTTTATGCCCAAATTTTCCACATTTGTGACATTTACCATTAAAGCTTACATGTAAATGTTTAGAAGAAAAAATATTTTTATTAGCAAATGAAGATTTAGTATTAGATATAAACTTATGATCAGGATAGGGCTCACAAGACTTGAACTTCGAATTATGAGAAAGACGTTACCGTGAGAAGTTTTTCTTAGAGTTGAAGTTTGTTATCACTTGCTCTTAATATATCAGAAGAGATCTCAAAGTATTTAAATAAGGTAATTCATCTTCATTCTGATATTTAGAGTTTAAGATAGAAATAAAATTCCTAAATCTTTCATGTATATTCAACTGAGTAATAAAGTAGATTAATTTTTCACCAATTAAGTCATAACTGCATCCATCTAATTGTGCTTTGATATTTTTAATTTTGGATAAGAAATTAACTACTTTTTCATCTCCTTTCATACGAGTCATAAGTAATTCTAAAATAAGTTTAATAATCTTATATACTTCATGGATGGATTCTAATTGTGTCCATACCTCTTTAGGATGTTTGATATTACTAATGTGTATAAGATATTCCTCATTCACATTGCACAAAATCATGGAAAGGGCCTCCTGCGTATGTTGTGAGGATGCATTCATATTTTCCGCAATCACTTGATGACTGGTAGGCACAAGCTCAGTTCCTAAAATAATCGTCTAGAGTTTCCTCACCATAAGTTCTGATTTGACCATGATCTTCCAAATATTGTAGTTGGCTCCATTTAAGATATGGGACTTAGCGAGGAAAAAGTAACTAGATGCAATTGTCTTTCAAATTTCTTAAACCTGAAAATAATACCCCATTATGATATAATGTACCACTACGTTAGAAACATATTAATAAAAAAAGTGACAATACCCATATTTTATGATAAAAAACTTATATTATTTCATTAAAAAAATCAAATATTATAAAGAATATTAATAAAACTAGATATAAATTTATGGATCTAAAGAAACTATTTGACCATAACTAATTTTGTCATAAAAATATAAACTAGTTAAATTCCCATAATCAAATAATGATCCGCATTATAAATGGCACTGCATTATACTCCATACCTATCATAAAAAAATTCCTGACCATATAGAATAGAAGACGAAACCCCTAAGAATGTACAACTTCAAAATTTTAAAAAATGTTAATGTAGATAAAGATCTGGACACCTTAAATTTGACGCCTAAATGACCGTCATTATGCCTTATTTTTGGTCTAACGTGACGGTCATGTGACTATCAATTTTAACACAATGAAAATTTCTTGGATCTATCCAGATTAAATGTGACATCTAAATGACCGTCATTTTGCCCCATTTTTGGTCTGCTGTGATAGTCAATTAACTGTCAAATTTAACAAAGTGATAATTTCTTGTGTATTTGTTGAATGTGAATTTTTCTTGGTTTTGAAAGTTCCTGTTTAAATTTTATAATAAATTATAAAAGGCTATAATAATTTATAAAACCAATATATATATATATATATATATATATATATATGTATATATATCTACATACATACATACATACATACATACATACATATATATCAACATAGTTTAAAAACAATGTATAGTTTAAACTTATATAACACTATAGACATTGGATTTAATTTTTTTGAACAATATAGTTGAAAACTAATTAGAAGAGGGTAAGGGGTCACACTGGAGGAAAAATTAAACTTGGAGTAAATTATATTTAGCCCCATCTGATGGGTCTTCACCACACCTAATAGGAAAAATTAATTTTCCTACATCCGTGGAAGATGTTTCCCTATGAGAGACCTTGTTTTTACCCGAAAAAATGTTTGAACTATTTGAAAATTATTTCAACCATACCTATGTATGAAGAGGAGAATAATTATAACCTCCACCAAATAAGTTAGTTTTCCAATTTTTATTTTTTACACGGATATGCAAATTTATTTTTTTAAAAATTAATATCAAAGTAACTTTGTAAAAAAATTTCAGAGGGAAAAAAGTATTTGAGAGGGTGTTTTACCAATAGGGGGAACAAGTTATTTGACCTGGCCAATGGAAAAAATAAAAAATGAAATTTCTATTTTCATGCTAGGTTGTCTCCATCTTGGGAGACCTAAATTTTTCCTTTGGATAATTTTTATCCTCCATAAATTAAAAAGCATAGGATTTTTTTTATAATATCAAATATATTAAATAAAATTCTACTTGTGTAAGAAGAGTGGGTCCATATAAGATATAGTTCTTAATATAATTTTTATTCTATAAGATTAGCCTTTATTTTATAGGTTTAAATTTAAATAATGGTATAAATATTTTATACAATAGTTTTTCAAATTCAAATGTAACCCTCTTATTTAAAGGGGTACCAACGACATACAATTTTTATCCTCAAATAAAAATTAGATGAAAAAGAAAATAATCACACAAGGGTTAGAAGGGGTCTAATTAGGTCACTGAGGACATGAAATTATAATTTAGCCAATAATAAAAATTGAATTACTACTTTCATGGTGTTTCACTGAATAATTGTGCGATAAAATAGATAAGGTAACAATCAAGGAGGAATACCTGTGATATGTAGGTCGAAGGCTGAATGCGCGCGTTACAAACTTTATCAAAGCTAATCATAAAGAAATAATTTTTTCCTGGGAAGGACTACCTATAGATACAAAGCAAGACCACCAATGATATTAAATAGCAAATGATAGTGGACTGCCTAGCGATTTTTTAGTTTCAGGAAGTGTGATGCTTTCTCGAATGTCTGTCAATCCATATATTTTTATCAACTTAATGAAAGTAAATACGTAATAAATAAAGATCCTATTGCTAACACTTTGATTTAGGTATCTCAAAATGTTACTAACAAACTATATTAAGCAAGGTATTTAAATCTAAACTAATCTAGCATCAGGAAAGGTATATTTCTTATTAAGACAGGTCACATGGGTATTAGGTAAGGTCATAGAGGTATTTGGTAAGGTATAGGTGGAGTTTAGGTGATGTTAGATGTAGTTTGGTGAAGGTTAATAGAAAAAACAGTGACCAATATCAGTCTGGTAACTGATGCCAGTAGAGAGGGGAGACCGATAAAGGTTAAGGTGATCAGCATTGGTAGGGGCAATTTGATAGTAAATTATTAAATAGAGGTTTTTAGGCTCTTTGTGATTTCACAAAGAGAGAGGGTAGAATGGTTTGGGTCCTAATATGGATGAGAAGACTCAAGGATACTAAGGAGGAGGTTTATAATGGTGACAATTCTTGGGATGGTTGCATAGTGGGTTGGTGGGATGAAGGTGATGTACAGGAAACAAAGGAAATCAACTACTGAAAGGAGTAAGAGATCTACAAAAGGAATAAAAAAAATGATTAGAACCACAATACTTACTTGGTATACTTACGGGTTTGGCCTCGGCCTTGTTCATAAAAAACCAAAGCCAAATCCCTTCTAAGAAAAATGATGGAGGAAAGTGTGGGCTAATTGGCAGTTGGTGAGAGATTGAAAGTTAGAGGAAAATGGTCGAGTTTGGGAAGGTGGCTCAAGAAATTAGGTAGAAGCATCAAGTCCCCTATACGTTAAGTTGGTGAAAAAGTGGGGAGGACCGTAGGGGAAACATTCACCTATGCGGTGGTCATAGCGTGGATGTTGGTGAAGTTTACCATACTCTTGAGGAGTAAGGAATGTGTCAATATTATAAAGGCGGTACTCCCCAAAGTGATGCATTGAAAAACACCTTCTAAGGGATCAATAGTTGATATTTGGGTAGCGGGAATGGATGAACTAATGGATAGATGGGAAGAAGAAGCATTAGTTGGTTGAGAAGTATATGAGTTAGCTATAGAAGCTATGAAAGTGGTGGGAATAGAGGAGTTGTTTGTGGAAGAGGTGGCGACAACATTGATGGATGGGGCCATGGGTGAAGGGGAAGTGGTAGTGGTGGTAGATGCCTTAACTGGTATAAGGACATCATTGGGTTGATACAACATGTTATAGGTATTGAATGGTGAAGGGTTAGCTAGAATGGTATAGTTTTTTCCTTCATGTTCAAATTTTAAACAATGGTGTAAGGTTGAAGGAACACAACCAATGGCATGGATCCAAGGTCAACCAACCAACATGCTATACTAGAATTCCTCCTCTAAGACATATAATAATTCCAGAATGGTATGGGGGCCCACACGAATGTGGATAATGATGGTGCCAATGGTGGGAGTCATGGCATCATTGAATGAACGCAACATCACTGAGTTATTATGAATGAAATTGGTAGGAATGCACATTTGGTTGTGTGCATGGGAAGAAATGATGTTGATACTGACACTGTCATCGATCATAATGCACTGAATTTATATATTATCAATGTAGACAAAAATAAATAGGGTGGGATCAGGATCATCTAATTCGAGAGGTACAATATTGCCATCAAAGAAACTGAGAGTGGCTACTTGATGAGTGGTAGTGGGTGTAGAGGAAGGGGATGAAGTGGTGAGAGAGACCACATGGTGAGGAGTGATAATGAATGCCATAGAAGTAAGGTCATTAGGTAAAACCTTAATAGATTGTAGAACCTCAATGAGGGTTTGTCGATGATGTTGGAACATAATGATGAAGTGGTTTGGCCAACCCTTAATTAATATGGGTCCACCACTATTATATAGGTTAAATATTTAATAATATGAAATACTTTTTCTACTATTAAATATTCATAACTAGGTAATATACATCAGGTAAGTATCTAATAATGTGAATAATTTATGTTTCTATTTATTAAATACACTCACCTAAGTATATTTTTCAACCATTTAGGTTGAAAAGGTGGGTCGGGAGACATACCCAATCACCTTATATAAAAAGGACTTTAGGTCCTCATTTTATATATTCAAGAAATGTATCAAAGGTGTGAAAATCAAGTGATTTGGTTTTACCCTTGGTAAATAGGGTTTCAAAGGAGGAGGTGATATTTTTGGATGTAAAATAAGTTCTCTGAAGTAAAAGGTTATTTTCAAAGTGGTTTTTCCCCTATTGGGATTTTCCACTATAAATATTGTGTCACCTGTGTTATTTATTTCTTGTAAGTATTTATTTATTTATGTTATGATTTAATGTTTATTTAAATATTTATTGTAATATTATATAATATGTAAGTTGATTAAATTCATATTTATTAGAATCCTCAAATTCTAACAAATGTGACTAAGAGGTTTGGACAAGGTCATACAAATACATTTTGAGAGGAGATTGGTGCAATTGTTTAATCATTGTATGATAGGAAACCCCGTCATAAATAGGGTATGTGGGTCCCTAGATGGTGTTTTTTGGTGTAGGTGAAAATTTGATATTGGGTAAAAGAGTGGCAGATGGGCTAGTTGTTTTCTCCTTTCCTTTGTCCTTCTAGGATCGCATGGTAATGTTAACCATATTAATGTGTGGTAAAGGATAAAGTGAGTCGTGATATGTGTAGTGACGGGATGGGAAAAAATATGGCAAGGGCATATAATGGTTTGTGAAAAGAATGCAACACAATGGCTTTTGGTGGAGGTTTGGCTATCTCTCTTATGTGGACCATATTGCTTTAAAATTTTGGAGGAGGATAAAAGTGTTGTGGAGGGGGAGATGAAGGTCACTGAATAGGAAATGGATGAGGAGGTGTCGTGGTAGATGGAGGTGGAATAGGGTCCTTATCTAAAAGATCATCATCATCAAAATTTTCTTCAGGAGGAAATAGTTAGAGAAGAACAGTCTTAAGAGCCTTACATTTTTTAACATTATTCCCTAGCACACGATGGTAAGAAAAACATTTTGTATCATCAAACCCCTCTAGTTTAGGTTTGAGTGGGTCATAAGGTCCAAGTGGTGGAAATGTTACGACATAGGTTTCCAAAAGGTTAGATAAGATGTTTGCATAATATCCTTCCAATGGATCACAATGTGAATTAAGTGTGGGTGTAAATGGAAGTGTGAGAAATTTTGGTGGGAGAGGTGTCATGGGAGGTGCAATCAGAGGTTGAGTAAATTTGACCACCTGTTTGGTAGGTAACATGATTTTAGGTTTGGATTGCACCTTCTTGGGTAAATATGTAGTAGATGAACTAGCGGTTGAAGGTGGTGTAGGTTTAACTACCTCTTTGGAGGGTAGTTGGTTTTTGGAATTTGGTTGCACCTTCTTGGGTAAAGGTGAAGATGGAGTGTGTGATGTAGAAGGGAAGGAATATGGAGGAAGGGGACGATTTAGCCAAAGTGATAATGGTGGTGCGGTGAAGGCTATGGGAAGAGGCAAAGTGGAAGGTACTAGTTGAAGAGAAGGAAATATCATAGGTAATGATGAGGATACTGGAAGTGGTATAGGTATAGGTGGTAGAAAGGATGTAGGTGATGGTGAAGGCATACAATATGTAGGTAATTTGGGTGTAACTAAGGATTGTGACAAGGAGGTGGGCTACTGTGATTTTGGTTTACCTTGGGTAGAAGGCAACTTGGACAAGGTTGATGGGTGGGGTCCTTGGATAGATGGAAAGGGTGAAGGTAACAAAGGGGTAGTGGGTGAAACTGGTGTATGTGGCCTAAGAGGTTGGGTATTCCTCTTAGGTGGGGCAATAGTCTTCACGTTGGCTTATGATGATGTGGCTAAATCCAATTTGATAGGAGGATGGACTAGGATTGATGTCAAAATGACTCCTAATGTGGCAATGGGTTTGGACGAGGAGGAAGATATAGATATAGGTAAGGCTTTAGGCATTGGAATAAGCTTATTCGATGGTAAAGGTTTAGGTGTGGGAAAGGGTGATGAAGAAGAGGTTGCTACAACTGGCATGGGCATGGTTGGTTTGGTTGTCTGAAATACCTTTGGATAAATCATGGAAGTATCAACAGACAATATTTGCATTTGAGTTGAGAAAGGTAGTCAAAGGAATTCCCAAAGCATAGAGTTGTTGACATAATCCAAGCGGTCATCCAAATGTGAAAATGACACTGTTGGAGGGGGGATGGTGTTGATTTGGTATTAATCCTTGTAAAGAGTGTTTATGAGATAGGGAAATGGTTGGGTTCTGACTCTGTGGGTAAAAGAGATGAGAACAAATCAATAGGATCCTTAAATGCTAATGGAGAATTGTTACCAATAGAAAGGGGTGTTGCTAATGGATCCCCTATGGGTAAGGGAGGTGAAAAGTAGGATTAGGTAGGTTCATATTTTGGTAAAGAGGAAGGTAAACATGACTCTCCCATGGGTATGAGAGTAAATATTGTGGCTTATTTTTCAAGTTCAGAGGTGAGTGGGGAAACTGCATCGATAGATATGGCGGACTCCTCCATGGGTGAAGGGGAGATAAGGGATACTCCTCTATGGGTAAAGGAGTGGATGATACAAAAGTTTTTTTGGATAAAGGGGCTCATGAAAGAATCTCCTTGATAGATGGAGTAGGAGGAAATTGAGTAAGGGATTGGTATGATGACTGAAAACAACATGAACCTCACAAACGTTATTGTCATTAGTTGGAGGTTTGCTGGTTTGGTTAGATGACAAGGTGTGGTTTGGAAATGGCTTCTTGAAGATGTGAAGGTTCTGATTAGCCAGTGCATTAGGGTTATCCAAGATGATATCTCCAGTATCTAACATTTCCTGGATGATATTTTTGAAAGTTATACAATTACTGTCAATATGACCTTTAACGTGATGATAGTTACAGTAATCATTTTCTTTATACCATGCAGGAATAGGATGAGAGGGATTAAACTTGTATGTGGTTTGATGGGTGGAAGATTGATTGCTTTATATTTTAGAAGTTTTTATAAAACTGAGGAGTAGGGTTCTCCTATGGGAGTTTATTTTTATTGGTCTTTCTTGAATTGGAAAGCCTGAATAGGAGAAAGGTTGGAAGAAGGCTTTGATTGGTTGGATGGATAGGATGGGCCAGCTTTCAAAACCACTGCGTGGGTAGATTATTTTTCTTTGGAGTAACTATTTTGTGGTTTGGAAGAAGAAGAGGTATTATTTGATTCAAATGCAACGTTCTTGTTATGTAATTGTATATTCTTCTCATCAATGGCATGAATTTCAAGTTTTCAAGCCATGGTGAACACCTCATCAAATGTGTAGAAGATTTAAACTTGGAGAGTTGGTGAGATGTGCCTTAAAAAATCCTTGGTGAATAAATCTATTAACTCAGTTTGAGGAAGTTGGAACATGAGTTGGTTGACAAAGATTCACCAACGAGTAAAAAAATATGCGATAGATTTTTCTTCGTATTTGTGTGTCGATTACAAGTCATTCATGGTGACTTTCTTGACAATGTTGATAGAAAATTGGTCTAGGAAAGCTTTAGCTACTTAGTTAAATTAGAAAATGGAGTGTCTAGGTAGAACACTATACCAATTCAATACAGGTACTGTCAAGGACATTGGGAATATTCGTAAGAGTAAAGTGTCATCATGAGCGATCAGATAAAACCCATGTTTAAAATACTGAAAGTGTTGTTATGGGTCTTCTTTGGTGTTAAATCAGTTTAATTTAGGAATTTCCCAATGTGTAGGGTATGGATGAATCAAAATGGGTGGGTGAATGGGCTCATTGTAAATCCCATCGTATGTCAGAAAATTATGTAAGTCGGAGACTGATGCTTCCAATGTTTGCATCTTGTCCATCATCATTTTGATAAGATTGTTAGTAGGTTGTGATGACTAGGCAGCCCCTATAGTATAAGGGGGTAGATGATGAAGGTATGATGTGGGTGGCATTCTAGTATGTGGTGGTGCTGAGTACAAAAATTGTGAGGGAGGCATATATGTAGGTGGAAAGTATCCTGACTAAGCGATAGATGAGATAGGGGTTATTGGTGATAAGTGTATGTAGGTGGAGTGGATGTAATGACTCTCATAGTGATTGGAGGAAACAACCACAGTATGGAGAGGATAATATTTTAGATGGGAGTATGGTATGCCGACATCATGGGTGGTTGAGATACAATATGTACATGAGAGGTGGTGGGTACAGATAGACCTACACTCAAGGTAGTTCATAAAGGAACATTTGACATCACATGAGTAACTAACGTCAAAGGTGTGATAGATTATGTAGGTGCAATAGATATTAATGATGTAGGGTCAAGTTAGGAAACCACATATGGTAAGGTGGAAGAGGGTAAGGCCAATCTAGTAGTAGCCGATGCATAAGTGGGTACAAGGGAAGGGTGAATAGAAACATGCATGCCTTATACAAGATGCCCTGATGAATCCCAAGTGGATGAATGGGATAAATAATACTATAATGTAGTGTGGTTTTGATCAAGGATTATTTCGAACTCCTCATCACCGGTTTTGAAGATAATAGGTTGACTGGGATCCATAGGTGATAGAATGGAAGGTGGCGATGGACTAGGTGGGAGTAGATGAAGGTTAACATGGAATAAGAGGGAGTTAGCTTGGCTATGAGTCAAAACCATGTGAATTATAGTAGACCTGGTAAAATGAGATTCATAAATGACACATGAGTACAGAAGGACTAGAGAAAATGGTTCCAGACAGTGACAAATTAGTGTTGTTTTAATTGAAAATTTAAAACATAGTGACTGATGAAAATTAGGTAACTGGTGCCAGTCAGAGGACCGATATAGGTTCCTATGGAAAATAAAAGGATTTGTAAATGTGGTAATAAATGATAAAAAATGAAGAAAAATTAGATTTTGACAGTGATTTCAAAGACACAGAGATATGGTGAAGTAACTTAGGAAACCCCAGAGAGAACAAAAATGCGATGAATGCTACTTTGGTTAAAATGACCAAAATAACAGGAAATCAATAATGGTCAGTAAACTGATGATGGTTAGATGATTAAACTGATGACGGTCGATGGACTGATGTCGGTCACTATGAATTTTTTGAAAAGATGGAAAAAAGTAAATTCTGTGATTCAGATCAAATAAAAGACCAACCTAGAAACATGAGTATGTCAATGATTGACCCTAACACACTTAGAAAGAGTTAGAATACACCAACTATGATTAAGGAGTGTGAAAGGAGTGAAGAATGAAGAAAACAAACTCACACCTCAAAACACAGATCAAGTAAAAACTAGAAAATACGAAATCCTATGTGGTGGATTTTATGTTCTGACTTATGCCATTTAGGAATAACTTGTGAATAGAGTAGATTTTTTGGTTTGATAAAATGTGCCATATGAAAATCCAACAACTAAGGATAGTTTTAGGTAAGTTTTAGTGAGGGAGATCCTTTCTTTGAGATAATGATTGGATAGAGAAACCAATTTGGAGCCCACTGTCAATCATCTAATCATGTGATCATTGACATCTTATTTCAGGTAGGATGTTGTTTAAGAAAATGAGTAATTTATTTTTAGTGGTTTGGTGTAGAGAAGAATGTGTGCACTACGATTCAATTTTTCAACCATCAGCTAGGCATGAATTCCAGCATATAGGTTGCCCATAATTTTTAAATGAGCTACAGATGCAACACTCAGAAATGATATGCAAATATTTTAGAACCAAATCCATAAAGACATTCAATGAGAGAAATGATGAATAGGCAAGAGTATGTATTTCACTAATGTAATACAAAAATAAAAAGAATGGTTCTTTTTAATCCAAAATACTAGTGTCAATGAGACAAGTAGAAGAGAAAGAATGCTCCAAAGGAGAAAATTTAATGTGCACTCTTTCAAAAGGAAATAAACACACAATATTTCACCTAGGAATGAATCAATGAAAAATAACCCTTGATGGTTCCCACTAGGCATGCCAAAATGTTTCACCGAATAATCATGTGATAAAATAGATAAAGTAACAGTCAAGGAGGAATACCTATGATATGTAGGTTGAAGGATGAAAAGATGATCGTAGTTAACTCCTTTTTATTTGGGAAGGACAACCTATAGATATAAATCAAGACCACCAAATGATATTAAATAGAAAATGACAGTGGTTTGCCTAGCAATTGCTTGTTCCAAGAAGTGTGATAATTCCTAGATGGCTGTCAATACACAAATTTTTATCAAATCAATGAAAGTAAATATGAGAAATAATGGTGCTATTCCTAACAATTTGATTCAGGCATCTCAAAACATTATCAACAAACTATATTAAGAAAATTATTAAAATCTAAACTAATTTAACATCAGGAAAGGTATGATTTCGGTTGGGATATGTCACAGGGGTGCTAGGTAAGGTCACAGAGGTATCGGGTAAGGTCTGGGTGGAGTTTATGTGATGCTATAAGAAGTTTTATGAAGGTTAATAGAAAACATAGTGACTGATATCAGTCTGGTGAATGATGTTGGTAGAGAGGGGAGACCAATGACGGTTAAGGTGACCATCCTCGGTAGGAGAAATTTGATAGTAAATTATTAAACAAAGGTTTTTAGGATCTCTGTGATTGTATAGAGAGAGGGTAGTATGGTTTGGGTCGTAATATGGCTGAGAATACTTAGGGATACTAAGGAGGAGTTTTAGAATGGTGAAAATTATTGAAATTGTTGAATAATGGGTTGGTGGGAGGAAGGTGATGTACATGCAACAAAGGAAATCGACTACTGAAAGGAGAAAGAGATCTACAAAAGGAATAAATAAAATGATTAGAACTACAATACTTACTTAGTGTCTTATATCTCTTGGGAGTTGGGATGGTTAATGGTTGATCAGAGAAGAAGTTCTTGAGCCCAGTGCCATGACAATATGTCCTTTGTGCTTCAGTGAGTTTTTTGATGCTCTGGAAAGATGAACCAGATGCTTGTCTTCCACAATGGTTGTGTGTTTGTCATTTAGATGTAGGAGATCTTGAAAATTCACACTTGAATGTAATAAGGCTACAATGACTGTATGACCAACCCATGTAAAGAGTTGTGAAAGTGTATATAAGGTAACCGATGGCAGTTAGGTGAACGATGTCGGTTGAGGTATAACTAACGTCGGTTAAGGTGGGAAAGTATAGGTTCACCAAAAATAGGTAAATCTTTACTATTTTTTGCATGGTTTTGATTAAGCCTCTTAGGGAAGTGGAGTTCATGTGAGAGAAGGTAGGAAGGTCATAAAAGAAGTCTAATTAGGTTTAGGAATAAGTCTTAGTTAGTTAGGTTAAGTGGTGACTTAGCACTGGGAGTGATGACTCAGTGTTGAGAGTGATGACTCTGTCATTGTGAGTTAAATTCCCCCGGAATGGCTCAAGGGTGAGGTGTAACGATGAGGTGAAGGAATGAGGGTGAAATTAAATTAATTAAAATAATTAAATTAATTAATAATGTGAGGATGAATATTAGTATAGGATGAAGGGGTCATGATTAATTAAATATATTACGTTGATTGATTGAAGGGGACCAAGGAGAGTGTGACCCAAATTTTGTGTCTACACATGAATTGGTGTCTCCCTTTTTAATATTGATTTTATTTTCACCTGTACACATCTTAGAAACTATAGAAAAATAATAAAATATTTCAAATAGATTTAACCTTTTCCTTAAATTTCAGGTCCTGGTAATTCTTCCACACTAGATTTCACGTAGGTAAATATTATTCTAGGTCCCCTTTCACCTATGCAAACTCTAATCTAAAATAAAACCTTAATTTCTCACAGAACATTTTAGATTGCACAAAAAATGGGGAGAAGGGGGCCCAATGTTGTTTAAATACCCTTTTGGGTTGATTGAAAAAACTCGTACAAATTAAATAAATTAAATACAAAACATTTGATATTAATTTCTTTAATTCACCTCGCTCTGTTACCATGTTAGAATTTGAGGATTCTAATAAATACAAATTTAATCAACTTACATGTTAAATTTCAACATATTATCTAATGTTAAAATGAATAATTAAATAAATATTACATTACTTAACTTTATAACAAATAATACTTACAAAAAGTAAATAACACAAGACATAAGATTTTATAGTGGAAAACCCGAAGGTAAAAAACTAGCGTCAAAAACTAACATTTTATTACAAAGAACCCTTTTAAATCTAGTAAATCACCTCCTTTACTAACCCTAATCACAAGGGTAAAAACATTTGATAAATATATTTTCAATATATCAAATGAGGACCCGAAGTCCTATTTATATGAGGTGATCGGGTATGTCTCTCGACTCACCTTTTCAACCATGTTGGTTGACACATATACAAAGACTTAGAATATTTAATAATAGAAATATAACTATTTCTTATTATTAAATATTTGACCTAAAGTATATTCCTTGGTTTGAATATTTACTAATATAAATATAAATATTTCTTATTATTAAATATTTAACCTATATTATAATGCTAGACCCATATTTAATTAAGGGGTGGCCAACCCACTTAACAATTATGTTCGAAAACAACCATCATACACCACCACATAGCCTAGCAAGCCCAATTAACTAGGATTACTAGAAAAATCCATTCTTACTGAAACACCTCATGCCAGCATGTAAACCTCTTAATCTCCATGTCACCATCATACTAATCATCATCTGACTCTACTCCATCATGCTCTTTGTCATTAATGGTATTTTACATCAATGACAACACTTAGAACACATCATGCCAACAATATTTGCCATTATAATTGATGGAAAACCTCCTAAACTTATCCCCCGTTTTACATTCATGAAAAAGTGCATATCTGTACCAACTAGTCTTCACCTTTATCAGCTTCATAGGGTGACCATTTTGTTGGAAACATCAACCAAAGTATTCATTTTAACTCACAAACTCATGTTTTTAATAAAACTCTGATTTTGCCTCTTTTAAGGAATACATGAGTGTACTCCCCTTGGGAAAAGCATACACAACACCTAATCATGCCAAAAATGATGATAACTTGATAGAAACATATGTTTTACCTACTTCTTTGAGTGCAATCATCACACAACATCCTCATTTGGACACAATAATTTGTTTTCTTCATCACATACCCTATTTTGACCATTTTGAACTTGAAAAACATTATAGCAGTCCTACAACTGATGCATACAACTTGATAATAATTGCAAGAAACATGTTTAATCTATATTCATCATACATACCTCTTTCTTGATCTAACTTAGCTTGTCCTTTCTCAAACTAGACTATCTTCTTGTATACATTGACTCTTCACATCCTTGAGAACTAAGCACCCTAACCCAAACCTTCAGTGCATTTAGAACCATCTTTGACAATATCTAGAACTATAATCACTAAATGAAATGAATTTTCATCACTCCCCTTGGACTTATGCCATCATTCTATAGTAGAAAATCATAAGAATTGGTTACTTACCTTGCTCCTTTGTCATGTAAATGACTCAGCCATCTTGACATTGTCCTCAAGCTTTTCTTTCATTTTTTCAACCTCATTTTAGGCTAATGATCCATTATTGACTCAAGAAACCCTTTTCCTCTTGAAATAAACTATAATTTCAACATTTACCTTACCTTACATCACTTCTAGTCTTCTAGATCACCTCATAGAGAAGAAAATCATGCCCCCTGACCTCATGGCCCGTACACAAACCTATAACTACACATTTTAGAGCTAAAATGAACACCTACATCACCTTTAATGAGGTATGGCCTGTCTTAAAGCATGATATCATTTATTCAAATTATTGAAAGTATAAATCAACCCAATTGACATTTTTCATACCTTATTTACTTAGATCAAGCTCAGATCTTAGCTTATTTTTTCTTTGACACTACCTTTAGATCTGTAACATGCATACTTCGGAGAAACAATAACCATCCACAACCATAGACATACCTATCTTATTTTGTAATTTATTACTAGTGTCACAATGCCATTTAACTTTGTCTTCTTGTGATAGATACCAGTTATTTTTCAACATATATCACAATAGGAAACCACTAATCCTTCATACATTGACTGAGACAAAAAATCTTGATGAAAAAAACAACTTCAATCCATGAGATCATAACTTAATCAATTTCTTGTACAATTAATTTTCTTATCATCACACCTTTAGATTCCTCTGAGAGAACTTACTCTTTCTAAATTAACTAATACATGTCTAAGAGTATCATAGAAAGAATTAGCAATAGTTTTATACCTGTAGCACACCATCTCAGATCACTATTCACTGTATGTTGTGACACTACATAGTCCAAGACATTTTTTCACTATTTGATAAGAAATTCCGTGCATACTTTCACTCCAAGACTAGTCATCATATTCAACCTTATCAATCCTTTAAGGGAATAAAATATTCACATTTATTTATCAATGAAATTATTTCTTTACTATGTGAGCACCTATAAAACTATAATTGTCATACCTAGTCATCAATGTGCCTTTATGCTTTAAAATGACAATTTGACAATATATATTTTGTATTACACTTACATACATATAATTTTATGTTTAATAGCTACTTTGATAATCACTTGAGAGAATTTTTCCTCTCTAAGCCAAGAATACCCTCCTAATCATCTAATTATCCTCCATATCTACCCTCACAGGTTATTAGCCCTACCTTAAGAAGAAAGTACTTCTAACTATTGATATAATTACTTACACAATGGATACTCACTTGATCTGGGTGCCAATTTTCCCGTTTTGTCTTCTCCATAAAGCTTCTTACAAGTTTTTGAAGGAATACTACCCAGTGTGTAATATACACATTTAAACTAGGCCACCCAATATGTCACGAGAAACTGGTAAAGAGAACATCTCTATAGTTAAATTAATCACTCTAATTTCTTTAAAATCCTCTTCACAAACATAATACATAGTCTTATTCTAAGTTTCATTCAATTCTCTTAATTTATTTTCAAGAAAAAATAATTTTTACCCTTTAAAAACCTTAGTCTGATGGTTTGGATCTTTGTACAAGCCCAAGAAGTCATAATTTATTATTTCTTAATGATTTTCTTACCTTTTTCAACTCTGAGGGAAACAAAATGTCTATAACAATTAGTTGAATTATTCCATTGAAAAATTACTCCTTTAACAACTCTTCACAACCATTGCAACCTTCATTATGATTCCAAAATACCATGTACATACTTCTGTTTACTTATGCCATATGAAACTTAGACCTTAACAACTTCTCATTCAAACTTGACTCATATTTTGAATCTTGTGCACTTTTAACTACTATCACTGATTAATGACAAGATGTATCTCACCTTATTTGAATTTAGGGACATGATACATCACCTTTCACATCTGATTGTGACATTAGACTGACCTTTGGAAAGCACTAGACCACTTTTCACTTATTTCATGATATTAATAAGGTTACATATACTTCAAACCTGATTCTAGGAACTTATGAACCTTACAAGACTTGGGAAAAAAATCTTGAGACATAAAGGAGTATTGAATTCATATTCTCTCAAGATCTAATCTACAAGAACATACTACATGTATTTACAACTAGAATTTATGACATACTTACACCCAAGAAGCTTACTGAGCTCACTTATAATGAATCCTTCACCATTAATATACTACAATATGATAGATATTGATTCAATGCTCTCCTTTGACACACATAACCATGAAATATCATAGCCTATGACTGTGTACATTCAATTATGACTTATACTCTTCCAGATTAAAAAATGACCTGACTGATCATCGTTAGAGAGACTGATAACTCTTCACACTCAAGGGATATCATAACTATACCTTGCAAAATTTAGGATTTAAGAAACTTCAATCATTCAACTTCAACAACCAAAAAATCTTAGAATAACAATAAAAAATCAAGAACCTATTGACCATGACCATATCATTTTCACCATTTAAAAATTTAAGACAGACAACAAGATACACTTAAAACAATAAATACGTACCTTGACACCTTTGAAGGATACATTCATCAACCTAGATAGCTCCCCTCTTCTCAATGCTTCATATTAACCATTATACCTCCAAGAATCATATTAGAGGTATGGTACATCTTGATCAATCTAGAAAAGAGACCTAAAGAGGTCTCAAGAACCTTTAGATACTTGTACCTTTCTTCCATTCACTTGATTCTGATATGAGTTTTGAGTAGTGCCATGATTTGTGTCAATATTTTATTTTAATGAAATTTTATTATCCATACTAGCTTCCCATGATATTTTTTACATCCTATCATTCATTATTGGACCTTGAAAACTCTTTCTTTCCTTTTAGGAATGTAACAATCCATAGAAATATTTCCAAAATTGTGAGAATTGAAAAATACAACTCCACTCCTTCCCTTGTAACCACCATTACTCCAATTTTGATTTTAAGATTCAAATAGGAAATACTTAACAACATGACCTCTTTTATGACATTTTTAGCCTACCACAGTCTTTGTTTGCACACTCCTATTGTCCCTCTAAGGGTGATCATATATAGCAAATATCTTACACTCCTTAGCCCTATGACCAAAACCATTACATAAGAAACAATAACCATTGAATGATCTTTCATGAATTGAGCTTCATCTTGTATTTGGTGCAACTCTCCTTATTTTCATCCTCCTTTCATGGTTCTTCAACATTATTTATTGACACATGGTTACCTTGAATCTTATCCTTACCCTTGAGGTCATCAATAAACTCCAAACCTTCTCTGTCACTTGTTGATCTTTGTTTTCCAAGAAGATATTTGGCACTTTTCTCAAATTTCTGAAAGGACATTATATTCTTACAAACATCTAGCAACTCTACCCTAAAAAACTTTATATCCTCTTTAGATTTAGTGCATATTTTCTCTTTATATTGCAAACTTACAACTAGGAACTTTACATTTTATTCTTGAATCTTGATTGATTCATTAAGCTCACATGATTCAGACTAATTATTTTCTTCAAGATCATGAATCTTATCTTCATACTCTTTGACCTGAGAACTCAACTTATTGTTATTCTTCTCAGAATGTCTTAGCTCCTTTTAGATATGTTGGAGCTGAAAATTACACCCTTCCTTGAATCATATACAACTAAAGATCTTGAGGCAACATGGGACTGTCTCAAATTTATGGGACCTTACAAATTGAGATAGGCCTCAAGAGAAGGATGGTTACACTACCTATTCTTAATGTTAATCTACACTTAGGAAATGAAATGAAAATATAAAAATTGAATCTATCACTCCAATAGACAAAGGTGAGAAGTAGATTCATAAAAGGTAAATCCTAAGATAAAGAGAGGTGATAACACCAAGAAGAGGAGGACAGACACTCTTAAATGTGGGAAAATGGAAGAAGAATGAGAAAGGAGAGGGAATATTTGAGTGCTACAGTCTAAAAAAACATTCAAACCAACATTTCCATGGAGCACAATAGATTTAAACCTTACAAGGAGAATGAAATAAGCATAATAGATCTATAAATGCAATGAAAGGAAAGAAAATGCAATATAACACAAGTTATGGCATATAATAACCACAAAAAGTATTTTATTGCTTCAAATATATACATAACACATTAAAGTGAAGGAGAAAGGAAAGAATCACAATGTATATTTCAAAATATGAGGCCTATTACTCAAAGAGAACACTTTTGAAATACTAGTGTGATGCCCTTGCATTCCAAGAATTTCCAACCCTTACAAATGAGCATCACTTTAAATTATCTAGAGAATGAAAAAGAGAGAGAAGAGGGAAAAAGAGGAAACTCAATTTTTTACTTCCACCAACCAAAAACATGCATTAATTATTAGAAAATTAGTATGGGAACCCTCATAAATTCATTCCCCAATGATACTTTACTTGTGTGAAAATAAATGGGCATCGCACCTCATAAAATTTAGTTGTTGAGCTACCTGGAAATGCATATTTTAATAATATAGAAATTTTAATTTTTTATCCCACCTAATCTCACCTAAATAAATATTTTTGGTTTTCATGATGTAGAGAATGAAAAGACCTTTTAAAAAATTCCAATTTTTTCAAATTAGGAAAATAAGGGAAAAAGATATGGCCATGTGGGTCTAGGGGTGTCGAGGAGGAACACGGGTTCCAAACTCTTAGCTATAGTTTGCATTTAATCAATTTTTTCCCTTGTCTCCTTTGTAGTGTGGATAAAAAACTTATGTGGAGAAATGGGAGAGTGAGGGAAGTGTTCCATTTGTGCCATTATCATCCTCTTTACCCGCATTGGTTTGAGTTGGCTTATTTGGAGGGTTTTTGGGTTTGGGGTAGAACTTAGGAATTGTTCCAACCTGACTCAAGGTTCCCACAAGTATTTTGTTATCCACAACCTTTACATTTCATCCTTGCTCTAACTCCTTTGTTATATCTCATCCTCAATTGCAGGGAACTTTTAACCCCATGGAACATTCCTTCTACCTCTTGTTCCTCTGCAACACATACTACCCGCAACACTTAGCTCTTGATTCAATTTTTCTCCATCGCTTGTTCTTCACTAGTTCCGTTATTCCATCACTCACCCGTATTTCTGAAAAATAGTGAAATTAGCCAAATTTATTTTTTTGTGGCCAAATGGGGAAATCATGGAACAAAGTTAACTTAGGAAATATTCCATTTGAACCCTAGAAACTCACAATACACTGCAGAAGTAAGCCTTTCTCAAATTTCTCAAAAAATTTCCAAGTTTTTGGGGTTTTTAAGCTTGGAGAGAAAGAGAGAAATGTTCCAAAACAAATTTGGGTGTCCTAAACATGAAAATTATATATTTTTATAGTTTCTTCATCAATAATCCATCAAAATTCCTAAATCCATATTTTCAAGTTAGCCAATTTGCAGGGGGTGAAAAATTGGATAAAAATTTGGTGACTCATGGGGTAATCTACCTGACAGATTGAAAATATCAGTAGCCTTAAAGCATCGATTGGGAATGAATTCAACTTGATATTCTGAAAACTAATCCAAACTTGAAGAAATCACCCATAAATCCACCTAAAGCACTGTCTGGACTTGAAGCCGATATGCCATTTCTTAAATTGACCATCTCATTATAAGAATTCTATGAATTAAGCTTTACAAGAGTGGAAAATTATCTTGAATATGAAACTTCACCATGTTTAATATGAAAATAATATATTGAGAAAAAGAATGATCATATGAAATTGTCTCTAAATTTGATTTTACCAAGTTCGAAGAAGTTGAAGAACTTGGTCCCTAATAAGAGTGGAAAACTATTTCAAGCTAGACTAAAACAATGATTTCTTAGCAAAGAATGAAGCATTGTATGTTGGAAGCACAAGGGACTGAGGGGGGTGGTGAATCAGCACTAAAATTATTTTTGTTTCATTATCAAAATCATACATTCATAAATTATATCATTCATAACCATGCGTGCTTATTAAGATATGTAACATCAACCAAAAGATCAAGAAAAAAAGTACTCAACACAAGAACACCATATGTAAGTGGGAAACCCTCATGGGGAAGAAAACCCACTTAAACTCTACTTATATTAGAAAAATAAAATATATTTAGTGAAACACCAACTTCACAAGGAGCATGAACCCCTATTTTAGTAGAGCACCAACCCTACAAGGAGCACCAAACCCTAATTTAGTGAAGCATCCACTCCACAAGGAGGCTACAACCCCCTAGGATGACCAATAACAAAATTATCCACTTGATAATGTTTTATCTCTTATTTTTATTTTTCCACAATTGATGGACATCACATATTCATCTCACAAACCCTATCTCATACCCTAGGGCATCAAACTTTCTCTATCTTCTTCCTTCTCAACTTGTATTGCATCTAATCTATTACACATATGATGTCAAAATATCTTTAACATAAAAAAAATCTGATATGACTTCAAATTTTTATTTCATACCTAAAAAATACTCACATACAGGTCACACTTCTCCCCTTTTTTAGACCATCTCTCAAAATGATCCAACACTTGACTTTTATAGCTTCTTCTTGATTAAAATTTGAAAGAGGTTGGTTTCCATCCTTTATCTTAAACCCATACACTTAAAAAAATATCCCATAAATTTCATTATAATAGCCACATATGACCCATATAGGTAGGCCTAGACAAAACACTTCATCCATGCACCAAAAAACACCAAAACCCATGCATTGGAATGCCTAAAATCTCCTAACACCAAAACTATTTTTATTCATGCTTTAAAAATCATCACACATATTTAAAATAACATTAAAAATAAATACATGGTATGAATTTACACTAACCAATCATATTATTTCATTAAATTGGACCACTGCTTCTTATACTTCTGAAAACACATGTTTCCTTCACCCTTTAAGACCATGTCTTCACATTTATGCCTCAAGAAAACTTTAAATAAAATCAATTATGACATGTGAAAAATTTATGTAAATTAAAATACATATAGAAAACATCTAATCAAGTTATAAGTCTTGAAACAATAACTGGTTCAAACTACATCAACGTTTGCCTTCACCAAATCATGCTTCCCAAAAAGTAGTTTTCAAAGAGCAACTTGTTAACACCCTTCCTGCCACTTTTAGGACCTAAAAATGGATTCATTGGATGTAACATTCATCCCTCTTCATATTACGGGTGATATAAATCATCCATCATCCAATCTATTTCATTCTCCAACCAACTCAATTATTCAGCAAAAATAGTTCTCTCTTGGGTAACAAGAAATATTATTACTCACAAATTGACTTGGAAACCATAATATAATAATAATGAATCAAACCCTATATAACTATAAATATATCTGAATCATATTTCCAACATAGCTTGAATCACCTCATAACTCTACATGTAGCTTTTGTTATGCTCATTTTACTGAAGACTCCTTTTACTACCACAAAACTACCCTTTGAAAAGTCAACCTAAATGAAGCATTATTAAAAATTTATAAGAATTAATGAACTTGAAACCTATTTGGAAATAAATAAAAAACTCACATACATAACACAATGGTAATTTAGTTCATACCTCATTTGGAAAAATTCTCCTTAAACTAAAATTCTTCCTAAACAAGTATTTTCAGGTGGAGCCCACATATGCCCACACACTCTATCATACATTTATAGAAATTTGTAAGAGTCCTATACAACATCAAATCATCAATTTTGAGGAACTAATCAAAACTTGGCTAGAACAAGCACTTTTTTGCAAGTTTCTCCTAGCTAGGGTTTCAAACCACTTTAGATTCTTAATGATCATTCATAAAAATGTGACAATCAAACTACCTAATTATTTTTTGTGAAATATGAATAAATAAACTAATAATATATTCCAAATATCTCAGGTCTCGATGCAAAGCATAAAATCCACAATCAGCATTAGAAGGTCCAACTTTTCTATAAAAACACATTGCAACTTACCCGGTTTCACCAAAACTTGCATAACATGCAATTACCATGTTATAATAACCTAAAATTTTTCATGAAGAATCATGAAAACATAATATACCTTCCCATTCTCACCATATAGCTCATATATTCCTCAAACTCTCTAGCCACAACAACTTACCTATGTAAACATGTATGTTTCTTACTTGTTTCTTCTAGAGGACCTCATAGAAGCATTGAACCTTTGAATTATGTCCTAAAATTCATCACATAGATCAAGTACATTTTCAAAATTTTGTAGAAATATTAAAACAAGAAATATATGGTCCAAATATCATATCTCTACCTCATTATGCATGTTTCAGGGCTAAAAACAAGCCTAGAATGACCTGACTCAACATTAGCTAACCTTTCTAATTCAATGCATACCCATGGACACCTGTGACACATCATATGGACCATATATGAACTCAAGAAACACTCCAACAAGCTTTGGAAGACTCAAACTATGAATAGGAATTGATGTAACCTAGAATCTAGTGTATAAAACCTAGGCTCACTGACACATCACCTAGTCTGAGCTGAGTGCTCACGCAAAGTGCACAAAGGTACCAGGACCCTATTTAGAGTTGCTTGTGTAGGATTTTAGTGTAATGAATATACACATATTCAGAATCATAAATAAGCATAAGCATTCCATATAACATATTCCAGATCTATATATTAGAGAATCATGAATTAAACGATAACCATAATAAGATTAACCATACAAGAACTGGTTACAGTCATGTTTGAAAACATTATCCATCCAATATACTCCATTATATTAAACATTGTAAAACATAGAAGATTCTTACATTAAAAATACATCACCATAAGTTATGCGTGCATCAGATCCAATAACATAACTCTACAATAATTCACTACTCAGTATCTCTAAACTACACAGTTCACTACATATTTATAGGGGTGGGGACTTTCCCTTCACCACCTACGTACTTCCCAAAATAGGTCACATGCTGAAAATAGCCATGAACCTTTACAATAACATGCACACATGCAAGTGCGCTATTAATAGACATCCTATAGTTAACTAGAAGAAGTAATCCTATTATTATCATGAACTTGTGCATGGTGCTTATCAGATACTCATTCCCAAAATAGCCTTTACATGTTGCAAAAGTCTCCATCCCAATATGTGCTCTCCCCACGCTATCTCCAAAAATATATTGTATCCATAATAATGGCTAAGTCCTAAATCAACTTGTCTTGGTGCGTGTTTCCTTTCCTATCCTTCTGTACCTTCAAATGCACCTTGTTCCCACGCACATATCTTCTGTGCATCTTCTCCTTCGAAAAATATGTCTTCTCAACAGTACCCCACACTAAAATACATTTCCATCCCAAAAATGGGGTTTCTTTTTGATGCCTCCAAATAATAAAGAATAAGAATGTAAAGAATGCAAAGAATCATTGTACAAAGAATAGACCGCTACTCTACATCACCCTCCTCTTTAACTAAGAGGATCAAATCTAGATATTCACTTTTGAATCTCCACCTCCAATGTCTTCCAGTCATCCAGTGCAGTCATTGTCTTCTCTAGAATGTCTATGGCTATGACATCTAACTCATCTTGAGTAATATTTTCTTTTTCATTCTGTAATACTTGGATAACACTAGCCATAGAAGTCATCATTCCCTCTAGAAGATCCATTTTCCATGCTATCAGCTTCCCAATCTCATATATTATTTCCTTATGTGGATCTTGGGTTACTGCAAGGGATTCGTGATTTTTCTTTACCAGTGCCAATCTTTCTGCACACCTTATTGTTTCATCCTTCATTTCCTTCAGAACTTTGTTATCTTCAATTATAGTTCTGGTTCTGATTACTGCTTCTGGTGTTGCACAAATATTCAGAGCTTGGTATGCTTTCTTCATCTCATCCTTTAAATTTTGGAGCAATGCCTCGTAAGTTAAAATTTTTCTGACCAAAAAGGCCTTTTTCCTCTTTATGCTTCTTGTTCAACATCTTTTGGTGCAGGCATTATAAGTGGTCCATCTTCTAGCACCAAATCAACCAATGTTCATACATAATGCATTAGAGAAGGAAACTTATTAGGTACCTTTGGCTCTAGATGAGGCCTTGCCTTCAAAATGTAGTCACCAATATCCTCTACCATGCTAACAAAGGCCTCATTCTTTGTTCATTCTCTTTCCTTCTCTACTTTTATACACTCTATCTCTACATTTTTATCCTTGTTATCTTCCATCAACACTCTAATGGTGGTTACCTTATCAATATTCCTCCATGACCACCTCAGATAGATACCTTGACTAAGGCATTGTTGACCTACTCATTAGACATGAGAGTTGGCTTTATGGTCATGTGCCTGCTCTGAGGTGCCTTCTTCACTCTCCTTGATACACAAGACTCTTCACAAACATCAAAATCTGGTTCATCCATGTGAGTCTATATGGACTAGGATAGTTGTTTCCTTGCACGCATAGTGGCCATATCTAGGTCCATCAGCTGTCACCCATATAATTCCTTAAGGTCCAAAATTCTCTAAAACTGGGCGTAGATGATTTCTACTTGTGTCCTCAGCCTAGCCCATACTTGGCACCACATATTCTTCACTTCTCCTTGTCCTTGGCCCCTTTGGAATGCGAGCGCCAAGGTTTGGAGCTGGCCTTTCTACCTAAGTTGTATCTGGCATGCTTTTTTTCTCATGCACATTTTCTTCTACTTCTTTCACCCCTTCTTCTTCATCTCTCATCTCTTCATCTCTAGGCTCCTCCACATCCTTTGGTTGCACTAGGTTTCCAGGAGCACTCTCTTCTAACTCCTTTGCCTCCTCATTAAGCTTCAACTTTCTCCTTATTTTCTTATTGGGTGCTTATTTTATGAGGGGAGAGTCAAGGTGATCTTCTTATAGGCTGAAGTGTTCCCACACCTTGGATCCTGGTTCTTCTGAATACCCTTTTAAACTGGAAATCTTCAGGGAATTCTTCCACATCCAATTCCTCTTCTACTTCTTGCACCTGTGGTGGAGTATCTGCATGGTCAATCTCCACTCTGTCTATGGGCTACCTCTGGCCTCTATGATCCAAGCCTCCACTATCTTCGAGTTCTTCTTCCTCCTCTTCTACCTATATTTTTGATGTAGGCTTTGGAGAAAGTCCATTCTCCATTGTATGTTTTCCCTTAGGTGGCCCTAGGAGAATAAATTCATTCTCCATACTTATTATTCTCCAGGCTTGAGTTGAAGATATATGACCACAGCTCCACTGTCCCCAATAGCCAAACTTACTGGCTTGATGTTTATGACATCATAAATGAGCCTCTCAATGCAGGTAGACCAACTTGGATATACATATGTTTTCCTAAGAGTGTGGTAGTCACAATCTACCTTTTCTGCATCGAAGTTCAACCAACATGTATTTGTGAATATGTGAACTGAAGCATGGAAGTAGCACACTATGAAGGCATAGGGAAGTTTACACTATGGAATCCATGTCCCATCCTTCATAGAAAATCATGCAATGTAGAAATGATGATACACCTCGAATTGTACTACCTTTCCTACCACCAAGGGAAACTCCTTTGCAATGTGCCACTCCTCAAAAATTCTGTGAAGTTGGTCATACCACATTTCTGACCTTTTTTTAAACAACCCACTCATTGAACCTTCACACAAATATTTCACAAACCTCTCTGTAAGGGACTTCTTCTCTTTTGGGTATTCCCAAACCTTTTTTTTTCAGCCCATTGGGCACTCCAATTTCTACAAACACAATAGATAAGTAGAATAAAACCAAAACTTATCTTCTCACCTGTGTGTGCTTCCTCAATGATAGTTTATGCAATGTAGCCAGCCAAGTTGTATATTTCTCCCTCCATCATCTTCTTTGTAATGTGTAGCCACATTGTGTTTACCTACAACCATCTCTCTTGATCATTTAACTTTGTGAGCAGATGTGCGGCTAACTGCACTACATAAAACTTCTTCAATTTTTCTATGTCCATTCTACGCAGACCTTTGGAGTATCCTAACTCCTTGTCTAGTGGCTATAATAGTTTCCTTATCAGTTAGATCACTTAGGATATATGTCCCTGCGCCCTTAAGTCCCGTCAATGTGATAATTAGAGCTGTTGTGATCCTTACTCTCCGTCTAGCAAAATAGAAAAAGTCTTCATGGAATCTACTCATCAACCATTGGTATAAAGCCTCTAGTTTTCCAAAATAAGGGATTTCATATAACTGATAAACTCCTACCTTCTTCAGAAACTTCTCTTCAATGTCATCATACAGTGGCATATTGTCCACCGTGTGCTTGTTGGTCTTTTTGTTTAACAACGCATCCAATTCTCCTCTGTTTTCGATGGTGTGATTATTGTAATCACTTATCTTCCATCGATGAATGTGTGAATCCAAATCTTGAATGACTATTACTCCTTCTAGGTATTACATCTCTAAGAAATTACTCTTGGGAGCAATCATGACCTCCATTTCTACCTTTTTATTTCTTGTCATGCCTGCTGCAGGTGCTTTCTTAGGTGCCATTGTAAAAATCCCACCTTTTATCTTTTGTATCGAGTAAGATAAAACCATAGCTCAAATCCACCTTCCCTAGCTCGAAACTACATGCCCTAGCTCCTTGTCAATGCTTCTGCTTCACTCAACCCCTTCACCAATGGGGATGCAAGTGTCTTTTCACACACAAATCTACTCTCCACATCTGGTTTCACAACTCTCCGCACCATAATATGATTTTCTTAGCTCTCTCACACTTAGCTCACTCAAATACTTGTTATTGTAAAGGTAAAAATGAACCCACATCACCTCCTTATATAAATTTTCAAAACAGTTAGTGCATTTATTACTCCTTAACCTACCAGCAATCCTCTCATTAATTGACCATTTTCATAATTTTCCATGTGGTACATCTTCGTGCCCCAGCTATAACCTTCTAATGCATGCCTTCCTACCTTCTTGCTATAAACTTCTCTTTCGTGCACTTCCATGCACTAAGTACCTCACCACTATGCCTTCCCCTAGTAGTTTCCAAGGTTGTTGCTTACCTCACATTATATTGTTCCTTCATTTATCTCCATCTATGGTATTTTTAGAAGTAATCTCCTTTCTAATAGTTTTCCATACTTGAATGAGCACCTGTAACAGTTTGTTCTCATGTGTACCCAATTATGAATAACAAAATCAAAACCACCCCACACCAATGGTATGTGCATTCCTCTACACATAAACGAATAATTTATATTGTAATTATTTTCAAGTGCGCAACCACGCTTATTACACAAAACACAAAACTAAATTGACAAATCATAGCAATGAAGAATTAAATACATTAAATGAAATATAGAAATGGAAACCTATACTAAATGGTAATACTACCTTATTAGAAACACCGAGAATACTTATTTATAGTAGGGCTTTAGCCTACTCTCATTGAAGTAACCAGGTAACCACATTCCATCAAGCGCCTCTAACTAGAAAGTGCCTGAGTCAAGTATATGAGTGATAACATTGGGTCCCAACCAATGCACCTTGAGATTTCCTAAATGGTACAAAAACTTAGAATCATAAAGTATCACCATCTATCCAACCTCAAGCTTCTTATCCCTGATGTTTCAGTCATGCCATGCATTTTTCCTGGCCTATTCCTGCTTCTGACTCCAATGTGTTGTGACACACCTCTCATCCAACTGTATTAGCCTATAAATTCTTTCTTCTAATTATTTCTCATCAACTAGACCTATAGTGCACACAATACACAAAGAAGGTAACATGAATTCCATAGGAAGAAATGCTTCCGCACTAAACACCAACTGAAAGGGTGTGGCCTTATTCAACCTCTTGTAGGTTTTTATATACGCCCAAAACACAATAGTAACTTTATCATCCCAATATTTCCTTCCAACATCAATTTTTTTTTCAAGGTCTGGCTCAATATCTTGTTGAAGGCCTCAATAGTACCATTTTCCTGAGGATGATAAAATGTAGTATTGTGGTGTACAACCATAAATTCATACAATAATTTATTGATTGTCTCATTCAAAAAGTGTGTGGCCCTATCACTTGTCAAGCTAAATGGACATCCATACCTAGTAAGAACATTTTCCCATAAGAAGCTAATTGTTATAGCTGTGGTACAATCCTTTGTAGGTGCTACTTCTTCTGCCCAAATTTTAAGATAATTTATACAAGTGATGATATAACATGATCCAATTCTATGTGAGATTGGTAAAATAGGACCTATAAATTCTATAGCCCTTTTTTCAAATGACTCTGCACTAGCAATAGTCCTAAAAGGAATTTCATCTCCTTGCCCAGGTTTGACAAGGTGCTGACAATGATTACATTCCTTACAATACTCTTTACAATCCTTGTACAGGATCTCCCACCATAATCCAGTGATTAGAATCTTTCTCACAATGGCATCACCTACATATTACCCACCTAAAATACCACCATGAGCCTGTTCCATGATATTTTTGTTCTCATGTTCTAGTACACACTGTTGCAATACTTCATCTTGGCCTAGTTTGTATAAATATCCACTGATCAACATAAAGGGTACCATGTGAATTACAAGTTATTTCTTCTCCATTGCTTTCATTCCTTCTAGCACTATACCTGTTCCTGAAAAGACAACAATATCCTCCAATTTTGAAGGGGTGCGATGTAACTGTATAATTCTGCATCTGACATTGTATCTTCAATTTTCTGTGCATCCTCCCCTGACTGAATCCTTGATAAGTGGTCTGGGAAAGAATTTCTTTTACTTGGTTTTACCATAGCTTTGAGATGAAATTCCTAGAATAAGAGCACCCATCGACATATGCACCCTTGCAAAATGGGATTATTTACCAAGTATTTTAATTCCATGTGATCAGTATAAAATACAGTTTCTAGTAAGTATTGTCTAGATTTATGCAGTGCACAGATCATCGAAAATGCCTCGTGCTTTGTTGTTTTATAATTCTTCGCTACAAAATTTAACTTTCTACTAGTAAAAGAGATAGGATGATCTATAATACCATCTCTAGGTTGAGCTAAAACCATGCCAATGGATGTGCAAGAGGCATCAACATGTACATGAAACAAATGGTTTCATGAAGGAAAACATAGAATAGGCATTGTTGTAAGTCTCTCCTTCAACGCCTCAAATGCACGTTGCTGTGGTTCTCCCCAATAAAACGTCCCTTTTCCTTTTAGTAACTCTTTTAGGGGTGCAGAAATCTTTACATATCCTTTGATGAATTTTTTGTAATACCTTGTGTGACCTAAGAATCCACGTACCTCACTCTGACTGGTAGGCTCTTCCAGGCCTACAATAACTGCAACCTTAGCTGGATCCACTAACAAACCTTCGTTGTAGATGATGTTCCCTAAAAAAGTTCCAAAAGGTGTAGTAAACATGCACTTCTTGATGTTTAAAGAGATGCTTAACTGTCTACATATTTCAAACATTAAGTGCAAATTGTCACAATGATCCTTAACAAGCCCATACACTATCTAATCATCCAAGTAAACTTGCAGGAAGTTGTGAATAAAATCTTGTAATGCTTGAAAAAATATGTGCAAAAACACAACAAGCACATTTTTCAAACCAAAGGACATCACAATATATGCAAAAATTCCCCATTTAGTGGTGAAATGCGTCTTCTTTTTATCCTTCTATACAATCCTAACCTAATAATACCTAAAGAATCCATCTGTAAAAGAGTAAAATTCATGTCCTAAAATACCTTCTAATATTTCCTCTGTGAAAGGTGTAGGTGAAGGATCAATCACACATGCATCATTCAGTTCCCTGTAATCCACAAAAATCCTAATCTAACCATCTTTCTTTATACTAATCACCATAGGGCTAACCCATTCTAATTCCTCTAGGGGCTTGATGATGCCAGATTTCAAAAAAATTCAATTTCCTCCATAAATTTGATGCACAGGTTAGGGTTCATCTTTTACAGACTCTTCCTGATAGGGCACACACCTTCCTTTAGCTTAATATTCATCTCTCCTAATCACTCATGCACTCCTTTTAACTCATGGTATCCCCTAGGAAATAATTCCTAAAAATCCCGTGGTAACTCAATTATCTTTGCCACTTCAGAATCAACCCAATAATCACCAATTGTTGCCTCCTTATGTTCAACATCCATGCTAATGTTCAATTTCTTGGTTGTCATAGGTTCATGATAGGCACACGTTTTCTTATCTGTATTGTTTAACACTTCATGCATACCTACTGAATGCTTTATATCTAGACTTACTACTTCTTCATCATCTACTATGTAGACCATATTTCCTTTTTCTTTCTCACAATAAGCACACTTAAGTAGTGTGGCATCCGTCTCTTCTACTTCATCAATACATGCTCCTAAGTCTACCTCACCAAATAAATCCTGAATGAGTTATTCATTCTTTACATGGTCTCCCATAGTTAAGTGCTTTATAACCATTAATGCATCTTCCACCAGAGGTTTAGTAGAGAAGTAGTCAAAAGTATGGGTCAATCGTGTAATCAAGTCCTTCCAATTTCTAGTATCCCTATGTATCTCTGCATAAACATACCATGCTCATGCACATTCTTGTAAAGTGGAATAAATTTTTTGCACCCAAAGTGAAGGTGGTAAAGCTTCGTGTCCCTCTATTTAGAGTCTCTCACACTGGTGAATGTGGTATTGAATAGGTTGATTACCATGATACATGAAGATTGCAGTAGGAAAATTGCTCCTAAAGAACTGAGTGGTTAGAGTAATTATGAATTCATTCCATTCCATAAGATTATCTCTTTGAAACATCCACCATCATGTTATTGTCCCGCATAAGGTATATACTAACATATTCCTTCTTGCCACTTGATTTTTCCATTTTTCCTTTATGGTGCATAGGAATACTGTAGGATCTCCTTCTCCAGTGTATCGAGGTACATGGTTGTTACCTATCCTCTGAATACATCAAGGTTTTCTTCTCCGTACAAATGCACTTCTTAGTTTGTGCACAACCATATCATAGGTGTCATGTGCTCAATCATCAAAATAAATACTTGTAGTATCACTGATAGACTGTGCATCTTCCCACTGGAGGATTCTTTCATTTGATGGATCAAGTACATCTGGGTCTCAAATGACACATACATAAATTATGTTAAGGTCTTCCTCACTCAAAGGTTCAACATAAGGTGCAAATTTCTCATCCATCAAAGGGATGATCACTCTTTCTTCCATGTTCTCAAAACTTATATACCCCTTGTTGAACTGTAGATCAACATTATTTGCATAACACCAAGGGTTCCCAGGTAGAGATGGGAAGATGTTTTATTTTACAAGTACTAAGACCTCAAAGTCCCTAGTGAACTTGGCCCCTTGTATAATAATGAATGCATCCTTTAAAACCCCTATGGGAGCGGCCTTAGTTCGATTGGCCATGAATAATACATTAGAGGATGATTGTAATGGAGGTCTACCCATCTATACCCATGCATCCAAATTAAGCACATTCACTTTCATGCCTGTATCAATTAATATATTACTCAAGAGCCACCCATCCATAATGACATTCAAAATGATCTCCTTGTCATAATCCAAGTTGTGAGGGGGAAGATTAACATGCAAGATCTATCATCCATTCTCTATACCCGTGCACAGAGTGTTTCCCTTTAGCCAATTCCTTAGTAATGAAATGATATTCTCCTGGTGTAGCATTTTACATACCTCTTTCAAGTCATAAATATATGATTGAACTATCTTTATTTCCTTCTTTTGTTCTAACTTCCATGATTGTTCCTTTAAACACTATATCTCACCCTGAAGATATATGAGCACCTTCATGGTTTCTTGATAAAACTCCTTCTGATGTATAGGATTTGGGTACATTGCATGTAAAAATTCCTCCTTGGTGATGGTAGGATTTTTTTGTAATGCCTATTTGGTGTGCATAGCTTCAGCACATGTAGTAATATTCACATGTAATACCTCAGGTTCCGGTACCAACTTTGGCATCCACTGATTTTCCACAACGTGTTGTATTCTGACCATCCCTGCACTATTGTTATCCTATTTAAGATGCTTACTAAGATGCTCATATAAGTCTAGGAATTCCTTGTAGTTATGATTCTTCCCACAAAAAGAACAAGTTATATTCTAAGGAAATTCATGCCTATAGTGGTCAGGAGGTCCGCATGTAAAACAAGTTCCACGAGGGAACTCGTCTTGTCCACCACCATGACCTTGGCCCCTGAATACACCATGGTATCCTTGGCCTATTCCATAGCCTCCTTCAAAGTTCCCTTCATTATGATCATAGCGTGTTTGAGTGTGGTCACAATCATGATGCTCACTTTTTCCTTTATAGTTATTTGATACTCCACTCTATTGCACACCAATATCTATGGCATCATGGATCTGACCAATCAACCTATAGTCTTCTGTATCATGAGTCGTGGACCAACAAATTTTACAATAACAAGATACATTCTTCCTTATCGTGCGTTGTAATAATGGGTAGTGGTTGGTATCATGGTCCAAATGACATATCTCACAATCTAGTAGAAATGAAACACTGATCTGTGAGGAAAACTATCTTTGGTGTGCCCTTCCACTTCACAATCTATACATGAAATCCAAGTGTGCATCTCGTGAGCTAAATTGACCAATAGTCTCTCCAACCACTTTGCCATAGCTACAATCTGTACTTCCAAAAATGGGCTGACTCCAGTGTCTATACTTCCAACTACCTCAATGTGCAAAGCTTCTTTAAGTGCTTCATGCAGGTCCATATAAGTCTTATGTGATAGGACCCTCCTAAAAGGTGTGATCAAGCCCCCAATGAACCACTGTGCATGTTGGCTTGCATGAATATCATAAAAATTTTAGACAATAATGTCTTGAATTGGGCATCATATTCCCAAATTCTCTTAGTAGTTCCTTATTTAATATCCTTGAGTGCACTTATACTCTTGTGCTCAAACTCAAGGATATGGAACTCCTTTAGGAAATCATCCTTTAAAGCTACATAATCTATGCAAGTTTGATTAGGTTCAAAATTCCTATACCAACTGTGTGTGTGTCCCTAAAATGTAGTTTAAAACTAACTTGCCTTGTCCTCAAAAGTCATAACTCCTTTTGTGTGCCATAGTATCTCACACACCTGCATGTGTTTAGCAACATATTCTATGCATCTATACTTTGGAAGATGAAGAGACATCTCCATGTAAATATTGTGGGGTTGATGAGGACCCTTCCCACTTGATACAAAACCTCTTGTGTTACCTCTACCTCTAAAACCATCAGATCCACCATAACTAGAGTCACCTATGCCCCCTGATCCTCCACCTGTAGCTGGAAGTGGACCAATGGATGTATTTCCCTGTGTTTGACTAGTGGTACTAAAATAAAATCCTAGAGTCTGTGAAGTGGTACTACTCCCAGAAGTGAGTCAAACATTTTGTGCACTTGAGTTTGTGCTAATGATGCACCTGAAAAGGTACCTCTAAACAAGAAAGAAGATGTTTTCCCTATAATAAATGTAATTTCTATTTGACTTACTCCTACTCTTCTACTACCCAAATTAGTTTTCTAACTACTAGATTTACAAGATACTGGAAATCCAAGTGCAATGGATAGGTTTCTAGGAAGATCCAGATGTGCACCAGTGACCCATGTCGTCTCTGCTAGCATGCTCCCATGTGAGGTTGAGGAGGGTTCCCTAGTATTCTTGCCAAACTGGGGTATTTTTAGATGCTTTGGATCCAGACCTCTGATGTGAGCTTCAAATCCTTCATAATCCATCTCTCTCATTAATGCCATCCGCTATGCAATATCACGTTGCTTCTCTATCTCCCTCTCGCATGCCTCATTATACTTAATCCTCCTTTCTTCTCTCAAACTATCTTCTGCTAGGTCTTCCATCTTTCACCAAACCTATTCCTGCCCTTGTGTGTGGTGGGGTTTAGTTAGCCATCAATTTTTCTGTTAAGTTTAGGGTTACCATCAGGATTTTGATCGCTAGTGGAATGCTTTGAAAATAAGTTCACCTTGGATAATGTAAAAACATGAACTCAGCTACCTGTGGGAAAGAATAAGTGGAAATTGAGTACTCCAAAATATAACTATCCAAAACACTATGGAACCAAGTATCCACACTACGCATCCAAATCAGATTTTCATCATAAAGGCTCTAAAATTCTTCCTGCGTCCAGACAAGTGTGTGATACCTCTAATTCCTTTTAGACACAGAAACAACCAACCACTCATATATCTATACTAAAAATATAACAAAGAAGCTCTCATACAAAAAATCATACAAATTATTCTCCACCCATGTGAGTGTGTTGAACTTAGATCTAGTGTTGAACCTCCTAGCATACTCTTCTTCTAGATTTTTTATCCACTCCTCAACACTTGCAAGAGTCAACTAGTACATTTTCATCATGAACCATCCTGAAAATAGCTAAATAAGAGGTCTCAACAATGGAACCAATGATGAAGTCTAGAATCTACTCTATAAAAACCAGAAAAACCCAAGCGCACTGGCATATCACCTAGCCTAAGCTGAGCACTCACCCCAAGTGCGCAAAGGTACCAGACCCCTCTTTAGATTTTCTTGTGCAGGATGTTAGTGTAATGAAGATACAATATATTCAGAACTGTAAATAAGCATAAAAATTCCATAGAGCATATTCTTGATCTAGATCTTAGAGAATCATGAATTAAATGATAACTATAACAATATTAACAATAAAATAACTAGTTATAGTCATGTTTAAAACAATTGTCCATCCAATATACTCCATTATATTAAACACTGTAATACATAGAATCTTATTACATTAAAAAAATTACCATAAGTTATGCACGCATCAGATCCAACAACATAACTATACAATAATTCACTACTCATTATATATAACTACATAGTTACCCACATATTTATAGGGGTGGGGACTTTCCCTTCACCACCTACACACTTCCAAAAATAGGTCACATGCTAATAATAGCCATGCGCCTCTATAATAACATGCACACATGTAAGTGTGCTAATAATAGACATCCTACAGTTAACTAGAAGAAGTAATCCTATTATTATCATGAACTCGGGCATGGCACTAATCAGAACCTTGTTCCCAAAATATCCTTTACATGTCCCACATGTCTGCATCCCGATATGTTCTCCACGTGCTATCTCTAAAAATAGCATATATCCATAAAAATGACTAAGTCCCAAATCACCTTGTCTTGGTGCACATTTCCTTTTCTATCCTTCTACAGCTTCAAATGTACCTTATTCATGTGTGCACATCTTCTGTGCATCTTCTCCTTAGAACAATATGTCTGCTCAACATGCATACTTAACCATACACTAGGAGATCCTAGAACTCACCTAATCTTGACACTACCATTCAACCTTCAACTTTGACACCTGAATAACATCACATGGATGCTAATAAAACATCATGACACCCTTTTCCATCAATGGAGGTCTAAATAAATGACAACACAATCACAAAATTTTCAACAATCTCCCCTTTTTTATTGATGTCAACCATCATTCAGAAACATTGACGATAACCAACAAGACAAACACCTACATGACCATAATACTATGTTTTAAATGCTTCTCTTCCCCTCTGCCATATATGACAAAGGATATAATGGCATAAATACATGAAAAAGGACAACACAATGACCACAAAATGAAAACTTTGTACAAATTTGACTTAGGTTCTCAATAAGCTCCCCGTGAGACTGAATTGTATTCACTTTGACTCCTTCAACAACATAAGAAGATCACCCAGACTTGGAAAAAGATCCCCCTCAGCTGATACACCTCATTTTAACCTTCAATCTCACTTTAACATCACTTTATAGATCAAACCAATGCTCAGGATCACAAAGTGCATCTTCAAGTCTATTAAAAGAACCATTTGGACCAATGTCCCTAAATACCAACTTTAGTACATTTTGATCAAATTTCACACAAATCTAAAAGCTAAAACACAACATGTCAAGCAATATTCAATCCTCCCCTAGACCTATAACCTCTATAACTTACTGAAGAATATTTTTTTTGGGTTTTTACCATTCATTTTAGTCAAGAAGATGATACACCTGAAATAACTCAATCTTAAAGAAATTCCTTCATTGTATTGTACTCTTTTTGCTTGCTAATTAACCATACAACCTCTTGAAGTGGAGAGATAGATGCTCCCCATCAACACAAAATTTTTGTGAGACATTACAAACCCTTACACATCATCAAAATATGAAACAAGTATTGTATCCACTTTAAAGAGAAACACATCTTACTCCCCCTATCATAGTTGATTATTCATAGACCTAAAATGTTTGTGATCAAGTAAAACATAATATTCATTTCTTGAGACCACTTTTATATACATTCTAGCTAGAATTTTTCATTCACCTTCATAATTATTTAAAGGAAAGCCTATCAATTTATTCATGATTAAATCACACTCTTTCTACCTAAAAGACCTTTGGCAGAGCTTGTAGTTTACATCCTAGGAATGGCGATAATTTTCATGCATGAACATACATTGAATTTGAGTCTACAACTCACTTACCCTTGGAGTATACTTGCCATTTATCCTTCAACATACCATGTTAACTCTATCTCCACCTGAGTGTGTCGCATATTATCTGAACCAAGACTTATGAAGAGTTATCATTACCTTTATAACACTCTTTCTTGAATAATCAAATAATTCTATCTTTCATCATATTGTACCTAACCTTGTTATTTACCTTTGGATTCCATATTTTGCATCATTTTATTATTTTATACAAATCATTTTACTTACTTCTCCATATTTGGTATTTTACAATATTAAACTTGTTTGAACTATCACACCTTCCATTACATATACGTAGTGCATCATTTCCACACTTATATGATGATAAAAAAAATGATTCTTGATGCATCATTCATTTAATTTCTCATACCCAAAAAAATCTTGAGATACAAAACATAGTCATCACAAGCATGATTCATGGGTGTACAACCTAGAATATACCAAATATAGCTTATCACCATACTCATGTATCTTATCAATGATATTACATTGACTCCCATTTTTGATACTTTAGAGACTGATCCCATACCATCCCTAATTCTCTTTACCTCAATACCCTTCTTATTCACTGCTCCTTTTACACATGAACTTAGAGCAACCTAGAACAACTTCATGATTTAAGCCAAAATCAAACTTGAGAAGATTTACATACCTTATACTTGATTTAGAGTAGAAAACTTGACCTCATGGTTTCTGAGACAGTTTCTAGATACATGTGGCACACTCTTTTGTTTTTTGCATTCCTTAAAACCTGATGAGCATCTTAAACACTTATTTTAAGGATAAAAACTTCTAAAATATGCCTTTTCCTTTCTTGAGCCCCTTGGAACCCCTGCCACTCCTCATGTTCTTGAAAGCTTCTACACAGATAAGAATTTGAGTATTTCACTTGTTATTTTCTCTAAAACTATAGTTTCTTTTAGAGATCATAACAACACTTTGTGATAGATGTAAGATTCAATTTCATCCTAATTTTTTTCGTTTACTACTACAAGTCATTCTATAACTATGAATCACTATTGAAGATTAAAACAACTTCAATATAATCTTCCTACTAGTTAATTGACTTTGCATTAAATTTAGAGTCTCCAAGACACCTGCAACTTCAACCACCATCATGTATATGTATGTATATAGACCTCTGACCTCAAACTTTGAGACTTTGATACTGAATTGACCCTTTCACTTTCATGTAAGACCATAGTTCTTTAGCCTCCTTGCAATACTAAGCATTCTTGCTCAGATATTGAAATCTTGAACAATACTTGTAGACCTATAGATTTCTCTTTTTCATTTATGACCTCAATCATTTTCACAAGATCAACATTTTCTTAAAACCATATTAAAAGCTCCAAGACTGTAATACTTAGGTCTCATTATAGTGAGAATGAATGTAGAGTGTTATTTTCTCATTATGAGTTGAAGAAATCTTAACGAATTTCTTCGACACTCAACTAAATGTAGCTCACTTTTTTACATTAAAATCTTATTATACTAATTAGTAGCACTCTTCATAGAGAACTCAGGAATAAATATTGAGATACTCTTGCTCTTCATACCTTGTTTTTAACATTCAATGACACTAGACATATTTTGAATGATGATTCTTGAAGCACTTGGACTATGAGGGGATTGTGATCCTTCATACCACTTTCAATAGGGACACCAAATTAGATAACTTCCTTGAATTCCCTTTCAAATTTAAGAAACCTTCACACTAATGTATATAAGTCTTAACTCCCCCTAAGTTAGAACAACATTACCTTTTCCTCTATGATTCCTTCTTCATAATGTATCAATAATATTTATGCACAAATAACCCTTTAATAGTGAAGAGAACACAAAATTTTTTTTTGAAAGTATGAATCAATCTATATAGCATTAAACACCTTTTGACATCTTAAGAAAAGCATATTCAGACCCCAGATACCTTAAAATATTTTAAAATAGACCATGACTTACATATTTGAGTACAAAATCATGATGATAGTGAAATAAATCTCAGAACAGATGATGAACCTTTTGTATCACTTTCAAGACTCAAACATTTGTGATTTACATATGCCCTATACATGATGGTGACAACATACACTTCCTGAACATGATGGTATCCTTTTGGAAATTGTAACATTTGATACAAATCACAAGAATTGATAACAACATCACAAGTAGACATAAAAATATTTAATGACATAACAGTATGACTTAACCCATAGATTGAGAGCATTTGTAGCAATGTATCATGACTTGGACTTACAACTCACAGACCTAGATGCTCAAATGATTACAATCATGCCTTAACAAAGATACTGAATATTCTCAAACTCTTTGTCATTCGCTCAAGGTATTATGATGATACTTCTTGATACAGCTGAGATAATTCATGGCACACAACTCTTGATACTTGACCATATGGAAAAATTGTGTACCATAACCTCTTTATTTACACATTTACACATTTTTATGACTTAAACAGTTCAGGGCATGGATTCAACATTAATAACTTGGAGATACAACAAATTCCTTGACTTGAAAAGACAAATATTACATTATTACAACCACCATGAAAATATTTCAGAATATGACTCAGACATTAATACTCATTTTCATGATAGAGAACACATATAACTTCATAACACACTTGAAAACCCTTGACACATAGTACCATTACACTTCTTCATAATATAAACCATCACCACATTATAGACTCAGATAATTATGAGATATAACACCCATTCAAAACAAAAAAAAACACCTTTCTATCCTTGAGATGACCACAATATGCATGACAAACTTATGTACTGATTTTTCTAATGATGACTAAAAAAATTTCCTAACATGATAGATATAAGAAAATACCAACAATTTGTACGACCACATGGCCCAAAACTCATAGAAAATTATTATATAGAATTAATGACTCATGAAAGGATTACTTCACATACCTTACGCCTTTTGAGGTGTCCAATACACCTAGCTCCTTTAATTTTTTATGTACTGTAGCATGGAGACATAGATGGTCTTCTTTAACAAGATAAAACATACTTCCTTTATTTGACGTGAACCCTTCCTTGATGCCAAAAGAACCTTTTTTGATGAACTTTGCTGGATTAGGATGAGAAACAGTGTCTTGACCTCCTTGGCTTGATTAACCTCATTTTTTACCTTTAGATATAACATTCCAATCTTGGATTCATTCATAGAGTTGAATTTATTCTTGAAAACCCTTCCATTTGATGCTTGAAAGCCAGTAGCACCTCTTGGTGTTCTATTTTGGACACACAATTTTGCAATATTTCCTTGTTTTTGACACTTGTAGCATATAACCTCACTCTTTGGTCTCCTTAGTTCAAACACTCTTAGATTCCATCCAAAATCCTTGGCCCTATGACCATACTCAAAACATGAAAACATACACATTTTAAGAGAGCTATATAATTCTTAGGAGACCTCCTTGTACAATATCTAGCTCTATGACCAAAATCATGAAAAACAAAGCAATATCCATTGAATAAAGAACCATTATTCATAGCATTAGGTTGTAAAACTAAGCTAGAACTTCTCAAATCAGTCCTCTTAGTCACATACAAAACTGATTTTGAACTTGGATCAGCTTCATCATCATGATTTCCATGAAACCCTAGGCCTGTTTTATCATTTGTGTCTCTTTGATATTTTAAACACTCATAAATATCTTTAGAGATATTCTCAAGCTTCTCATGCATTTTCAACTTGTTAGAAGTATCCTTCAAATCTAATTCAAGGGATTTCAAATTGTCTTCATAACTGAAACATTCTTGTACCTCTTCCTTTAGCTTATCAAATTCTTATTCCTTGGCCTTAAGAGTAGTTGTTAAGTATTTTATTTTAGACTTCAATATGATGTTCTCCATTCCATGAAATGATAAATCTTCTTGTAGATAAAATACCACCTCTTTGAATTCAATTTTTCCATACACACACACATCACAGGGCTTATTTCTCAGTCTTTCACATTCCTCTTCCTTTGTGATTAGAACTGAAATGGACTTATTCAACTAAATCTTGAGATATTTTATGGTTTTTTCATCCTTCTTGGCCATGGATTTCAATTCCTGATTTGCTTCACCATATTGTGCTTCTAGGATCTCCTCTAAGTGTTATACTCATTTCTCAAGGACATTTTATGATAGCAATTATTAGAAGAACAAGAGAGTGAGAGGGGGGTGAATTAGTTATAAAATGATTTTCCTTTCATTTGAAAAATCATACAGTTATCAATTAGATTGTTCATAAAACATTCATAACCATGTGTTCTTATTAAGATATGCACCATCAACCACAGGAGCAAGAAACAAAGTACTCAAAAAAAAAACACCATATGTAAGTGGGAAACCATCACGAAGAATAAAACCCACTAAAACTCTACTTATATTACATAGATCAAATATATTTAGTGAAGCACTAACTTCACAAGGAACACCGACCCCTAGTTCAATAGAGCACCAACCCCTAATTTAGTGAAGCACCAAATCCATAAGGAAGATAAAACCCCATAGGATAATAAAACACAACAACTCAAAAACTTTATAATGTTTTAGCTTTGAGTTTTATTATGCCACAACAAATGGAGATCACATATTCAGTTCACAAATCATAGGTCATACCCTAGGGCATCAAAATTTCTCTATCTTCTTCTTTCTAAATTTTCCTTGCATATAATATCTTACACACATGCTTTAAAACTATCATCAACTTGAAAAACATATGATATTACTTCATACCTATAAAATAATCACCTATGGGTTGCACTTCTCCCCTTTTCAAGACTAGCTCTCAAAATGACCCAAAACTTGACTTTTATAGCTTCTTCTTAATTCAAATTTGAAAAAGGTTGGTTTCCATCCTTTATCTCAACCCAATACACTTAACAATATCCCATAAATTTCATTATAGCATCCAAATACGACCCATATAGGTTGGCCTAATCCAAAACACTTCATCCATGCACTAAAAAATAACAAAAACCCATGCATTGGAATACCAACAATATCCTAACACCAAAAATATTTTTATTCATGCTTTAAAAATCTTCACACGTGTTTAAAATAACATTTATAAATCATACATGGTCTCAATTTACACCAACCAGTCAAATTATTTCATTAAATGGGACCATCACTTCTTATACTTCTCTAAACAATTGTTTCCTTCACCCTTCAAAACACTATCTTCACCTTTAGGCCTCAAGATAAATTTAAATCAATAAAATATGGAATTTTACCACTTTATAGAAATTAAAATACCTATAGAAAAATTCTAATCAAGTTATTATTCTTTAAAAAATAACTAGTTCAAACTACATCAAATTTTGCCTTCACCAAATCATGCTGCCTAAAAAAAAATTCAAAGGGAAACTGGTTAACACCCTTCTTGAAAATTTCATGACCTAAAAATGGATTAATTGGATGAAAAATTAATCCCTATTCATATTCCATGTGATAGAAAGCATCACCCAATCCATATCATCCTCCAATCAACTCAATTATTCAACAAAAATAATTCTGTTATGGATTAGAAGAAATATTATTACTCAAAAATTGACCTTAAAACCATATAAAATATCATCATCATGAATCAAACCTTATATAATTGGAAATATCTCTTAATCATATTTCCTTCACAACTTGAATCACCTCCTATATCCACATGTAGCTCATGTTATGCCCATTTTACTGAAGACTACTTTTATTGCCTCAAAACTACCCTTTGACCAGTCAACCTAAATGAATAATTATTGAAAATTTCTCAGCATGAAAATGATCTAAAACCTCTTTGTAAATTAAAAAAAATCACATAAATAACACAATGGTAATTTAGTTCATACCTCATTTGAAAAAATTCTGATTAAACTAGAATTCTTCAAAAACAAGCCTTTTCAGGTGGAGCCCACATATGACCACATGCTCTATCATACATTTATAAAAATTTGGAAGAGTACTCTACAAAATCAAATCATCAATTTTGAGGAATCAATGAAAACAAGGCTAGTACAAGAACTTTTCTACAAGTTGCTCCTAGCTAGGGTTTAGCTAGGGTTTCAAACCACTTTTTCTTCTTAATGATCGTTCATAAAAACGTGATGATCAAACCACATCATTTATTTTTGAAATATTCATAAATTACCTAATAATATATTCCAAATATCTCAGGTCCCAATGTAAACCATACAGTCCACAAAAAGCATTAGAAGGTCCAACTTTCCTATAAAAACACACTGCAACTTACCTGGTTTCACCAAAACTTACATATCTTGCAATTACCATGTTAGAATGACCTAAAACTTGTCATTAAGAATCATGAAAACATACTATACATTTACATTCTCACCATATATCTTAGGTATGAATCAAAATATATAAACACAATGACTTACCTATGTAAACATGTTTCTCACTTGTTATTTCCCAAAGACCTCATAGAAGAATCAAACCTTTGAATTATGACCTAAAAATCATCACACACATTAGTTACACTTTCCACATTTTTTAAACATGATGTAAAAATAAATATATGGTTCAAATTTCATATCTTTACCTCATTTTGCATGTTCTAGGGCTAGAAACAAGCCTTTAATGACCCGACTCAACACCAATCGACCTTTCTGACTCAATGCAGACCAATGGACACCTGTGACCCATAATATGGACCATGTATGAACTTATGACACACTCCAACTAGCTTGGAAAGACTCAAACCATGACTAGGCATACTCAACCATGCACCAGGAGATCTTAGAACTCAACAAATTTTGACACTACCAATCAACCTTCATCTTTGACACCTGAATAACATCATATAGAGACTCATACAACATCATGAAACCATTTTATATCAATGGGGGTTGATATAAATGACATCAAAATCACACACTGACCAACATTTTAGAGTTCTGAATTACATGCAGATTGATAATGGAATGCATGCCTTTGAAACTGTCCCAAACACCTTCTTCACCATGAAAACTATGAAGCATTGCAAATTTCTGAATTAGATGCAAATTGATAATGGAATGCATGTCTTTGAAACTATCCCAAACACCTTCTTCACCATGAACACTATGAAGCATTTCATATTTCTGAATTACATGCAAATTGATAATGGAATGCATGCCTTTGATATTGTCCCAAACACCTTCTTCACCATGAACATTGCTCCCTAAAATGGGATGTGTAACAACAAAAAGGGAAAAAAAACTATTTACAAACATGAAAATAATACATGTTCCAAGTGGAAACATACAAAGTGTGCTTAAGAAATTATTTTACTGAAAGAAAACCAACAATAACCTACTCTAACTAGATGTAAAGGAAACTCAAAAAAATCATGTAACAGGAAGGGAGAAGTAGTTTCCTTTCCTTACAAATTTATACCATGTGATAAATTTGGTAGTGAAAATGGTATTTAATGAGAGTAAAAAAATTTGCTGAAGCTGGTTTTCCACCAGTCTTCTTAAAGTATAAAATACCTCCTTTAGTTGTTCTACATTTGGATTTGGGAAGCATTGTTGCTGAAATTTGGTACGCTGAAGTTCATCCTCATGTTCTGAAATGAGAATGATTAGTGGAAATTATATTTTTGGCTCTAGACTAGCCAGATATCTGATTGGGCATGGGTTGATCCTTTTGGTTTTCCCATTTATTTTAAGCTCACTCCCATGAATAGGATCATCATGCAGACTCTCCTTCTTAAGGTGACTACTTACAAGATGATCTAAACTTTGTTTTGCTTCTACAAATAAAATTATATCCTCCATGATGATTTCTTATTTTTTAATTAATTCATCATGGATTTCATCATCCTAAAAAAAATTGAAAGATAAAAATCATGCACAAAATTAGATTCTTGTAAGGATGAAAGGGAAAAAATATCTAGAATTTTACCATTGAAATAAAGCAAGGAGCCTTTTATGACATGTTCTTCACTCAAACCATCTAAATCTGATTTGTCCTCCTCCATGGTATGAATCTCCTTATGAGTGGTTACAACATCTGAAGATATTCTTGGTGGATCATTGTGATATTTCAAAAGTGCAGAAAGTTCTAAACATGCAGGACAATGGGTGTCACTACATTAAAAAAAAACATCTTTCCCACTTGGAAGCTTCTCTTCCTTTACTTTTAATCCTTTAATTTCAACCTCATTGAGTTCATATTTTTAAATCAAAATAGGAGGGATTTATTCAATGGTTTGGGCCACTTCCTCATCCATTATTCTCTCAAAATCAAATTAGTATTCAACAAGCATTTCATTATTTTAAAGAATAGGACTCACCTCAGATGATTTTGAAGAACTTGGAGAAGGATGACTATCAGGTTCTTGGTGATGAACCCCTTTGGCTTCAAGATTTTGGCTCCAATTATTAAAGCTCTAAATTTTAATTACTTTATTTTGATCCTTCCTAATCTTCTCCTCCAGTCCTACATGTGCATCCCACTGTTAAGAAGATTGAATTTCAACCTTTGCTACCATGAAAGATTTAAGTTATTGTTTAGTGAGGAATAGATCCTCAAGAAACCAGGAAATTTAACCCTTATTTGGATGGATAAAATCAATTAATCTATGGTTTAGAAATAATTATTTATGAATTTTAGGAACATGTAAAATTTATTTTGTAAAGTGGGGAAAGGATTTATCCCTTGGCTGGTCTTGTAAAGGTTTAAATGGTGGAGGACACGAAACATTTCCTTGTGGAGGGGATGGAGATTTGGGAGGGATGATGGGAGAAAAATGAAGGTGGGATGGGAAGGAAGGAGATGGAGAAGGATAATCCTCAATGGGGGAAGTTAGTTTAGGGTGGTGAATTATTGTAGAGTTGTGTTGTTTGTTTTGATGTGCACATGACTCATGGAGATTTTAATATAATTTATGAATTTGAATATGTTAAAAAATCATCATGCTAACATTCTATATAAGAAAATATAAAGAGGTACCTAGTGCCTTTGCGTTATTTGGGCAAGTGCTTAGCATAGTGTTGAGTGATCTGCTAGCGTGCCTAGGTTATTCACAGTAAATTCTAGGCTACATCATTGGTTCCATTTCCAAGACCTCTTTTTCAATCGTTTTCATGATGTTTCATGATGAAGACATACTAGTTGACCTTATCAAGTGTTTAGGAGTGGATAGTAGATCTAGAAGAAGAATACACTTGGAGATTAAACATTGGATCTGATTTTGACGCACACAACTAGGTGGAGAAGAACTTGTATGAATGTTTATATGAGAGTTTATTTGATATCTTTCTGATAGAATTGTATGAGTGGATGGTTGCTTATGCATCTAAAAAGAATTGGATGTTTTGTACACTTATCTAGATTCAGGAATAATTTTAGGCCCTCTATGATGTGGCTCTTATTTGGACATGTGCTATGGACACTTGGTTCCATGGTGTTCTACATAGATATATTTTAGAGTACTCAATTTCTAGTTATTATTGTCTATAGGTAGTTGAGTTCCTATTTTTACGTTATACCAGGGGGAACCTATCTGTAAGGAATTCCAATGGCGATCAAAATCTTGATGGTAACCCTAAATTTGGAAGAGAAGACGATGGCTAGCTAAACCCCACCATGCGTGGGGGAAAGAGTAGGTTTGGTGAAAGATGGAAAACTTGGTGACAGAGAGACAAAGAGAAGAAAGATGGCTCAATTTTAATGAGGTGTGTGAGAGGGATTTAAAGAAGCATTGTGAGGTTGCATAATGGATGGTGTTGTGGAGAGAGATGACTTGTGAAGGATATGGAACTCACGTAGAGGATATGGAGCTAGAGAATTTGGAACTCCCCATTTAGGAAAGCATGATAGGGAACCCCCCTCCACCTCTTATGAGAGTGTGCCAACAGAAACGACATGGGTTGTGGGTATGCATCTAAGTCTATCTAGTAACCTAGCCTTTGTGCTTGGTTTTCCAGTTTCTAGTACAACCAGTAGTCAACAAGCTAGTATGGGCAGTAAAATAACATGAGTGAATCAAATATAAAGTACATCTATGGATGGGTATAAGTATTCCCTTGTTATTTGGAGGTACCTTTTTAGGTGTGTTGTCGACACAGAACTCAGGCACGTAGAACTTTAGACTCACCTCTAGTAATAGTACCACCTCACAAACTATATGAGTTCAGTTTAGTACCACTATTGGGACCTTGTGTAGTACATCCTCTTGTTCAATTACTGCTACAAGTGGATTGATCAGGGGGCATAGGTGGCTCTGTTTTTGGTGGATCTGGTGGGTCTGGAGGAAGAGGTAACACAAGGTGTTCTAGATTTGACGGGCATGGTCCTCACCAACCCCAGAATATTTACATGGAGATGTCACTTTTTCTTCCAGAGTATAGGTTAAGAGTTGATGCTTCTGATCTTGTGCACATGTGTGAGATAATGTGGCACAAAAAAAGGGATCATGACTTCTAAGCGCAAGGGAAAGTGAGTTTGCAACTACATTACATGGATACACGCATAGTTGGTATAGGAATTTTGACCCTGATCAAACTTGTGTAGATTATACAATGTTATGGGATGCTTTCCTTAAGGAATTTTATATCCTTGAGTTCAAGTAGAAAAGTATAAGTGCACTCAAGGATATTAAGCAGGGCACTACTGAGAGTGTTCAAGAATATGAAGCCTGTTTTAAAAATTTTTTGTCCAAAGTTTCCTATGATATCCATATAAGCCAGAATGCATAGTGTTTTTTCGGAGTCTTAATCACACCTTTTAGGAGGGCATTGTAACATAAGACATATACAAATTTGTGTGAAGAACTTGAAGTAGCGTTGCATGCTGAGGTATTATGAAGTATAGACACTGGAATGAGCTCATTCTAGGAATCTCATAGTGCAGCAATGACAATAGTAGTTAGAGAAACTATCAGCTAATTCAGTGCATGAAATGCACACAAGAGTTTTGTGTATATATTTTGAAGTAGAGGGGCACATTAAGGATAGTTTTCGTCACAAATCAATGCACTCATTTTTTCTAGATTTTGACATATGTAATTTAGACCATGATGTAAGCTACTGCCCATTGTTACAAACACGCGATAAGGAAGAACGTACGTTGCTACTGTAATATTTTATGGTATATGAATCACAATATTGAAGATTACAAGTTGATTGTGTAGACACCAAATTTGGGTCTTATGACTCCTTGTACCCCGTATCTCGTCCCACAACATAACCTGACCTCACCACCTAAAACCTTACACACTCAATTATTTATTAATTACCTTATAATTAATAAATCCACATCTCCAACCCTGCCACCTCACCTCGCTACCTCACTATGACCTAGCTCTAACCCTAAACTACCTTAATTAAGACCTATGAATTGGTCTAGACCCACACCCATGACTCATCACCCCTCACCCACATCAAAACGAACCTAATAATGACTTGACCAAGCCCACAACTAACCCCTCAGGAGAAAAAAGAGGGAAAGTTGGCTATTTTACTAAAAATAGCCAACTTTGACCTAACCGACATCGGTCCCTACGCGGATGGCGTCAGTTAGGAAACCACCATCGGTTCCTTGTAAATGACCTCCCCCAACCAAAAACAAGGGATCCGGAATTCATTTGGCAGGGGAGAGAGAAGTGAAACAAGTAGAAGAGGTTGCAGAGAAGAGGATCGAGCCCAAGACTATAACTGAGCAACTAGATCACTGTCACACTCGTCCAAGCATTGGAAAAGACTAAGGATAGCTTCATCAGCTTGATTTCCAATACCGGATCATCCCAACTAAGCCTTACTGTCGCCACCCACATTCCTTGGACCTGTATCTTCATCAGGAACTAGTAAGTAGTATCTTGTATGTTTCTAAACACCATTTCTTGAACTTTTAATTCATAATAATTATAAGCTCACTCCTAGATCTACCACCCGGCAGCACTCTGCACCTAACTTTCATTCATCAACCCTGATATTGCCCCAAAGATAGTTTTCTCACTCTCTAAGTTTTCTCCATCACCCTACTACCCCCCCTAATCATTTATTAACCCTATAAACACCATGACCACCTTACAAATGACTTCATTCGAAACTATTTCGCTCGGAATGTTTCGGCTTTTGGGAATAGAGTTGCTTCTATCCTTTCATTCCTTTTAGAAATAGATAAGGGTTAGGGCTAGGAGGAATACCTGTTGAATGTCGAGATGGTGTGCGCGTACCGTAGAGAAAGATCAGGTTGACTTCGAAGAACTCCTTTTTGTCTTGGAAGGACTACCTGCAAATAAGAACACAAGACCACAAGATTTTGATTAGATAATAAATGGGGAAACTACCTTGGGCCCAGGAAATATAAAACTTCCTTTCAAAGGTGGTCAGTTTCCCTGCTAATATGAATTAACACCAAAGACTGTAAAATATCAATTAAATTGCTTCATTGAAATAGGTAGGGGAAAGGCTGATTTCTGGTTTTGAATCACAATAACCGATACCGGTTACTGATGACCGATATCGGTAGGGTCTAGGATCTGTAGCTTGGTTGTGTTGTGGGGTGGTTGTGTTGTAGGGTAGATGTGTTGTTTTTAAGGCTAGTATATGAGTGATATTAGGTGGTGAGGTGATGAGAGGTAAATGAATGATAGTTAGATGCAATGGCACGCTGGGTAGTGGATCTAGGAATAGATTTATGAGGACTGTGATTCAAAAAGTCTAAGAAATATTATTAAAGAGGACATGCAAGATGTAACTTACTGGTTATTGACAAAGATTCAGGTCCAAGAGCTGTGATGACAAAGGCAGAACTCAGGTAGGATGGCCTGACACACAGAAGATGAGATATCTCCCTCCCGATGATCAGCTGAGTATCACAGGGCTCTGGTTATCTAGTTGCAGTCTTGGGCTTGATCTCCTTTGCTGTAAACTCTTCTAGTCTCTTCACTTGTCTCTGCTCGGCCAAGTAAATATCCGAATTCTCTTGATCACTTCTGATGATCTCCCTTGATCCAAAAATCCTTCCACCTTTCTTTCTGGTTAGGGGAGCCCATTTACAGGGAACCAATGGTGGTTTCGTAACCGACGGCGGTCGAGTAAGAACCGGTATCGGTAAGGAAAAAGAAGGCTATTTTTAGTAAAATAGCCCACTTTCCCTGCTTTTCTCCCGAGAGATTAGTTGCGGGCTTGGTCAAGTGACTAGAAGGTCGGTTTTGGGTGCGAGAAAGGGGTCATTAGTCATGGGTGTAGGTGTGGACCAAGTTATAGGTCTTAATTAGGTTAGTTTAGGGTTAGGACTAGGTCATGATGAGGTGGAAAAATGAGGTGGCAGGTAAGGTGATGTGGATTTATCAATTACAAGGTAATTAATAAATAATTGTGTAAGGTTTAGGTGATGAGGTTAGGTTGCGAAATGAGATGCGGGTCACAAGGGGTCGTAAGACACAAATTTGGTGTCTACAGAAACCCCTAAATCACTGCCCCTATTGATATCATTTATCTTATACCGGTATCGGTGTTATAACTGCAGTCGGTTATCTAGTGACATGCATCGGTCACTGTGACTTATACCCAAAACCAACCTTTCCCTTATTTACCCCCAAACAATCTCATATCCAGCTGGATCTATCCTTGTAACTTGATCTGAATGCATCAATAACCGGTGACCAAACAAACATCATGACATTTTATTATTGGTATTTTAGTCTCTATTAATTTTTAACGAGGTACCTAAATCGTGATTTCGCAATAGCTTCTTTGTTATAATTTGCATTAATTCGTATTAAAAGGGGAACTGACCACCTTTGAAAGGAAGTCTAATATTTCCTGGGCCTAAGGCAGTTCCCTCACTTATTGTCTAACTAAGATTTGGTGGTCTTGTATTCTTACTTACAGGTAGTCCTTCCTAGACAAAAAGGAGTTCTTCACAATCGATCTGATCTCTCTACGGTATGTGCACACCTTCCCAATACTCAACAAGTATCCTCCTAGCCCTAACCCTTATCTGTTTCTCAAGAGAATGAAAGGATAGAAGCAAATCTATTCCGGAATGAAATTCTGTGTGAAACATTTTGGCACCGCCCGGTGGGACTCTTTTCGTGTTTCTTTCTTTCTTGCTTGCTTTCATATAGGGAGCACACTTGCTATTTATTTCTTCTAAATATTCACAAAATATTTTGTCATTTTGGTAAAAGAATTTTTCTTTCTTTCACATCTTTGCATTAGTGAAAGTCATCTTCTTTGCTTCATCGAATATCATTTTCAATTTGGGTTTTAAAGCACGTGCATCACATTATTGCTTGTTGTTTTTAATTCTAGTGAATGTAGATTAAGTAACAGGTCATACACGTGGGGGTGATATCCATGGTATTGAAAAGAATTTAATCTTACTCTCACTGCACAACACATACCAAATCACATCATAATCAATACAACAGCTCAAACATCCCCCCTTCCCCGCGGTATTCCTCCGCCCGATTGAGGTAGCCTTATGAGCTAAAACAAACTTGACATCTCCCTTAGGTATTTTGTTTAGGATTGACATCATCTAGTGTATAAGGCATAAGCCCAAAGTGATTAAAACTTATCCTAGGGTTAGTCTCTTGATTTGCTTGTGCATCTTGCTTGTTTTTTAGTTCTGTTTCTCTGTCATGCACTGTTTCAGTGATCACTTCAAGACATTTTGGTAGGTATATTAAGCATTGTTATCCCCAAACCAGTAGCTTCTTACATCCTCTCTTTGCTTTCATAGTGACTGACACCGGTCCCTATACTACCAACATCGGTTAATTGACTGACACTAGTTACATTCTGACCGACATCAGTTATCTGACTGATATCGGTTACTATGTTTAACAGTTCTTGACAAACCCACAACCTATCAATTCCAACATTTTGTTGTTGTTTCTGTTTTGGATTGATTAAATCCTTACTGTGTCCCTCTTGTCCATGCTTTTTATCACCTGGGAAACAAGCTGCAGCCATGGTTTCACATGCCTGTTCCATGCCTTTGCCTGAATCACCCCCTTCACATCCTATGGGGAATCCTACGGATACCAGTAATTTTCCCAAGATCCCTATAGGAGATAAGGACTTTTCCAAATTTTTGGATGCTAATCCTAGCACCGTACAATATTATTTGTCTCATACCCCTAACCGTACACCCGATGGTCAGCTCCTCATTGGTATGCCTATTAGTATCACCACTCACTTAGCCCCTTCCCCACCTAATAACTTCACCTCACCGTCTTCATCCTTAGCCCCGTCTCCCAGCTTAGTGGCTTCGGTGGTTCATACTGCACCAATTGGCTTTCCTTTCGTTAATCTGGGGCCCCACATATCACTACCATCCGCTAACCCTACCTCATCTCTCTCACAGATTGTCTCTTTTATAACTTGCTCTCTACCACCTATACACATGAGCTTTCCCTCACAAGCTCTGCCCAACCTTTTCATTTCCACAAATTCATCCGGTGGCCTCAACCTCTTACATAGGACACCCTTATTCGGCTGCCCCAACACATTCATCACCATTATCTTATCAACATTCAATCCCACCATTGTCTAGTAGCGGCTCTTGGACCAATCCTCCTCTGTTTACAATGATAGCACCATCAATCTAACCCAACCAATGATTTAATCAAAAAGATGATGGACAAGATGCAAAATCTTGAGGCTTCTGTTTTAGGAAGTCGTAACACCATGACATACGAGCAAGTTTGTCAAGAGCCTATTCATCCTTCTGTCTGCCTTCATACATATCCTCCTCAATGGGAATTACCAAAATTTACTCGCTTTAATAGTAAGGAGGACCCTCAACAACACTTGCAATCATTCAGACATGCTTGCTATCTGATTGCTCATGACGATGCCTTATTACTCCATACCTTTCCCATGTCCTTATCAGAACCTGCTTTAGAGTGGTACAGTGCTTTAGCCCAGCACTCAATATTATCCTTTAACCAGTTAGCCCAATATTTCTTGGATCACTTCTCCATCAATATTTCCAAGAAAGTATCCATTACCAACCTCTATGCCATTCGACAATTTGAAGACAAGTCTATCGCAGATTTCGTTGGACGATGGCGGGGCCTCATCAACCAACTTACTTATGCCTTACCTCAGGCCGAGCTCATCAAACTCTTTATGCGGGCCCGCGCTAAACACATTTCTCCCACTCTCCAAATTCAAACTTTCCGCACCTTTGATGAGGCATTTACTATGGCTCAGAAACTAGAGATTCGAGCCTTAGAGGAGGAGAAATTGAGGTTACGCAACAAAAGCTCAAATTTTTGGACCCAAGACTTTACCACCAAACCCAACACCACCAACTCTCATGCATCGGCTGCTTCAAAATCAAAGAGTGAAGTACATGTAGTGATGCTCAAATCTCAAGCACTGTCTAATACCCAGCCGAAAGCCACCTATAAGTATAAAGTCGAGCCTATCAACTACACTCCCTTGGGAGAAACTTATGGTGTGATCTTAGACAAATTGCTTAAAGCAGGAGCTATCACCTTGCCTCCTGTTAAACCTCACTTCGGGTTTGATTCCACCCACGCTATACCTTCTTGGTATAAAGAAAATGATTTCTGTAACTTCCATCATGTGAAGGGACACAGTCACGAAAATTGCAAGATGTTGAAAAATATAGTGCAGGAAATGGTTGATGCAGGGTATATAACTCTTGATAATCCTAATGCCCCCCGCTAATCGAAATTTAAAAATCTTCAACAAACCATTTCCAAACCATGCATCTAACAGTAACACAAACCAAGACACCTCAGCCGAGGAGAAGAGTGTGCATGAGATCCATGTGATTTTCAACTCCCAACCCAAGGCTTCCATTGAGGAAATTCTTAATCAAGATTCTTCACCAACACAGGAATTCTCACCCCCTTCTCCTTCATTAGGAAAAGAGGATAGTCCCGCTATTCCTTTACCCATAAAGGAATTAAATACCCAGAGTTCTCTTCTCACAAATGAACCTTCTTACACCACATCCCTGCAAGATTGTGAGCGGATGTTATCTAACTTATCTATTTCCCAAACATCTCCTTCCACCACTCTTGCTGCAAAAGAAGAAGGCTTGACACTTTTTCTGTCATCCTTAGAGGAGAAACCCCTTGATCCTACATCACCAAACTCCTTAATCATGATGGAACCCCTCGAACATGCCCTCCTACCTATTAGTTCTTCATCACCTAAATCTTTCCAGTGACCGGTTGACCTCTTAACACCCATTGATACACTGCCTCATTTACCCCCTGTATCACACCCACAGTGGACTGGAACGTGAAGATTGTCATCCCCCAGAAGATAGACGAGTCTTATGGGAGCGTTTGAGTACACCATGCTCTACTCAAATGCAGATGACTAATCCAGACACCTCTACCATATACCTGAGGTGTTTACAAAAGCTCAAAATGCCTATGTCCTCACCTTAACCCCCCTCATCTCTATCGAATCCCTCAGCCACCTCTATCAACCTAACCACACCTTCCCTTACGCTTGGGACTTCACCAATTCCCATCCTGACACACTCACCTAAAGGGTTAGATTTATCCAAAAATAATGCCATCAATCCATCTAGGAGACAGACCCAATCTCCTCGAGTCCAATCTATGCCTCTGCCACAACTAAAACCCTCACCCCCGATCACACCGATATTGCAGGCATGGATTTAGCCTTCACCATCACACCTACCTTCTATATTAGGGCCTCACCCCTCCACCTTGCCTCAATACACCTTGCCTCCCACATCTCCTTTAACACGACCTATACCTTTTGCACCCCTAAAGACACCCACGGGCATCTCAACACCGTCACCCCAAGTATATCGCCTACCTCAATCATCGAAGGACTTTTTTGTCGTCGCTCCTCTCTCCTCGTGGTTGTTTCCTACCACCACGTCAGCTAGGGCCTCATCATCTAACCAGCTAAACATAACTTCTACACAAAAGAAACAACGCCTAGTTAAAACCAATCATCAAAATCCCTTGCCTAAATCACCACCCGTACGAACCACTTGTACCCAACCATCACCAAAACAATCAAAAATCTCACCCACTCAATCAACAACCTCATCTTCATCTAAATTTGACCCGCTCAAAGGATCTTACTCCAAGATCCTTGATATGTTGGTTGGGGATGTGACCATTTCCCTACCCCCGCTCAGACTCTATGGTCCATCTAAACCTCGACCTATAGGTTATGATGAGTCTAAAATCTATGCTTACCATCGCACACTAGGACATGATGTAGAAGGATTAAAATCTTTGAAAGCCATCCTTCGCCAGTCACCTATCTCAGATAGACAACCTAAGAAAGAAAATTTACGGAGAGAGAAGCCCTTAGCTTTGATCCCTTCTCCTATACCACCTATCCACGCCTCGCCAAAATATATCATCATTGCAACCCCGCCTCTCGAGAACAATGACTTATCCCAACCATCTTCCTCCTCTCGTATTCACGAGATCAACATGATTAACATTGCTACTTGAGGTCAGAAAAACAATGGAAAAGCTAAAGAAAGCACACCTACGGCCTCTCTTTCTCCTTCTGTCATCCCGATCACACCACCACCTAAAGTGGTCATTCATGGACCTGCCTATCCCGTCTCTGATGGAGTTTCCCATCGCACTATGATCAAACAACTTCACCAATCTCCTATAAAAATGACACTCTTTCATCTCATTCAAACATCTGAATCACATCGTCAAGCTCTAATTAAGATCCTTCAAGGGATAGAGGTCCTACCTAACGAAACCTTGCCCATCACCTCCATTTTAACAACCAACCACGTCGCTTCTCTCACCAAACAACCTACCTCCACAACCACTTCTATCCCTGTACAGTAAGCCACTACTGTCAGTTTTTCTAAAAAAGAAATCGTCGTCTTTGGTGTAGAAGATCCTGATCCCGCTCTTTTCATCTCGTCTTACGTTTGGGACATCCGGGTACGTCGTGTTATGATCGATGGGGGTGCTAGCCTAAACATCGTCTCTTCCAAAGCCTTCCAACATATGAACATCCCTCCTAGTTGCATGTGTGCCAACCCCATCATGTTGCGTTCATTCAACGATGCTATTACTTCTACCTTAGGCACCGTGATCCTTAACATTCGTGTAGGGCCACATACCTTACCCGAAATCTTCTATGTCCTTGAGGGATAATTCTAATACAACATATTGTTAGGCCGCCCTTGGATCCGAGCTATGGGATGCGTTCCCTCCACCTTACATAGATGCATCAAATTCGAGTATGAGGGGAAGTCATACACCATCAAAGCTAACGCTTCCCCTTTCAAAACAAGAAATATGTTATATCACCCTAATGATGTGCTTGTACCAGTCAAGGCACCCATTGATCCAGCCCAACCATCTACTTCAACCACGGCTCAACCATCCACCTTAACCACACTCACACCTTCAACTAATGAACCCACCTCCACGAATACCACTTCCTTCCCCGTGGACAACATCCCAACTTCAGATCCCTTGGTAGAGGTTTTTCAATGCCTTACACTGGGGGAATACCGCCTATACAATGTTAGCACCTTTCACACCCCACAGGAGTATGGACAGTTACATGCGCATCCTACCTACGACCGTCGTGTGGGGGAGGTGATCTCCTACGGACCACCTAATTTTTGCACCAACCTAACGTATGGGGGTGTCAACACATCCTCTGTCACCCCTAAACCTCCCGTTGGTGTGGTTCCCTTCCAATATGATTTTTGATATCTAACCAACCGTCGTTTCGCCGTCACCTTCCTGATGCACTATGCTTGGAAGGGTTTTGGTTTCAGTCTTTATGAACAAGGCTGACATACGATCATTCCCGTAACTACCCGTAAACACAAAGATCATCATGGTCTTGGATTTTTTGAACCACCTACACCGAAGAAACCTCATGTCAATTGTATCCAGGAAAACAACGAAGTCACCCCTTCTGAACCATCATCGCCCATTTTTCCATCTTCACCCATAGAGTCGATAGACCCAGAATCTATCCCTCCTAACTTTTTTTTTCATGAATGCTATCTTCCTAGGTCCTCTCACTTATCAACGTGATAGTGAAGACCCATCTTATCTCCCCCTTTTATATCTAGACATGATCGAAGAATATTCTCCTTCAATTAATGTCGTGGAGTGCCAGGATGATGACTCCATCCTCACCTACCTCAGTGCGGAAGACTCTTATATTCAACGTGCCTTACCATCTGACACCCAAACTATGCTGAATGAATTAAATATAGAAATCAACATCCACACAGAGGATGATCCTCACATTTTAAAGATCAGACAATCTCTCAACGCATTAGAACAAGCCACCTTCACTACCTTCCTCCGTGCTTGCAATCAAGATTTTTCTTGGTCTTACACCGACATGCCAGGAATCGATCTTGACATTGCTGTCCATAACATCACTCTGAAACCAGACTCTAAAATAGTTAAATAGAAACTGATAAAAATGCATCCACACATTTCCCTCTTGGTGAAAGAAGAGCTTCAACACCTCCTTTCTATTTCTTTCATCTTACCTATTGACTATCTACAATATATTTCTAATGTCGTACCTATCACTAAAGCGATGGGGGGACTTCGGATATGTACAAATTTTTAGGACCTTAACCTCGCTTGCCCAAAGGATGACTTCCCCCTACCTAGCATTGATCAACTTGTTGATCTCACAGCCGGCCATGAGATGATTTCTCTCATGGATGGCTTCTCGGGATACAATCAAATTTTGGTAACCCTGGCCGATCAACATAAAACCGCCTTCATTACCCCCTGGGGGACCTTCTGCTATCGTGTCATGCCATTCAACCTTAAGAATGCTGGTGTGACCTATCAATGAGCTATGACTTATATTTTTCATGATATTATGCACACTATTCTCGAGGATTATGTCAATGATCTTCTTGGAAAATCCAAACATCGCAGTGAACATCTCTATGTTTTAACCATTATTTTCAATCGCCTGTTACAATACTGTGTTCATCTTCAACCAAAGAAATGTGTCTTTGGCATCCTTTTGGGAAAAATCCTTGGCTTTATCGTCTCTTTGCATGGCATTGAGTTCAACCCAGCTAAAGTCAAAGCTATCCTAGAAATGCCCCCACCCACTAACCTCAAACAATTATGTAGTTTGCAGGGAAAAATCCAATCTATCCGGCATTTCATTTCACAACTCTCGAATCGATGTCAACCTTTCCATCATCTCATTAAAAAGGACATTGTCTTTCAATGGAGCGAGGAGTGCAACCAAGCCTTTGAGGCTCTTAAAGCTTATCTCTTGCAGCCACCCGTGCTTGTCCCACCTTAGGACGATCACCCTTTCTACCTTTACCTTTTTGCCATCGACCATGTTGTAGGAGCCATGCTCACACATCGTGACTCGGAGCATTGAGAACAAGTAGTTTATTACATAAGTTGTACTCTTGTGGATTACGAGACTAGGTATACACACGTAGAAAAGTTGTGCCTAGCCCTATCATTTGTGGCCACCAAACTCCGACATTACCTCCTGAATCACAAAACTTTTATCATCACCAACGTTGACCCCATACATTATATGTACGCCAAACCTCATCTAAACCAACGCATTGCCCGATGGCTTATGCTCCTCTCTAACCTTGAACTTGAGTTTGTACACCAGAAATCAGTCAAAGGAAAAACTATCGCAGACCAACTTGCAGAAGCCCCTTTACCTGGGGAACAATTTTCCAATTTTACTTTCCCTGATGAACTCATCGCAACTATTTCACTTAGTGATGTGTCGTATCCAATGACCCTCTTCTTCGATGGATATAAATGCCAGTGTGGTGGAGGGGTAGGTGTTGTTCTCATTCCTCTTGAAGGTGAACCTATGCCTCTTTCATTCAGGCTCGATTTCCCCTGCACTAACAATACAGTGGAATACGAGGCCCTTGTTTTGGGTCTCCACGTTGTGTTACACTTAAGTGTGAAGTCTATTAATATTTTTAGTGACTCTCAATTGGTAGTAAATCAAGTTACTGGCATCTACCAATGTAAAAATGAGGAACTTCAAAAGTACAAACATTACGTGGATTCACTTTTGACCTTATTTTCTCATTATTCTATCCAAACCATTCCCCGCTCAACTAATAAATTTACAGATACTATGGCTTGCTTGGCCTCACAAATTCCATCCTCACCAACTGACTCAGACATATTTGTCTTGGTCCAACAACTCTTTACCCCATCTTACGTAGTTCCGGATGTTTGTATGGTAAATAATGTATCTGCTGATTCGCAGGATACCTGGTATCACCAATTTTATGACTACCTTACCACCTCTGTTCTACCACTTAACCTTACTAGTAATGGCAAACGTGCTTTTCTTAAAAGTTTTTCTTGTTATGTCGTCATGGGGGGAATCCTCTATAAACATGGCTTCGATGGTATCCTCCTTCGCTGTCTAACCGGCACTGAAGTCACTCATACCAGTCAACAAATCCATGACGGACTATGTGGCGGGCACTTTAGTGGCCTCGCCATGGCCAAGCGGATCCTTCGCCTAGGATATTATTGGCCTACTCTTAATAAATACTACTGCGAATATGTTAAGTGTTGTGTTATGTGTCAACAACATGCCAACCTTCAACATACTTTTAGCCACCCGTTATAGGTTGCACGAGATCTTTGGCCTTTCTCACAATGGGGTTTAGACCTTATTGGTGAGATTCACCCACATTCTCCGCAGCATCACCGTTGGATCATCACGGCAATCGAATATTACACTAAATGGGTGGAGGCCGTTCTACTCATTTCAACCAAAAAAGAAAAAATCGTTGAATTCATCAATCATCACATTATCTGTCATTTTGGTGTTCCTCATCGCCTGATAACAAATAATGGAAAATCTTTCAAAAATAAGTTGTTACAAGACCTTTGTGAAAAATTTGGTATCAAACTTAGCTTCTCGTCACCCTATTATCCACAAGAAAATGGACAAGCTGAATCTTCTAACAAAACCTTAACCAAAATTCTCATGAAAGTCGTTAACAATTCTGGGAAAAAAATGGCATGATCACATCCGCTTTTCCCTTTGTGCTTATCGTACTAGCATTCATACTTCCACTAATGCCACACCATTCTCTTTGGTGTATGGTACCGAGACTGTCTTGCCTCTCAAAATACAAATCCCTTCTCTCAAAATATCTCTTCAAGATATTCTCACCAATGATGATTTCTGCCAAGAGAGGTTAGCCCAATTAGAGCCTCTTGATGAGCGTCGTCTTACAGCTCTTGACCACCTTCAAATTTATCAAAAGCACATTAAGCGTGCTTATGATAAGCGAATTCATGAGCGTACCTTTAAGATTGGTGATCTTGTCCTCAAAGAGAATCAACATGTAACCAAACTAGAAAAGAGCAAACGTGGAAAATTTTCTCCTAATTGGATTGGGCCTTACATTATCACTCACACCTATAGATAAGGTACTTATCATTTAACTTCACTTAATGGTAAACCCGAGCCTGAACCCCTTAATGCCTTGCATCTTTGACCATTCTACTGTTGATTTTAGTGTTACATCACTTCTTATCTACCTTACACTCATCCCTTGAGCTCATTTACCACCTCATACACCTTGTTTCATGCATCTCAAAATAGAATCAAGCTCCCATGGTTTGATCATTGCCTCCTCTTAAAGATGCCTTCCCCTTTTTTAGTCTGGTCCATGACTTAAAAGTATCAAAATAACAAGTTCTCAATTATACAATTCTGGGATATTCTTGAGTCAAACTTCCTAAAAAACTAGATACTTCATGCCAAATGGACATCTAGACCTCTAAGCTCTAAACTAGACTTCTCCCTCGAAGGACAGCTATGTGCAAAGACGCATCTGCTATTATAAACTAGACTGCTCCCTCGAAGGACAGCTATGTGCAAATCTACATCGTGCTACTATAAGTAGACTACTCCCTTGAAGGACAGCTATACAAAGTCAGCCTCTATCAAAAGCTTCTCGCATTGATCAGCTTCATGAAGACCTCAAGAAACAACATAATGCATATCCCATATAGACTTCCCGCATCGATTAGTCTATATGCAGAAAAATAAAAGCAGTATTCAAAAGCAATTTTGAGTCATGGACTCGTCTATTTAGGTTTGGATCTATTTCTTCAGAATAATCACCTTATAACAAGTCCTCTACGCCCTAGCTATACCATCCACCTCACCTCACCATTTTTCAAAACCGATATATTGTGATTATACAACTCTTTCCACCTATTGACTTCTCGCATATGAAAGGTACCTAGAGATTCAAGCTCATCCTATGATAATACGTGGTTTGTTTAGCTCTTTCCAACTATGGGACATTTTTTCCTCTTTTACCCGAATCTAGGATTATGTGTTGACCTTAATCAGGACACGGTTCCCTAATGCTTGGGTAAGCTAACCCTCGCTTCACCTATACCTTACCAACTCCAACAACCTTACCCTACCAATATCAAAATTTTTACCAACCAACAAATTTCCTAACCATAACCAAATTGCCTGAATTCACCTCTCCTTGGTCCTAAGGGAGAACTACATCGGTCTGAGGCCCCTCCTTGCTTTTTGTAATGGGCTATGTAGGCAACACTTAGGAGACATGGTGTCTCCCAAGGTTAGCTTGACCATCCCCTACCAGAACCTATCATGTGTTGTGTTTTTCTTAAAAATATAAATGTTTTCCCATATTTATATTGATAACACTCACCTTTGTCATTTATCAATCCAAACATTTAAAACACAAAAATTTCTTATTATTATCATAAACTCAAAATCAACATACATATTCAGTTTTATTTAGATGTTAAACAAATACATCTTCTCTATCATCGACGTGCAGGTTGACATCCTTATTTATTCTTCTACCCCTATGAAATTCACGTAGGCCCCCGCGCCTCATCCCAAACCAGGTAGTGATGGTGATCGTCGACGTTGCTCACCTAGCCTCACCATCCTCAAACGGGCCACTGCTATTGGTTCCTCCCACTGATCCACCAATCTCTCCTGTAACATACGAATACGCCCTCTCGCATAGAGGAATCTTGCCTCTAGTCTCTCCACTCGTGACTGCGAAACCTCTAACAATCCTGTTGTCTCATTCACCTGTGTTTGAAGTTGGTGAACTAAACAGTACAGGTGGTCTCTCTCCACTGTAATCACATTTATGTCAGGATGATCAGCCCTCTCACGTGTACCTCACATCTCTGTTACCCACCATAATCTATAAGACTTTGTCACTCCTACATCCATTACCCTGCGATCGGCTGCTGTCTCTTCTGGTGCTTCTAGAAGTGTCGGTCATTGAAGTGAGAAGGGTGCCTCGGTGTCGATCCTCATGTATGATCTATGAGCCATGGGTATATCCTAAACAAATATAAATTGTCGCCGCACGTGATCTAGAGGAATCCTCTCGTACTCACCTGGCCTGTGTCCCATGATCCACCTCAATCGCTCTACACCCATCAAATCCTCAGCTATGTTCACTATCACCATGTAGTTCCCGTAAGGCCTCCAATGGATATCCGCAATCATCACCATCTCCCAAATCTACCTATAATACTCGGCGTCATCTATCATGGTTTCGGCTCTTGCCTCTTGCTCTGTCTGGACCCATTGTCTGAATCCCAACCTCTACACTCCTGTCTCTCCTCCCTAGATTGGTCAGCCTATTGGCTACACACACACAATGTGCTCATAGGCCCAACAATGTAATAAGTATGCAGAATCAAGTGTAGTCCTGTGATTTCACCTGCATGCCCATAAACCCCTGTATAGCTCCGCAAGATATGCAGGTTCCCATGCAAAAGTAATGCTACCTTCTATCATCTCACGAATAATACACATCAATGATTTCGGAAATATTCCCCCATCCACTCTAGGTAATGCATAATACCCAACTGCTATCATTAATACCACTACCAACCTTGTTGCCTCAGGGTGTGCTGCAAACATTATACCATAAGTGAATGTCAAACCTCGTTGTGTCAAATATCGTGTGGTTGGACCAAATACTACCGTTATCGCTGCCCGCACTGTGTTAGGCCCTTCCTGATACACTGTTCTTCCTGTAATTGGGAGTCTCAAAATTTGGAACACATCTTCTAACGTCACTGTCATGTCCCCTGTTGGCAGATAAAAGGTATTCTTTTCAGGATTCCATCTCTCAATTAGCACCTGCAACATATCATGATTGCGTGCGATCCGTGAATAATAGCGGATTCTGCTTAACCCCACATGGTTTATTAATTCCCACTCCTCTGGTGTTACATCCGCTCGGACCCATGACAAAAAAGCTGGCACCCTATCATTCATCCTCAACCCTGCCTGTGCTTGTACACATTAAACCAACAAACAAATAACTTCCCACGTGCTTTTTATCGTAATCCGTAACTTTGCACAGTCACCGATATCGGTTATAGACAACCAATACCAGTTACCTAACCGATACCGGTTATTCCTAAATGATATCGGTCACTGTCAATTCCAACCACCCTGCTCAAAAACACCACCTATGATAACTTCTGCACTCGTTTTCCCCTCTCTATACCTACGCACATATCTCCAACACCTGATTACCTACCCTACAACACTCACCCCATCCCAAGCTCTTGCCTATCACCTTTCTACTCATTTACCTTACCACATTCTATTTATAACCATGCAAAATCTCATTCCAACCAAAACAAATTATACCTCTGGGGATGCAGCCGTTTGAGGTGGAACATGTCTTCCTTCTCCTCTCGGCCCGCTGGATGCTTCTCTTTATTCAGCCATGTTCACCACCCTCTTCACTATAACTTGCCTTTACGCCTTCTTAATCCAAGCCCACGATCGCTTTACCTATCTCTTCCTCCTTCTTACTCAATTATCCCATGCAATTACCCTGTATGGATGACAAATAGCCTCACATCTTCATATTTAACATGTTGCATGCCTCTAAAAATAAGAACTTTAGTTGCCTCCCAAGCTTTTCACATATCTCATTTGGCTTATAGGTCCTTTCTTTGTTTTTTACAAATTCTTGGCAGCGCCTGCCTCTTTTCCCTACATAATGACATAGTTATCAACAATCATCATCATAATACCATCAACACATATGTATATCATCAAAGCATCATCAAAATATACATCCAATTCTAATACCATCGACAAAAAAAAACATGAAACATTATAATATATGCACCAAATCCACAATTATACACACAATATGGATCAACCTCATCATCTATATATATATCATCAAAACAATGTTACAATATACAACTTGCCCTGCATGGGGCCTCTGTAATCCAAAATACAAAGTCGGCATGCAAGCCGCTGTCTCTGTCAAAATCTTGACTCGGCTCACAGGCTGGCCTCTCATGTCAAAAATATACTTGGCTCACAGGCCGGTATCAACTATACAACATGTACTCAGCTCACAGGCTGGTATATACAACAAAAATGAATACATAAATCCTATGAGGGCACGCAGGCCTCTATATACACACTCAGTTCGTAGACCAGTGTCTCTATCAACAAAACCCATCTCTGCTCCTAGGGTGACTCAGCTCTCTTCCCCTCCCTCGGCTTGTCTCTCAGCTGGCCCCTGTGCCAGATCTCGCCTCCTACCCATCACTAACCCACTGGTTGTGGTTGCAGCCCCCTGTGACCTATGACTCTGGGATGTCTCAGCTCTGTGAGATGTATATGGCTGATAGTCGGCCCCGGTACCATCTAGTACGTCTTGATAATATCGGGCCTCCGCTCTCACCTCCATATATCGGGCCCATGCCACCATGGATGGTGGCGCTGGTCCCTCGGCTCCTAATAGAAGTGGACCCTAACTTACCTGTATGCCTTGTGCCTGAGGCTGTACCTATACCTGGACCTGAGGCTGTACCTATGCCTATGCCTGAGGCTGTGCCTGTACCTGTGCTTGGGCCAACGGCCCCTGTAGCACCCCAATTTGTGCCTATGCAGCAGTAAGCTGCCCCTGTAATAACTACACCTGGCCCAAGAGATGGTCCCTCTCCACTATAACAGCTGAAAAATCTGGCTATGTGGGCTGTGCTCTCATGGCTGCCCTCTTCCCTACCCACCAAACCAAAAATGCACCTATAACACCGGCATCGTCCACCGTATCATCAATCGGTCTCTCTGCGACCCAGATTGGGTCCAATGGCTATGGAAGAGGCAGTGGTGCCTCTACATCCTCCCTCCGATATTGTGGGAAGAGAGGTGGCTCATCCTGCCACAGGCCCAAATGTCATCGTACCCTCTCTAGGGGAATTCACTCATGCTCCCCGGGTCTCCGTCCAGCTATCCAGAAGATGTATTGGATCCATCGCAGCTATGCTTAGGCTCCTCCACGGGGCTGATGGCCTCTGTTTGGCCTCCATATAATATCTAGTGCGGTCAGGACCTCTAACATATCCCTGTAATACGTGACATCTCGCCCTACGATAACCACTCGTGGCTAGCCCACAACCCCCAACCACCTCTGAAACCCATACCTATACACTACCTATGGCCCTGGCTGCTGGGGAAACCCTAGTGGTCGTAAACACATGATATGCTCGTAGGCCCAGCAGTGTAGCAAGAATGTCGAGCATATCCCGAATCACCTCATACGGCGATAGCCCCATAGCTCTCTGTATGGCTGCACCAAATACAATGGTGCCCATGCATAACAGCTATGCTCCTCCACCATATCATATAATACCCCCATCAGAGCCCGTGGGAAGCGGCTTCCCTCTGAGTCCGGGAGGGTGAAGCAGGTAATACCAATCATCATCAGCACGACAAGCCATGTCTCCTGTCGATGTGCGCGATACATATCGCCGTAGCAGATGCTCGCACTATGGTACGTAATCAATGGGGCTGCATCCCCGAATACCTATAGGATGCTATCCATCGCTGTCTCAGCATCCACCTGGAACACCACCTCACCTATGATCGGTAGTCTCAGGATGCGATACACATCCTCTAGTGTGACTGTTATCTCTCCAGTCAGGAGATGGAAGACATTGGTTGCCGGATCCCATCTCTCGATGAGGGCAACCATCAGGCTATGGTCCCTATCCATAGCCCTATACCTCTGGACTCTGCCAAGTCCAACCTCTCGCATGACTGCCCACTGCACTGTAGTCACATGTGGCTGCATCCGCCCCAGTAGAGGCGGCATCCGATCCCGCATCGTTAGCTGCTGGCATGCCTGTAAAAATAACCCACTCCATCAGGCCTACCCTTTACAAAACAACTACCCAATAACCCCAATATCACTAACCCCACCCAACAAACAGCTACAATATCCCCTTTACCTATCCCACAACCTACCACCTACCCCACTCATACACCACCCAATTACCCCCACCCCAATAACCTTTCCTAGCAACTCTACCTTTTCCCCCTACACCCCACAAATCTATCCTACCCACCTACAAAAAACCAACAAAACAAATTTCACACCCTTTCCTCCTACCCATGGTGACCGGTACCGGTCACCCTCGACCACCATCGATCCCCCACTCCTTGTCTACACCTAACTTTTATACACCGACGTCGGTCGACACATGACTGATGTCGGTCTCTATAACTAGTACTCTATACAACTTTGGCTATGACCAATGCCGGTCACCTAGTGACCGACATCAGTCACTGTGGGATTTTAGGGCCGGACCAAAAACGGCCCCCAAATCCCCTTTTTTTTCTATTTTTTACCCATCTACCCAGCCCAATTGCCTAAAAAATTACCCACCCTAATGTTTTGACTTACCTAACATATCTACCCACTCCATTTTACAATTTACCTTCATCTATTCATTATTTTCTCAAATTTTAGATTCCTACCCCAAAACCCACATCCTAGCTAAATTCATCAACTTCACACAAAGAGGGATTTAGAGCCTACCGGTATGACTACACGTCATCGTGGTGGGATAGGTGGTGGTGGTCCAACTCCTCCAGCACCTCCTGCTCCTCCAGGTTGTGCCATAGCTCCAAATCTCCTCAGCAGGGTCTTCAACCAATCAAACTCTACCTCCTGATCTCTGGGGCCTACCAATAACTCACTCCCCCACTCAACTAGTGCCAACTCAGCCCAAATACCCAACCCAATCAATTCAAAACTCAGACAAGAAACATGTTGGTAATCAAATTCACAATGTGAAAATGACACGCCGTATTTTTTCTTTTTATAGGTTTTGAACTCTAACCGATATCGGTTATGGCGTGCCCTAGAAAATTGATATCAGTCTTCTAATCGATATTGGTCATAACTAACCGATATCATTTACCTACCTAGTTTACCCTAACTCCTACTCTTCTCCACCAAACTCTATTTTTCACCACACCGCCTACCCCTGGCCTTTGCTAAATAGCCTTATTTTGAATTCATTAGCCCAACCCAAGGCTGCAACCAATCAATCGGCTTGACCCACGGATGCAACTAACCAATTGGCCAGACCCAAGGCCATAACCAACCAATCGGCCCGACCCAAGGCTGCAATAACCCAATCGGCCCGACCCAAGGCTGCACCTAACCAATCGGCCTGACCCAAGGCCGTAACCAACCACTCGGCCCGACCCAAGGCCGCAACCAACCAATCGACCTGACCCATGGCCACACCAATTAATTACCTTGACCGAAGCCCGCAAATTATGATTCTATCCACCCATAATGTAGTTGTTTGTTCAATCGAGCTCACCTATTTATGTTTTAGCATGACTAGGATACTTGAATTGATCAGCCAACCAACTTTGCTTAGACCGAGACCATGACATTTATCTTAACCAAACCAACCATTTGGTACTGCCAAACATGCCTAAATGTTCTGGTACCTTCCCCGTTATATCCCCTATCGCTACTTCCTATGCGTTGGATACCAGGATTACATTAGCCTTGTTTGGATAAACTATCAACCTTTGCCTATGAATTGCTTGTTTGCTCTTCAAACCATGTACCCTGGTCGCACTACTACATTTTAACGTGCGTCGACTTCCTTGAACTTACCCCACCATCTTACCAACATCTCACCATCATTTACCCTTTATCAACCCTATCCCTAATTTCATGTCGCCTCCAGCTGTGATAGACTTGAGGGGGATTACCTATACCCTTAACTGGGACAACCACTTTTTATTATTGTCAGTGCAGCTTTAAAATACAAGCTACATGACAACAAGGGGCAAATGTAGACACCAAATTTGGGTCTTACGACTCCCTGTACCTCATATCTCATCCTGCAACCTAACCCGACCTCACCACCTAAAACCTTACACACTTAATTATTTATTAATTACCTTATAATTAATAAATCCACATCTCCAACCCTGCCACCTCACCTCGCCACCTCACTATGACCTAGCCCTAACACTAAACTACCTTAATTAAGACCTATGACTTGGTCCAGACCCACACCCATGACTCATCACCCCTCACCCGCATCAAAATGAACCTAATAATGACTTGACCAAGCCCACAACTAACCCCTCGGGAGAAAAAGAGGGAAAGTTGGCTATTTTACTAAAAATAGCCAACTTTGACCTAACCGACATCGGTCCCTACGTGGCCAGTGTCGTTTAGGAAACTACCATCAGTTCCTTGTAAATGACCTCCCCAACCAAAAACAAGGGATCCGGAATTCATTTGGCAGGAGAGAGAGAAGTGAAACAAGTAGAAGAAGTTACAGAGAAGAGGATCAAGCGCAAGACTGTAACTGAGCAAATAGATCATTGTCACACTTGTCCAAGCATTGGAAAAGACTGAGGATAGCTTCATCAGCTCACTTTCCAATACCGGATCATCCCAACTAAGCCTTATTGTCGCCACCACATTCCTTAGACCTGTATCTTCATCAAGAACTAGTAAGTAGTATCTTGTATGTTTCTAAATACCATTTCTTGAACTTTTAATTCATAATAATTATAAGCTCACTCCTAGATCTACCACCCGACAGCACTCTGCACCTAACTTTCATTCATCAACCCCGATATTGCCCCAAAGATAGTTTTCTCACTCTCTGAGTTTTCTCCATCACCCTACTACCCCCCCAATCATTTATTAACCCTATAAACACCATAACCACCTTACAACTGACTTCATTTGAAACCCCTAAATCACTGCCCCTACCGATATCGGTTATCTTCTACCGGTATCGGTGTTATAACCACAGTCGGTTATCCAGTGACCAGCATCAGTCACTGTGACTTATACCCAAAAACCAACCTTTCCCTTATTTACCCCCAAACAATCTCATATCCAGCTGGGTCTATCCTTGTAACTTGATCTGAATGCATCAATAACTGGTGACCAAACAAACATCATGACATTTTATTATTGGTAGTTTAGTCTCTATTTCTTTTTAACGAGGTACCTAAATCATGATTTTGCAATAGCTTCTTTGTTATCATTTGCATTAATTCGTATTAAAAGGGGAACTGACCACCTTTGAAAGGAAGTCTAATATTTCCTGGGCCTAAGGCAGTTCCCTCACTTATCGTCTAACTAAGATCTGGTGGTCTTGTATTCTTACTTACAGGTAGTCCTTCCCAGACAAAAAAGAGTTCTTCACAATCAATCTGATATCTCTATGATATGTGCACACATTCCCAACACTCAACAGGTATTCCTCCTAGCCCTAACCCTTATCTGTTTCTTAAGAGAATGAAAGGATAGAAGCAACTCTATTCCGGAACAAAATTCTGTGTGAAACAGATTGATCAAATCTATGATGCCATTGATATTGGCATATGATAGACATGAGTTATGAATAACTCTAAAGGTAAAATTGAGCAGCATGATCATGACCACACTCAAGGGAACTATGATCAGAACAAAGGACACTTTGAATGAGGTCATGGTAGAGGTTTAGGATACCATGGTGGATTCAATGGCTGAGGTCGTGGTGGTGGATGAGGTGGGTTTCCTTATGGAACATGCTATATGTGTGGATATCCTAACCACTACAGGTGCTAATGTCCTCAGGAGATTACTTGTTATCTTGTGGAAATAATTATAACTATGAAGAATTCCCAGACTTATATGAGCATCTTAGAAAAAAACAACATAAACATGAGAACAAGGGTGTAAGGATGGTTAGACTACAATGTTCCATGGAAAACCAATGGATGCCAAAGTTGGCACTGATCCTGAGTTAGTACCTATGAAAATTACTACACATGTTGAAGTTAAGCAATCCATATAAGCATTGCAAAAAAAGCCTACCATTACTAAGGAGGAGGTCTTACATGTAAGATACCTAGATCCTACACATTAGAAGGAGGTTTATTAGGAAACCATGGAGGTGCTCATAAATATTTAGGGTGAAATAAAATGTTTAAAGGAATAGTCGTGGGAGTTGGAGCAAAAGAAGGCAGTGGAGATAGACCAATTAGATGTTGATGATATGAAATATGTATGTAAGATGCTATGCTAGGAGAATATTATTACATTACTAGGGAATTGGTTAAAGGGAAACACTCCGTACATAGGTATTGAGAATGGACAGAAGATCTTGCATGATAATCTCCCCTCTCATAGCTTGGATTATGATAAGGAGATCACCCTGAATGCTGTTGTGAATGGGTGGCTTCTAAGCAATATATTGATTGATACAGACACAGAAGTTAATGTGTTTACTATAGATGCATGGGTGTAGATGGGCATACCTCCATTATAGCCATCCTCTAATGTATTGTTTATGGAAAATCAAACTAAGGACAATCCCATGGGAGTTTTAAAGGATGTATCCATTACTAAGCAAGGGGTCAAGATCATAGGAGAATTTAATTTTTTAGCGCTTGCAGAGGTAGAAAACTTCCCAGATCAACTTGGGCACCCTTGGGGTTATCCAAATAATGTTGATCTATGGTTCAATGAGGGGTATATATGTTTTGAGAATAAGGAAGAATGAGTTATTATCCTTTTGATAGATTGTAAATCTACACCTTATGTTGAACCTTTGAGTGAGGAAGACCTAAACAAAATTTATGTGCATACAATTTGAGATCCAGAAGTACTTGAGCCATCTAAGGAATGAATCCTCCAGTGGGAGGAAGCACAGTCTCTTAGTGATACTACAAGTATTTCTTGTGATAATTGGGTGCATGACACCTACGAGATGGTTGGGAAAAAAGTAAGAAGAACATCTGTGCATGGAGGCAGACCTTGTTGTATTCAAAGGATAAGTAACAACCTTGTATCCTGATAAACTGGTGAAGGAGATCCTGAGGTATTTCTTCATGCCATTGAAGAATAGTGGAAGGATCAAGTGGACAGAAGAAATATGTTAGTATATACCCTGCGCAGGACAACAATGCATTAGTGGATGGTTCACAAGGATAATATCATAGAATGGAATGAAGTTAGAATTTCTTTAATAAACCATTTTCTTAGGAGAACTGTGCCTACTCAAATTTTCACATATCATGGTAATCATCATGTTCAGAACTACATTCAGTAGTGTGAGAGACTCTGGATAGAGGGGTGGGAAGCTTTACCACCTTCACTACGGGTGAACCAAATTTATTTCACCTTTCAAGGCTATGCATGTGCTTGGTATGTTTATGTGGAACTGTATAGGGAGACTTGAAATTGGCAAGACTTGACAACATTAATGATCTAGACTTTTGACTACTTCTCCACTAAACCTCCGGTGAAAGAGGCATTACGAGTTATGGAGTGATTGACTATGGAAGATAGTGCAAATGTTGAAGAAATAATTTAGGATTTATTTGCTGAGGAAGACCCATGAGCACATTTTGATGAAGTAGATGAGATAGATGTCAAAATACTTGAGTACACTTACCTTGAGAAGGAAAAAGGAAAGATGGTATACATAGTGGATGATGAAGAATTAGAAATTTTGGACATGTATCATTCAGAGAGTACCCATGAGGTTTTAGAAAATGTGGATAAGGAGGCACATGCCTATCATGAACCTATGTAGACTAAGAAGGTGAACATTGACACATATGTTGAGATTAAGAAGGCCATAATTAGAGACTATTGGTCTAATTTTGAAGTGGCTAAGATAATCGAGTTACTACATAATTTCTAGGAATTATTTCCTAGGGGATACCATGAGTTAAAGAGAGTGCATGAGTCTTTGGGTGAGATGAAGATTAAGTTAAAGGAATGTGCACGCCTGGTTAGGAAGAGACCTTATAGGATAAACCCTAATCTGCGTGTAAAAGTTAAAGAAGAAATTGACAAGATGTTGAAATCTGACATCATTAATCCCCTAGAAGAATTAGAGTGGGTTAGTCCCATGGTAATCAGCATAAAGAAATATGGTCAGATTAGGATTTTTTTTGACTACAGGAAGCTAAATGTTGCATGTTTGATTGATCCTTTTCCTACATCTTTCACCAAGGAAATACTAGAAGGTATTGCAGGGTGTGAAATTTACTCTTTTACAGATGGATTATTTGGGTATCATTAGGTAATAATTATGAAGGAGGATCAAGAGAAAATAAATTTCACCATTAAATGGGGAAATTTTGGCATACACTGTGATGCACTTTGGAATAAGGAACTCACCTGCAATATTTTTGTGCATTGTGGTTCAACCATTCTAGGATTTTATTCAAAAATTCTTGTAGGTTTACTTGGATGATTGTACAATATATGGGCTTGTCAAGGATCATTATGACAACTTGCAATTAATGTTTGAGAGGTGTAAAATGTTAAGCATCTCCTTAAATATCAAGAAGTACATATTTACTACACCTTTTGGATCTTTGTTAGGCCATATCATCTACAAGGAAGGTTTTTTAGTAGATCCAGCCAAGGTTATAATTATCTTAGGCTTGGAGGAGCCTACCAGTCAGAGTGAGGTGCGCAGATTCTTGGGAAACACAAGGTATTATAGAAAATTTATCAAATGATATGCTAAGATTTCTGCACCCTTGGAGGAATTATTAAAAGGTAAAGGGACATTATATTGGGGAGAACCGTAACAATGCACATTTAAAGTGTTGAAGGAGAGGCTTACTACGATGCCTATTCTGCACTTTCCCTTATGGAACAAACCTTTTCACGTACATGTGGATTCCTCTGGCATGGCCATTAGCGTAGTATTAGCTCAGCCTGGAGAAGGTATTATAGATCATCCTATCTATTTTGCTAGTAGAAATTTGACTCATGTAGAATAGAATTATACAACTACAGAACGCGGGGCCTTGTCAATGATCTACGTGCTGCATAAGTTTAGATAGTGCTTACTAGCAACACCTTTTATGTTCTATATAGATCACATGGCATTGAAATACTTGGTAAATAATCTTGTTTTACTGGGGCACATATGTCGATGGGTTCTATTATTCTAAGAGTTTGATTTTACAGACATGGTAAAGCCAAGCAAAAGAAATTATGGTCAGACCACTTATCACGAATTCAATTAGGAGAGGATGCACAGAAAATTGAAGATATAATTCCAGATGCACTGTTGTATAGGTTAAACCATGCACCATCAAAATTGGAGGATATTGCTATCTTTTTATGCACATGTATGGCTTTAGAAGGAATGATATCCTTGGAAAAGAAACAACTTGTAATTCATGTCACACCTTTCATGTTGATCAGTGGTGACCTATACAAACTAGGACGAGATGAAGTATTACACAGGTGTGTACTAGAGTATTAGCGCACTATAATAATGGAAGAGGCTCATGGTGGTATTGCAAGGGGACACTATATAGGTGACGCTACCATGCAAAATATTCTACTTTTTGGTTTATGGTGAGAAACCTTGTATAAGGATTACAAGGAGTATTGGAAGGCATGTCATTATTGTCAGTACTTTAGAAAACTTAGGCAAAGAGATGAAATGCATTTGAGGCCTATTACTAGTGCAGAGCCATTTGAGAAATGGGCTATACTTTGTAGGTCCTATTTCACCATTCGTGCATAGAACTAGATTTTGCTACATCATCACTTGTACATAATACTTACAAGGTGGGAAGAAGCAACACCTACAAAGGATTTTACAGTGGCTACAAAAACAAGGTTCTTATGGGAAAATATTCTTACTAGGTATCGATGTTCGTTGAGTTTGACAAGTGATAGGGGAAAAAATTTGTCTAATGAGACAATTAGGATATTATTGGATGAATTTATGGTCATGCACCATAATACCACACCCTATCACCCTTAAGAAAATGGGGTTGTTGAGGCCTTCAACAAGATATTGAGAAAGACCTTGACAAAAATTTATGATGTTGGAAGGAAATATTAGGATGATAAAGTTTTTATTATAATTTGGGCTTATAGAACAACCTACAAATGGTTGAGTAAGCCCACACCCTTTTAGATGGAGTTTGGTGCAAAAGAAATTCTTACCATAGAATTTATGTTACCTTCTTTATGTATTGCATGCACGAGAGGTCTAGCTGTTGAGAAAGCATTGGAAGAAATAAGTGACATATTAATATAGTTGGATGAGAGGCACGCCATAGCACGTTGGAGTTAGAATCTAGGAAAAGGCTAGACAAAAGGCCTGGTATGAAAGGAACATCAAGGATAAGAAGCTTGAGGTTGGGAAGATGGTGCTTATTTATGATTTAAAGTTTATGCACCACCCAGGAAAAATAAATGTGCATTAGATGGGACCATATGTTATCACCCAATACTTGAATCAGGAACTTGCTAGTTAGAGGCGCTTGATGGAACATGGTTACCCAGTTACTTCAACGGGAGTAGGTTGAAGCCCTACTATAAATAATTCTTCTCGGTGTTTGTAAATAGGTAGTATTGTCATTTAATATAAATTTCCCTTATTGTATTTCATTTAATGTGTTTCCTTCTTCGTCGCTCTGATTTTTCAATTTAGTTCATTATTTTATGTAATAAGCGTGTTTACGTGCCAACATCTGATCACAATTTGAAGTGTTTTTATGCACAGAGGACTGCACATACCCTTAGTGTGAGGTGGTTGTCATTCAAACATGGGTACACATAAGAAAATATTATTACAAGTGATTTCTCTTGTTAAAAAGTGTAGATATTATGGAAAGGTAGTGCTAGAAAGAAAATTGCTCCTAAAGAAGACCATAGCTAGAATCAAATGAATGCACAGTATAACACAAGGTAACTTGCAGCCATAAAAAAATAGTGGAAAACACAGTGGAGAGTTATTTTTGTGCATGGAAGCCCGCAGGAGGAGGTTTGTATCCAAAAGGTAGGAAGGCACACTTGAAGGTTATAGCTGTGGTGCGCAGGTGTATCACACAAAAATTGGGAAAATGGTAAATTAATGAGAGGATCGATGGTTGGTAAAGGAGTAATAAATGTGATAAATTTTCACAACTCTATATAAAGACATGATGTGGGTTCATTTCTACCTTTGTGATCATGAGTATTCGAGTGATCTAGTTGCAACCAAACTGAGAAAAACGTGTTAAGGTGCAGAGAGTTGTTAAACTAGGAAAGGAGAGTAGATTTGTGCATAGAATTGGCTTATTTCCCCATTAGAGGGTTTGAGTGAAGTAAAAGCATGAAGAGAGAAGAAATAAAGTGCCAGTGTTGAGAAGGAGAAAGGGAAATTGGTTTCGAGCTAGGGCACATGATATTTCTTAAAAAAGGTAAAAAGGTGAAACTTTGTCCTATCATGGCATCGAGGAAAGCACCTAGAGCAAGAACAAAGGAAAAGAAGAAGGTAGAAACTGAGGTTGAGGATGCTCCTGAAAGTAATTTCTTAGAAATGCAGTATCTAGAAGAAGTAATTATTGGATGGGATTTGGATTCCCATATCCATAGGTGTAAGGTGATTGACTACAAACATCACACCACCAAGAATAAGGAGGAATTGGATGCATTGTTGAATAAAAATACCAACAAGTGAAAAATTGATGACATGCTAGTTTATGACATTGGTGTAGAGAATTTTTTGAAGAAGGTAGGGGTGTACCAATTATATGAACTCCCATGTTTTCGAAAACTAGAGAATTTATACCGGTGGCTTATGAGTAGAGTCCATAAGGACTTCTTCTACTTTTTTGAGTAGCAGGTGAAGATCACAATGCCCTTAATTACTCCATTGACTAGATTAAAGGGAATAGGGACAAAGATTAGTAGTAATCTAACTTATAAGGAAGTTGTCATGGCCACTAGAAAGGAGTTGGGATATATGAAGGTTTTGCGTAGGATGGATATTTACAAGTTGAGGAAGTACCCTATGATACAGGTGATCACGCACTTACTCATAAGGTTGAATGATCAAGAAAAGTGGCCACACATGAACACTTACTAAGAAGATTTCACAAGGAGAATTTTACAGCTTGATGTGATATATGACATATATAATCACTAAGGAAGCACACACATGTGAGAAGATAATTTTATGTCTTGTCTTGTTATCACTTGTGTTTGTAGAAATTGGATTTCTCAATGGGCCAAACAAAAAAATATGGGAATACCCAGTAGAAACAAAGTCCCTCGTAGAGAGGTTTAAAAAGTATTTACGTGAAGGATCAATGAGTGATCTATTTAATCAAAGGATGGAATTATTGTATGACTGACCTTGTGAGGCCTTCGAGGAGGATTGGTGTATTCCAAAGGAGCTACCCTTAGTGGTGGGAAAGGTTGTGAAATTCGTGGAATATCAACATTTTTACATCGTGCGGTTCAGAATGAAGTATGGGACATGGAGTCCCTAGTGAAAAATACCATATGCCTTCACAACGTGATTCTTCCATGCAGTAGTACATAGGTTTACTAACGTACACCAGTTAATCTACAATGCGGAAAAGGTAGACTATGACTACTAGACTTCAATAAAAACCTTTGTTTATCTAGGTAAATCTACCTACATTGAGAGAATTATTTATGATGTTATAAGTATGAATCCAGTAAGTTTTTCCATTAGGGATAGTGGGGATGCACTTATCTATCTCTAGCTTAAGCCTAGATTAAAAAAGGTCTAAAATGTGGAGGATGAGTTCATGCTCCCAAGCCCACCTAAAGGAAAGCATATAATTGAAAATGTGGCAACTCCAAATCCTACCTCAAACTTAGAGGGAGATGAGGAACGAGAACTCAATTAGGATAGTGAAGGCTTAGAACATAGATGATGGAGGTAGCCCACTGATAAAGTAGAAAGTGAGTGCGCTGATACTCCTCCACAAAAACAAGGAGACGAGGAAGACTTAGACATAAACACAGTCCACGAGGAATGCCATTTCAAGAGGGTGTTCAAAAGAAAAAGAACCTAAGGCGTAGGGACATCCCAAAATTTACAAAGGTCACCTCGAATCTCCCATGAAAAATAAATGACCGATAAAAATAAGAGAAGAAAGTTGAAGCTTAAAGATAACAAGGAGGAGGAGTCATGGGAGAGCACGCCAAGAATCCTGGTTCAACCTGAAGATACAGAAGAGCCAAAAGATGAGGAGATGAGGGATGATGAGGAAGGGGTGAAAGAAGCAGAGGAAGCTATGGGCAAGCCACCCAATTCTCCCTTTACTACTTAGGAAGAAGAAGGGCCAATTCCAAACCCTAGTGCTTAGGTTTCTAAGGGTCCGAGGAAAAAAAGAGAGAGGACAAGTGAATACTATGTTCTCCCTAATATGGGCTATGTTGAAGACATGCGAAAAATCATTTTCTCTCATTTTTAGAGCATTGTGGGCCTATAAGAGTTATATGGGTGGGAGCTGATAGATCTAGATATGAATACTACACGTACAAGGAATAAATTATCCTGGTCCATACATACTCATATGGATGAACCATATTTTGATGTGTGCGAAGAGTCCTGTGTCTCACGAAAAGTGAAGAAGGAACCACATAGCAGACACATGACAATAAAACCTACTGTAATGTCCAATGTGTAGGTCAACAATTCCTTAGTCAAGGTATCTATTGAGGTGACATGAAGGAACATTAATAATGTCACTACTATTCGAGAACTACTTAAAGATAACAAGGATAAGACTGCAAAGATAACACGCTTAGAAAAATAGAAGGAATGAGAAGAGGAAAATAATGAGGCCTTCGTTAACATGGCTAAGGAGCTTGGTGATCACATTCTTAAAGCAATGTCTCATCTAAAAGCTCATGTTCCTAAAATTTTTCCTTCTTCTATGCATTATTTGTGCACTTTGGTCAATTTGGTATTAGATGACGAGCCAATTCGAATTCCCACACAAAAATATTCTGCACAAGAAGTAGCAAGAGCAAGGGCCAATATTTTTAGAAAAGTTTCAACTTACGATGATTTTCTCCAAACCTTAAAAGATGAGTTGAATAAAGCCAACCAAGCTCTCAATTTATGTGTGGTGCCAAATGCCATAATAAAGATAAGAACTATATTATATGACAATGAAGTTATAGAGGCAATGAAAGATGAAAAAATTGGGCATGTAGAAAGGTTAACACTGGTAAAACAAAAGTACAAGGCCCTCGCAATAGCCCAGGATCCACACAAGGATAGAATTTATGAGGTTGGGAAAATTATAGCGCAGAAGATGGATATCATGGAAGGAATGTTTTTAGGTATGGCCAATGTTATCTAGGTGCTACAAAATTAAAAAGAGAAGATCACTCAAGACAAATTGGATGCCATAGCCACTGATATCCTGGAGAAAACAAGGAATGCGCTAAGTGATTAACAAACTTTAGAGGCTTTACTCAAAATTGAATATCCAAAGTTAATCCTTCCAATTGAAGAAGAGGTTGTTGTAGAGTAAAGTTCATTCTATTGTATAGTGTTTCACTCACTCTTTCATTACTTATTTTTTAGTGTTAGGGACATAAGAATGAATTACCATTTCCGAGATGAAAATGTACTTTAGTGTGGGGTAATGTTGAATAGATAGAATCTTGCTCTAAGGAGAAGATGCACGAAGGATGTGCATATGGGAACAAGGCACATTTGAAGGCATGGGAAGATAGAAAAGGAAACACGCACCAGAACACTTTGGATCAGGACTTAGCCATTTTTGTGGATAACGACTATTTTTGAGATAACGTGAGGAGCACACATAGAGATGAATACTTGCACTCCACATAATGGTATTTTGTGAAAAAGTGGCATATAAGTGCCATGCATAGTTTAAGCTAATAATAGGATTTCTACTTGGAGTTAACTATAGGAAATCTATTATTAGAGCACTTGTATGTTGTGCATACTCTTGTAAAGGTGCATGGATATTATTAGCATGTGACCTATTTTGAGAAGTGCATGGGTGGTGAATGGAAAGTCCCCACCCCTATAAATATGTATTGATTTGCGTAGTTTAGTGTGGTGAATTATTGTAAAGTTGTGCTATAGGTTTTGATGCGCACATGACTCATGGAGATACTGATATAATTTATGAATTTGAATATGTTTAAACATCCTCATGATAACATTCTATACAACCAACTTTAAAGAGGTACTTGGTTCCTTTGCATGCTTCGAGTGAGTGATTAACATAGTCCTTAGTGATGTGCTTGCACGTCTAGGTTATTCACAGTAAATTCTAGGTTGCATCAAACTTCATGAGAAATGGAAATGGAAATATGGAAGGAAAGGGAATGGTCTTCTAATCAATAAAATGGGTTATTTGAATAAGTGGAGTTGCTAGATGTGCTTGAAAAATCCTCCTAAGGATGAAATATCACCAAGAGCACATCAAACTTGATGAAATGAAGTTGTAAATCTCTACAAACTTTTTCCATTGGGCATGTAAAAATTGTTAGAGTTAAAAATTGTACCCTTCGCCGAGTCATAGACAACCCAATATTTTGAGGTAACATGAGACCATCTCTAAGTTATGGGACCTTGAAAAATGAGACAAACCTCTAGAAAAGGATGGTTCCTCTACCTATTCCTAATGCTAAACTACTCCTAGGAAATGAAATGTAACTATCTAACTCTACTCTATCATTCTAAGGGACTAGGGTGAGATGGAGATGCATAAAAGGGAAATTGCAAGCTAAAGAGAGGTGATAACACCAAGAAGAGGGGGAAAAAAAATCTCAAATAAGGGAAAATGGAAGAATAATGATAAAGGGTAGGGTAGATTTGAGTGAAATATTCCAAAAAACATTCAAACCACCATTTCAATGGAGCACAATAGACTTAAACCCTGTAAGGAGAATGAAATATGCACAATAGATATGCAAATGCAATAAAAGGAAAGAAAATGTAATATAATACAAGCTATGAGAGATAATAACCGCTAAAAATTATTTTATTACTTGAAATATATGAACAATGCATTATAATGAAGGAGAAAGGCAAGAATCACCATGTAGATTTCCAAAATATAAGGCCTGTAACTCAAAGAAAACACTTGTCTAGCACTAGTGTGATGCCCTTGCATTCCAATAATATCCAAACATTACAAATGAGCATCACTTTACATTATATAGAGAATGGGAAAGAGAGAGAAGAGGGAAAAAGAGGGAACTCAAATTTATACTTCCACCCACCAAAATAATGCATTGATTCTCTTAAAATTAGTAAGGGCTGATAAGGCCAAAATATGCATCATTAATGTGCAATAAATGATCTTATTTTACTCTCTTTTTAATCAAGTTTGACTCCATTTTGTGGATTTTGTTTGATCTAGTATAAGTTAATATGTAATTGTCCATCTTTTGTTTGATTTAGTTCTAACATCTTAAAACTCTGTAATTCCTAAAAAAGTGTGTGGAAATTTAGTTTTTGGAATAAAATAGGTCACATTCGGTCAGAAAAACAAAGTATGAAGCAACCGGCACCTTTTTGAGAACATTGGCTTTAATGTGGCTTAACTTTGGAACCTCCAAGCTTAGTTCTAGAACTCCATCACTCAGCTAAGGAACTCTATCACTTAGTTCCAGAACACTTAGACTTATCTCTAAAACCACCAACAATTCCAAGTAGATGTAAATAATTTTTTCTTTGGAGGAATGTGATTTCTCTTTAGGAGGGGTAGAAATAGCTACAAAATCAATAGCTTTAGTATAAAATATATTAGGGAACAATGAGGAATGTTTGGAAAACAACAGTGATGCGGAGTTTGACCAACGATGAGATAAGTATCATGACTCTTCCTATTATCCTTTGTCCAGTATTCTTTCTCAAGGGAACTTTAAAGACATTGTTGCATATCATATTTTGTTTCCACATTCATTTCCACTAAACACCCTAATGTACACCTTTTCAACAAATTAGTTCATCACACACTAAAACCAAACAAATTGAGATTCAACCAGGTAAAATTTTAAACATTAACATTTGGTTAGAAAACGATAAAGAAGCTAAATTGTTTGATGTTTTAAAAGGTCATACTAAAGATTTTTCTTTGAACTATAAAGACATGAAAGGAATCCATCCAAGTATTTTTACCCTTCACATTTATACTGAAAATTTTAAACCAGTTAGACAACCTCAGAGAAGGATTAACCCAGCCTTGAGGGACATAGTCAAGTAAGAAATTGAAAAGCTATTGCAAGTAGGATTTATCTACCCTATCTCAAATAGTCAGTGGGTGTATCCTCTTGTGATTGTTCCTAAAAATAATGGAAAATGGAGAATTTTTGTTGATTATAGGAAATTGAACAAAGCTACACCTAGATATTATTTTTCCATACCATTCATAGATCAAGTTTTAGACAACCTTTTAGGTAAACAATACTTTTCCTTCCTAGATTGTTTTAGTGGATATAATCAAATCAGGGTGGCCACTGAGGATCAAGACAAAACTACCTTTACTTGTCCATGGGGTACCTTTTCCTACAGGGTATTGTCATTTGGACTATGTAATGCTCCAACAACCTCCCAAAGGGTTGTACTAGCATTTTTTGTAGATCTAACCAATGATTGTGTGGAAGTATACATGGATGATTTTACTGTGCATGAAGAAACATTTCATGATGCCTTGAAAATTTTGGATAGAATATTAACAAGATGTGGGCAACACCATTTGTCTCTTAGTCAAGAGAAATTCTTGATGAGGGGATTGTACTAGGACATCACATTTCAAAAAGAGGAATTCAAGTTGACCAAAATAAAATCAATATTATTTTAGACTTACCTATTCCTCAAACCCCCATAGATATCAAGTCATTCTTAGGACATGTTGGATACTATAGGTGGTTTATCAAATATTTTAGTAAAATTACTAGCCCCATGTTTTTTTTTACTTACCAAGGATTGTGAATGTCATTGGGATGAAAAGTGTCAACATGATTTTGAGGAGATTAAAGAAAAATTAATCATTGCCCCAATATTAAGAGGACCTAATTGGGAGAATCCTATTCACTTCCAAACATATACCTCAAATAACTCAATTGGTGTAGTTTTGGGACGAAAAGATGAAGAAGGGAAAATGTTTTCTATTTACTACGTTAGTAAAAATATTACTCCCACTGAAATAAATTACACCACCACTAAAAAATAATTTCTTATTATTATTTATGCAATTAATAAGTTCATACATTATATCACAGGGTACAAAATATTTGTACATATAGATCACTCAACAATTAGATACTTAATGAAAAAACTAGTGGTTGGAGGTAGGATAATTAGATGGTTATTACTTTTACAAGAATTTGATATTGCCATTGTGGATAATCTAGGAAAATCTAATGTGGTAGCTGATTTCTTGTAAATATTAACCACTACAGGGGAGCAAGATCCAGTTAAGGATAACTTTCTAGATGAACAATTATTTTCTATTTCAGCTGATACACCATGGTTTGCTGATATGGAAAATTATCTTGCAACAGGGAAGTTTCCCCATTATTTTACTAAAAAACAAATGAAAATATTAATCAAAACTAGTACACAATTTAAATGATTAAATGAAATTTTGTTTAAATGTGGTCCTGGTTTGGTTTTACGCATGTGTGTGAGAGGAGATGAAATATTTAACATACTTAGGGCATGTCATGATGAACCAAGTGGAGGAAAAATTTTAGTGAAAAGAACATCCCACAAAATACTTGGCACTGTCTATTATTGGCCATCTCTGTATAAAGATGTGAAGAAATACATCAAGCAATGTGATCCCTGTCAAAGGATGGAACAACCAACTTTCACTAGTGAAATGCCTCTGCAACCTCAAGTAGTGATTCAACTATTTGAAATGTGGGGGATCGATTTTGTTGGCCTTTTTAGTCCTCCTTCACAAGGAAAATAGAACATTCTTGTATGTACAGATTATGTGACAAAGTGGGTAGAGGTGCAGGATTTAACAAATGCTAATGAAGATGCAGTTGCTGATTTTCTTTGGCACAAAATTATGATGAAGTTTGGTGCACCAAGAAGTATAGTTTTAAACCAAGGTCCACTGTTCATGTCCAATATGATCCATACCTTCATAATATACTATCATATCAATCATAAGAAGTTATCTCCCTATCAGCCATAATCAAATGGGCAAGCATAAGTGATAAATAGGGAATTGGAAAACATTCTCACCAAAACAGTTGAAGCAGGTAGAAGAAATTAGGTGAAGAGATTACCTGAGATTGTTTAGGCTTATAACACAACTTGGAAGACTACAATAGGGTTCTCGCCATATGATTTAGTCTATGGGAAAAATATCTTGTTACCCATTGAATTTGAACTATAAACATTAAAGACAATAACTAAATTGGGTATTGAATTGGATGTAGCATAAAAGAAAATAATTCTACAACTCAATGAATTGGATGAGCTGATATTGGAAGCAATTCAATAGACAAATATAATCCAAGACAAAAGGAAGTAGTGGCATGATACACATATCAAGGAAAGGAAATTCAAGGTAGGAGATTGGGAATTACTATTTGATTCCAAGTACCAACAATTCAAAGGCACGTTGAGAACCGGGTGGTTAGTACCTTATCAGATTGAGAAGATATATGAAAATGGATCTATTTAGATACTTCCCATTGATGATAGTATAGGGACACTTTTGGTCAATGGAAACAGGCTAAAACTTTATAGGAAGCCTCCTACCAAGGATGAATTCTTGAAACAAATTGAAAAAAACAAGCAATTTGATCATATGGAATAACCTACTTCTTCTAAAATGATCAAGTAATCACATGCAAGGATCCAAAATAAAGGGAAGGGAATGAAAAATAGAAAATGACGTTATCTTCCCAAAAATAAAAATAAATAAATAAAACAAAAGGGAAGGGAATGAAAACTAGTAAATGGCATTCTCTTCCCCAAAAAAATTCTCTCAAAGACCAATTGAAAACCAAAAATGGCAGTTGGTCTCCTCAATAAATGGATAATTAAAATAAAAGGAACTTCTTTGGAATTCCAGATGTCTTTTCTAATTATTTTTCCTTTTCACTTTTTTTTAGGAAAGATGAGTCATCAAGGCAGCGGGATTACATCAGCAAGGATGGTAATTATGTCTTGATCTTATTAAAGGTTAAATTAAAAGTTTACATGTGTGATTAAAATTGATTTAAGTAGGTGGTGTAATGAGTCACTTATTACACATTATTATTAAAAGAAAGTAATCATGAGGGTGATGTTGACTAAATAAGTAAAAGGGGCAGTGTATTAGTAATGAGCTATCATTTGGGAGAAATAAACAAAAAATGAGAGAAGTTGCAGAAAAATTCAAGGAAGAAACAATAGAATCATATTTGAATTCCGTAACTAAATCCAATAGTTCCACAATCAAATCTAATAGTTCTGAAGCCACATCTAGTAGTTCCCCAGCTATCTCCTGACAGAGTAAGGATTTGAAAAATTAAATAGTTTTTATCATCCTCTTTCCCATGGGTATCAAAAATAAGTCAGAGCCAGAAGATGATACACAACTTCTTACAAATAGAGAAGTAGAAACCATTTTTTAACAAGTAGGTTGGTTGGAGTTTATGAGGAAATTATCAAAGTACAATGACAAACTCGTAAGGGAATATGTTATAAATTTAGAGTAGTCCACAACTACAGTTAAATCATTGTAATTACCTTTATTGTTAATATAATGAACAATGTATCTGGGGTACAAATTGTACATGTTTGAAATCTTATAAAGGGGACCCTAAAAGATCTGGTGGAAACCTTAAGACAAGAGGGTGAACCTGAACCCCAATATATTTATAATACTAAGAATATCATCAAGGGGGTTACAAGATCTATCCTTCCTAAACCCTTTGACAGAGTAGCATTTTGGGTAGTTAAGTACCTAACTTGTAATGGCCAATATGGGATTGTGGGAAGAGAGGTCCTTAAAATTCTTATATATCTTATGTATTTGGCTAAAAAACAAAAATATATAGTAAACCTTCCTATTTTCCTCTTTAACTCCATCCAGACAATGCCTCACAGGTATTCTTGGGGAGTTGGGACAATTAGACACCATGGATTAGTCCATCTGGTCTATCAGCACCATTTTCTCTCAAAGAAAAATGGGTAAGAAGCATGGGAAAAATTCCTCAATAAGTTCAAATAAAGCCCTGATATTATTAGAAGGGGAATACCAACCCCTTTCTCACCTAAAAGTAGCTTGCAGATTAATCCCCCTGAAGAGAAAAAGAAAGAAATAAGAGGGGTTAAAAGTGCCAAAGAGGAGGATATCTGAAAGGATGATCAAAGATACAAAACCTACTATGTCTTCAAGAGAAAAAATTTCCTCTGTAGTAATACCAGAAGAACTAATACCTATCTTTGATAGTGACAATTCACCCAAGTTAGACTACGAAGTAAAAATATGAAGAAGTGCAAGAAGAAAACCCACTTTAGGGAATGTTGAAGATCCTTGAAGGAAAAGAGTTCATAAAAATTCTATCACTCTCAGTTGGAATTTGTATCACTCTCAGTGTTTCTTCCTTGTGAAGTGTCTAGAGAGAGTTGTTGAATGTTGCATGCTATAAATATCCCTTGGTTATCTTGTGACCTATGCATCCAGGTTGGTTGGTTTAAATAGAGGTCTGAGAGAACTACTGGCTTCCTATATGAACTCCATTAACGGTGCCAAAAATGATGGGTCATTGTATTCTTCCAATCATTTAACTAACATAATCTTTGTCAGTTTCATTCTAAACCAAGGTTGTGTCCTAGGCAATATGCAATGGAGCCTCGGAGAACCAGTTATATGTCGGGTTTGTTGGGGGGTTGTTTAGTTTAATGACTATTCTACAGAAATGTAGTTCAAATCTATGGAAATTAAATACAGTTCTATAGAATTCAACTGTTTGCAATGAAAGGAATTTTAACAACTAATCTTCTATTGTAAAATGAAATACACACACACTTATTCTTAACGAATGAAATCACAACTGAATAAATGGAAATTTAGCAAAAAGAAAGACTATTTGTTAACTAGATTTGCATAAAAAAAGCATCTATTCTAAGTGAAAGTAGTAATGGAGAAAGCATATATAGTTAATCAAAGCATGCATGTAAGACTTATCAAATGATAATTACAGTAAATCTAATCAAAGAACTGTATACATGAACTCAAAGTAACCTCGTATATCCTAGGTTGAGTGGGCCCTTGCTCTTCCTTGGGAAAGAGGGATTAACAACATCTAATTCTCAAAATTCCATGGCTTTCATTAACTTAGAAATAAGTTCATAACATAGAAAGAATATCCAGAACTGTATGCAAATAATCTCTGTCAATAATCAAAAAGTGGTACTACCCAATTCTGAAGACGATTGGCTACAAGATCTGCCATATCATGCGGCATTAAACATTGTCCATCAAATTCTAATTAAAACACACAAATTCCTACGGGACATTAGGATCAAGCCCAGGTTAATAGGTCAACTTGATGGAAACAGTCCTCAGCCGCATGCTTCAAACTCAAGCTTTTTATCCACCAGCAACTTCCATCATTCCCTACACACATCATCATGTTTGATCTCACAAAGACATTTTATTACGAGGTTCATGTGATAATCAGTTTTCATAAACTATAGCAAGGAAAATGCATAAAACCTACTAAGATATAACTACAGAAAAAATCCACATATACTAATATGTCATATTAAAAAGAGTATTTCTAGCCTAAAGAAATGATATTAATGAGCCAAACAATGCACTCATCATTTTCCCCTGACTTTACCTATTGCATGTCCCAATGCAACTCATCTGTGCCCTACTCGCCTACCAAGCTATTCAGCCATGTCATACTCCTTGAATTGGTTAGCATATTGCTTTATGGAGTTCTTGCAGCCTTGAGTATTGGAGGTAATTTCCACCCAGGCAGTGAAACTATCATGGGACTGTGTTGCATTATTCTGCCAGGTAGTGAGAGGGCTCAAGAGGAGTGGTGGCTGTACTTGGAGGCTTGTCCATTCATCAATGTACTGTTGGCTAGTTTTTTCTATAGTTTGTTTGATAATGGTGATGAGGGCATCACCCTTGCGCATGCTCCAGCTCAAGTTCTGGGGAGAGAGGACCTCCCTACATTTCAAAGGTAGACTTAAGTATCCCATCTTCTATCACAAGCTTGCCAAGAAGCTCTAAAATTCTCCTAACTATAATTTTCAAAGTCAATAACACACTAAAGCAAAATCTGAGAAGTATTCACCCCAACCCTTGCCTAATAGTAAAATGATCGAAAGTTTTTCCACAGGGTGAGATCTGTATGATGAGTTCGGTGAATGTGAAATCCAATGGACTGAGCAGTGTGATTGAAAATGTTTGTTTTCTGCCCCCAAATTATCTGATTCCGCAATACAGACTGAAAGGCTTTAATTTGAAAATCACCCACAAATAGGTTGATCAAGAAATCAGGGACATTGGTAACTATCATGTTATGTAGATAAAATTCACAAAGAAAATTTTGAATTTCTGGAGTACTGCACTTGTAAATTGATAAAAAACTAGGGCCATTGGCAATTTCGTGAGGGACTTGAGAATATAATTGTGATAACTGCCAAGAATAAAATTGTTCTTGGACAAACATGCTATAGAATGAAGAGGGTTTCCTACAGGACAATAGTTTGGGGCCAAAGGACAGACAAAGTCTAAAATAGATGTTACGTTTTGTTTTTCCTCCTCTAAAGATTATTTTTCCTTTTTTAATTTTTGATTTTCCTTCCGCAATTCCCTTTCCTAAAGGGACAATTGTTGGAAACTATTCAAGAGGGTAAGACTCTTATCATGTTGTTGCTTTAAACAACTCACTTCAAGTTGCAGGGTAGAAATCTCCTGAAATTTTTTTACTGTCTTTTTTGTAAATTCAACTTGTAATAAAAGGTTGGTTTCTTCCATACCTTGTAACTGAGATTTCAGTAGTGTGATCTCCTCTAGATAGTTGTGAGAAGGCACCACTTGGGTGTCAAGCATTTCAGGAGTCATAGTGTGAATTTTCATAGATGATCGAACAACAGATGGTGGAGTGGCCAGGTCATCCTCCTTATGCAGTTCATCCCGAATGTGGGCAGTATCATCAGGCAAGAACTCTGATTGGGAGCCGTCTATCTGTAAAAATGAGCTAAGCTGTTAGGACCATAGTTGTATGGAAGAAGATGGGGCCAGGGCACACTTACCTTTTGAATCAGAAGTGGAAGGGGATGGACCCTCAAGAGTACCAACAGTGTCCACATGCTCCAGAACATTGACTACCTCTGCTTGCCTGTGTGAAGGGAAAGGGCCCGATGTAAGGGTAGACCAAGGTACAGAAGAGAGACCAAATTTTAATTGTTTTGGCCTAGACCCTTTGCCACCAGCTCATCCCTTGAGCCTCCACTTTGGTCTAAAGAAGACTTGGTGTGAACACAACATATGAATCAATCTCGGGTGTTTAATCATAGATTTTCCTCCACTAGACCGATGCTTGTGGAAAACTTTAATGATGGTGTTTGCGAGGTATTCTAGTAGGTTTACCCAAAGGGCCTGGTTGACATGTCCCTTTTTAAGGTGGATGAGCATTTTAAGTGCATCACCCCCTAGAATAGAGGCCTGACCACCGCATATGAAATACCAGTTGACCCATTTTGCAATCTCGCTCCAGATTCTAGGTAAACTTGTCTGTGTAACACCCTTCTGAACACCCAATGGAGTTAGGATGACTTCTGGGAGTGCCTCTCCTTCGTCGTGAAATTGAGCAATCAGAATTTGTAAAGGGGCATTCATCATAACCTTTAAACCAAAGTTTGGTAGGCCAGATAGGTCATAAATGACCTAACTGGTAATTTCAACTCGCCTTCCACCAACTTGCGAATAGGTGGTCTCAAAATTTTTCAAGAATTCTCCCACAATGCCCTCATTGAAACCTTCAAATTTCTAAATGAAATCCAGCCATCCAAAATCATGAAATACCTGTGAAAGGGTGGCATTCTAGAGTAAGGTTTCTAGTGAAGCAGGTTCTGATGTCTTTCACAGTCCCATGCTAAAGCCGAAGGTGAGTAATAATTGGTAGTAGAAAAACCAGAGCAGAGCATCTCTTCCACTTCCCATCTAGTGACGGATAAAACTAGTCATGATTGATGTGTATAAAAAAATGGTAAGAAGTAGTTGCAGAAGCATTAAATTTCAAATTGCACCATATTCCTTGGGTGGCACAACATCCAGCGAAGGTGACGGTAGAAAAATAGTGAATGAGACCAACCACCCGTGTGAGTTTAAGATTTTTATGGCGGAAAATATCCCATGGTTGAGGAGCGAGCTCCACCTGTCTCGAATTTGGAGAGTGTAACACATCAAGGGATGCGGTGATTATGAGCCATTGCTCCTTTTATGCCATCATTCATAGAGCCGGATTTGGAAAGAGATCTAGAATGACCAAAGCAATCATTTCATGATGGCGTAATGATGATAAATGCATACATGGGGAAAGGTTTTGCATGGAAATATTGTTAGTAAGTTAAAATGCACTTACCCATGCTACATTTAATCGGCCGATATCCATAGATTCCTACGTCCTATAGTTCGAGATGAAACATGATTAGCGACAGTAGAAATAATGAAAATTCTTGCATTTATTGGAAATAACAATAAGAAAAACTACTAAGGGAAGAATATCAAATGAAGGATCATCTTCCTTTATTGAATTTGCAAGATATTGATTACTCCATGCTTGAGAGGAAAAGATCCTCCTCAACATGCATGTCTGGTCATAACAGAATGTCATCGATGAAAGTCTTCTTATCCAGTAGTTGGTGATAAACTTGGAGCCTATGCCCATTCACTAGAAGAGTCTGTTTGTCTCCATCAATCAGTATCAATCGAACAGAGCCATTATCGAACACTTGATTAACCTGATAGCAACCTAACCAACATATACGAAACTTGCCTTTAAATTGCTGGTAGCGGGAATCAAAGAGTAAAACCCACTATTCCTAATGAAATGTATTTTTTTGATGTGAGCATCATGCCAAATTTTCCACTGGTGTTGTAGAATTTATGTCTATTGTTGTGCCTCCATCCGCATTTCATCTAATTCATTCAAGTGCAACACTCATTCACGTTGTGCTTCATCCAAACTAATCCCAACTTCCAACGTTATTTTCCAGGTGTGTAATTCAAACTCAACAGGTAACAGTGGCTTCTTCCCAAAGACCAGCTCATAGGGGGAAAAACTAGTAGTTGTCTTCCAGGTCATGTTGTAGGCCCAGACGGCCTCAGGGAGCTTTAGTACCCAATTCTTTCTATCGGCGTTGACCACCTTAGTTAGAATATTCTTGAGTTCTTGATTGGTTACCTCCACTTGCCCATTGGATTGGGGGTGATATGGTGATGATTTTCGATGCCTGATTCTGTAGATTTCCAAGAAATATTCAATCATATTTGAAACAAATTGAGGACCTTGATCAGATACAATGGCCCTTGGTGCTCCAAATCACAACAATAACTAGTTGTAGAGAAAATCAGCAACAACATCTTCATTGGCAGATGCCAATTCTTGAACTTCAGCCCATTTGGTGACATAGTCTGTGCATACCAAGAGATACTCCTTCCGAAAATATGGAGGATCAAATGGTCCAACAAAGTCAATACCCCATTTCTCAAATGTTCCTAGAACCAACTGAGGATTTAAAGGCATTTGCGTAGAAAGTGTAGGTTTTCCCATTTGTTGGCATGCATCACACTGCCACACATACTTTTTGACAGTCTTATGGAGGGAAGGCCAATAGTATCCTACTCCAAGGATCTTGTGGATTGTTCATTTCACTGAATAATGTCCACCTTCTGGCTCATTATGACATTCTCACAGTATGTCATGTACCTCATCCTCTCGAACACACCTACGAAGAACCATGTCAGGACAACATTTAAATAAGAATTTGTTACAACATTTATATGTTGCACTATTTCTAACAAATCGCCTTCTTTCCTTATGAGTAAAATAGGGAGGAAACTTCCCTGTTGTTAAATAATTTATGAGATCAGTGAACCAAGGAGTCTTAATCGAGATAGGAAACAAGTGTTCATCAGGAAATTGGTCTTGGACTGCTTCATCATCACCTGAAACATTTATTCTGGAAAGAAATTCAGCAACAACATTAGATTTCCCAGGCTTATCTATGATATTGAGATTGAATTCTTGTAACAAGAGTAACCAGCGAATAAGCCTTCCACCAACCACTGGTTTGTTCATCAAATATTGAATGGCAGAGTGGTCAATGTAAACAAAATTTTTATATCCAGTGATGTAATGATGAAATTTATTCAAAGCATAGATGACAGCCAAAAAATCTTTTTTTGTAGTAGTGTAATTCTTTTCCATAGGAGTCAGATTTTTGTTGACAAAATAAATTACATACATATGATCTTCTGAGTCTTTTTGTCCAAGGACAGTGCCCATGGCTATATTAGAAGCATCAGTGTGGATATGAAAAGGTTTTCCCCAGTCAGGGCCATGTAAGACATGGGCTGTTGTCAGTGTCTCTTTGATAGAATCAAATGCCTGTTGACACTGAGGAGACCATTCAAAAACACAAGATTTGGTTAGCGGTGAAAACATTAGAGCGGCAATTTTGCTAAAATCTTTTATGAATCAGCGGTAATAACCTGCATGGCTAAGGAAAATTTTGATGTCAGTCTGATTAGCTAGTGTAGGTAATTGGGTGATGACTGATATCTTTTTGGGATCCACCTGTATACCTTGGGTTGAAACATGGTGACCTAAGACAATTCCTTGATCTACCATCATTAGACATTTTTCATGACTTAGAGATAGTTGGTGTTGTTCACATCAATTGAGTACTTTCTCAATATTATTCAAATATTCTTCAAAATTGGATCCATGGACAATGAAATCATCCATGTAAACCTTAACACAATCATTAGCAAGATCTACAAAAATGGGCAAGATTTCCCGTTGAAACTTAGCAGGGGCATTACAAATCCCAAAAGGTAAGACTCTGTAAGTGAACGTACCTCAAGTGCAAATAAAAGTAGTCTTATCCTGATCAACAGGGGCAATACTAATTTGATTATACCCACTAAACCCATCCAAGAAAGAAAAATATTTCTTACCAGCCAAATTGTCTAGGACTTAGTCAATGAAAGGCAAAGGAAAATAATCCTTCTTGGTGGCTTTGTTAAGTTCCATGTAATAAAAACATATTTTCCACTTACCATTCTTTTTGGGAACAATAACTAATGGGGAAACCCATTGACTATTAGATATAGGATAGATGAAACCTACCTTTAGGAGTTTTTTTATCTTAGTTTTGATTGTCTCTCAATGCTGGATTGATTCTTCGTTACGGCTGCCTTATAGGTTTGACATCATCGGTGTAAATATGATGTGTACAAATGCTAGGATGGATTCCTTTCATATCAGTGTAATCTCAAGCAAAATCATGGGAATGTTTCTTCATAACCTCAAGCACCCTAGCTTCTTGATTGACCTCCAAGTCACTCCCTATAGTCAGCTCTCTACCATACTGACAAGCACCTATTTGGTATCATTCACAAGAACAAGCTCTGTACTAGTGATAAAAGAATTTAATGGGAAAACATGGGTTTGAAGCATGTGCAAGTTGGATATGTTGTTAAAATATAGAACCGTGGTTAAAGGACAATAGAAATTAGGAACTAAATGTTTAGAATTATAAGCATAAAGTTTCCTACCAGACTCAACAGAGGTAATTTCTACCAGAGAAATAGTAGAAGAGATGTCTAATGCTGGTATTCCGGATTCCATAGTAGTAGTGATAATTTCCGTAGTCATAGAGTCCTTAGAATCAATCAGTGTATATGATGCCAAAGCTTCTACCATATGATTGTGCATTGCAATAGTGGCCAAAAAAGAAGAACTCAAAGAGTTAGCATCTAAAGAATCCACCCATACCTAGTCACAATTGTTCGTATAAGGCTGGGCAAGAGGATATAATGAAATGTGTTTGGGTTTATACCCATTTAGAATTGTCATGTTTCTTGACCTACAGTCAATGTAAGCAAAAACTGTAGCCAACCAAGGTCTTCCCAAGATGACTGGATATCCCAATTTCCAAGATTTAGGCTGAAAAACCATGAAATCAACTGGGTACTCCCATGATTCAACAGTGACCATTATATCTTCAACCACACCATCAAGTACAATAATGGATTGATCTGCTAACTGCATAATAGTGTTGGTTGGTTGAAGTCTTGTTAAGGATAGCAGGTTAAACATTTATGCTGTGATGACATTAATAGCAGCACCAAGATCCACCAAAACATTAGATATTGACTGGCTGTTTACACAAATAGTAATGGCAAGACTCCCAGGATCCCCATATTTTGGTGAGATAAGGGTGCCAATCACTAAATCAGCCAAATTCCCTTCGACTCTGACAGTATTTGGGTATTTCTTTTTCCTTCCTAGTGTCTTTATACACTCGTTTGTAATGGTTTGGTTTAGTTCAGGGATGTCCCTTATTACATAAAATAGTGGAACCTCAATATGTACTTTTTTCAATTCTTGAACTAATTTTGTTTCATCTTTAGTTCGAGTGTCCTGTAATCGCTCAGGAAAATGGGTTGTAGTTTGTTTGGGTATTTGATCATCCTGTTTATCTAGAATTGGTGAAGAACCAGTATTACCTTGAAGGTTCTCTTCCTTATCGGTATCATCAGGTAGTTCTGTGATAACAACAAGAGGGTTCAATATTTTGCCAGATCGTAGTAGTAAATTACCAATAGTGTTAACCTGCATGGTGTTACCTGAGTTTGTGTCATCAATCAAAGTTGTTTGTTGATTTTTACAATTGGATACTGGTTGGGCTGGAAGTTGTATTTATTTTGCTTGTCCTCTATTTTGGTAGGCTTGAGGTGGAGGCATTAAAGTTTGTTATGGCTGTTGGAACCTGCATTGTTGATTACCATTTTGTGGTGGTGCCCAGGACTGATTTTGGTGGATATGGATATGGATACAAGAGTTTGAGAGCTTTGTATCACGAGGGTGCAATTAGCTTATGGAGGAGATAATTGCTCCATACAGGAAGCTATTCTTTATTTCTCATCTATTATACTAATCGAAGAGAGTTCATGTTTATATTGAGATTGAACAAATGATAGTTGGGAACAGGAAAAACTACGTCAAAAGTGTGGTTTTGAGTGTTTCAGGTAAAGGGAACAACAATGGAATGTGCGTCTATGGTGGACATGGATTTGGATTCAGAGCAAGCTTCCAGCTAACACAACAATTTTTTCTTGGCAGACTGAGCTGAGATAGCCACGAAAGGAAGTTGGATGGACTTGAATTTGGAATTTGTGTGGACTGGGTGGGACAAATACGAATTAATAAATTGTTTTATAATTTGTTTTTTGGTTGTCTTTAATACTATTGTGTTTGTGAGTGTTCATCTTGTATGTGATGCTAGGATATGAATCCAAATCCAGTGTGGATACGTTTCGTCTTTCCTAATGCTTTTAGTAATTTATACGAATAGATTGTTGGCAAGTTGCAGTTTTCATGGGTCCTGAAGTTTCTCCTTATGATTAGGAAATGGATGAAGTGGCGTTTCTGTTTTATCCTGACCCAAATAACTGTAGTTAATACAAATTTAAAGCCAGATGCCCTTTTTATCGTTGTAGGCTTATAAAATTATCATTTATTGTCGGATCAATCCGAATGGTACTTTGTTGGCAGCAGATGGTTTTGCAAATTTGATCGGCAGCTACAGGGGAAAGTTTAGGTCAACAAACTTACACAGTATATTGTGGTGCTGGGCGTTTTTGTGAGGGTCTAAGATTTTGAATTCACAATGCCAAATGTTTTTTTAATTGAAATGTCTGGCTGTTGTGGAGAACCCAACTTACAGCCGATTTTAGAACTTACGCTGTTGCAGAATATGATTATGAAGGCACTTACAGAGGTCGAGGAATCAACAAGATGTTCAAACGATGGCCAACTAGGCTGGCTTAGTTATATGTAACCCATCAAAGGTCACCAAATGTCAAATATCTAAACAATATTTTGGTTGCAGAAATGATCTGTTGATCTGATGCAAGATATGTTTCTGGTCATTTTGTCAGTTATGTAGAGTTGGAGAGATTTGTATCACTAGCTGCGATCAGTTTATGGAGGAAGTTACGGTTTGTGTGGGAAGCTGATTCTTTTCTGCTTATTGATTTTAATTAATTAAATGGAGTTCATATTTACATTGTCATTTGAACAAATGATAGTCGGGAACAGAAAAACTGTACATCAGAAGTGTATATCCATATATTTTGCTTTTTTCAGGTTAACAGTCAATTGAGTGTGGCTCATAGTGGACATGGATTTTGATTTGGAGCCAGCTTCCAGCTTAAAACTAAGCACCGTTCAAGTTTGGAAGTAGAATGATAATTCCTCGCTTTGATTTGATTTCATATTTTTTATAAATGTTTTTTTTTTCTATATGGTATTCTGGTTTCTTATTAATGATTTTTCTACACTAATTTGGTAAAATAGTATCAACATCTAGGTACTCGTTTGAGACATGTCCATTGTAGAAGGACATTCGAGACGTGTCAGTGTAACTCTAGTAATGAGACTTTTATACAGTATGCACTAGCTGTTTTACATATTCCTCCTCTTTCAATAATGTTTTGGATGGAGGTGGGTGGGTGAAAGGAACGATAATTAGTTCGTACTAAGCCAAGAACATAGATGTTAATCAAACACTACGATTAATAAGAAGAAAATAATTTGTCAGAATAACTTTACATAATTTTTTGCAAACAAATAAGAAATAATAGCATATATTGAGAATGGATTATGGAACTCAATGCAATACATTGAGAATGGACATTGTTTAAATAGGCAAGGAATAAGAATCTAAGAACCAATCAAGGTCGTAAATCAAGCTATAAATGAAGGAAATAATTAGTCATCAAAGAACTAATCAAGACCATAGATTTATGAGAGAACTAGACATCAAAGATTTAGTCAATACCATAAATTAAGGGAAGAACTAGTCAATACCATAGATCAAGGAAATAACTATACTTAAGAATTATTTTATCTCATAATATCTAAATAAGTTAAAAAAAAATATCAATACACATAAGTGGGTGAGGATAAATACAATAAAAGTAAATAAAGTACCTAGGTGAACATGAGTTAAAGGTAAATACTTATTATAACACTCCCCCTCAAGTGAAGTTGGGTAAAAATAGATGTGGCATGTTCACAATATGAGTTTCGGCAATTAGCCCTGACGAGGTATTCATATACAATAACTGGGATAAAGAGACATCGCAAGGTACACAAAATTAGTAATAATAAAATAAAGAGAGTAAAGCCTGTCCAAGGCATTCTAAGAAGTTTGGCTCAAAAATTCATACAATGTTGAAAAAGTTTGGTGTGCACTGTGGTCTGAATCCACTGCTCGATCACAAAACTAAAAAACCACTGACATTGGACTCCGAATAACTCCATACAAGGAGACTGTCAATGGAGTGATGTCGAAAGTGCAAAAAAAATACCAAACATAATTTGTTTAAGTGCTGCAAATAGGTGTGTCACGATCCAAGAATAAAAATCAAAGCAACAAGGCAAGAACACAATTTAGAGTGTCATGATCCAAGAAAAGTCAAGGTAACAAGGCAAAGATAGAAAACTTGAAGAAGCAAGATCAACACCACACCCTCTCATATTGCTGAATGGGTGGAGTGGCGCTACAAATCTGTATGAGTTGTCAAAACTACTCGAACTCTGACAAACTAACACTGAGCTCTGATACCATGAAAGGAACAATAATCAGTTTGTACCAAGTCAAGGACATAGATGCTAATCAAACACCACGATCAATAAGATGAAAGTAATTTGTCAGAATAACTTTACATAAAATTTTTGTAAATAAATGAGAAATAATATTATATATTATTATGAAATTCAATGCAATACATTGAGAATGAGCTTTGCTTAAATAGACAAGGAATAACAATTTAAAAACCAGTCAAAGTCGTAAATCAAATCATAAATCAAAGAAAAAACTAGTCATCAAAGAACTAGTCAAAACCATAGATTTAGGAGAGAACTAGAGATTAAGGATCTAGTCAAATACCATAGAGCAAGGAAAGAACTAATCAATACCATAGATTAAAAAAAGAACTATACTTAAGAATTAGATAATATTCCCTAATACTTAAATAAGATAAAAGAAATATTCATACACATAAGTGGGTGAGGATAAATACAATAAAGGTAAATAAAGTATTGAGGTGAATATAAGTTTAAGGTAAATACTTACTCTAACACCCCCCCTCAAGTAAAGTTAGGGGCAAAAATAGATGTGACATGTCCACAATATGAGTCCCGGCAACTAGGCTTGATGAGGTACTCATGTACAATAAATGGGATAAAGGGACATTGCAATGTACCCTAAATCAGTAACAACAAAGTAAAGAGTAAAGATTTGCTCTAAGGCATCCCAAGAAGCTCTGCTCAAAAATTTGTACAATGTTGACGAAGTTTGGCGTGCACTGTAGTCTGAATTTATTGCTCGATCACAAAACTCAAAAACAATTGATATTGGGCTCCATCAGAATAGTTCCATACAATGAGACTATCAATGGAGTGATGTCAAAAGTGCAAAAAAAATATCAAACATAATTCAATCAAAGTGTTGCCAATAGGTGTGCCACGATCCAAGAACAATAACCAAAGCAACAAGACAAGGACACAATCTAGAGTGTCACGATCCAAGAAAAGCCAAGGTAACAAGGTAAACACAAAACCCGAAGAAGCAAGATCAACACTACACCTTTCCATACTGTTGAATGGGTGGAGTGGCGTTATAAATCTGTATGAGTTGTCAAAACTACTCGAACACTGACAAACTAACATTGGGCTTCACCAGAGTAACTCCCTCACAAGAGAGACTGCCAACGTGTCAAAAGTGTCAAAAATACAGATACAAAATCTCTCAACAAACAAGAGAGATATACTAAACTTGCTAAAGAAAAATGTTCAAAACAAGAAGCATCACAATGCAGAAGGTATAGAAAGTGGAGCAACAGGGCGAATGGTGGAGGAGCCATGTCTGTAGAGTGTTTTTAACGAATGTTTATGTCGCATCCATGAGTGATTAGATATTCACCTCAAATCAACACGAATGGATGAAGAAGATCCCTGCATATGACTTGGTGCAAAATGCGCAATAGGTGCATGCAAAAGAACATCAAAATGTGTCAGGTTGATTATGTCCGACAATCTGAAATCTCAGGTTTCTCAACCCTGAGTGAAAATGCAGAATTCATGTGTTGTTCATGATCCTCAGAAAGAGTCGAGCGAATAAAAAAAGGAGCGCTATTAATGTGTGATCCTAATGAAGTATCTACTCGAAAATCAATGTCATGACAAGAATTTTACTTAATAGGTGGAATAGAGGAAACAATACCTTGTGAATGTTTGCCAATGACTCCACTAGTGAGACCCATAGAACGGAGCATGCGAGAACGGAATGCAGTGGTATGCTTCTCAAAAAAGTTATGCAGCTGAGCAGAAGTAGGATACACAACATGTAGTACTGTAATAAGCACAGATGTGGAAGAGCATGCAGTAACAAGCCTCACAGGTTTAGAAGCATCAAAAGTAGGTTCAGGCTCAAAGATTGGCATATCAATGTCAGTGGGTACAAGAGCAACAACTGCAAGTGGATTAGGAGCATGGATATGGTTGTCCACAATATGATGGTGATGTTGTAGGGTAACAAGTTTGTTCCGCAGGGAGTATATTATTGTATCCTTATCGTGAATGAGTGATTGTAGAAGAGAATTTCGCTTCTTGAGCGATCCATTTTCTTCTACAAATTTTACAATATCCTCTTGAAATCCACATACTTCAGAGAAAAGCATATCATTCTCAGAATCCATGATAGGTACAAACTGCAACTCCCAAAAAATTAGGACGTCGGGCTCAGCCGAAATTGCATCCACAATTGATTACAATACTCCTCCATATTTGAAACTTTATAATTATAGTGCAAGTCTCAAAATAAATAATTTCAATGGAAAGAACACGAAAAAACAAGAACTTTTACAAGAAAACGACACTCAAAACTGAGTTACTAAATAGGTAAGGAATAACAATCTAAGAACTAGTCTAGGTCATAGATCAAGCCATAAATCAAGGAAATAACTAATCATCAAAGAAGTAGTCAAGACCATAGATTTAGGAGAGAACTAGACATCAAGGATCTAGTCAATACCATAGATCAAGGAAAGAACTATACCTAATAACTAGATAATATCTCCTAATATCTAAATAAGATAAAAGAAATATCCACAGAGATAAGTGGGTGAGGATAAATACAATAAAGGTAAATAAAGTACCTAGGTGAACATGAACTAAGGTAAATACCTAGTCTAACATCAACCATTTAACCTTAGCAGTTAATTAGAATGTAGAAATCACAATCTCAGTTTTGAAGAGTAGAGTTTGTAAGAGGACTTACAAACAAGCAAGTGTGGGGAGATGATAAGGCCAAAATATGCCTCATTAATGTGCAATAAATGATCTTATTTTACTCTCCTTTTAATCAAGTTTGACTGTATTTTGTGGATTTTATTTGATCTAGTATAAGTTAGGATGTAATTTTCCATCTTTTGTTTGATTTAGTTCTAACTTCTAAAAACTCTGTAATTCCTAACAAATTGTGTGGAAATTCAATTTTTGGAATAAAATGGGTCACATTCGGTCAGACAAGCAAAGTATGAAGTAACCAACACCTTTTGAGAACATTGGCTTCAATGTAGCTTAGCTTTAGAACCTCCAGGCTTAGTTCTAGAACTCCATCAATCAACTTAGGAAATATATCGCTTAGTTCTGGAACCTTCATACTTAGTTCCGAAACTCTAACACTTAGTTTTAGAACTCTTACGCTTAGCTCTAAAACTTTCATAGTTAGTTTCGTAACATTTCCCTTTGGTTTCGGAACTTCTCCAAAGTTCTGGAATCAATGGGAATATGTTTATGTTGAAAAATTCTAGTGATAGATAAATTAATGGGCCCTCCAATTAGGAACATATCAATGAATTGTTGATTCTTCATACTCCAGAAACACTTATGTAGGACCAAACAGCTGTATGTCCTGCAAGGTTTCTATTTTGTTTCACTAGAACCTATAGATGGATGGAAAACTATTGAGCACTTATGGTTGTAAATGCCTCTTCAAATGATGAAATATATTGATATATATATATATATATACACACACAATGAAATATTGTAATACAGAACATTTTAGTAATAAGATAGCCATTTCATTTTGAGAGAATCATACTTTTTCAACTCCTGATTCAAGGTGGAGGAACAAAATCCTTTATTTTATTGGTATTTATATTTTTAAGAAAATCATGTAAATCTATTAAGTATTAATTCTGTAGGTACTTTTTGTTCTGCAGTTGAAATTTGCTACATAATTATTCCCACAGGTGTTGTAGATTAAAATTTTATTTCTTTGCACACAATAATTGGGATGCATAGAGATGTGGTGGCATATATATAGTGTGAGTATATGATTTTCAGTGTGGTTTCATGCACTTCAGTTTTTACAGTTTGTAGTTTTCAATAAGTGGAAATTTCACATTGAGGGGGGAACATGATAAACATGATCCAATGTTCCATTTCTAGTTTTTCAATTGTGTATGTGATTATTCCTACATAAATTCCCCAATGCAAAAACATAGTGAAGAACATATAACACGATGAAATGTAGCATCATGAGTCTTGATGAGGTAGAACAGTCAGATGTATTCCTTTTCAAACCTAGGTTTGTGGTTAGCCTCCTGAAAACCATTAAAGGTTTTTTTAGATGTGTTTCTGCTTGAGTTTCCACACTGTTAGGTCTGATGTGTTCCCTAGAGTGACTGGTTGATAAGAAGATGATTCTTGAGCATCGGTTAGATGTTTTCCCAAGAGTGTATGGTCGATAAGAAGTTGATGTGTTCCTTATTCTACCTTCAGTTTGAGTGTGTGCCAAGATCATGAGCACGCAGAGGTGGCAGGCTGCAAAGGAGGTGTGAAAATTATTTTACTACCATATAAACATTAAGGGGGGGAATGTTAGGAAATATAATGTTTACATTATAGTGGGATAGTTACCGATAGGTAAATAATAATTAGTTAGTTATATTATTGTTATATAAACAATAATATATTAGTTGGAGTTGTTTTAACAACTCATATGATTTGATTTGTGTATTTTTACATGAGTAACAATTAAAACTAAATAGGATTATTGTTAAAGTAACTTCCTAATTTATAGGAGTTGCATATTTCTATATATTTGTTGTATCTCTGTATGTTTAATATTGAAGAATATATAATAAATATATGATTTTTGTGCCAAATTATTTGTCTGATTTATTGTATAATGCTCTTATAATTCCTATCACCTAGTTCATAAGAGCTCTTCAATTTTGTAAGCATAAGGTAAGTAATAACATGTCCAAATTCATACTTATAAAATTTTCCCCCTTCCCAACAATAAATGTTACACCACCTACCAATGTGCTTAGTATTAAATGTGGCTTTTTTGTAAATTCGACCTTAAGCACCCTTACCCATGCACCTAATCCTATAAAAAACCTTCCACAACCTTTTAGCGCACAAAGAATTCCTTACCGAATGATGAATCTTACACACATGTCTACAGTGTCGAAGGCACTTCTGTCCTTAACTTGATTTTTCCCCTCACCTAACTCATGTTGTTCATACACTTCTCATCCTTTGAATGTGGTCTTTGCTAAGCTATCTTTACACCAAAATTTCTTGTCCACCTTCACCACGCACTTTTCTCCTTACTTTTTAATCTTTCGACTGGGCCATTTAACACAACTTCTACTACTAACTAATTCTTCACTTTGAACTACCCCACCCCACACCAAAACGGATGAATATTCCTCTTCACATACACAAAATTTTGAAAGAAAAAGTGGTTATCGGTGCATAAGGTTCAAAATAGAAAAAAAAGAAAGAAATAAGAAATGAGAAGGGTAAACAAAAGGAAAGGAAATGCATAAAGGGAAATCCTAAGCTACTAGAAATAATGCCTTGTTTACAAACACAAGGAAGAATTATTTTTAGTAGGGATTCATCCTACTTCGATTGAAATTGTTAGGTAACCTTATCCCATCCAGTGCTTGCAACTAGAAGGCTCCTGAGTCAAAGATGTACCAAATGATGTAAGGGCCCAAACAATGGACTTTCAACTTTCCAGGATGGTGTAAATACTTGGAATCATACAATAGTACCATCTACCTGACCTCAAACTTCTTAATCTTGGTATGAAAATCATGCCATGCCTTTCGTCTGGCCTTTTCAGTCTTTTGACTCCATTTAGCAAGTGATCATCTCTCATTTAACTACATCAACTTATTGATATTTTCCTCGAGTGCTTATTCATCAACCAATCCTCCTATGCATGTTATACACAATGATGGTAACATGAATTCAACTAGAAAAATAGCCTCTGCACCAAAAACCAATTGAAACAGTGTGGACTTATTTAACCTCTTATAGATTGTCTTGTATAGCCATAGAACTACTGATACCTTGTCATCCCAATCTTGTCTTCCAACATCACAAATTTTGGTAAGAGTTTGATTTAGTATCTTTTTAAATGCTTCAGCAATTCCATTTGCTTGAGGGTGATAAGGGTTATTCTTGTGATGGGCCACCATAAATTATGCTAACATAATCCTGACTGTTTCATTCAAAAAATGTTTACCCCTATCACTAGTCAAGATCAAAGGACATCCATACCTGCTTATTATGTTTTCCCATAAAAATATACCAGTTGTCACTACAGTCCAATCTCTTGTAGGTTTTTCCTCTGCCCATATTATCAAGTAATAAGTGCAACTAATGATATACCGTGAACTAGTCCTTTGCGAGGTAGGTGAAATTAGTCCTACAAATCCAATTTCCCATTTTTCAGATGGCTCTGCACTGGCTATAGGTCTCAAGGGAATTGCATCCATTCTTGTAGGTTTTCTAAGGTGGTGACAATGGTTTACAGGCCTTACAAAACACCATAAAATCTTGGTAGATACTTTCCCACTAAAGTCTTGCAAGTAGAATATTCCATGCGGTTGTATTTCCTGCATAGTTATCTCCTACAATCCCACCATGTGATTCCTCCATAATCACCACATGTTCATGTTCTAATACACATCGACACATAAAATCATCATGGCCTAACTTGTACAAATCTCCACTAATCAACATGTAGGGTGCGACACGTATTGCTAACTGTTTTCTCTCCAAATCCTTCATCCTGTCTGACGCCACACCTATTTTAAGGAACACTATAATATCTTCTAATTCTGATGGCATATGCCACAACCTAAATAGTTGGACATATGACATGGTATAGTTAATACTTTGCACATCCTCTCCAGAGTCAATCCTTGATAAGTGGTTAGGTTCTGAATTACTTTTTCCTGGTTTTACAACCACCGTGAACTCAAACTCTTGAAATAATAGGACCCAAAAATATATTCACCCTTGTAAAATTGGATCTTTTACCACATACTTTAGTTCCATGTGATATTTGTAGAATATAAACATTGTTGCTAGTAGATACTTCCTGAACTTATGTAGCACGTAGATCATTGACAATGCCTCACACTTAGTAGTTGTGTAATTTTTCTCTGCTAGTGTCAACTTCCCACTTACAAAACATAAGGGATGATTAATAATCCCCTCATAAGGTTTTGCTAGTACTTCTCCAATGGTTGTTCCTGAGGCATCAAAATACACATGGAAAGGCATATCCTAGAAAGGGAAAAGTAGTCTGGGTGCAGTAAAAAGCCTATCCTTCAAAGTGTCAAACACCTTCTGCTGAGATTCTCCCCTGTGAAAGGGACTCTTGTGCTTAAGAAATTATTTCAAGGGTGTAGTGATCTTGGCATATTCTTTGATGAACTTACTATAGTACCCCGTATTCCTAAGAAATTTGTGCACTGCGCTTTGACTAGTAGGCTCTCCCAATCCCAAAATAACAGTAACTTTGGTGGGATCCACTAACAAGCCTTCTCTACATATAATATGTCCTAATAGGGTTCCAAATGGAGTAGTAAAGACACATTTATTAATGTTGAGGGATATCTTCAACTACCAACATCTCTCGAACATCAGTCTCAAATTGTCACAATGGTATTTCACTAGCCCATACATTGTCAGTCATCCACATAGACTTGAAGAAACTTATGGATGAAGTATTGAAATGCTTGTACCATGATGCCCGAGAACACAACATGTGCATTCTTTAATCCAAAATATATAACTATGTATGAAAAAATTCCTCACTCAGTGGAAAACGTTTTCTTTCTCTGGTCTTCTTTTGCAATCCTAAATTAGTGATACCTTGAGAACCTATCCGTAAAAAATAGACCTCGCACCCAACTACTCCTTCTATAATTTATTCAATTAAGGGGGTTGGAAAAGGGTCAATGAATCATACTGCATTCAATTCCATGTAATTAACATAGATCCTTATCCTCCCATCCTTCGTAATGCTTATAACCATTGGGCTTACCCATTTTGATTCTTCCATAGCCTCAATGATACCAGATGTTATCATCTTATCTATCTCCTCCTTGACTCTTAAACACAAGTTCAGATTCATTTGATAGTGTCTCTTCCAAATCAGGCACGCACCTTCCTTCAACTTGATCCTCATCTCCCCTAAGGAATGGTGAATGCCTTTGAGCTCATGGTACCCATGTGGGAATAGATTTTGAAAATCATGTAATAGATCAATGATTTTTGAAACCTCTTTCTCCAACCAATAACCCCTAATGATAGTTTCCTTCGGTTATTTATCTGTCTGAATGTTAACCTTGTTTATTTTCAAGGGCTCATGATAGGTATACGCTCTCTCATTAGCAATATCTATGACTTTGTGCGTACCTTTAGAATGGTTAACATCCAGACTTTACATTTCTTCACCATCTACTACATAGACCATCTTTCCTTTTTCCTTTTCAATACACACACACTTAAGCTATATCTCTTCTGATTCTTCTTCATTGAAACACGTCTCCAAATTAGGTTCACCCAGTAACTCTAGTAACCTATCTTCTACCATATCATTATCTCCCATTGTAAGGTGTTTGATAAATTTCAATGACTTATCCACTAATGGCTTGGTACTTTGATACTCAAAATCTTCAATGAGATCAGTCATTAACTCCTAAAAATTCCTTATCTAACGACGTGTCTCTGAGTGAATACACCATGCGTGTGCACAACCTTGTAAGGTGGAATATAAAAGGCATGTCAATAATGTTATTAACTGCTAACCGTGCACAATAATGTGATGGTTATTAACTACCAATGAAAAACTATAAAAGGCATGTCAAACTAAAAGGAGGGATGTCTTTTTGAATCATTGTGATTCTGAGACAAGATTGTAATTGTAATTCTAAGAAAGAATATTGACAAAGAGTCTAAATAATCTTATGAATTGAGTCTATGGAAGTAAATTCCAAGGGTGACTAGGCACAAACAGTGTCCTAACCAGGGGTATAGAGTATAACCTTAGATGGTCTTGGCTGGGGAAAGGTGAACATAGATGGCGTGTATAGCACATTCCTCTCAAGTGTGGCCATAATCTAGATTGGAATTTGGTATAATAATTCCTGTGAATAGTCTCAGTTAATTATTATGTCTATAAAAGATCTATAAGTCTCTGTAAACATCTATTAATGCTCTGTAAACATCAAAAGATAATAAAATGAAGTTGATTATTATTTTTATATTGTGATGAACTAAAAATTTAAATATATGTATATATGTACTATAGTTAATCTAAGCTATGAACAACTGTAAATAAAGTAAATAGATGTTGTAAATAAATGTAAAGATGACCAAAAAACTTAAACAAATGGAAATAAAAACCCTAATGTGTAGGAGAGAAGAGGAAAGAACTTAGTTGAATAAAAGATGGATTCATGATGCTCATGGGATTGTATCATAAAGGTGACTGGAAAATCTATAAGTAGGAATGACTATACATGAGATTTAAAAAGGATGGATCTAGAGTATCTAGCTAGACTGGAGCACTTGGAGAGGGACTGGGGTTCCTACGGGCACTCTAGTTTACAAATTAGGAACATTGGTCTGTGAAAAATCTCTAAAACTGATCTTCAAAGGTTTGGAAAATGGTTTAAAACCCTCATTTTTTGTCATATTAACTTTGTTTTACTACTCCAGATGTCGTTAATATTCTAAGATGATGAAAATACCTATGAAATACCAAGGAGTATCAAAACCCTAAATAAATAAGAATGCAAATGAATGGGTCAGAATGACCTCAGCTACCACAATAGTGGGCTTACTAACTGAGTGTTGCACTACATTTCAGGCCCAAATGTAGTTTTGTTGAGTTTGTGTATAATGTGCCCTAGGTGATCTCATGTCAGTCACGCTTAGTGAAGTAGCGAACAATAACTAGATGTAGAAAATGTAATAGAATGTGTGTATGGAATAAAAGAGAATCCTCCCCCTATGTTGTGTGTGATGCAGATGACCTAGCCTTGTGCCTTGTGATGGAGCTATGTGGATGCAAGTGATCTCTAATGCAATAGATGGATGCAACTCTAGATGGATGATAATAGTGACTAGTTCTTGGTCCCTCATTATGGTCTCATAAATTTATATTTATAGAGTTCTCTTGGTCTAATTTCATAATTAACCCCGAAATGGCTGACCACAAAAAAGATAAAGACCTAAAACGGCTAAAAAGAGCCCAAAAAGTGGCAGGAAAGTTAAAAAAGTATTGAGGCACCCCTGGTGGGACTAGGGCATCTATGGGCATCGTAGTACTAGTTTGGGCACCATAGTCAAAACTAAAATGACAAGAAATGACTAAAGATGACTGGGCATGTGTGCAGTGGAGGTCAAGGATGACGATAGAAATCAAACAAAATTTTCCAAGGGACAAGCGTTAATTAGTACTTTCTTCACTCAAAAACCCTTTAAATAGTAGTATGAGACTGGGATTAAATAATGTCTAAAGTGCATGATTTTGTGACTACATAATGTTAAAAACATGCAAATAAATGAATTATGCATTTTTTTTGTGTACATCTGTAAAAATGCGTGCTTTTTTTTATTAAGAACAATGAATTACAATAATAAATTAATGAAAATATGTATTTGATTGTGAATGTTTGTTGTTTATAATAGATCTTCTATGATTTAATTTAGAATAAGTTTTTAATTATGCTTCTGATCGTTATTAAAGAACAATCTTGTAAATTTAATGGTGTTTCGGGCTAAATTATCAATTTTATATAATTTTGGGTTGTGTTTACTTTGTCTACTAATATACTAAATCTTTGGACCTACAAGTCCCCTTAGAAACAATTAATCCTATGTTCTAAGTTCACCCTGACATATTGCAATACATAATATTGTGAAGATCGAGCCAATTAAAAAGCTCCATGTGTCGTTTGCTATTGTCATATTTTTCTATACTCTTTTTTACCTCCTGCAAAGCTTTAGCCAATAGAAGAAGCCCATGTTTCATTGTCCTTTCAGACTTACTAACTATTGTGAAGGTTTTAGCTAATGAGAAAGTGTCATTTAACTTCACCATGTTAGGATTTTGTCAGTTTTTTCCAAGCGTTGTGAAGTGTGAACCTATGACAACACTGCATGTCTTCATAAATCCAAAATTTAGTAATTTACTTATGAAAAATGCAAAACCTGAACCAATAATAGTAAGACACCAATTTCACAGTGTCAGTGTTTGTCAGAATACGAGCCAATAGAATTTTCCCATGTTTTCCTTCACATAATGTCTTATTTGTAAGTATCTTGTTAGTATGCGAAGAACGGGCATTTAAGACTGCTCCACGTATGTACGAGTTTAACAAGTTGTCTTGTCATTAAATGATCTTTTATCTTTTATTCTACACTACGAAGTGCAAACGAATAATAAAGAGCCACGTATATACGGACTTCGCAGTGGTATGCCCTTGATAAACACTTATTAGTTTATGAAAAATACGAACTAATGAAAAGGTTCCATGTGTCTTATTTCACAGTGTCATACTTTTGTAACCATTTCCAATGGATTATTGCCACTTGTCTTTGCCTTTGTCTTCGTAAATTTGTTCGAACCCAAAATGGTTTAGTCTTTGGTCAATTTTGGGACCTTGTGTCTGTAGGATATATTTGTTTGGAAAAACTTACGAAATTATTAAGAAAATATATGGAATCAAGCCACGTTTATTATGGTTAATCCCAGTTACTTAATCATGTTTCAATCGTAGTTAACCTTGTTAACTAGGGCCACAAGTTTATAAAGTTCTCCTTAATTTTAATAAATAAAGTGTGTTTATGATTTGATTTATTTTATTAAATTAAGTAGAAACGTATAGATATTTTGTAATTCAACATATAATAGTATAATAATGTTAGAAAAATGTATCAAACTTTTGTAATTAATATTTTTGTCAAGAATTTATAGATTTTTGTCAAGGGAAAAAGTTGCATTTCACAAAATTCATGTGTTTTTAGTAACAAATCCACATTTAGTACTTCAATGTACACATGTGCTTCCTGCATGACTTATCATGGTTGCATGGGATGTGTGAGCATAATACATTACCAAAATAAACAAAGTTTAAATGATTTTATCACTCATTATTCTCCTCCAAAAATTCTCATTTACATGTGTACCTCTAATAAAGATCTCATAGGGGGTATTTATAGTGTTATATGGACCCCTAACTCTACCATTTTGTGAATAAATGTTCCCTAAATCCCTTCAGAGAATTCTATAATTTGTCTATTTGGCACGTAGTTGTATTGCATTTGGGATGTATTGGAAGTTCCTCATGTACCCTTGTTATCCCATGCAATCCTTGATCATCTACATCCTTTTATTTATGCCTGAGACTTGGCAACTCATATGTAACCTCAATTAATACATGTATGGGGTTATTTTTGCGTATTTTGTGTTGTATATTCCTTATCTCATTGTGCATATAAGATTTTATCTTCCAATTCAACACCCTAGAATCTTGTGGTAAAACAAAGAAAAAATGGATGATAGGTCATGGTATGGATGGATCTCATTAATTCGTTACACTAAACCAAGTTGAAATCAGGGGCAACAATAAATGAGTGGGAGGGTGTACTCTTTATACTTATAGATCTATAGAATTAAGGGGAGAGACCATAGAGAGTTTACACATATTCACACAAAACACCTCAAAGTGTGCATCAAATCTAGACAAAATACACAAAACACACTATGTGTACATGGCTAATTAATTGTCACAAACACCATAGACTTGTGGTTACACAAAATAAATACTAGATTATAACTAGAGAAGATAGTTAACACACTACAACATACTAAAACATATATAAGAGATCCTACATTATTTCACACAAATATCCATAGTGTCAAAAAGAAAAACAACATACGTTGAACGTTTTACTTCCAAATTAGAGTCATAAAATATAAGAAAACATCTAGTACTTGATGTATTATTTGAAATTGAAATGAAATTCACAATATAACATGTATTATAAGGATTTTTTCACAACTTTAACCTAGTATACTTATATAAAAAACAAAGATTCATGACCAATTTTTAGCCTATATTTCTCATTAAAGTTCCTAGAACACCTAACATTGAAAATTAAAAACTCCCTTTGAATTTCACCACTTTTTAGTGACATCCCATTAATTTCCTAAAATCTACAAACTCCTCCACATGATAAACAATGGACTAAATGAAGTATACACATGTCACTTTGGTATACTTGGTAGAATATTTGACAACATTTGGTCATCTACCAAAAGGTTACAAAAGAAGTAAAACTTCATCAATTTATAGAATTCCATAAAGGATTAATTAGGAGAGAAGAATGGAATTCAGAACTATATACACATCAATTTTTACACTTGATAACCATTTCTTTTGTACATGGGTGATTGATGCATCTTCCTCTTCAGAAAGTGCCTCAAGAGTCCTGTCAAGATTGGGGTGTGATGCGACTTGGTCACATGGGCTAGATCGCAACATTCGAGAGATGTCACTATTATCCATAGTGACTTTACTATTTCCTCATTTCTTCCCTTTGTTCACACACTACACTTATTATGTTTACTTGTCCCATTATGTCTACTTATTTGCGTTTATTACACATTCTTAGCTATACTTTAATTCACTGTGGACCTTCATTGTTTCCTCTCTTTACTTTATAGCTTCCACCTCACATGCTTTTCACCCATTGACCTTAAGGATCCCCAATGTTGATACCATCGCCGATGGGTGATGGTGTCTAGTTTGGATTTTTCATAGCTCTTATATTTTTGCACTATTTTCAAACCTAATTGTTGAAATTTGAGTCTTAGATCTTACCTCTTTTGTATTTGGGTCACTATAGTGAGTTAGGATTGGAGATCTTCATGTTGAGCTTTCCCTTTTTCCACCCATAATGATTCACTATTGGTGTTTTTATCTTTGGGGAGAATTATGCGTCATCGGTCACAATGCTACATGTAAGTATTATAACTTTTTATATTCTATGAACTAGAGTAGATGTATGTTATGTTTTATCAATTGTATTTTATTATTATATTATTCCCATTGGTTTTATCCATCCCTTGATTAGATTTATTCTAAATTTTTTATTAGGATTCCTATCTTTATCTTAGGTATAGGCCGTGGAAACATATATATCATAGGGTTAGGGTCACTATCCTCTAAAATTACAACATTAGCACTCATTTAGCACCTTTGTATCTAAATCATGTGTCTGGACTTAGATTTGGTCCCTATATATGAGAACCGATTTGGGAACCTATCTTTTTATTTCATACAAGAAGCATTCAAAATATTATTAGATCAGAGGGAAGAGGATGAATAATAGAGAAGATCTCATTTTTCACCAACTGAAGGGAAAATATTTCTTATGGACGATTAATCAAGAATGGTCATCATGTAAAAAGTATGAATAAAATTATTAAATCAAGTAGATCAAAAAATCAAATATCACTCTTCACTTAAAGAAAACACAATCAAATTCACTGCAAAGGTGAATATCGTAATAATCTAGATTTTCCCAACATATGCATGTAGTATAAAATCAGGGGAACACATTAACAAGTGTAAAAAAACTCACATGCTTGAGACTAATCCAATTAGAATACTTGTATGCATTGTTGTAAATTACCAAAATTGATCAAGGGGAAAATTTTGATAGTTGAAAGTAGATTAGCAAGAAAAAATCAATAGAGAAGCATATGTATGTGATTATCTCACCCTGAAGAGGACATAGACATGGGAAATAAAATGTTGATAGGTTTTTACATAAACACCAATTCTCTCCAACTTTATAATATTTCGTAACTCTTGGTGAAATATTTCCAACACAACTAATAGGGATCAAAAAAATTATGGAGCTGAAGTTGTGATAAAAAAAAGACATCCATAGAACCAATGTGCAATTAAAAAATTTACAAAAATATATTCTTCATTATAATAAATTTTGATTAGTTTTAGGCTAGCATGTGGCATTATCTGATTGTTCTACCGAGGTTTCCCACATGGTTCACACACACAACACTAAAGTCTTGTACTTTCATAGTGTCCATAGGAATGACTCAATAGTGACCATCATGAGCTCACAAGATTGTGAGACGTGTTGCAATCTATAAGCCTCTCTTCACAAAATATAAATTGTTCCTCACAGAGTTATTTTATCACTTCTATAGTCGAATCTATTATCCTCTTACATTTTCCCTATATTCTCTTAATGTCCTAAAAGAAACCCTCACAACTTACCTCATTACTTAGGTTGTGTGGTCATGTCATATCCAAGCTACTTCATTTGTTCACTTAATATTTACCCTTGCTAAATTATAAGGCCTTCAACTCAGTAGCCTTCCTACTACCCATGTACCTCACTAATTATCATACACATTTTTGGATATTAAACTTAATTTTTTGTATGTACATGTATGTGGGATAAATATCCTTATTGAATTTTAAATCCTTTTTCTTCCCCCAAACAAGATTGTAATGAATCACGAATTAGATAAATTTATTTCAAATACCCTACAACCATATATATATATATATATATAGCTAAAAATGGATCTATTTATATTTGGAAATTAATCCTTGGCATTTATCTTAACCCATATCTCATTGTTCACTAAATTAATTAATTCCTACACACCCCTTGTTTAACTAACACTATTGGCCACTAGGTCACAGTTATTTCCATCTTTGACTAATCAAAATCATATTCATAAAATATATTGTCACGCCCAAAATTCCACCCCCCCCTAAACCATGTAAAACCCCATACAATTTTTAATTTGTTTTATTTATACATGTTCATATTCATTTTACAACATAGACGTTAAAACAACGAACTATCAACTTTTTGATACATGATCTTATACAATATAAATTCATTCCTTCCTTTCAAATTATTAGTACACGTAATTAGAAATTATTAAAACAATGTAAAATATGGAAGTTTCACAATATCTTGAAGTCATTTGACAAAGGATGATACACTATTCTTTTTAGAGATTCACCCTTTATTGCACTATCTTAATTTTTTTATTACACCTAAGTGTTTCTTCTGTAATTGAATCATTAGAGAAGAGTTACATCACTGGTTTAATATAAATGAAATTAAATCTAATCTCAGAGTAACTATTGTAATGAATGATATATAAGTACTATGATACAATAAATGGACAAGCAATAAGTGAGCAAAAATGTGAAAGCCTAAGCAAGTGAGAAGGAGAGGGTGACTTAGATAATTACATGTAACCTGGAGATGATCTAGGCAGGTGAATAGATGAAATAGACTAGAGGAATTGTCGTTAAGGATTACTTGAGGTTCTGAGACCCAAAAATGTGCAGGATAGGAGAGCTCATGAGAGGATAAGAACACCCTTGTGCTAGTGTCCATTCTGGGCGTTAGTGCTTGTGTAGATGCTCAGGATCAAATTTCTTTAGGTCTAGAGGAGATTCACTCTTGATCTCTATTTTTCACTTTTATTCTTCTCCAATGTCGTTGATCATACCTGTAATCTAAAATAGAGATATCTAACTACACAAACCCATTAGCCACATCAAATTGAATAAAAATATGCAGAATGGGTAGTTGGATTGACCATGGCGGTCAGCCGAAGAGTTATATTATAACTGAGCATTTCACTACATCTCAAATTCCATGTCATTCTATGTGAATGTGTGTGTAATGATGCCCTAGAATTCCCTTGTGCAAGTTGCACAGTGATAGCAAGCTAGATCTAGAATGTAACAAATGTATTGAATATGTGAGATGGAATAAAATAGACTTCCCCTCATATGTTGTGTATGCAGAAGTGATGCAACCATTTTCCCTTGAGTGAATGTACTAGATGGATGCTTTGTAATGATATTTGTGCCTTTTTATGTAAGCTTAGGTGATAGTATGCAATGCTTAGTGTTTGGACCCTTATTTGAGATATATAACTATATATATGATTACCTTGTTTGAATTTTGTAATTGAGAACTAGAAGGCTGACCCAAAAGTATAAAAGATGCTTGAGAAGTAAAAGAGACCCAAAAGAGTGAGAAAAGGGGAGAAGGGGCTAGGAGGGACATGAGCACTTGGGAACTAGTGTCCAAAGTCATAAAATATAAATTAATAAATACTGACAGGGATGTAGGGTGTGTAAGGTCAATAAAAGTATAAGAGACAAATCAAAATACCCGAAAGACATTGTCAATTACTAGTTTTCTCGCTTAGGAATCATGTGTATATTAGTATGCTCTAGGACTTAGAAATGTACCCAAGTGCACAGATTTTGTGTCTAAATTTTCCCCCACTTTATGTTATTGAGTGAATACTCAATAACATAAAGTAGATAGAAGATGTGTACCTTATGATCATGTAGAGAAGAGTGTAGCCGAGAATGTGTCAAGTGAACAAGTGAAGCATGAAGTGATCATAATGTGAAGCATGGAGACTAGGAAATGGAATTCAACCCTAGGGGTGAAGTGTATATGTGGATTTTACCTATTGTTGTGAGCTTGCAATTGTTGATGTAAGTTGCTTCTTATTGTGTATTAAGGAAAAACCTACAAAAGAAGATCAAGAAAGTAGTCAAAGTTTTGTATGTGAAAAATCAAAGTAATGCATGTATAAGTAAGTAAAGAGTGTAAAAGTGTGTAAAAGGAAAGTGTGCACCTGATATGTAAGAGAGTATGAGATAGAAAATTGTCCTAATTTGCTTAGAGATGTTGTTGAATTTGTTGCCAATGGTGAGGTTTTTTGGTGATCTCATGCCAAGAGCAAGTTTTTTGTGCAATCTAACGTTGAGAGTGATTTTTTTGTGTGATCTCATGCCAAGAGTGATTTTTTTGGGTAATATGATGCCAAGAGAAGAGTATTGGGGAGAGAGGTATAGATTTTTTCTCCTTTCATGATCTTATTGAATAAACACCACTACAAATAGTACATCCTTGATTTGTTCCAACTGTTTTGATTGTAATTGAAATGTGACTGATAAAATGAATTTTGTAACTGGAGGAAAGTGTCTGATACTAGAGAATTGATCTAAAAAATGTAGTGACTGTGTTGAAATGAGAAAATGACTGTTTTGGCACTAGGATACAAGCTCCTAGGGGGGACACAAGAACCCACCTCTAGTGTCCAGGTCTGGGTGCTAGTGTTTTCTCTATTTTTTGTGCCCAATTCAGATTCTAAGCCAATCTATAACTGTGTTCCTATTTCATTTCTATATTGTACTGGATTATTATGAAGCTCTGAGATGTTGTAGGGGTGATTTGTTCACCTAATAGATGCCCCCTTGTTTGGGGTGCATGCGATGACTATAAGAGAATTCAGTCCAAAGGAGAGGACCAGATACTGATATGCATATCCAAAGTGGATACCTATAGGGGGTAGGGGATGTGCATGGTAGAAACAAAAGTTCATGTAAACAAGATAGGCTAGTATAAAGTGTTAGTAGTAAAAGTAGCTAGCATGAAAGAGAAGACAATGTAAAAAGAAATTAGGAAGAAAATATGGACCACCAAAAATGAGTTTCATACATAGGACATCACTCACAATGTCACAAGAAAATCAAGGTTGAAGTGGTAAAAAACATGCAATGATCAAGCAAGACATAGGGCATATCCCACAAACAATATCAAACAAGAGTAAGAAAAAAATGACAGATAATCATGGTTGTATAGATCATGCAAGGAAAATGCTACACATGAAGAAACTGTTAGAATATTAGAGAGATAAATAGTATTCCAAAACATGTATAGGTCAACAAAAATTAAAGTGATTGTAATGAGAAGTAGTAAATAATGTGATAATGGAACCTTTGATGTATGAAGTATGATATTAGCAAAAGAAAATGCCCCCAGGAGCCTTAGTAGGACTGATAAATAGTTGTGTCAAGCATAATGTATCATATATGAATTTGTGAAAGGTCTTACATTGACCTCAAGATATCACAGACATAAAATCATGCACTTGGGTACATTTCTAGGCTCTAATCACATACCACTATCTTTTGAGCCTTTTTAAAATATCTGCATGCCCTCTTGTAGCCTTAATTATTGAGTAATCCTTTCATCTTTGTGCTTAACTCCTTCACTAATACCTACACATCTCCAATATTTTAGTTTGAGTCAAAAATCCACCACTCTACCAAAATCTACGCACATCACTGCACCTTTTTCTTCCACACCTACTCTACAAAATATCTAGCACACTCTTCACAACTTTTTCCTTGGGTGAAACTCTATGCATTACTTCATGTCTTCATGTCTACTTCTTTCCATGTGCCACACATTCCTTTTTACTCCTTATGCCTTTGTTCTTGCGTGCACCCGTACTTAGGAAAAATTGTGCAGGATTTCCTTGAACCTTAGATGATTTTACATCAAACACCTGAGGTACTTAAAACTTTAGGTCCTCCTCAAGTAGACCGAGTGAATGGTAGAACCACCCTTTAAACTATAGAGGAAAATAGTTCCATTTCCTTTTTCCTTTGAACCTATTCCTAGCCTCAACGCTTATTCTGGCATCTCTTCCAATCTCGTGTCACCTTCTTGTGAATTCTCTATGTTGTCTCATGTACACTTGTGAGATTCTACCCACCATAGCCTAACCTCCTCCAAATGGATCTCTCTACTTGATCCTTTGTGAGTTTATTCTTGTTATTAATATTCTTCCACACAAGTATATACTTTCCTTGAACTATCCTCTTCCTCCTAAGGTTTCTTCTGTGAGTCTTCTGCTTTACGAGACTGGGCTCACCTCCAACATTCTCCTATGTGATTCCATGCTCACCCTTTTCATTCCACCTCCACCTAAATACTTCAGGGATTTTCTCTTCTCTTTCCATTTATTTTCTGGTATTCCTCCCCTTATGCTTTCCCTTTGCAAACACTTTTGTTCTTGTATTCTTCTCCTATTCTTATGTCACCTTATCGTCGCAACTTTTCTTCCCTATGCTACTTTTCTCTGGGATCTTCTACTCCCTTTTCCTTATTGCTTCCTTTCCTTAACCTTCTCCCTTTGCACCCTTTTTCTTTCCATATGATTATATTGCACATTCGACCCTTGTGTACTTTCTCTCCTCTCTTCCTTTTGTCACCTTTATGTTGTGACCTCTTCCTTTTTCTAGCTACACATTCATCCCTTTACGCATTGTAATTTTATGTTATTATTTACACAAATTTTATCCTTTACACATCCTTCTCCTAGCACATTCATGGACTTAGGATATTGTAATTCATTCCTCAAATTTTACCTTCTCTATAGCGGGGCTTCTATCTACCATGCACCTTATTTCCATGAAAGTGTATGTAATGCCTTGTACACCCTACTTTCTTCCACGAAGTATATAATGGATTGCGCCCAATATTTTTTGTGGGATTTCTTCCTCACTTATCTTTATCTTCTTCCTCATGGATGCTCTAACATATTATTTCTATTACTTGGCATTGCAACTTCATCCTTACAGAATCTTCTCATAGGGTACATGGGCCGCATTTATTCTCTTCCATGGGGAAAATATATTATGTTGCGCACATTATCCTTGGTGAATTCCTCTTCAACTTCACCTTTGAGATCTACTTGGATCTCATTCTTCTCCACTTATTTGTCTTGCACTTTGCTCCTTGTGTAATTATTTTTTAGCTTTATCCTCATGTTGCTCCTACTCTATTGCATTTAAAACCTTAAATTCTTATTTTTATAATAATCTTTTGTGATCATATTATCCTACATGCTTCCCCACATACTCTTCCTTTATTTCCTTCAAGGAAACCTCTCTTTCTTCGTGCAATCCCTTTTCTCGGTTACAATGATTATTCTCTCCTTTCCACCACTCCATATTGGTACATCCATGAAATATTCAGTGCAATCATGGTTTGCACCAACCATCTTATTCTCAATGGTGTATTCTTTCCTTAGCGTAATAATGTTACCTGAATTGTGACGATCTTTTCTTAGGTGACTTATTTCTTCAACCTTCTCTCAACTCGTGATTTCTCTCTATGTACTTTGTCTTGTGCAAATCCTCAGGTGGTACTCATGCACATATTTCTTCTTCACTCTTGTGTTTCGTTTGTGAAATATTTAGTTATGCACTCTATGGACACCCCTATTTCTATTGGTGCATCCACCGGTGCTTTCTTATCACAATATTATTTGTGCCAATCAGACTACTAGTCGAGTCTTCCATATTATTCTGGTTTCTTCACATGATAAGATCTTGTCTTCTTTGGTGGTATTTATTTACATCCTCTAATCTATTCTTGACACTGCATTTAACTCTTCCATCATTCTCTCTAACATTTTTGTGACCGTTGCATCTAAACAATACCTTCCTCTTGGTGGCATATTGCCTTGATCATACAACGTATTTAACTTCTCTGGCCCCTACATACACTAGGATCCCTTTTTTTGTTTTCAATACCATACCTTCCTTCACGATGGAGAACACAAAATCCATACAAAAAATACCTCACATTTGAAGATATGCCAACTATTTTGATTCCTCACTTTTTCGCAGGAAAGAATACAACTTTGATACCATTTCTTGATAGGCGTGGGCACTCTTACCATGTAGTCCTTGGATACTTCCTATAGAGTGATCAAGGGGTACAACAAATTGGAACTCAAAGGTTTCCTTATATAACTTGAAATGCCTTTACGACATCTACAATGCAACTAATCTTAAATGGAGATTAAAATCATTTACATGGATATTTACAACACGTCTATGGTGTTATCATAAGACCTATCCTAGACTATACTTGTAACACCCACGTTACACTTCAACAATACAAAGGGAATTTTTTTATAAACATTTAATTACCTTTTCAAAAAATATGATGTAATGAATAACATGTTTAATTTTGTCAATACTACAGTAATCCAACATTATTAATATTCTAGAATGGCATCTTGACAACATACAATAACCATGTGCACCGTGGCTTCAAAGGGTTATAGATCCTTCTTGATTTCCCTTCACACTCATAGGTGCCATCATACATTATATACCTTTGGTTACTAACAAATCTTTTATAGGCTAAGAGAACCTACACATCTTTTAGTGTCAATTGGAAAGTTTCTAAATGTAACATCCATCTGAATCTAGACACTGATAACAAGATAGAACCATGGTGAATAGACAATGCAATCGTCATTTACATTACTATAGTCATACTTCTTTGGCATTGTGCTAACATATGCCAGTTTTGACACTACACATAGCCTACAAAACCTGTCTTCCCTTCACCATGACAACCTTATCACATAGTTATTAGAATTATTTTCTGTTGAAAAGTGTTAATTTTATAGTCTAACCATTTTAGTTATTTGTTTACAATATAGTAATTGCATTTTAGTTATGAAGCTGCAAAGATCATGTCTCGATATTAGAGTCACATGAATCCTTCAGTACTACCTTGCAGGATCCTTCACAAGAAAGGCTACAGTCACGATAAATGACTTACGTCATTACGAGTTAGTTTCCTCTCTACAGCCATCCCGAGATGCAGCACAGATAAGGCTCATATGATCATGTATGTCATTCAATTATACAAGACTTCATCTTATGTCTTCATCCTAGGGATAGGTTATACTGAGTTTCATTATGTTGTCCATATTCACATTAGAGGTCATACAGTAAATGACATCGAGTCAATAAAAAGTGTAAGTACCTTGAACCACATGGGTAAGCAAACTATATCATTCTAAAATCATTCATTGGGCTCAGTTAAACATATGATTAAACTAATTCATAATGATAAGGTAGATAATGCTTATGATCATTAGTAGCCATTTAATCATTTTAGTATAACTAGATGCATTATGTTCATTGTACTATATCTCATGGTGATTATGAAGTACATTTTGTACTATGTTTGGAACAATGCATTCGTCACTCAATTTTAGTGTACAATAGAATAGAATGAATATCATGGATTGAGTAATAAAAATGATCTTAACACTCTTTAGTCATGTTGATGTTGTTAAAAGAAAACATTATGTTCTTCATGAGATTATAACTTTTAATCTGTTATTTATCATGTTAATGTGTTTATATTTCTTCCACAAGATCAATAATAAAATTCATTATCTCATCATGTTGTTTTTGTTGTTGAATGAATGCTTACAACATAATCATAATCCATAATGACATCATTCTACTCTTTTATGATAACACATGATAAATTTAAATATAATAAATACAACTGTTGTAAAGTGACAACAAGTGTATATTATTTCACAATTATAATGATCTGAATAATAGTCATTAAATTCATAATTAATAAAAGTAATTAGATAGTCCATAGAGTGATTATCAAGATAATCGATAAATACATTAGGCCCAATTTCCTTATATGTTTGTGAAGTAATACTTTCACATTTAATCCCAGTACAAATACAGTCATTATGTAGACACAAAATCATGCACTTGGGTACATTTCTAGGTCCTAATCACATACCACTATTCATATGATTCCTAATCAAGAAAACTAGTAATTGACATCTATCTTTAACCTATTTTATATCTTTTTGGTTTCCTCTTTAGTCTTACACACCCACAACCCAGTCTGATCTTCATTGCTTTATCTTTCATGACTCTGGAAACCAATGCCCAACCAGGATGCCAATGCCCAGGCACCCTCATCCCCTTTGGGTGCCTTCTACCTTTTTGTATCTTACTCGCTCTCTTTTGTGCCTCTTTTATATTTTGGGCATCTTATTTTCTTATGGGTCATCCTTTTAGTTGTCAATTACCAAATTCAAACAAGGGAATCATATAAATACAAAGCTATATGACCATAATAAAGGACCAAGCTCTAAGCATTTATTATCATCACCTAAGGTTGCATCCAAAGGAATTCTAAGAGCATCACAACATCCATCTAGCATTCATTCAAGGGACAAGGGACTACATTTTCTACATACACTACATAGGAAGGGGAAATTCATTTTTCCATCCACACATCTATTTACATTGGTACATCTAGCTATCGCTCACTATCAATGTGCACTTGCACAAGGGCTTCTTAGGGCACAATTCATTTCACACACACATAATAACTACATGGAGTCTAAGATGTAGTGCGGAACGCTTGGTCATAAGTTCACTCAGTTAGGTGACCATCTGAAGTCATTCTGACTCCCCATATTACATCTTTTATTTTTGGGATTTGATGTAGTTTGAGGGTTTTTACAAGTGAAGCTTTGTTTTAAAATTTACAAGAGCACTCAGTGATCATATTGCGACATACAGGAGACCAACAAAGACTATCCCTCAAACAAAGGGGAGGCACCTTTTTTATTACTAATATAATGCATGTCAAAGACTATTTACAATATCTACACTAATATAACTATTCAAGGTTGGGATCTCATACCAGTAGATTAGTTCTGTTAGAAAGGAAAACATGTAAAGAGAGAAGAAGAATAAAGATAAGACGAATTCTAGAAGAATGAGAAGGAACATGCTTTCACTTAAGAAATATCAAATCATAATATAATCACACATGAGTAGATAGTAATAACTGGTTGTAAATTCCATAAACTAGATATGAAATTAAAGAACCATTTAGTACATTGAATGTAAGAACAATACCTCAAATGAAAAATATATATCCACAACACAAGGTTTGTAACAGATATATTTAATGTTATTCAATGGTGAAATAGAAAACACAAAGTTTTTTTGTCTCATTGAATTTTATATCTATTTCATATAGATAACCTCCAACCCCTTGAAATAAGCAACAATTTACACTATATAGAGAATTAAAGAAAGAGAGGAGCGGGAAAAAAGAGAAAGAAGATCAGGTTTGATCTTGTCACTAATGAAAGTCACCGTCTTTCCCTAAAACATAGTTCCTCAGCCCCCAACCACCGTCAATCATCCATTAATCTCTTAAAAACATCATGGTCACCCTGTTGACCCATTCCCAAATGTCATTTTGATTCTAAGATAAGGTAAGAGTCCCATACTCCGTCTGTAGCTGCACATCAATGCCTAAAATATTAATTTTCCATTTTCTCACACTAAATTCCATCAAAAAATGATTATGATGATGCCAAATTGAAGGGTTCGAGGAGACCTTTCCAATGATATAAATTTTGCCTAATTTAGAGAAGGGAATCGAAAGATAAGAACATTTGAATTTTACATGTCGTGGAGCACAAGAATGTGACATGTGGAAGATTTTGATTAACTAGGGGATTTCCTCTACTTAATTTTGGATTTCTTTTATATTTTCCATGTACTGGTCTCTCATTGGCATGTGGTATTGGGATCTATTTCTTTGCTTCTCTTTTACATTATGTGGCTTTGTAATTTTGGTCCAATAAAATAACACGACATTCTTTTGTAGTGTCAGATTGTCATTTTCTTGAATTGACCACTATAAAACATGAGTAGATGAGAAGGCTCCATATTTACTTTTAATTCAATTTTTGATAGCCCTCTGACTGACCATTGTGAAGTGTGAGCCAATGAGAAAGCTCCATACCCTTTGTAATGAAAACCCTTTTGATTTCCCCTTTGACACACGTGAAATATTAACTAATGAGGAATCTCCATGCCCCTCATAATTTGCTATGTGTCAAACCTACCTTTAACCTTCGGAATGTCAGACTATGAAAGTTTAGCCAATGAAAAAGGTTCCACGTAACATCAGGCTGTCAGTTTCCAGGATCTTGATGGCTTTGCATTGTAACCTTTAACTTCAGGTGGACTTATAAACTTTTGGATTTATAAAACTACTTCCACGTATCCCTATTTACCTCACTGACTTCCCATACCTGAAGCCTTAATTGAAATTGGTTGATTCTATAGACTTGAGCTCTACAAAATTAAAATCCCTTGAATTTCACCGAAAAGGTGACATATGTCCCCTCACAATCGTTAATTTGCTACCATATTTCATTGCCTTCACTCTTCATGTGTTCTTTGACTTGCATTGACTTAGTTTTCCCCGCCACACACCCACAATGCTAAGGAATGTGACTTATTCTGTGGGTCTCACATCCACTGAAGCCAAAAACTTTGAAGAGAGATGGAATCCAGGTACATGGCCTGGTGCTTGATGTTGATCATTAAAATTGATGGAAAAATGAACGTCACATGGTGTTTTAAATATAACTCACCAATGAATTAGCTTAGTCTCCCGCGGGTTTCCAAATGTTTGGTAGATTCATGAAGTGTATCATGGCCTTCTAGTATTCCATGGATTTAGTAAAAACCCACCCAAGTCCTTGAACGATGTTCCTTTGTTTTGTGGGTTAAGAGAACCCACATAACACTGGTTCTTATAATTTGTGGTAAACTGAATCAACATCCCACAACTTTCTTAGAGAAAAATTACTAAGACCATTTGATGAGTTATCCAAATTATAAGGAGTGTGAATTTGGGATAATAGTGACCCTAAAAGATGACTCAGAGAGCACATAAGGCATTTTGAAAAGTAATTCATGGATGAAGAATGAATCATAAATAGGTCCTTCATGAAATTTTTTATTAGTTATCACATTTTAATAACTCAAAAATGGGATAATAGATGGCTCCAACCAGGGAAATTCTTTGATACTTTGAAGAAAGAGGAACTCCAAATCCTTGAAGTGCCAATTCATTGGGCTATGGAGTTGAGAAGAGTGGAAAACAAACATAAACAAAATAAAGTGAAACCAAAACAAAGGAATGGAAAGAAAACACACCAGCAGAAAAGGAAACACACGACTGAAAAACAAACTATGATACAGTGCAAGAATAACTTGCACTACTGATGAAAAGGATTGAGATAATACCCACTATGAGACATCGGAAGTTGAGTTCCATCAAGATATGACAAATAAAATCTATTTTCTCTACACAATTGATGAATCTTGAAATGTCCTCTCTATAGGGAATACAATCTACCATGCATTCTTTTTGGTTATCTTCTCTTGTCCCATAATAATATGAGATCCACAGCCTGAAAATCCCACTGCTTAAATTTATTATAAAAAACCTTCTTGACGTTGTTCTAATGTTCTATGATTTGAACAGCCACTTTGGACTTGATTTCTTCCAACTTTGTCAAGTACATGATTATCTTTTCAATGGAGTCTTGGAAAGTATCATCTTTAATGAATTTGGCCAACCTCAAGGCCAATAATTCAGAGGAGATAGGAATCCCCTCATCAACTCCATATAACACTTGAAAAGGTGACATCTCAATATCTCTCTTTGAAGTAATATGGGCAACACATAGTGCATCATATAATGTTGTAGTCACAAAATCACACATTTACTATTACATTTATACCGTTGGGTATGGTAATTTATATATGGATCTTACGTGATAAAAGTATTCACTAGTGACCCATTTATAAGTCTTGTTGTCATTCAGTTAGGTGTCATTGTGTTTTTTTTGGTTCAGTCGTCAATTGTCTCTATAGTTTTGGCCATCTTTCAGGGTGTCTCAGATGTAGTAATGTGTTTAGTTGATGTCTTTAGGCCTACATTAGAGCTCTTAGGGTTGCATTGGGGCACCCTAGGGTGCCCCAGTCTTGGATTTTAGGCACCCATGTCATCTTAATTTGTGGTCTTAATTTCTTTTTGTGAGGTTGGTCCTAACAGTTACCCCATGTATTCCCCTATTTCATAGTTGGTAGTTTCAGGTCACCAGTGTTGAAATTTGAGCAAGATATCCCTATATAAACAAATCATACTCACTACATTATGGAGGGACATCTCACACATCAAGGGAAACTATGTACCAAGGGAAGAGACTCCATTTGGGCTTCTTCTAGATCTGCATCACACAAGCATATGGTCAAAAGTTTGTAATATTTCCATTTCATCCACCATTTTGCATTTTACATCTAGTTACTTGTTATGCCCTTAACCTATTGCTTGTATTAGGATATGAGTAGCCAACTTGTGGCTTACCATATCATTTTATTATATCATTTATACTTTCTCATGCTTATTAGGTCAGCCTTGGTGATGGCCATAACATATGAATTGTATATATAGGGGATTGTAGGTAGTATTTCATCATCATTGGAGCATTTGAGTCTTATGTTATGGTTTGGAGGTTGCCCCCTTGAAGTGGAAAAGCTATTCTAATTGCATATTGAGATCATTATTATGAAATATTGTGTTATTTTTTATTCTATTACTGCTCATAATCTAAATTATAAATGTAATTTCATTACAAGCAGTATCAGAGCTACGATCCAAGCCAAAACTAGGGTAAAAAACCCTAATTTTTTTGTTTCTTGTCTATCTTATGAACCAATTCTAATTTATGGGAGATTTGTTTACCAAAGTTTTGAATCATTTCAAGTAAAAATATCTTAAAATTTCAGAAAATTTTGATATCTTTTGTAAAATTTATTGTAAATTTAGGGTTTTTGATAAAAATGCTCCCTATACCAAAATCTGTGGAATGTTTCATATTTCTTTACATTTTTAGAAAGATCTCAAAAAAATAGTATTAGTAAATTCTCTAAGTTTTTTCTTGTTCGACCAAATTTGTATCGAAACCCTAAACCCTAAGGTTTGACATCATGGCGGAGCCTTCCACAAGAGCAAAAAAGAATCTGGTCTCTCCAGGTAAAACCCTAGATAAATATGGGGTAGTGATTGAAGAGTTGGAGTCATAAGAGGTAAATATAGATTCCTCAGTACTAGGGTTTACCTCTATTGATCATAAGGTGATCCAACTTGAGTATGAGCTACAAAATATACAATTTGAGATGGCCTCTAAAGGATACATAGACCAAATCAATCAGTAGTTGGATGATATCATGCAATATGTAAAAGAGTAAACAATATGGACTGCATTCATCCCATATAAACCAATGAGGATCTTTAGTTCAAAATAATAGACAAAATAACCATGTTGGATTAATTTTCCAACCCAATCAGAATCCAACTTATTTGTAACCATGAAACATGATGCCAAAAGTGGATATGCACAAATTTGATGGTAAGGATCCCTTGAATTGGATAAATCAAATGGATAAATTATTTGAGTTACATCAAACACCATCAGGAAAAAAGGTGACATTGGCATCCCTGTATCTTGAACCAGACCAATTCATTTGGTATCAATGGTTATGTACTCATAGGTAGAAGAATAGTCTCAATGTCACTTGGATAGTTTTACCAAGGATTTTCAATTGCACTATAGTTCCAGTGTTTCAGAGAACTACTTTAATCAATTGTAAAAGTTATGGAAAACAGGATCAGTCAAAGATTATGTGCATCAATTCTAGAACCTATCCTTAAGGGTGGATAATATTCTTGAAGGGAATCTAAATGACCTATTTCTTGGGGGTCTTAAGGACCACATCAAGCATAAAGTACGCATGTTTAATCCACTCAAGCTTTCTAGTTCTATTATCATGTCACATTGAGTAGAGGAAAAAGTTCTTTGCAATAGGAGGCCACCTTTCATTAACACCATAGACCGAAGTATCTCTTCCCCTTCATTCGCTAGGCCAATTAGAATGACTCCTCAACAAATGGAAGAAAAGAGAGCAAAAGGATTATGTTTTAACTGTGACACCAAATATGGACTAGGACACAAATGTGATGAGAAGTTGTTCTATATTGAAGGAGGTAATGAGGATAACAAGGAAGTTGAAATTATAGGAGAGGTTGAGGAACCAATAGAAGATGAAGTAGAGAATCAGAAACCTACAATTTCTTGCCATGCATTTTCAGGTATTAATACTCCTCAAACACTCAAGGTTATTGGCTATATCAAAAAATAGAAGGTGACGGTTTTGATTGACTCGGGGAGTACTCATAACTTCATAAATAGTAAGCTAGTTTCCCACCTCAATTTTTTTATTTACCTAACTCCAGAAATGCAAGTTATGATTGTGAATGGTGGGAAAATCAAGTGCACCAGAAAGTGCCATAGTATCAATCTTTCTATGGGAGACTACATGTTAGACTCACCTATGTTTTCTATCTCTATGGGAGGGGCAGATATTGTTTTGGGTATCCAATGGCTCACAACCTTAGGTACTATAGAGATTAATTTCCAAGAATTTTTCATGCGATTTGATTTAGATGAAAGGAAAATAAAATTGAAAGGGATGGTAGCTAAGTCTGCACAGATTATTAGCTCTCATCAGATGCAAAAGGTTCTCAGAAAAGGAGTAGATGGATTTATAGCAAAGTTATTTTCCATAGAAGTACAAAATTAAAATTCTTCAATGCCACTTGATATTCAGAAGATTGTTAATGCTCACTCATCTATTTTTGCTATAATTCCAAAGGTACTACCACCAGTTAGGGATCATGATCACGTCATTCAGTTGATTCCAGGGAGCCAAACACCTAACATCAGACCATACAGATACCCATATTCCTAGAAAAGTGAGATCAAGAAAATGGTACATGAAATGTTGAAGCTAGGTATCATCAAGCATAGCCAGAGTGCATATTCTTCACCAATGGTCATGGTATGTAAAAAGGATGAAGCATGGAGGATGTGTCTAGATTACCAAGAAATCAACAAGTACACCATCAAAGATAAGTTTCCTATTCCAATAATTGATGATTTACTTGATGAATTGCATGGTGCTATTTATTTCACAAAATTAGATCTTCGTTTGGGGTATCATCAAATTAGAATAAGAGAGGAATATGTTCATAAAATGACTTTCAGGACTCATGATGGCCATTATGATTTTTTGGTAATGCATTTTGGTCTTACAAATTCTCCTTTAACCTTTCAAAGCTTGATGAACACTATTTTTAGGCCATTTTAAAGGAAATTTGTATTAGTTTTCTTTGATGACATATTGATTATAATAAGACATGGGAATAACACTTACACATGTAAATAAAGTGTTGGATGTTTTGGAGAAACATACTCTCTATGCAAATCCATCAAAATTTTTCTTTTGGTGTATAAGAGGTAGAGTACTTGGGGTCACATTGTATCCCACGAAGGTGTCAAAGTTGATCCTCAGATGATCAAAGCTATGGTGGAATGGCCAAGGCCCCAAAAATCTCAAAAATCTTCATGGGTTCCTAGGACTAACAGGGTACTACAAGAGATTTGTGATGGGATATGGTAGAATATCATCCCCACTCATTGCAATTGCTGAAGAAGGATGCCTTCCATTGGACAAACATAGCCACTAAATCCTTTGAGTAGCTAAAAGAAGCCATGTGCAGCACCCCAGTTTTGGCTACTCCCAATTTCTCAAAAACCTTCATTGTTGAATGTGATGTTTTAAGATCAGGATTGGGAGAAGTTCTAATGCAGGAATGAAGACCAATTGCATTTGAGAGTCACCAATTCAAAAGGAAAATATCTTCTCAAACCTTTGTATGAGAAAGAAATTATCGCTATTCTTCATGCGGTCAAGCAATGAAGGCCCTATCTCATGGGTAGACACTTCAAGGTAAAAACTAATCATGATAGTCTCAAGTACTTTTTGGAGAAAAGGTTATCATCTGAGGAATCACAAAATTGGGTAACAAAAATGTTGGGTTATGATTTTGAAATCATATAAAAAAGGGTAAAGAAAATGTAGTAGTTGATGTGTTGTCTAGAAGGGATACATCCACAGATGCCTTACTGTGTGGAATGTCCATGTTGAAGGCTGATTGGGTGGATGAAGTGAGGTTGGAATCGGATCAAGACAAGGATACACAATCTCTAATGCAAAATATCAAGCAAGGCTCTATAACATCTAAAAAATTTGAGTGGAAAGGTAATGCGTTATGGTATAAGGACAAGTTATACTTAAGTAAAGATTCTGAGTTGAAGCATAAGATTATTGTAGAGCTACATGCCTGATGTGTTGGAGGACACTCCAAGTTTTTGAAGACATATCATAGAATAAAAAGAGGATTATTTTGGGAAGGAATCAAGGGGGATGTACAAAAGTTTTTATCAGAGTGTTTAGTGTGCCAACAGAACAAAGGGGGAAACAATTAAGATACCAGGTTTTTTACAACCCTTACCAATTCCTAGCCAAAGATGGGAGGTCTCCATGGATTTCATCACCGGATTGCCTTGTTCAGAGGGTAAAAAATGTTATTTTGGTGATTGTGGATAGGCTCAAAAAAATATGCCCATTTTTGTGCCCTATCAAATCCATTTGTAGCTAGTAAATTCGTAACTATTTTTTTGGAGACAGTTCAAAGGCTACATGGAACCCCAAAGATAATTGTAAGTGATCATGATCCTATTTTCACAAGTCATTTTTGGACCAGAATTTATTTTCATGTTTGGTTACTCAACTAGCTCACAGTTCATCTTATCATCCTCAAAGTGATGGGAAAAATGGAAGTGGTCAACAAATGCTTAGAGGGGTATCTATGTTGTTTTTGTATTAAAATAAGCATGAAAGGTAGATTAAATGGCTACCAGTTGCAGAATGGGGGTATAACACATCTTTTCATACCTCTTCTCAAATGACCCCTTTTTTAGCATTATATGGTTACCATCCACCTTCTATCACTTCTTCCTTGAGGGTGCAAACTAAGGTCAGAGATGTTGAGGAACACATTCAACATCAACAACATGTTTTGGCTAGTTTGAAAGAGAATTTGGCATTAGCACAAAACAAGATGAAACAAAAAGTAGATCAACACCATAATGAAAGAAATTTTGAAATTGGTGACTGATTTTTTGTACGTCTCCAGCCATACAAGGAGATGCCCCTAAAGAAACAAAAAAAGGAAAAAAAAATTGCTCCTAAATATTATGGCCCTTATCAGGTTCTACAAAAAATTGGTAGTGTTGTTTATAAACTAGAGTTTCCTCAATCTTCACATATACACCCAATATTCCATGTTTCCTACCTGAAGAAGGTTATTGGACAAAAATTTGAAGCCCAGAAAGAGTTACCAGAACTTTATGAGGAAGGAAGGATCATTTTGGAGCCAAAGAAGGTTCTGTAAACATGTACTAAAAGGTTGAGAACCAGAGAAATTAAGGAATATCTGATCAAGTGGAAGAATCTAAGCATAAAAGGTGTGACCTGGGAGAATGAAGGTTTTCTACAACAACATCCAGGATTATTCAACATTGAGGAAAACATTGGTTTGAAGGGGAAGGGAATGTTACACCCTTACCCTATTACTTGTATTAGGATATGAGTAGCCAACTTGTGGCTTACCATATTATTTTATTATATCATTTATACTTTCTCATTCTTATTAGGTCGGCCTTGGTAAAGGCCATAACATATGAATAATATATATAGGGGATTTTAGGTAGTAGTTCATCATCATTGGAGCATTTGAGTCTTATTTTATGGTTTGGAGGTTTCCCCCTCGAAGTGGAAAAGCTATTCTAATTGCATATTGAGATCATTATTATGAAATATTGTGTTATTTGGTGTTCTATTATTACCCCCTACTATCGCGTCATTAGTGCTAGGGCATCCTAGGCACACAATTGCACACACACTCACATAGAACTACATTAGGTCCGAAATGTAGTGCAATTATTTTTCATACGACCACTAGTTTGGTGGATGAGGTCAGTATGACCTATTCATATGTATTTTTATTTTTTAGGGATTAATGCTTTGGATAGAGTTTTGTAGGTAAATATTCATACAATGGTTGCAGCGATATAGGTGACATTATTGTGACACTCGAGTGACATGAGTGAAGATAACACAGACATACTGTGATACTACACATTTCTTGTTTCAAGCATTTCCACAGTCTGTAGTGCCCAGAACACATACCAGGGTGCCCTAGTACACTCCCAAATGCCTCAGTATAGACAAATAGTCAACTTCTACCCTTCCTAAAATCATTTGGTCCTAGCCTTCCCTATCCACACACCAGTCTACTACAGTCCAACACAAAACGAGGTAAGTTATTTACAGGTTAGTAATATATCCCTCTTGTTTCCATTATTTCAATCCATTCATATATAAAAGAAAAATATATTAAATCTAGCACTTCAATATAACACTTAGTTTCTATTTAGATTAACTTATAAAATAGATAAAAACTTAAAACCATATTTTTAGTTAATCAAATGCCTTGTGCCAAGTTCCTTGATTTTCATCAACCAGCTTCCTGATTATAGTCAACAAGTTCTTATTACTTGATCCCACTTAACCATTTCCTTAAAGATAATAATCCAATGAGTGAGCCAAAGTAATACCATAACTATAGAAAAATCTAACGAATTCATAAGAAAATTTTTTGGAAGCATTATGAACAATAATCTTATGAGGAACACCAAACCTGAATATTATATTCTATTTAATGAAGCTACAAAGAACTTCAGAGGTAACATGTTTTACCGAGATGGATTTGACCCAATTTGTGAAATAGTCAGTTGCAATCAGAACATAATATGCCCAACACTAGAAGGAGGATTCACCAATAAAATCAATTCCCCATTACTGAAAGGGTTATGTAATTATCACTGGCCTTGGGGGAATTACTGTCAACTTTGGATGACCAACAAAATACTGTAAGCTTCACACTTTTCTACCCATGTAGATGCACCTTGAAAGAGAGTGGGCTAGTAGTACCTTGCTCATAGGATCTTGTGAGCTGTAATAGACGATGAAAAATTCCCCCCCCCCCAAGATAAATTATTAAATTCTTCTAGAATCTTACATTTTTGAATCTTATCCACGCGCAAAGGAATACTCCATCAATTCCTCTCTTGTATAAAGCACTATCCTAGAACACATACTTGGATGATCTTAGCTTGACTATTTGTTTCTCTTTAGGGCTCAAGTGTCTGGGGAATTCTCCATATGTCAAAAAGAAAGCGATATCTGAATACCACTCGTCCATTGGACTCACAAAAAATACCCTAGACACTTCTTCATGGTTTTCCTTGATTGTGTGGGCTTCTTCTTCAAGGATGTTTTCAAAAATTAATTAACAGAAACCTCTCCCACACATAAGAATTTTAGGTTTGATATCTAAATCATATTCTTGCACCTTGGAAATCTAATTACCCTGTTGACTACCCAAATCTTGTTGAGTAAGGATAGACTTCACTGCCTTGTTAGGGACAAAAACCACTGTATGAGAATTCAGGATGTGATAACTAATATGTTTTACTACTCGAACCATGAATGCCTATTTCACTAAATTAGGACTTATTCCAATCCTAATAGCTAAAAAATATATCCAATATTGGAATCCAATATAGCTATTTTCGGATTCCAAAATGTCAAATATTGGAATTATCTGTACTCCAAAATTGCACATATTGGATTCCAGAATCACATATATTTGAATTAACTATTCTCCAAAATCACATATATTGGAGTCTGAAAATTAAAATATTGGAATCCATTAATTCTCCTTCCGAAGTCCAATATATCTAGTCACGATTTAAATTTATGAATCTATGAAATAACGTTTAATGATTTTAGGGAATCCAACATTGATATGAGAAATAATATCTGACAACTGCTAGCCCATATAAAAAAATACATGTTCTATTTTATAAGGGCTAACGGTGGCTAAGTTTAAGCTTTGGAATAATGCTTTTATTAATTTTAAGATGTTTTTAAGATTAAACTATGCAAATTTGAATATCTCAAATGCCATTGAGAAAGCGGTCCGTTAGGCGAATGAAAATTTATGAGATGTGAAACACTTCCAAATTCAATTACTATGGTTTGATTGAACCTTGGGGCAACCAGAGAATTACCGATTACATGAGTTAAATTTAATGGCCACCTATGTCTGTCAAACATTTTTTAGTTGACAATTTTCAAATTTTACCCTTCAAAAATGTAAAATAGAGTTATTCTATATTACTAATAAGATTTATAAAATATTATATTATATGTATTTCATTGTTTCTAATATATATTTGTATAGTTTACTAATAAATATATATAAAAAAATGATGGTTATACTTACAATTTACAAGTTGCATGCGACGGTTTTTTCAAATATATGCAAGTATTTTATGGCTAAAATTGTGAAGTGTCTAAATGGCCATCAAATTTAACCCCTAATAGTATGAAGAAACTTAAAGAGGGTGATGATTCAATTTAGGATAATGTAATTAACTATAAAAACATTCCAGATATATTTTCATATTTAAAGTTAGAGCTCATATTTACTTCATTTATAATGGCGTGATTGAACCTCAATACGACTAGAGAATTTCTGAAGATGGTATGAAGAAATTAATAGAGGGCTACAATCCAGTGTAGGAGAATGTAATTAATTGTAAAACCATACCAAATATATTTTCATACTTAAATGTAGATACAAAATCAACTATAAGAAACATGCCATAAAAATTTTCATATTCAAATATGGATTTGAACTTATTTAAAAGTAACTGTAAAACTATCCCATATATATTGTAATATTTAAATATAACTATGAAATAAATTGAAATTCCTTTATTAAAGGTAGGTATAATTATAATATAACACTTGATGAATAATTTGAATTTATAATCTAACACTATTCCTAAATTTGGGCTTTCAAATCAACAATACAAATCATAGTAAAGCTCTAATAAAAAAAGATCCCTATAATTGTTTTAGTGATCTAATATTAACCAAACATCTTAGACATCCTTCAATGGTTGCAATAATGGATACAACACATCTAAAAAGTATGTGTCTTCTGACTTAGAATCTATGTTAAATGTTTCAAAAATTATGTAGTTCATAACATCATTTGACTTGTTTTTCTCTAAAGAGTCATCTACAAGCACTGTATTTTTACAATTGTACGATGCATTAAACCACGAACAAATGGAGTTAAGATTATTAAGATATAGTTTGGGATTCCCATAACCTTCATAATCAAAGTGTTTGGTCTCGTTGTAATCTTCATGTGTAAATATGAACTCGAAGCTTGCAACCTCCAAGCTGATGTTTTGAAGGAATGAAGGCATCATGTCATCAACATTTGAATTTCTCGCCGATGTCCACATTGCTATGTTGAATTTTTATTTTCACCATTGTAAGAAATATTTCACATTTTTAATGAGAAAATAAAAAAAAATTGAGCTCAATGCCGCCAAACCTTTTTAATTGTTTAAATGCCAAAGATGCCTTGTGGAGGGGTGTGGTGACAAAACACCATTTATATCAAATATGATCAGTTTCATGTTACATGTGTTTGTATCAGCAAATGAAAAAAAGAAACCAAATGGTCGAGGGTGGTGAATCAATTAAAAAATAAAAAAACAAGTCCATTTTGATATTGTTATATTAAAAATCAAATGGTTGTAGGTGGTGACAAAGGTAAAATATAAGGGCGTTCCTCATTTCATATTGTTATACTAGGAATAAATTTTTTTTGAAGAATTTTTTTGAATAGAATGTAATGTTTTAGTGTGACAAGTATTTACATTATGTATTGTAGTTATTTCATTGCATTGGAAAGTGGTACACATTTTCTAATATCGAAGCAAAACTAGTATTTAAGCTTACTCGTGATTAATTTAGGAATACATATTTCATTAATAAAAACTGCTCAAGAGATTTGTTACATTAAATATTTTCTGTTAATTCACATTTGCAACTTATACACTCACACTCTGAGCTTATAATCAGGGAAGATTTAAATTCTCCCAACTTATAATCATACAGTCATAATTTAAATAGTTACACATAACCATCACTAAAACATATGAATGTATTTTATTTAAAATGTTAAGCTGTATCATCACAATAATATTTCGAAATGATAACTTTTTATTTAGCATTTACTCACTCCAAATATTTTATTCCCTCTACCACATTCAATCCCTTTGACACTATTAGTGATAAGTCTTTGTAAAAATTAGTCATCAACTGTAATGCCTCCTTTAATTATAAATAAATAAATAACAAAAAGAAATAAACAAAAAAAAGAAATAGATAAATAAATTAAAAGGAATTAAAAATAAATAAATGAAAAAACCGTGAAAACTTTGAGGCGGATTTAGGGAAAAATGGGGACTGTTTTCCATCGTTTTGGTTTTGTGTGGAGAGAGAGAGAGTGCAGCTGCCACCACCATGGGAGGAAGCTCCACTTTAGTTCTACGCACCATCTGTTGTTGAAGAATGCGTGGGGGGGAGCTTGTGAACCTGTGTCGGCGTTTTTTTTAAAGCACAAAGACAAGAATTTTTGTTAGTTGTTGGGGTCACAAATTTTTGGGGGGGCACAGTTTCTTTTTTGACTAGAGGAAAGAACAAGATAGTTGCGCATGGGGTAATGTTTTTGCTGTGTGTGTATACTGCAAACATGGTTCTAACCCAATCAATTTACTTTTTCCACAAACTTTCAACATGCTTCAAAAGGGGAATCCTTATTTTCTCTCACCTACTGTTGATCTGCACATTTGCATGGTCTTCTTCCTACTGTCGGCTATGAGAAACATTGACTAGTCTATCCTTGGTTTCAACACATATGTGGGTGTTTTGGCATATTTAGAATGTAATGGAGAGAGGAATATTGTAAGATGTTGTAGTTGCTACTACCTTGGTCGACATATATGCACAAATGAGTTATTGGAAAGTCCTTCGAAATGGTTTTTGGGATCGGGATGACTTCTTGAAAACAAAAAATGGTTCTTTTCGATGAGACATGGGTGCACAACGAATGGCTTGGTTTGCACGTGACTACCTGGCATCAAATGGCAACAATGGTGGTCTCGACGAATCACGAGTGTAAACTGTTTGGAGCCCCTTGTACCGTTCTGATCATCATTTCTAGGCATGGTCCTTCTTCCCTTACCTCTCATAATTCTCATGTTTTAGTTCTTTTTTGCAACTAAATAGAATTTTAAATTATTAGGATTTTTAATACAGTTAAATGTCTCTTTAACCCGTTGAGAAAAAATAAATTGTCGTGTCGTAACTCACGAAGTCATTATAACTCGTTTACTTTAAACCATGAACTATCACCCTCACTTCGAGATGATTTAGAAAACTCTTACCCTTCTTGATCACTCCAATATCGTTTTATCAACCAGATGAATTTGACTCCCCATTGATAAAGTTGACCTTCTCCTTGTTTTAAATAGTTAAGTTTTACAATTTTTAGAGACTCACTAAGTACCCTTCGCAACTCTAGAAACAAGATGTGAAGTTTCACTCATGTACATTGGTATACGAGGAGTCACCTTGACCTTTGGTTTGACCCAAAACGAACATATGAAATCCTTTTGACGCTCTTGTAGGAGCCCTGTTACACTGGTTTACAACAATAGAAAGTTGTTAAATCTAGAAAGTTGGCTTTTGTTTTGAACCGCCATTTGAAACCTGAATGGAGAAATTACGTCTCGTCTTCACAAACCTCTAGCGTTATACTAGAAAAATGCATGGAACATTTAGTATAGGAAAGAGAAATTTTCAGGATAGTTTGGTGAAGCCATTTTGTAGGCCTCTAGTCGTAGTTGGACGAGGTCAAACTGGTCCAATTTCATCTTATCGATCCAAAAAACTTGTTATCGTTTAAAAATGGTTCTCTAGTTCTTAGTCCCGTCAACTCCGATGAATTCTCTTTATATAGGGGAACTAGTAGGATGTGTCTTGTTGTGTTCTCCTCCATCGAACGTTCGTTTTGGACATGGTTTTCTAGGCCCTCGAGCTAACTTTTTTCATTTTACAACTGGGTGAACTACGAGCAGTGGCCCCAGAAAAGTAGCCACCAAACGTAAATTGTTCACTCTTTTTCAATTCCTTCAGTTGCTATGAACTCTTGGTATATCTGGGGACATGTAGAAAATTAATCGTGGTGTGCATGCTCATCAAAAGATAACCTTTGGAAGTAGTTTCTTAGCCTCCAAACCCATTTTGCAACTAGTGAGAAAATGTAAGAATAGAAAGCTACGGGACCTCATAGGGTTGCCAAATCACCCTTAAAACATTTAACACATGTAAATAACTATTTAGAACACTATAACAAAACTTGTTGTGTGTATTATAACTTTTGACCAAATGGTATTTTCTCTCTCTACCCTTCTCTTTCTCTCTCCTGGGTTACAAAAAGAAGCAAAATGAAATGTAATGAATACACGTCTCTAAACCTTTTTGTTTCGATTGCAAATTGTAATTTTTATCTTATGTAAATGGGAAATTGAAAAATAATAATTATGATTGATTAGGGTGGATGCCATGCTAATGATTTATCGCTGATATCTTGCTCACATGGGTTTTGTAGGATGGAAGAATGACGACGAAAGAGGTGATGTGTAATTTAATTATTATTAATGTAATTGTTACAGGTCATTGTAAACTGAATAACTGTCTAATGTAGTCTCTTGTTACAGAAAATTTATAATTGAAATTTTTTAATATGTAGGAGATGCTAGTTTTAGGGATACCTTAGGAAATGTGCATCTAATCACCTGTTCGATTTGTTTCTTAGTTGTGTATGGAAAAAAGGGTTTGATTTATACATAGTAAATTGAAATTGAAGTTAATATCTTGTAGTACTTTCTTAGTATTCATTAAACAATTAAATTAATTATTGGGTTATCTTCTTACCTTGCCAACATAATAAAAAGTTTTAATGGGAACACTCAACCTTAATAAAATATTCATGCATAACTTGCCTGCATGTGTGATCCTTTTTACCATATAAGAAATTTAAGACTGTAGAGCAAACTTAAGCTTTGCGCTCGATAGAACACTCTAGGTTAGGTAAATAAAACCCCTAGTTGGAGTTTACCATCATAATCTTTATGTTTAGCATCATTGTCGTGAACCCATATTTTAGGAATGTCATGGTCCAACTTTATCCAGAGTATGTGGTTTCCTTCTAGTTTTGGTAATCATGAGAAGAATGCCCTCTCTACATGTCCGACACTAGGTTGAGTGGCGAAGACCACTATGGAAGTCACCTTTTGAGTCCTTGTTTGAAGGAACGACTAAACGGTGTTACCTTGGTTTTTATCAAAATAACATCTTGGTATCTTCTTGAAGGTGGTTTAGTATAGATATGTCTACTTGCCTTAAAATCATATATAGTTGAGGCATAGATCATTAGGTGCATATTGGAATTAAACTAAACCCTAGTGGATTTTGTATGTTAACTTGTGGGTAGAAAACTATAATTTAACTCCTTGTATGTAAAATTGAGCTGAAAGATGTTGATTCTAGAGGACCTTAGAAAGTGTAATCTTGCAATATTTATTATGCATAATCGTGCAATGCTAGGATATGGGATCTTCATGAACACATATCACTTACATTCATGTGTAGTTTATAATTCTCCTAGCCATGTACTTCCTTAAGATGTCAGACAGGTGCTTTCGTAACTCTTTTGTTTTGAGATGATGCTAAGAATGAGACCTTAGTGCGATGTAAGAGCATATCATATAATGTTGCACACGAGATTAGAGATTAGGATTAAGGTCAATTTTGGAGTCCTTATAACTTAATTAAACTTTTTCATGCATTGCAAAGAATATAAATTACCTTGGTGTGACCAAACATCGAGAAAATAAAAGATATACATATAAAAATCAAATTTGGAATTTAACCAGTTATTGAACTATAATAATAATGGTAGTGAAATAACTATTCCGTGATGAATGGATGTTCTCGGGGAAAATGCTATTTCAAATCTATGTCTTCCTTAATCCCAAGATTTCACCCTGACATCATGTTAGATTCACTTGTGTAGCAAGGGTAAATTTTAAACATTAAATAAACGTTTGAGAAGCACATTCTTAACATAAGAACAAGATAATTAAGTACTATATATGTGATTTAAATTGTGCCAAATAAGCCAGTAAGTTATGGAAATTTCTGTGATGCATAAAGGAAGCCAACCTAAATTGGTCGAACTGTAAATTAAAAAAATGGAATGAACAATATTTTGTAGATGGAAAAAGAGAGAAAAATTTTCTTACATAACAATGTTCTTGGGATGATAATCATAACTAAAATACATTTAAAGTAATGATGTGTTGTAGGTTCACCATTCTTGAAGTCAGGTTCTATTGGTTGGGTCTCTTCAAGCAACCTTCCATTGGGAAAAGTGTAGCGTCAGCATGCATATGGTATTATCATGTGTCTGTGTGATTTGTTGACTTTTGTAATTGTCACATACATTGTCGAGTTTTCCTGACTAGGATTCCTTGTGGAATCTTATAATGACCAATATGAGTAAAAAAAAATTATCCTGGTATTTTACTGTTGTAATTGTGGGTGTAAAATGGAGGGCACTACATATGGTATCAGAGCGGAGGTTCATGCTCTCGAACCTCTCGGATGGATTGAAGTTGTGATGATTCTGCATGATGGCGATAGTGTTTCATGACGGTGATAAATATTGGAAGAGTAATGTGTTTTAAGAGTGATGTGATCTATGTCGTAATTGTGATAATGTGAACACACATGATGTGTATGTCACTTAGTGTGTAATTGTTGTCATGTTGATGTGCTTGTGATGAGAGTATCGACTCTCGTTTTTGTGGATTCAATGAGGAATCCATGTGTGATGTACCGCCTTGTTGTTGTGAACGGAATGATTTTGTGATATGGGGGTGTGTCAATATGTTGTTTGACTGGATTGATGTAAAGTGAATTGAATTTTATCTTGATGTTTTACCATGTTTTGAAGAAATGTGTGTATCACCTTGTATGTAGCAAATGAATGTTATGTTGTGATGTTACTATGTCCATTGTATGTATGATTTGTGTAATATGTAATGATTCATGTTGTGATATAGGGGCATACAGTGAGCCTATGAACCCTATTGTACAGTGATTGCACTTTGGGTGCAAGATGTGGTAATGTGATATATCATAGCCCGTGAAGGTAATGATTGTGTTGTACCATGCATAAGACGTTATGGTTGTTGGGTGTGAATTACCATTGTGTTTGTGATGTAGTTATATGTATATAGTGGACCTTACACTAGACGACCCTAAGGGGATAAATTGTCAAGAGTGTATGTGTGGAGAGAGGAGGCGTGGACCAGATTGTCATAATCTTGAGCTGAGTACAAGTGAGAAAGTGGAGTCTTATATAGACTGAAAACCCACTTTTATCTGTTTAGTTTACTTCAAGCTTACTCAGTATATTGTGGGTGCACACCACCTTAGGCTCAACTTATGAAACCTTGTGTCCCCTACTCTTTCCTATTGGATTGTTAATTGAATAATCCTATGTGATTTTGACTATGTTGATCCTTGTGGGAGTTTGGAGTTATGATTCAGGAAGAGATGATGACAAATACATTATTTGATATACTCATTTCTGGTTACATGTGTATTTTCACAAGCTGAGGCTCGATGTTCGAGTGCCAACAACTCGATGAGTACCCCTTTGGTGGCGGTATGAAGCCACATAGTGATTGTAATGTGCTATTTTCTCAATACATTTTTTATTTGTAAATTGATCATTATTTTGTTAGTTAGAACCAGCTATTTTTCTTTATTGACATGTTCTTATACTTTGGGCATTTATCTGGTTGTTGCATTAACATTTGGATTTTGCACTAACCAAGGCTAATTAGCCATTTGTTTTTCTTGGTTTTAAAACTTTCTTTTCATAGTTAAAAGTTTTGTAGCCTAGCCTAAGGCTTTTGATGTTGCCACTTGGCATTTGAATGGACTGTTATGCTGGTTATAATGTCGTAATGTGTTGGATGAGGGTCATGAGATCCACCATGAAGTTGTGGAACCTATGGACCTGCTTCATTGTATGGGGGTATGCCCCAAGGATTTATAGATAACTAGCGGGTTGTTGAACCACGAGTTATTATGTCACTTGGGTTTTGGGGGTGACGGGGCTCCATGTGTCCATGGCCATAGGGTGACCTGACCTCATTAAAAGGAGAAAGGAGACGGGCCTCTATGGTTGAGTGACCCAATATTCTTACTGGGGTTCTATGGTTGAGTGACCCGACTTGGTTCTGGAACTATGTTTCTTCCTCTTGGGAGGTATATGGAGATTATCTAGTGATGCTTTGGGGAGTATATGGAATTGCTTTATGGTACTTCAGGAGATATATGGAGTTTTACCTGGTACTTTTGAAGATATCTGGGGTTTGTTTCGTGATGTCTTTCTATGTGTGGAGTTGGTATAGTGAGTTATGTGTCCTCTTGTGAGTCTGGTTAGACTTTGTTATGATTAATGGCTTGACTCTCCCCTTGGTTGGTATGTGTAGACACCTATAATTACACCCAAGCAATTTAAATACTTAAATTGTGCTAATTATCCCCTTTCTCGCAAATCAACGACATATCGTCAAAGGCACTCATTTTCCCTCATATCATCATTAATTAATTACACTAAGCTAATTAATTAAGTTGCCTATCCAACAAATACCCTAATTAACGACCTTCCATTAATAAATCACCCCTTCTACCTAGACTAATTAATTATTATTAATTAATTAGCTTTCCCTTCCATTTAACCAATGAATCAATATTTAATTGATTTAATCCCCTTATAATAGCCTAAATCACACTAATATTCCTCTAATTGGCTTCTATAAGCTTACACCTACCTATTAATTAATCACCTTTGATTAATTAAAATACCCCCAACTCCCATGACTTGCTAAATATGTATTAAACCCTTCTAAAGTAAGGTTACCTCTAATAAAGAAACCTTATCCATTCCTAATCATGTTTTACCTTTATCCCACATTCATGAGAATGTGTTGAATCCTTTATCCTTTGGGCTATATAAAGAGCCCTCCACCTACCTTTTTACTTACACCTAAACTTTCTAAGAGAGCAAATGCAAAGCATATAGCAAAGAGACTAAGAGTTTGCACCTTGCCATTTTGAGAGTTCATCATCTTGAAGAGTTAAGCCTCTTTCTTAAAGTGCTTGGGTCATATGGGAGGTGTCAAAAGGGTCTTGTAGCCCAACTTTGATTAGCCCCCATTCCTAGGTTCTTGGAGCATTAAGGACAACTATTTTGATAGCCATGGAGCTTACTTAGGTCCATTCATTTATTTGTTGTTAGAGAATAGAGGAGTTTAGATATTTAGCATTGTTAGTTTCAAAGTTTGTATTGATGAATGCTAGCATCTAACCCTTGTTTAATTCTTATCATGAGGGTGTTTATGCTTTGTTTTAGCTAAATTGTAGAACTATTTTAGGTGGTAGTTCTTGCTTCATTTGATTTAGCATTAAGCAAAGTATACATGCACACATTTGGCACACCCAGTGGGACTTACTCCATTGTCCTTTGCACTTAATTTCAAGTTTTTGTAGTTAAGTTTTATTTTTTGTTACTAACCCTCTTTTACACATGTTGATCTAACTTATTTTTTTAACATGTTTTGTTGAGTTTGCATGTGTTGGGTCTTCCTTGTAGGTATGAAGGAGGTGAAGTGTTGTCAAAATTGGAATTGAGGGGAAAATTTCAAGATTTCTCCATGTTTTCATTTTTAGAGCTTACTTTTTCAACATTCTACATGCTAGTTTTGTCAATTTCTTGAAGCTTTTAAATTCTTGAGCATGTAGGTTAGTGTTTGATAGTTCTGAATCTTCTATTTACATATTAATGTGGTGGGTTTCTGTCAAAATTTAATCTTGGTGAGAAAATTTCAAGATTTCATCATGTTTTCATTTTTTGAGCTTACTTTTTCAACATTTTACATGCTAGTTTTGTCAATTTCTTGAAAATTTTCAATTCTTGAGCATGTAGGTTAGTGTTTGATAGTGCTGAGTCTTCTATTTACATATTAATGTGGTGGGTTGCTGTCAAAATTTAATGTTGGTGAGAAAATTTCAAGATTTCATCATGTTTTCATTTTTAGAGCTTACTTTTTCATCATTCTACATGCTAGTTTTGTCAATTTCTTGAAAATCTTAAATTCTTGAGCATGTATGTTAATGTTTGATAGCGTTGAGTCTTCTATTCATATATTAATGTGATGGGTTGTTGTCAAAATTGAATCTTGGTTGGAAAAATTTACCCATTTTGCATATTAAGGGACGTTTTTTTTGACATTTTTTGAGTGCATGTCAAGTGCATACCCATGAGCATAAGAGCATATGCGTAACCCATCTTCCGAAGGCCATAACTTTTGCTCCCGAACTCGAAATGAATCCATTTTTTTTTGCGTTGGAAAGGCATTGAAGTTAAATATGCAATGAAAATATAAATTCAGGATTTATACTTACAAAAGTTGTAGGTTTTTCTGTTAGTTTAAAACTGGTCATTTTCTAACATGTCTAATGTTTTGATGAATGTTGTATTTCCATGCTTACTCGATTTAGACCAAAGCATGTGTATGCTCTTCTCTTGAACCTTTTGGTGATCTTGAGAATCAAAAACAACTTTGATCTCTATCTTGATAACATTGGTATTAAACTTGGAAACTTGATTATTCATTTTGCTTAAGGGAATGAACATTTTAGAAAACATTTTTCAATGGTCCTTTGATTTGAAGTTTTCCATTTCTATATAGTTGGGATAAAGTTTGTGTATGCTTTTCTCTTGCACCTTAGGGTGATATTGAGAATCAAAAGCAACTTTAGTCTTCATTTTATAACATTTGGTAAATTGGAAACTTCATCTTTCACTTTTGGTTTAAAGGGAATGAATATTTATCAAGAACTTTGTATGGTTCATTGATCGAAAATATTTTCTTTACTTTTTAGTTGGATTATTTGTTGTGTATGCTCTTCTCTTGCATCCTTGGAGGATCTTGAGAATCAAAAGTAAATCTTAATCCTCTTTTAAATAATGTGATTTTCTTGGAGAACTACTAACACTTGAGTGTAGGACCTAAAAACGCTTGTCAAAGAAAGGAGGAATCAAAACGAAATCAAAAACTACTAATACAGTTGTTATACAGGTTGCCAAAAGGTGTTCAAGCAAACCACACCTAATTAAACAAGATAAAAAGAACAACATATTCAAAACACTGTATTGCAGGTTTCGGAAAAGGGTACGTCCCTCTCCACTCAACTGGAACATAACCCCTTTGGCATAACGCCTTAAGCTACAACAATGGGGGTGGTTCCAGGAACCCCAAAGTAGTCCACGCAAGAGGGAACCTTGTGGATGAAACGGGAAGTGCTCCGCACTACCTACTTGACTAGTGATTCCTTTGTGAGATAGAGTTATAGGTTGTCCATTGTGGCGACCCCAGTGATAGTACACGTAGACGCACTAGTTGCCTACTGTTCTTGAAGGGGGTAAAGTAAAGCCGAGATACTCCCAAACTAGTCAGTGTGAATTTTTGGGTAAATCGTGCTCGCTCGTGGTAACTTTGTAACACCTAAGGCAAGAGAACCACCTAGGAGAATATACTTTGGCCAGGAGCCCACTTTGACCACTTTAAAACAGTGTTGAGTTGTGAACCTTCTTTTTGAGAAACATGTGACGTATTACTTTCGCCTAGTTTTTACGTGCCTTAGGGCGAGGCTAAACTCTGCCGAAGTAAGACTAACATTTTTTGTCATTTTTTCTTGATTTATTTCCTTCATATTCTTTTGACACTTTGTTGATCAAAAGAGGTGTGATTACCTTTTTGTTGCCATTCGACTGTTTCTCTCACTTTTATGTCCGTTTACGCCCATCCATGTTTGCGGCTGGGTTAGTTAAATGTCTAAAGTGAGTGGAGGCGTTTTCATGTCATTTGGTAGCCATTGTGATCTTGATACCCATGTCAAGATCGTCATTGTAGTTAGGCGTGGTTCATCACTGCGGACTTCCATAGAGGAGTTTGTTTGTTTGTCTCGTATCATTACAATTTCGATATTTACATCTTGTTTCTTATAAACTCGACATAAATACCTATATTGTACGGTTATGCTGCACACATTCTTAACTATTCCTAGCTATACTTTGAGCTTTTTTTGTTCAGTTTTATTATTACCTCGATTTCAAAAGGTGTTAGGAACTACCATTTGTGCGTGTTATATCAATAACACCTCGATATCAATACTCCACTTTCTTGCAAAGTGGGTTAACATATCTTGGTGATATTTTTGTGTCATTCGCAAATCGTAATTGACACTTTTTGAGATATATGTCGTAATCAGACTTGAGCTTGCTCATCGTATATCTTGATTGGGAGATCACATTTAACTTCATGTATTTACTTACGTCTTGTTCATTCCTTTGAACTTGGCATAAGTGGAGACATCTTGTTAATCATCTGGTGTCGTAAATTACTTTAGAATGTAATCTAGGAGGTACTTCATTTGATTAGGTTTTGATACCAAACGATTGTTTCATTGGTGACTTTATCATTCTATCACATTGGTATTCTCACACTGTTAATTTACTCTTAACACGTACATCTTGTGTTTCACTTAGGGGTAGTCATTGAAATTTGAACAAATCTACAACTTACCTTAGTGAAACTTATCACGAAAACATGGCTTCCAAGACGTGTTTAGGTTTAAAGAAACAAACATATGAGGAACAACAGGCGCAAGCTTGGGAAACCTCTAACAAACAAGGGTCAAACCCATTTATCGGACATGATCTAGGACCACTATTTTCTGCAGAAAAGGAAATAGAAGAAATGGTCGACCATAGTGGAAATGAATTAGAATCACCACACACAGACTTTGATTTTGACCCCACTCTACTAGATGAGTTTCTCCTTAGAAATAAAGATAGAGTTTTGGCACCGGTCATGGAATTAGGGGCTGAATTGCCCACCGAAAATGAACCAATATTACCTACAAATGACACTACTAAGGAAGAATGCCCCCTTATCAATATGGAAGATATTTTAACAGGTGGGCATGCTTCCACTTCTTACGTAGAAAATGATAAAGTGGTAGGGCATAGAATACCCCTCATCAAAGTGCCACGAAGAAAAAATATAGAACATGAGACAGGGAAGAACCTCCACACTACGAAGAGGAAGAACCTTTAGAAGAAGAAGACACAAACCAAGTCACAATCCAACAACAACTCAGTAACCTAAGCTGACAACTAGCTTTGCTTACTTTCCAGGTACAAAAAGACACAAACAAGAACGTTCAAAAGTCAAAGCCTAAGTTTAGGATCCACGAACTCCATCGAGAAAACCAAGGAGAAGAAGACACAGGGTATCATCATGTACACATCCCCACTTCTCCCACTAAAGAACAATTGCTCGCACAAGAAGTACAATCTATGAAAGCAACGCTTGCGAGCATACAAGAAAGCAATATAGGGAGTATTAGGAAATACCAATACGAAGAACTATGCCCCTATCCTTTTGACAAGACAATGACCCTTCAACCGTTTCCAAAGAAATTTGATATGCCAAAGTTTGACAAATACAAAGGAAAGGGAGACCCAAGGGATCATGTTAAAGATTTCTACATGGCATGTCAAGAGGTGTCTTATAGTGATAATTACCTCATCAGACTTTTTCCTAAGAGTCTCGGAGGTCAAGCATTAAAATGGTTTACGCGCTTGCCACGAGGATCAATTTTCACCTGGCCAGAATTGGTGGAAAGATTCGTGCGTTATTTCTCATATAACATAGAGAGTGATGTCACCATGGCAGACTTGTGCGGCACAAAACAACGCCCAAATGAAACCTTCACCAGCTTCCTCCAACGATGGAGAGGGATAACTAGTCGCTTCCCTTGCACTTTCCCTGAGAAGCAGCTAGTCAGTATTTTCGTCCCTAATCTCAACCCAGATATATCTTTTCACCTCCAAATGCATTGTGTCTGCACCTTTGAGGAGGTTATCGAGAAAGGGATTCAAATAGAAAAGGCTCTCATTACCAAAGGCACCCTCAAAACCCAATCTAAAGACAACCAAAGTGTCAAACCCGCTGAAAAGCCAAAGATCTTTAACAAAAACAAAAACATGGTGGGAGATGGAATCACTGATTCCAAACGTGTTCAAACGGTCCAAACCAGTAAACTTTTTAAACTGACCAAGGGCCCAATTCAACCACCACCAAAGTGATGAACATTCACCTCCCTCAATGAACCATTTTCAGTCATACTAAAACAGTTGGATGCGGCCCACATGATGACCTATCCTACAACACAACCGTTTGATGACAACACTCCTAAACCTTCATGGTATAAGGAGCATGAATACTGTGAAATGCATTGCGTTAAAGTTCATAAAATAGACAAATGTTTGCGACTTCGCCACTATATTCAAGACCTCATTGACAACGGGGAGATAGAGGTGGATAACCCTAGCCACATGCAAACACCTAACGAGAAAATGGGGATTTATAAGGAACCATTCCCCAAGCATGATAAGTCGGAAAAGGAAAAACCGGATCGGGGAGAGTCATCCCAAACCTATAAAGCCACGAATTACTTGTATACCAAGAGAGATAAAAATCATTACGATTCACTTATCGGATGTATTCGCTCACCCTACTGACCGTGTCAATACCATCCGGATCAAGGGAAAGGACTGCACTGTGGTAACAAGGCGTGGCCCACCTCATGATTCCAGAACCCTCTTTGTTGACCCCGCAAACTGGTAAATATAACCTTTTAGAACAACTTGAGAAGACACCTACTAAGATCTCGATCTTATATCTTCTCAAGATATCCAATGTGCATAAGGACATTTTGTATCAAACTCTTCAGGGGTCAGGAGTGCCTTTAGAAGTCAATCCTACATACCTTCAAGCCGTGGGTGGCAAATATTGCACCCAGTGAGCATCTCACTTTCAACCATAGGGAGGTCCCTACCGAGAACCCTACAAATAATCTTCCCTTATACATTGAGGTAGTTGTTACCCGCAGGAAAATTAAACGGGTGCTTGTGGATAACGGATCTGGATTGAACATCTGCATGCTTAAATTAGTCAAACAATTGGGACATACGGAAGAAGATCTTGAGTCCCATATCATCACTATCACTGCATACGACAACCCAGAAAGAGAGTCAGCATGCACCATTACGCTGCCAATGGAGGTGGGCCCCACTTGCCATCAGACAAAGTTTCACATCTTAGACTTAGAACTTCCATATAATATGCTTCTAGGCTGACCATGGATCCATGCCATGTAAGCAGTGCCATCAACATTTCATCAATGCATCAAGCTGAAGCATGAGGGACATACAGTAACAATACCAAGAGACTCAGAGCCCTTTGCTCATTGTAGAGCTCTTAATAGCTTTGCACGAAAGGGTACATACGCATGTCCCTCCACAGATATAGCTGTCCCTCTTCATTCTGAGGCCATGGAATCTCGAGTAGATTCAAATTCTCTTAGTTCTTGCACTCATGGGGCATCTACTTCAACTTCTCCATTTAATTCATGGGAGATGAAAATTTTGGAATATGGTTGTGGGGAGTATAATGTACAACAAGCACTCTTGCTTTCTGACCTCTCCTTGTCGCCCAAGACTAGAGGTCGACCCAACTACCGCTTCAAGAGACCTAGAGAGGAACATACTATTGGGTCGTTCCTACCTGGAGGCTTGTTAGCTAAGGAAAAATTACTTGATCCACCTACTACTTGGGTCCCTGAGGACACTCAGCCATCTTGTTATCAAACCCCAGAATATGAAAAATCTAGCAGAATGATGTACTCCATGGGCTACAAAGGCCTAGGATGTGGGAGGAATGAACAAGGACAAAGAGAACCAATCCCTCTTCCACATTTCAAAATAGAAAGATATGGCATTGGGATTCTCCCTTATGGAGCACCCCCAACGATCAAGATGCAAATTGTTCTGAGCATGAGGATAGCTCCGATTATCTAGACAGCGATACGGATTCCTGTTGTAGCCAATATGAGGATCTGGCCTCCACGAACCTTTTCATGAATAATGTTGTCCTAACCATCACCCCCAATGAACCAACCCTTGACCTTGTATACCCCTCCCTTGTTGAATGGGACCAACAACGTCACGTGCCACTAGATTTATTTGAGAATGACGAGGCTATTGTAGAGTTCATGGGCATAAGGGATACAATTCCCATTGGAGATCACAAGAATGGTTTCTTTATCGACATAGACACCTGCGCCTACTTCGGTGAGGAGGCTGAACTTCGTGGTCAGAAAAATTTAAAGAAAAGCGAGGGCAAGAGTTCTAAAGAAAATCCTCGGCAAAAATCAAAGTCCAAGTCACACAGTGAAAACATCTTTGAGGCATTGGCTGAAAAACAAATAAGAAAATCAAAGGACAAACAAAGTGACCACGCCAAGGATGAAAATCTCGTAGAGACATCCTTGGATGACGATCTCAACCTACCTCCCGATCCCACGCGTATGGAGGATTTATCAAAATTGTTAGTTGAAGAAACCATTGATGTCAATATTGGTACTGAAGAAGATCCCAAGATAGTAAAATTGGAAGCATCACTCTCAGCTAGAGAACAAAAGACGTTCACTATGTTACTGCGAGAGTTTATTGATGTGTTCACATGGTCTTACAAAGACATGCCCGGCTTAGATCCAACTTTGGTCGTGCATAACTTGGTTGTGCACGCAGATGCTAAGCCTATCAAATAGAAGCTTCGAAAGATGTACCCAAGAGTGGCCTTGTTAGTTAAAGAAGAGTTGGAAAGGTTGCTTGCAGTAGGATTCATCAGGCCAATTGATTATTCTGAATGGATATCGAACATTGTTCCTGTCCAGAAGAAACCTATTGGTATCCAAATTTGCATAGATTTTAGGGACATCAATAAAGCTTGCCCTAAAGATGACTTTCCGTTGCCCACCATTGATAGGATTGTTGACTCAACCGCAGGGTATGAAATGCTATCACTTATGGATGGCTTTTCAGGTTATAATCAAATTAAGATCGCTGAGGAAGACCAACACAAAACAGCTTTCACAACTCCTTGGGGCACCTTCTATTATCAGGTGATGCCATTCGGCCTTTAGAATGCGGGAGCAACTTATCAGTGGGCCATGACAGTAATATTTCACGATATGATTCATGACATCATGGAAGACTATGTAGAAGACATCCTGGGAAAGTCCAAAATAAGAGAGGAACATTCTATCATTTTGCGGCGTATCTTTGAACACCTACGTGAATACAAAGTCAGGATAAATCCAAAGAAGTGTGTCTTTGGTGTGCTATCTGGGAAACTATTAGGCTTCATCGTGTCAAGACGAGGTATTGAGGTAGACCCTGCTAAAGTATCTGCCATCACAGAAATGCCTCCACCTGAGAATATCAAGCAACTGCGTAGCTTGCAAGGGAAAATTCAAGCCATTCACCGCTTTATCTCCCAGATTGCAGATAAATGTCACTCATTCACTCATTTGCTTAAGAAGGACATCACTTTCATCTGGGGACCTGAGTAGGAACAAGCCTTTGCTTTGCTTAAACAGTACTTGGCTAATCCACCTGTCCTCATGCCTCCCACTCCGGGAGAACCACTTTTTGCTCTATATTTCTACTACGCAATATGCTATTGGTGCACTGCTCACCCAATATGACCTTAGCCATAAAGAGAAAGTAGTGTACTATCTGAGTCACACCCTCATCACCTATGAACGTAATTAACCTCAGATTGAGAAGGCTTGCTTGGCTGTTGTTTTTACCTTTCAGAAACTTCACCATTACCTGCTAAATACTAAGACCAAGCTCATATCCAAGGTCGACCCACTCAAGTATTTGTTGTCCAAACCCGCCCTCACAGGTAGAATGGCTAATTGGATCATTCTACTCAGTGAGTTTGATATAGAATTTGTCCATCAAAAATAAATTAAAGGACAAGTACTTGCTGACCAGCTAGTGGAAGCACCTTTGCAAAGCACAGAACCTTTGAGTCTGGATCTGCCAGATGCATCTTTTCTCTACATTGAAGAATCTGTCATATGGTAGATACATTTTGATGGATCTTTTACGTTTCATGGTTCAGGTGCAGGAGTGGTCCTTATTACTCCTTCAGGTGATCCTATACCACAGGCTTTCTGCCTGGCCTTCCCTTGCACGAACAACATTGCGGAATATGAAGCACTCATTGCAGGGATGAAGCTAGCCATCAAGTGGAATATTCAACATGTGAAGGTTGTAGGTGATTCACAGCTAATCATCAAACAGGTTAATGATGAGTATAAAGTTAAGGATGACAAGCTCATACCTTATAAGAAGTTGGTGGAAACTCTGAAGGAATATTTTGTGCGCATTACCTTTGAGCAAATCCCAAGAGCGCAGAATAGATCGGTAGATGCTATGGCAACGGTGGGATCTATGCTTCGTATTCCGCCAGGGAACAATGATATGCCATTCTTTATAGAAAATCTACACCAGCCCGTGTATGACATGCCAGAATCTTGCTTGGCTTGTGAGGTTGTTGGTCCCCATTCACCATGGTATGAACCCATTTTCACCTATCTTAAGGACAATACATTCCCTCCCGAAATATCCCACTCTAAAAAGTAGAGTCTAATTCGCCAGATAGCCTGTTACACCCTGTTAGGAGGTACACTTTATCGTCATGGCTACGATGGGAATCTGTTACGTTGTCTGGATGTGCCGGAGTCAATCCAGGCAATTAAAGAAGTACACGAAGGAGTATGCGGAGCACATACAAACGGAATGGTCTTGGCTAAGAAACTGTTAAGAGTAGGTTACTATTGGCCCACCATGGAAACTGATTGTTGTAATTATGTTAGAAAATGTGTGTTATGCCAAAAGTATGGAAATTTCATCCATGCTCCATTGCAACCATTCCAGCCAATCACTACCCCGTGGCCATTCTCCAAGTGGGGACTTGATCTAATAGGGAAGCTTACTCCTACCTCATCTGATGGTCATACACATATCATCACAGCTACAGAATACTTTACAAAATGGGTGGAGGCTGTCCCTTTAACCTATGTCACAGGAGCACAGATTTCTAAATTCATCATGAATCACATTATTTGCCGATATGGTATCCCTACAGCCATTGTCACAGATAATGGGAAGTCATTTAAGAACAAAACTGTGAAAGGTCTTTGCCAACGGTTCCAAATCAGATTGAAATGGTCCATGCCATATTACCCTCAGGGTAATGGACAAGCTGAGGCAACAAACAAGACTTTGGTAAGGATAATGGAGAAGATGGTTAGCAAAACTGGTCGAAACTGGCACCTACAAATCCACCCAGCCCTCTGGGCCTACCGAACATCAATTCACACTCCTATGGGTGCGACGCCATATTCCCTCGTGTTTGGGACAGAATCTATCATCCCTTTAGAGATTGAACTCCCATCCCTGCGAATTTCTCTTCGGGACTATTTGGATAAGGATGAAGATTACCGAGTGGCAAGATTGGCTGAGTTAGAGCTCCTGGATGAGAGGCGCATTCGTGCTCTTAATCACCTAATAGTATATCAACACAGAATCTCCCGCAACTACAACAAGAGAATCATCCCTCGCCAGTTTGAGGTGGGTGATTTAGTTATGAAGGAGAACTAGTTCAACACCAGAGCAGAGCGTGAAAAGAAAGGGAAGTTCAAACCACACTGGTTAGGACCCTATGTCATAGTTGCCAAGTATGGCACAGGGGCATACAAGTTGGCTCACCCCAATGGTGATGAGCTTCGGGAGCCCATGAATTCCATGCATCTTAAGAGGTTTTATGCCTAAACATGGCACAAGAAAGTCATAAAAATCACAAAAAAATATAAAAAACATCAAAAAGAAAAAAAAATGTAAAAACATCAAAAAATAATAATCAAAAACATCAAAAAAGAAAAAGAAAAAGAGAGAAAACAGGTTGTCCACTAGTGAAAACCACGCAATTGTGGCACTTTGGACAAGTCCTTGGGTGAAAACCGGTTTCCGGCACCTCGGGAGGATTCGTTGTTCACAAGCATTTTGTATTAGAAGGGTAGTTGTCTTTGTCCTGGACCTGGTTCTACCTTCAAGTTTCCTTGTGCACACCATCTAGTCCAGCCCTTGATCCGGCTTTGCCTTCTTCTATTCGTCTATAAGGGACGTGGTCTTTCGTTATTTCCCATCTTACGCTGGGGGCAACTCAACGACTTCACCTTCTTGTTCATAAGCGCGTGGCTTATGCCCTTGTATATTCCCCACCTAACGCTGGGGGCATCCATGCTTTCTTGGTTACCTGCACATAGCTTTGGAAAACTGTTAAAAACACAAAAACAATAGAAAATTGTTTCACAAAACACAAAAAACAATAGAAAATTGTTTCACAAAACACAAAAACAATAAAAAATTGTTTCACAAAACATAAAAATAATAGAAAATTGTTTCACCAAACACAAAAACAATAGAACATTGTTTCGAGGAAAAACACAAAAACAATAGAAAATTGTTTCACCAAACAGAAAAACAATAGAAAATTGTTTCTGACAACACAAAAACAATAGAACATTGTATCGAGAAAAAACACAAAACCAATAGAAAATTGTTTCACAAAACACAAAAACAATAGAAAATTGTTTCACAAAACACAAAAACAATAGAAAATTGTTTCGAGAAAAACACAAAAAGAATAGAACATTGTTTCGAGAAAACAACAAAAATAATATATATATATATCAAAAAAATCTAAAAACAAGGCAAAATTTTTCAAAAAAAATCCTAAAAAGTAAAACACCCTACAAAATGGTAACTTGCTTCTTACGGCTGAAACTTGTGTCTTGCGCATGGTATTTTCTCCATATCCTGTTGGTTTGTCTCACATATTCCCCGATTAATATGACTCGCGGATCACTAGATTCACAACCATTCACAAAAGCTAGCTGCTTGCTTCGTCTGTACTCTGGGGCACTTTTGGTTGCCTGGTGTTGTTTCGTTGCGCATAAATGCTTTTCATGGACCCCGTGTCCATTTTCATTTCCCCTTGCATGTATCCTTGTTTGGGGCATCATTTTAAACCCTTGTCGTCAATCACAAACTTGTGAATCTCTTTAGCACTGATAACAAAACATTTGTACAATTGTCTTGACCGTTGTTGGGTTAGATATGTGTGTTCGTACTTGTTTTCCCTATTATATGAGCTTGTTTCCTTCTCATATTGCATTGCATTATTGTATGTTGCGTACTTTCAGCAATGGACAATTGTTCGTAGTATGGCTTTTCATGTCATTCTACCTTTTTCGTATGCTTATATTTTTCATAAGGACCAATGATGTAGTTCCTATAGCAATATGATGACATCAAATTTGTTCCAAACAAATAAGCGGCTAGAGGTTAAGCTCTTCTCTCCCCTCATCCATATTTCTTCTACACCACTTCCCTTTCACCCCTAATTCTCCCTCTCCTCGGGGCATCTTGCCTCATCCCCATTCTTCTACCTACTTCTCACCTTTTTCGATCGTCGATCGAGTTCTTCTATCACCCCATCGACACTCGAGGGGGCATCTCTCCCTCCTACTAATTTTTCTTCCATCTCTTCAAAATCTCTTTTGTCTACTATCTTTGAAGTGGCATCACTTATGCCACCCCAAAGAGGGGCAAATGTAGACACCTATAATTACGCCCAAGCAATTTAAATACTTAAATTGTGCTAATTTTCCCCTTTCTCGCAAATCAATGACATATCATCAAAGACACTCATTTTCCCTCATATCATCATTAATTAATTACACTAAGCTAATTAATTAAGTTGCCTATCCAACAAATACCCTAATTAACAACCTTCCGTTAATAAATCACCCCTTCTACCTAGACTAATTAATTATTATTATTTAATTAGCTTTCCCTTCCATTTAACCAATGAATCAATATTTAATTGATTTAATCCCCTTATAATAGCCTAAATCACACTAATATTCCTCTAATTGGCTTCTATAAGCTTACACCTACCTATTAATTAATCACATTTGATTAATTAAAATACCCCCAACTCCCATGACTTGCTAAATATGTATTAAACCCTTCTAAAGTAAGGTTACCTTTAATAAAGCAACCCTTATCCATTCCTAATCATGTTTTACCTTTATCCCACATTCATGAGAATGTGTTGAATCCTTTATCCTTTGGGCTATATAAAGAGCCCTCCACCTACCTTTTTACTTACACCTAAACTTTCTAAGAGAGCAAATGCAAAGCATATAGCAAAGAGACTAAGAGCTTGCACCTTGCCCTTTTGAGAGTTCATCATCTTGAAGAGTTAAGCCTCTTTCTTAAAGTGTTTGGGTCATATGGGAGGTGTCAAAAGGGTCTTGTAGCCCAACTTTGATTAGCCCCCATTCCTAGGTTCTTGGAGCATTAAGGACAACTATTTTGATAGCCATGGAGCTTACTTAGGTCCATTCATTTATTTGTTGTTAGAGAATAGAGGAGTTTAGATATTTAGCATTGTTAGTTTCAAAGTTTGTATTGATGAATGCTAGCATCTAACCCTTGTTTAATTCTTATCATGAGGGTGTTTATGCTTTGTTTTAGCTAAATTGTAGAACTATTTTAGGTGGTAGTTGTTGCTTCATTTGATTTAGCATTAAGCAAATTATACATACACACAGTATGGACTACCGAATATTGGATTAGAACTATGTTGTTATAGTCATGGATTTTGGGTCATGTAATACCCATTGTATATGCATCGGCATGATCATTTTGTGTGTCAGTTATATGTGTGTAGTAGATCTATGTCTAGGACGTAATTGTTGGAGATTTTTGCTATGTGGTCTACTTGTTGTCATTCCATGGTGTGGTGAAATCCTTGTGATGTGGAATGGTCGTGAAAGTATGTAAAATCATGCTTGTGAAAATTTGGTGTTTTGTATGACCCTGGTAGGGTGTTGTAACTGTAGTTCATGATGGGAACCCACAGGAATGAATAAACTAAAATTCGATAAAAATGAAATTTTAAAGGACTTGAATTAAGAATAATGTTAATGGAAAGAGATTAATGAAATAACGAATAAGAGAGAACTGCCAATCTTCACAGAACCTTGAAAGTTGAAATTTCTACCAATTGTTCCTAGGGCCACCCCGTGACTGTGCTTTTGTGTCTGAAATCTTAACCTTAGTGTGTACCTTCGCCACATTCGTCCCTTATTGTGTACTTTTTCTCTTTTCTTCATTTTATGTCGCATCGAGGAAAATTCTTTCTTAAGGGGAGGAGAATGTAATGCCTCCTTTAATTATAAATAAATAACAGAAAGAAATAGATAAATTAATTAAAAGGAATTAAAAATAAATAAATGAAAAAACCATGAAAACTTTGAGGAGGATTTAGGGGAAAATGGGGATTGTTTTCCATCGTTTTTGATTTGTGTGGGGAGAGAGAGAGAGTGCAGCCACCGCCACCATGTGAGGAAGCTCCACTTTAGTTATGCGCACCATCAGTTGAAGAAAGAATGGGGGGGAGCTTGTGAACCTGCGTGGGAATTTTTTTTAAAGCACAAAGACAGGAATTTCTATCAGTTGTTGGGGGTCGGGGGGGGCACAGTTTCTTGTTTGACCAGAGGAAAGAATGGGACAACTGTGCATGAAGGGGGTAACATTTTTGATGTGCGCGTATGCTGCAAACAGGGTTCTAACCCAATCAGTTTACTTTTGCCACAAACTTTCAACATGAGTTAAAAGGGGAATCCTTATTTGCTCTCACATGCTCTTAATCTGCACATTTGCATGGTCTTCTTCCTAATGTCGGCTATAAGAAACATTGACCAGTCTATCATTGGTTTCAACACATATGTGGGCATTTTGGCATATTTAGAATGTAATGGAGAGAGGAATATTGTCAAATGTTGTAGTTGCTACTGCCCTGGTCGACATGTATGCACAAATGAGTTGTTGGGAAATGCCTTGGAAACTTCCAAGCAAATGCATTTGGTGCATGTAAAACCAGGCTCCACAGCCTTGTTCCAGCAACCTCCCAACCGCTGTCCAAATGGGAGCTTTAAAACAAGCCTTGAACAACTGCCAAAGCATTATGGAGAGGGTATTATTGTATGTTTTAGTTCCAAGTGCCCTCGCAGATACATATGCAAAATGTGGAATCATGTGAACTGTTCAAAATGCCTCAAAGAGATGTGATGTTATGGAACATACCCTGATCATGTAAGCTTCATTTTTGTTTAATTAGCATGTAACCAGGAAATTTCAGTGCATGAGGGTTGTAAATACTTCAATGGCATGAGTGCCTCCTATAGAATCATGCCAAGAATTATTGCCTCACCTCTTCCAAGTGAAAGCTTCTAGAATATTCTGTTAGAACCATTAATTAATGCTTCTTGTGAATTATATTTGAAAGCCCTTCCTCAGAGTATTCGTATGCACAAAAATGGATTTTGTTGAAAATGTGTGTGATCTGTTGACATAGAAAATGTGGTTTCTGGGATCGAGATGACTTCTTGAAAACACAAAAATGGTTCTTTTCGATGAGACATGGGTGCACAACAAATGGCTTGGTTTGCACATGACTACCTGGCATTAGATGGCAACAATGGTGGTCTCAACGAATCACGAGTGTAAACTTCTTGGAGCCCTTTATACCATTTTTCTCATCGTTTCCAGGAATCGTCCTTCTTCCCTTACCTCTCATAATTCTCATGTTTTAGTTCTCTTTTGCAACTAAATAGAATTTTAAATTATTAGGATTTTTAATACAGTTATAAGTCTCTTTAACCCGTTGCAAAACAATAAATTGTCATGTCATAACTCATGAAGTCATTATAACTCATTTACTTTAAACCATGAACTATCACCCTCACTTCGAGATGATTTAGAAAAATATTACCCTTCTTGATCGCTCCAATATCATTTTATCGACTAGATGAATTTGACTCCCCATTGATAAAGTTGACCTTCTCCTTGTTTTAAATAGTTAAATTTTGTAATTTTTGGAGACTCACTAAGTACCCTTCACAACTCTGGAAACAAGATGTGAAGTTTCACTCGTGTACCTTGGTATACAAGGAGTCACCTTGACCTTTGGTTTGACCTGAAACAAACATATGACATCCTTTTGACGCTCTTATAGGAGCCATGTTACATTGGTTTACAATAGTAGAAAGTTCTTAAATCTAGAAAGTTGGCTTTCGTTTTGAACCGCCATTTGAAACCTGAATGGAGAAATTACGTCCCATCTTCGCAAACCTCTAGCGTTATACTAGAAAAATGCATGGAACATTCAATATAGGAAAGAGCACTTTTCGGGATAGTTTGGAGAAGCCATTTTGTAGGGCTCCGGTCGCAGTTTGACGAGGTCAAACTGGTCCAATTTCATCTTGTCACTCTAGAAAACTTGTTGCAGTTTAAAAATGGTTCTCTAGTACTCAGTCTCGTCGACTCCGATGAATTATCTTTATATAGGGTAACTATTAGGAGATGTATCATTGCATGCTCCTCCATCGAACGTTCATTTTAGACGCAGTTTTCTAGGCCCTTAAGCTAACTTTTGTCATTTTACAACTGGGTGAACTACGAGCAGTGGCCCCAGAAAACTAGCCACCAAACGCAAACCGTTCGCCCTTTTTCAATTATGTCAGTTGCTATGAGCTCTTGGTATATCTGGAGACATGTAGAAAGTTAATCATGGTGTGCGTGCTCATCAGAAGATAACCTTTAGAAGCAGTTTCTTAGCCTCCGAGCCCATTTTGAATGTTTTGCAGCTAGTAAGAAAATGTAAGAATAGAAAGCTGAGGGTCATAGGGTTGCCAAATCACCCTTAAAATGTTTAACACATGTAAATAATTGTTTAGAACACTATAATGAAACTTGTTGGGTGTATTATAACTTCTGACCAAACGATGTTTTCTCTCTCTACCCTTCTCTTTCTCTCTCCTGGGTTACAAAAAGAAGCAAAATGAAATGTAATGAATACATGTCTCTAAACCTTTTTGTTTCGATTTCAAATTGTAATTTTTATCTCATGTAAATGGGAAACTGAAAAATGATAATTATGATTGATTAGGGTGGATGTCATGCCGGCAATTTATCGTTGATATCTTGCTCACGTGGGTTTTGCAGGATGGAAGAATGACAACGAAAAAGGTGATGTGTAATTTAATTATTATTAATGTAATTGTTACAGGTCATTGTAAAATGAATAACTGTCTAATGTAGTCTCTTGTTACAGAAAATTTATAATTGAAATTTTTTAATATGTAGGAGATGCTAGTTTTAGGGATACCTTAGGAAATGTGCATCTAATCACCTGTTCGATTTGTTTCTTAGTTGTGTATGGAAAAAAGGGTTTGATTTATACATAGTAAATTGAAATTGAAGTTAATATCTTGTAGTACTTTCTCAGTATTCATTAAAGAATTAAATTAATTATTGGGTTATCTTCTTACCTTGCCAAAATAATAAAGAGTTTTAATGGGAACACTCAACCTTAATAAAATATTCGTGCATAACTTGCCTGCATGTGTGATCCTTTTTACCATATAAGAAATTTAAGACTGTAGAACAAACTTAAGCTTTGCGCTCGATAGAACACTCTAGGTTAGGTAAATAAAACCCCTAGTTGGAGTTTACCGTCATAATCTTTATGTTTAGCGTCATTGTCATGAACCCATATTTTAGGAATGTCATGGTCCAACTTTATCTAAAGTATGTGGTTTCCTTCTAGTTTTGGTAATCATTAGAAGAATGCCCTCTCTTCATGTCTGACACCAGGTTGAGTGGTGAAGACCGCTATGGAAGTCACCTTTTGAGTCCTTGTTCGAAGGAACAACTAAAACGGTGTTACCTTGGTTTCTATCAAAATAACATATTGGTATCTTCTTGAATGTGGTTTAGTATAGATATGTTTGCTTGCCTTAAAATCATATATAGTTGAGGCGTAGATCATTAGGTACATATTAGAATTAAACTAAACCCTAGTGGATTTTGTATGTTAACTTGTGGGTAGAAAACTATAATTTAACTCCTTGTATGCGAAATTGAGCTGAAAGATGTTGATTCTAGAGGACCTTAGAGAGTGTAATCTTGCAATATTTATTATGCAGAATCGTGCAATGCTAGGATATGGGATCTTCATGAACACATATCACTTACATTCATGTGTAGTTTATAATTCTCCTAGCCATGTACTTCCTTAAGATGTTAGACAAGTGCTTTCGTAACTCTTTTGTTTTGAGATGATGCTAAGAATGAGACCTTAGTGCGATGTAAGAGCATATCATATAATGTTGCACACGAAATTGGAGATTAGAATTAAGGTCAATTTTGGAGTCCTTATAACTTAACTAAACTTTTTCATGCATTGCAAAGAATATAAATTACCTTGGTGTGACCAAACATCGAGAAAATAAAAGATATACATATAAAAATCAAATTTGGAATTTAACTAGTTATTTAACTATAATAATAATGGTAGTGAAATAACTATTACGTGATCAATGGATGTTCTTGGGGAAAATGCTATTTCAAATCTATGTCTTCCTTAATCCCAAGATTTCACCCTGACATCATGTTAGATTCACTTTTGTAGCAAGGGTAAATTTTAAACATTAAATAAACGTTTGAGAAGCACATTCTTAACATAAGAACAAGATAATTAAGTACTGTATATGTGATTTGAATTGTGCCAAATAAGCTAGTAATTTATGGAAATTTCTGTGATGCATAAAGGAAGCCAACCTAAATTGGTCGAACTGTAAATTAAAAAAATGGAATGAACTTAAGATTTTGTAGATGGAAAAAGAGAGAAAATTTTACTTACATAAAAATGTTCTTGGGATGCTAATCATAACTAAAATACATTTAAAGTAATGATGTGTTGTAGGTTCACCATTCTTGAAGTCAGGTTCTTGTGGTTAGGTCTCTTCAAGAAACCTTCCGTTGGGAAAAGTGTAGCGTCAGCATGCATATGGTGTTATCATGTGTCTATGTGATTTGATGACTTTTGTAATTCTCACATACGTTGTCGAGTTTTCCTGACTAGGAGTCCTTGTGGAATCTTATAATGACCAATATGAGTAAAAAAAAAATTATCCTAGTATTTTACTGTTGTAATTGTGGGTGTAAAATGGAGGGCACTACATATGGTATCAGAGCAGAGGTTCATGCTCTCGAACCTCTCGGATGGATTGGAGTTGTGATGATTCTGCATGATGGCGATGGTGTTTCATGATGGTGATAAATATTGGAAGATTAATTTGTTTTAAGAGTGATGTGTTCTATGTCGTAATTGTGATAATGTGAACACACATGATGTGTATGTCACTTAGTGTGTAATTGTTGTCATGTTGATGTGTTTGTGATGAGAGTATCGACTCTCATTTTTGTGGATTCAATGAGGAATCCATGTGTGATGGACCACCTTGTTGTTGTGAACGGAATGATTTTGTGATATGGGGGGTGTGTCGATATGTTGTATGAATAGATTGATGTAAAGTGAATTGAATTGTATCATGATGTTTTACCATGTTTTGAAGAAATGTGTGTATCACATTATATGTAGCAAATGAATGTTATGTTGTGATGTTACTATGTCCATTGTATGTATGATTTGTGTAATATGTAATGATTCATGTTGTGATATATGGGAATATAGTGAGCCTATGAACCCTATTATACAGTGATTGCACTTTGGGTGCAAGATGTGGTAATGTGATGTATCGTAACCCGTGAAGGTAATGATTGTGTTGTACCCTGTATATTTATAGCATGTGTTAGATGTTATGGTTGTTGGGTGTGAATTACCATTGTGTTTGTGATGTATTTATGTGTATGTAGTGGACCTTACACTAGACGACCCTAAGGGGATAAATTGTCAAGAGTGTATGTGTGGAGAGAGGAGGCATGGACCAGATTGTCATAATCTTGAGCTGAGTACAAGTGAGAAAGTGGAGTCTTATATAGACTGAAAACCCACTTTTATCTGTTTAGTTTACTTCAAGCTTACTCAGTATATTGTGGGTGCACACCACCTTAGGCTCAACTTATGAAACCTTGTGTCCCCTACTCTTTCCTATTGGATTGTTCATTGAATAATCCTATGTGATTTTGACTAAGTTGATCCTTGTGGGAGTTTGGAGTTATGATTCAGGAAGAGATGATTATAGATACATTATTTGATATACTCATTTCTGGTTACATGTGTATTTTCACAAGCTGAGGCTCGATGTCTGAGTGCCAGGAACTCAATGAGTACCCCTTTGGTGGCGGTATGAGGCCACATAGTGATTGTAATGTGCTATTTTCTCAATACGTTTTTTATTCGTAAATTGATCATTATTTTTTTTTAGCTAGAACCAACTATTTTTCTTTATTGACATGTTCTTATACTTTGGGGCATTTTATTTGGTTGTTGTATTAACATTTGGATTTTTCACTAACCAAGGCTAATTATCCATTTGTTTTCTTGGTTTTAAAACTTTCTTTTTCATATTTGAAAGTTTTGTAGCCTATCCCAAGGCTTTTTATGTTGCCACTTGGCATTTGAATGGATTGTTATGCTAGTTCTAATGTCATAATGTGTTGGATTAGGGTCATGGGATTCACCATGAAGTGGTGGAACCTATGGACCCCACTTCATTGTATGGGGGTATGCCCCAAGGAGTTATATATAACTAGCAGGTTGTTGAACCACAAGTTATTATGTCACTTGCATTTGGGGGTGACGGGGCTCTATGTGCCCAAGGCCATAGGGTGACCCAGCCTCATTAAAAGGAGAAAGGAGATGGACCTCTATGGTTGAGTGACCTGATAATCCTAATGAGGCTCTATGGTTGAGTGACCCGACTTGGTTCTGGCACTATGTTTCTTCCTCTTTAGAGGTATATGGAGATTATCCGGTGATGCTTTGGGGAGTATATGGAGTTGCTTTATGATACTTTAAGAGATATATGGAGTTTTACCTGGTACTTTTGGAGATATTTGGGGTTTTTTTCGTGATGTCTTGCTATGTGTGGAGTTGGTATAGTGAGTTATGTGTCCTCTTGTGAGTCTGGTTAGACTTTGTTATGATTAATGGCTTGATTCTCCCCTTGGATGGTATGGACTATCGGATATTGGATTAGAACTATATTGTTAGTCATGGATTTTGGGTCATGTAATACCCGTTGTATATGCATCGGTGTGATCATTCTGTATGTCAGTTATATGTGTGTAGTAGATCTATGTCTAGGACGTAATTGTTGGAGATTTTTTGCTATGGTGGTCTACTTGTTGTCATTCCATGGTGTGGTGAAATCCTTGTGATGTGGGAATGGTCATGAAAGTATGTAAAAGTATGCTTGTGAAAATTTGGTGTTTTGTATGACCCTGGTAGGGTGTTGTGACTGTAGTTCATGATGGGAACCCACAGGAATGAATAAACTAAAATTCGATAAAAATAAAATTTTAAAGGACTTGAATTAAGAATAATGTTAATGGAAAGAGGTTAATGAAATAATGAATAAGAGAGAACTGCCAATCTTCACAGAACCTTGAAAGTTGAAACTTCTACCAATTATTCCTAGGGCCATCCCGTGACTGTGCTTTTGTGTCTGAAATCTTAACCTAGCATGCACCTTCGCCACATTCATCCCCTTGTTGTGTACTTTTTTTCTTTTCTTCATTTTATGTCACATCGAGGACGATGTTTTCTTAAGGGGAGGAGAATGTAATGCCTCCTTTAATTATAAATAAATAACAAAAAGAAATAGATAAATAAATTAAAAGGAATTAGAAATAAATAAATGAAAAAACCGTGAAAAATTTGAGGCAGATTTAGAGAAAAATGGGGACTATTTTCCATCGTTTTGGTATTGTGTGGGGAGAGAGAGAGAGAGAGAGAGTGCAGTCGCCACCCCGCCATGGGAGGAAGCTCCACTTTAGTTCTGTGCACCATTAGTTGTTGAAGAATGTGTGGGGGGGAGCCTGTGAACCTGCGTGGGAATTTTTTTAAAGCACAAAGACAAGAATTTCTGTCAGTTTTTTGGGGTCACAAATTTTTGGGGTGCGTAGTTTCTTGTTTGACCAGAGGAAAGAATGGGACAGTTGTGCATGGGGTAACATTTTTGCTATGCGCGTATGCTGCAAACAGGGTTCTAACCCAATCAGTTTACTTTGCCAAAAAATTTCAACATGTGTCAAAAGGGGAATCCTTATTTTCTCTCAACTACTATTGATTTGGACGTTTACATGGTATTCTTCCTACTGTCGGCTATGAGAAACATTGACCAGTCTATCCTTGGTTTCAACGCACATGTGGGTGTTTTGGCATATTTAGAATGTAATGGAGAGAGGAATATTGCCAGATGTTGTAGTTGCTACTACCCCTGGTTGACATGTATGCACAAATGAGTTGTTGGAAAAGCCTTAGAAACTTCCAAGCAAATGCATTTGGTGCATGTAAAACCAAACTCCACAGCCTTATTCCAGCAACCTCCCAGCCGCTATCAAAATGGGAGCTTTAGAACAGGCCTCGGATAACTGCCAAAGCATTATGGAGAGGGTATTTTTGTATGTTTTAGTTCCAAGCACCCTAGTAGATACATATGCAATATCTAGAATCATGCAAACTATTCAGAATGCCTCAAAGAGATGTGATCTTATGGAACATACCCTGATCATGTAAGCTTCATTTTTGTTTAATTAGCATGTAGCCAGGTAAGTTTAGTGCATGAGAGTTGTAAATAATTCTATGGCACGAGTGCCTCTTATATAATCACACCAAGAATTATTGCCTCACCTCTTTCAAGTGCAAGCTTCTGGAATGTTCTGTTAGAACCATTAATTAATGCTTCTTATGCATTATATTTGAAAGTCGTTCCTCAAAGTATTCATATGCACAAAAATGGATTTTGTTGGAAAGGCGTGTGATCTGCTGACATAGAAAATGTAGTTTTTGGGATTGGGATGACTTCTTGAAAACACAAAATGGTTCTTTTTGATGAGACATGGGTGCACAACGAATGGCTTTGTTTGCACGTGAATACCTGGCATCAGATGGCAACAATGGTGGTCTCGACAAATCACGAGTGTAAACTGCTTGGAGCCCCCTTGTACCATTTTGCTCATCATTTCCAGGCATGGTCCTTATTCCCTTACCTCTCATAATTATCATGTTTTAGTTCTCTTTTGCAACTAAATAGAATTTTAAATTATTAGGATTTTTAATATAGTTATAAGTCTCTTTAACTCGTTGTAAAAAAAGTAAATTGTTGTGTCGTAACTCACGAAATCATTATAACTCGTTTACTTTAAACCATGAACTATCACCCTCACTTTGAGATGATTTAGAAAACTCTTACCCTTCTTGATCGCTCCAATATCATTTTATTGACTAGATGAGTTTGACTCCCCATTCATAAAGTTGACCTTCCCCTTGTTTAAATAGTTAAATTTTAGAATTTTCGGAGACTCACTAAGTACCCTTCGCAACTCTGGAAACGAGATGTGAAGTTTCACTCGTGTACCTTGGTATATAAGGAGTCACCTTGACCTTTGGTTTGACCCGAAATGAACATATGACATCCTTTTGATGCTCTGATACACTGGTTTACAACAGTAGAAAGTTGTTAAATTTAGAAAGTTGGCTTTCATTTTGAACCGCCATTTGAAACCTGAATGGAGAAATTACGTCCCGTCTTTGCAAACCTCTAGCGTTATACTAGAAAAATGCATGGAACATTCAGTATAGGAAAGAGCACTTTTCAAGATAGTTTGGCAAAGCCATTTTGTAGGCCTCCAGTCGTAGTTTGACGAGGTCAAACTGGTCCAATTTCATCTTGTCGCTCCAGAAAACTTGTTGCCGTTTAAAAATGGTTCTCTAGTTCTCAGTCCCGTCGACTTCGATGGATTCTATTTATATAGGGGAACTAGTAGGAGATGTATCATTACGTGCTCCTCCATCAAACGTTCATTTTGGACATGGTTTTCTGGGCCCTCGAGCTAACATTTTTCATTTTACAACTTGGTGAACTACGAGCAGTGGCCCCGGAATAGTAGCCACTAAACGTAAATTGTTTTCTCTCTTTTCAATTCTGTCAGTTGCTATGAACTCTTTGGTATATCTAGGGACACATATAAAGTTAATTTTTGGTGTGCAATTCTCATCAGAAGATAACCTTTGGAAGCAGTTTCTTAGCCTTCGAGCCCGTTTTGAACATTTTGAAGCTAGTGAGAAAATGTAAGAATAGAAAGTTGCGGGACCTCGTAGGGTTTCCAAATCACCCTTAAAACGTTTAACACATGTAAATAACTATTTAGAACACTATAATGAAACTTGTTGTGTGTATTATAACTTTTGACCAAACAGTGTTTTCTCTCTCTACCCCTTCTCTTTCTCTCTCTTGGGTTACAAA